>CP139505.1:322989896-323640416 GCA_021014915.2 Artemisia tridentata subsp. tridentata
ATCAAACTCAGACTTCATTCATGTTATATCTTTTCAAAGATATGTTTCTATTTAGACTTTCTAATAGTATATCATATTCTATTAGAATCAACTATTTTACGCTTATTTTTATAACAATAAACATATATTCCAAGATTGTATATTTATTTTCTAAAACTTCAAGTGAAGTTTCATTCCAAACTAAGACTTTACATTTAACGTATATGGAATGTTACTTCCTATATGTTATACAACATATATGAAATAAGAAAATAAATATAACACTCCCACTAGCTTTTAGGAATACTAAGGAATTATTATATTTTAATTATAAATCAAACTTGGATTTAATAATTAAACATAAGTATATCTCCTAGATGTATGCATTTATCCATTCATGAATTTTTGCACTTTGTATACTTCCAAAGATTATTTGTATTCAAATACTCCTTTTAGTTACTTATCGTCCTCGCACAAGTAATTACTCAAGAAAGAGTTTTTGATATTCCATTATCAATTTCATATTAATGAAACTAAGAATGACAATCATAATCTTTATTTAATGTGCCTAGAAAGAATATTCAATCACAGTTAATTGCTTAAGTGTGATTGATAATCTTGTCATAAGACATACATTAAATATGTTTACAAAATGGTCCATATGATTTCTACACAAAGGTTTAAACCTCTAGGATTTTCATTTCCTTTGAAGAAATTCATCTTCATTCTATAGTCTAACTATAGAATTCAAGATTAATTAAGTTTCCAAAACTAATTATCTTTATAGACTGCATCTAAACATTCATAGTATGAGTAACTTGCCAAATTCAATATTTGCAATTCATCTTAATGACCAGCAGGTTTACCATAATCCTGTAACTCATAATCCTCAACATATTATTCAAATATTTGAGATATCCTTGCGGATCTATGAATGATAATTCCATCATCTTGAGATTTAACATTAACATGTTTAATCCTCATCATGACATTTACTAGTGTATTTTTATAAGATTATGTATCTTGTAACTTTATCTTTTCAAGATAAAACTCCCACTTGCCTTTTGCAATTTATAGACTATCTATAAATACTTAGCAAGTAGAGCAACACAAAATTGTTCTCTTTTGGGACATTACCAATACATATTGACAGTTCCATACATTAGTTTGTTAATATCCTACTTCATAAGTTGTTTAACAAATTAAGAACTTCAATTTTAAGACTTAATGTGATTCATCACATTCCATAATAAATGGTGTCTTATTAATCTTCTAAGTTAGAGTCTGTTGGTCCACACAAGTTATGGATCCAAGTAGCCTTGTTACTTGTTAGACGACTTGTATAAACCAAATCGATCTAAGTAAGAAACTCTAACACCTTGCTTATTGTTAATGCGGAATCTTAACAACAAACAATGAAGAACACAATAACTAACTTCGTATATTGATTTGTTTAATCTAAGTGATTACAATCTTCGTCGTTATCTCTAAACTAATGACTAATGTTCCTTTTATGCACTAAGGAAACCCTAGATACAAAACTTGTTGAAGATATACGTATCTTCTCTAAAGATAATTACGTATCCTTTCCTAACTTATATCTAACAAACTTTCCTAACTTTCATGACTAGACTTAACAGCCAAAGTCAAACAGACTTAACTTACTCTACCAGACTTAATAATAAACAACCAGACTTAACTATTACAAGACTTAACTAATAACACTAACAGACTTAATAACGTAGTCCACCAGACTTAATTCTGTTCTTCCATTAAGTCTTCTCTTGTCTTGTGATAATTCCCAACAGAGTCTTATTTAGTATATACTACCCATACTCAATTTTCTAACCTTGATAGCTTTTGGAAGAAAGGAAGTTATAATTATCTTTAATCAAACAATACTAATAGAGTTTGATTCTCCTAAATGAACACACCACAAACTTGAGGTATTTCATTAGAACTAATATTGTGAGACAATCAAACAATATGTAAGATAAACTTATACTCCTTCTGGCTTACCTATTTACCAACTAAGTCAATCTTAATAGTAAAATAGATTTTCCAAGCCAATTGCATGCTTTATAACACAAGTACTTTTTAACTAAGTCACTTATCGTCCATGTCTCAATCAAGAAGACATAGACTGTTATAATCCCACTATACGTTATAAATCATTGATCAACTCAATGACTTCTTGTATATGTCTTAACAAAGAAGACATAACAAGTTAACATCTTACTTTATATTATAATAAGTCTTGTAACCATTAAAAGACTTCATATTTTTAACTTTACAATAAAGTATAAATATGTATAACTAAAGTAATCATGAACACTACAATTTGGTTTCAATAGTAATTTCAAGTTAATTTATTACTTCATATATTTATGACATTCCAAGAATACATAAATATTCAAATTTGAAGTAGTATTAGATTATTTCATTTATTTATGTCATTTCAATAATACATAAATATTTATTTTGAAGTAGTCTCATTATCCTTATTGACACTTGTTCTAATAGGTATCTAATTTAGAAACAGTAATTATCCATGTACGGTCTCACGTAATCATGGAATTTCACCTTGTTGTTGTAATCTAGTCAAGGTCTTACTTAAGCTAAATTTCAACAAGTGTTTCTAGACTTAGAGGTGTATTAGTCATATTTAGAAATTTAGTTTCTTACCTTGCGGTCAAGACATTTCTTTAAATCATATTCCTATATGTTGTACCTTGCACACAATATAAGATTTCTCCCACTTGTGCATGGAACAATATCATGTATCAGATAAACAACACGTCACTCATTTGTTAATGTGATCAATATGATTGTGTCATAGATATTAACATAATTAGTAGATATAGAACCACCTTGTCTAGTAAGGAAACGTACATGACTATCCTTAAAACCGAAAGTGTCTACAATTGGAAAGTAATTATCTCAAGACATTCTAGAGATAATTTGGGTTACTACCAAGACGAAAAAGCTTGTAGCTCCCACTGAATTACATATCATTACGATAATTCACTATTCAGTAATTACAACACAATGCTCCCATTGGATTTGACAACATTGTAAGTGTTTTATAACCAGTCAAAGCAAATAGTGTGCTATTAACTTTCCTACACCTTTGAGAAGACCCATTCGTAACAATTACTTAGGTATTAAAAAAAGTGTATTCTACTATGTAGATGATGGACTATCTATCAATGCAATTAACTTGAAAATTGGGCATGCAATTTTTTCTTAATATGTCTACCATCCCCACAATGGTATGTAGCATCTTTAAGTGGTCAAAGCACAACAACTAGATAAATTATGCTAGTTTGCCTTTTACCAATTTTACGGTAATTAGTCTAGCTTCTAATTTAATAACTCATAAAATGTGCAATTTTCTTAGCTATTAAAGTTTGCTATGAGTTATTTCTTAGAATTTAGACAATTTTAATTTTCCTATCTTACCTTTCTCATTCATGAAAAAGAATAGGATTAAGTCTCACTCTTCTCTCATAGAAAGGAGACTAGGTTTATTCTTTTAGTAAAGTTGACTCTCGCCCAAAACCCTGCGTGTGTAGATCACTTTACCCATAAAGAATATCCCTCGTTTACGGTTTAATGTTGCATTAATACATTTAAAAATTTACAAAATTCAATTTAATATTTTCGATAATACAATCTTTTCAAGAAAATAAAATACCCAAGGAAATATTCATATAACCATTGAATTTTCTTGAAAACTAGGATCCAAATTTTCATAGTTTCACTAAATCAGTTGATCTGCTAATAGTGAAAGTACATAATATGGTAATCTGTCGAACAATAATCGGCAAACAATTTCCGTCTCCTAGATCATTATGGGATTTATATTTGCCAAATACAATTTGCAAAGTAAGCATGTTTCATCCGATCTCATGCCTTAAGTTTCTAGGTATCACTAACAACTTAGTTAAGTCGTCTAATTTAGAAACTGCAAATTCTCCATATATGGTCTCACGCATTAACGGAAATTTACCTTGTCATTGTAATCTATTCAAGGTCTCACTTAAGCTAAATTACAACTTCAAGTGTTTCTTATAATTAGATGGCATGAACTTAAATTTTAGGGTACTGATTTTGATGTGTCAATCAAAATATGTACGAAGAAGCATGCACACATCTTCGTATCATAAGTTTTCAAAACAATATTATTAACCAATTTTAAGCTAAGATTTAAATCAACAAAGTTTTAATTGAGGTATTGGGTTCACCAATCAAAGAATTACCTACAATTATTGCCCACTATATCCTACTACTGCATGAGTCAAAATACCCAAGTTATTCGGATAATTATCATAAAGTGGCGCGTGGAATTGAGGTCAATTCACCCTTAAGATGATTTTGTACATAAAATAGCTTACTTGGTAGCTCCAATTTGACGCACAAAGGAGCGGAGAGACAAACGTCAGCACTAAATGCCAATTAAAAATGCCTCTCGTTCGGTTTGACAATTTAATGTCAATCCTCCTTATACCCCTCTTATAGTTTGTCAAAACTGGGTGAGCCGTTCACACTATTGGTACAAAACTCATCACTCAATCAAAAGTTTATGACTTTAAGTCTTAAAAGCAAATCCAATTTCACCCTTATTTAATCCGGTTTATTTTCTATTTAAAAAATTACCCTTGCTTACAATCATGTCACAACAATATATATAAACAAACAAGTAATTAATAAAAATAAACGACAAAAAATAATGAACATGCTAAATAAAACTACTATCATGTATATGTTTATCTAAAACTCCCATTGGTTTTTGAGCTAATGGTACCAATGGACCACATACACCAAACAATTTGGTTGCGTAAGTTCTACGATAAATATATACACGAACACACATAGTTCAAAATAAAACAATGCATAATCTAATAATTATATGCATAATAAGCATGTTAACACAAAACACGTAACAATTACTACATAATAATCATATGATCCATGATCAAACATGCACGTTCATCATGGATCCACATAAACATATTAACAATTAATTATGTTTCCCAAGATACGCATACAATTCCATGTCACATAACAATTATTCATGAATTAACACATAAAACATTGCATGCAACCTAGGGTTTCTATAATTTTTACAAAACCTAATTTTTTTTTCCGGATGAACAGTGTCCGGTGAACAGTGTCCAATTAACGGTGTTCGGTGAACAGTAAAAAAATATTTAGGGTTTCAAAAAATTAAAACCTAGAAACCTTAAAGCATGCAATAATCAATCAAGGATTCAATTTTTATGTGTTTCAGTAATTAATTACACAGTATTAACAGCTCTTGATGCCACTGTTAGAATTTAAGTACCATAACAATTATATAAATAAATATAAACATCATCAAAGCACATAGCAGAAGCGTAAGAATCAAATACTTGTAATTAATTAACCGAATATAAAAGAAACGCGTACCTTTTAATTCTAGCAAAAACAAGAATCAAAACTTCAAATCTTCTTCTTTAATTATCAAAGTGGATTAACGAGATACCCCTTACCGTTTTGTATCTCAATCCAAGAATATCAACTATAGTGAGTTGATACCACGATCTTGTACACACGTACTATAACCGAACTAATGTGATTGCTAGAACTTTAAACATAAATAAAACCAAACACTTTTGTTTTATAAAACCTTTGATCGATCAACCCAAAGGGTTGTTTGGTCGATCGGTTTTGGACAAGGAAAGAAGAAGAAAACAAAGATTTAGGGTTATAGCAAGTGCAAGAGTAAGAAACAAATAACCCTAGCCTTTGTATTTATATGCATGAAATTTTGGAGGACAAGTTTGGCATGGATTGGGCTTGAGAAACCCCTAGCGGATCGGTTTGGACATTCCTAAGGGATTCCGGAACCTTCTTGATCCTCTAATTTCATCCATAGTCCTTCCTTTATTCCCTAACGGTCGTTAGTCAATTCCCGTTAATTACTTATCGTCCGTTAGTCGTTATTTTGTGTTTAAATAATTAAATATATAACGGTTTATATATATATATATATTAATTATTATACATTAATTTCTCATACGTAATGTGTGCAATCCCGTGGTCCCGAGTTCGATTCTAGTCATACACATTAATATTTGTCCATTAAAACTAACAGGATCTAGTACAGAATTCTTCACCATTGCTATAGGTATTAAAGACGAGACGAGCTTTTCAGTTGGTGATGTGAAAGTGTTTAAACTCAACATGAATAATAAGGTGTGGCCGGGAAGAAATGGATGACCTCAAAGAAACTATAATAGTATCTGTCGAACTTCTGATTGCTTTATCGCCACTATTTGCCAGTCATGCAATTGTCTCATCAGAATTAGCTGGGGGTTATATCCATATTCTTGGCGACAAAGGAAATATCGTATACTTGTATCATGTCAAGGATGAAACCATCTCCGTATCTTCTATACCTTGTGTCGCAGGAACAAACCACGTGTCGTCGTGGACAATGCTTGAATGCACCAGGTATTGTATTGCATTCATTCATTTATCCTACATCTTTATTCTAGTTTGAAAATAGATGATCATGCTCATCTTAAACAATAAAAGGACAAAAATGATGAGATAGTCGTAATATGAGATAAATAACACAAAAGATGGATCTCACCTTCTCAGTTCTCCATTTCGTGTTTTAAAAATGATTGAACTTGAAGAGTTTTGTGCTGGCGTCGACTGCTTCAAGTTAGTGCCCCTCTAATGTGTTGGATATGAATCCAGGTATTGTATTTCCTTTCAGCTATTTATAGTGCATGTTATGTGTGGCAAAATAGGCAGGTTAAACGAATCATTCTATTTGAATTTATGAAATATGATTTTTAGTTTTATGATAGGATCACTTCAGTTTAACTAAATGAATCTAAAAATAAAAATTGGTAAACTCATGTATCATCCCTCTAAAGTGTTAACTTGTTTTTATTCTTTTCGTGACTTTGTACGCAGTTGTATAGTTTTGGTTTAAAAGTCTAAATCCAGATTAAGTTTTTTTATTACTATTTCTATTTAGTTTTTTGAATGAAAATAAAAGAGATATATAATATTGTTGGAAAATTGGTTGGCAAAAGTGACTTTTGACCAACTTTGGACACAATTATTTATATGTATGTGTCATATATATAAGTAATAGTTTGTAGGTTTGCGTTCTCCTCGAAGAGAGCTTCGCAATAAGCCTTTATGTGTCCAAAATAGAGTTGATGTGAATGAGATATCGGGTCTCAAAGTTAGTCATTCGGTACCATGACTAAAGAGGAAAAATAGTTTATTTTCAATCCCACATCGGTGGGATGGGTAAACTTAGAGGGAATCTATTGTGTATAAATAGAGACCCTAATTTCACTAGTTTACACACATCAAATCAATAAGTATTATTGATTTCCAACATAAGGAATACGCATCTCTTAAGATGAAATTCCTGGCAGTTTAGTTAAGTCCGACAGTACAACTTACTGTTTTGGCTGTTGTACCCTGGGAAACAGACGGCGAATCTGTTTTAAGGGAAGCGTGTCAAACACGTGCCTCGGCTTTGTAGTGCTTCGTTGCTGATCTCCGTTGGTGATCTAGTAAGTCTTTTTATTAGTTTATTGTTTATTTAATTATCGTTTATTTGCTTACATTTTGTTTGTATTTAATTTTTTGTTAGTTATATACTGTTAATTTTATTTATTGTAAGTTAGATTTTATTAATAAAGTGTAACCGTTTTCCTACAATCTTAAAACAGATTCTGTGTAACAGAATTAAAACACTTTTATTAAAATCGGATTAATTTAATTAACAGATTTTATACAAACTGTTTTTCTGCTGAAACCAAGATTGTGTTTCTTTGAAAATCAGTTTTATAACTAAACAGAATTTTAATTAACAGATTTATAAACGATTTTTAAAACAGTTTATTGAATCAGTTTATATTGAAACCATGATGAGTTTCTTTTCAAACTGATTTCTTTTAGTTTGTTTATTACGTATTTTATTGTTTAAATCTGGATTTATTGAAACCAATTTTGTGTTTCTTTGAATCATGTTTGGTACAAGTTACATTAACCATGTCGAGTTTATTAGATACCATATTGTTTTAACAGTTATTTTTAACTGTTTTTGTGTTTAAATATTTACAAGTTAACTGATGAGAACATAATTTGTGACCCTAGTGAATCTTGTGAATATAATTGGTGCGCTGATTACTAACATGGTTGCAAATCATGATTAAATCATATTCATTGAAACCAAGTAGAGTTTCTTTGAAACAAATCTCATAAAATACAAGTTGCTATTTTATTAGATTACTAGAACCCAAGATGAGTCTGTTTGAAACAAAATCTGATAATATATAAGCTGTTATCATATTTTGGTGGATAAGTTTCTTTGACTTGTTTAGCTTATTTAAACCAGGTTGAGTTTAATTATAAACAAAATATAGTTCTTGAAACTTTATGCATATGAAAGTAGATCTATAGAAACCTTGTTGAGTTTCTTTGGAAGAGTAAATCTATTTTGAAACCTTGTCGAGTTTCATTGTAGAATTAGAACATGTGTTACAGATCTATTAAAATATTCTTAAAGAAGATTGACAAAATCATATTACAAATTTGTTTTTGTTTAAAACATTATGTAATATGCCATATTGTTTAATTGTTTTAATAGAAAGACTTCTTTAAAAGCGGTTTTGTATAATGGATCTTACAAAACAGTAGTGTTTTAAACAAAATTCGATGTAATCATTTTGTTAAGAAACACTTTGTGATATATCAAGTTGTTAATTATTCCAAATTTAGTTTTAGACTAATAACGGAATCTCATATTAACAGAATGTTTGGAATGTCACGAGTGACATCTAAAGGATCTGCTCCCGAACTTGATGAAAGGGAGACCGATACTCGAGTTATGTGTACGGTAGATGCTTTAAAGCATTTAGATTTTATGTGTCATAACTATGGGTTAAATGGCTGAATGACATGAAAATTGTTGCCAAGGCGAGATCCGACATGGTGGATTAACACTTGGGCATCATGCCATGAGTATGTTGATAAGAGTTTGGTTAACTCTTTCAAAGTAGCAGAAAATGGAGAGATGCAATTTATGGGCAACTCTACAATTGCTAATAGCAAGGGAAAAAGAAATGTGATGTTGAAATTCACATGTGGAAAAAAGCTTAAGTAAACCAGCATGTTGTATGTGCCAGAGATTCGTAGGAATCTTGTGTCTGGATGGTTGCTTAATAAATTTGGCTTTCTTTTATTTAATCAAATAAACTTGAGTTAACATTGAACAAAATTTTGGTCGGTACAGGTTATGCCCTTCATTAAATGTTTAAGTTGAATTCATTTTTTTTAATGGTTGTTTTAATAAAATGAGTATGAATTCAGCTTATTTGATTTTTTAAATGTATAGCATGGCCAACTCAGACATGTAAATTTTAACTCAATACGTTGTTTAATTAAATGAACGAACACGGATAATAAAAGTAAAACTTGTGTTGAAGCCAAATTGACAAGATTGTCTTTTCACTCGGTTGACCGGAAATTAACTGAACCCTTGATTCACGTGGTTTTATGTGATTTGGAATCGGTACCTACTAAGGTAGTAATTAGCGGGTACTTCATCGTAATTGTTGATGGTAGTACAAAATATTGCTATTTATACTTACTTGAGAGTAAGGATATAGACAAGATTGATCTATACAAATAAGTTGAGAATCAACTTTTATCGAAAACAAGGCGGTTCGAAGTGATAACGGAGGTGAATATGTGTCTCCATTTCCAAATGTATGTGATAAACATTGGAATAAGACACAAATTTATTGCTCCTTATACGCCTCAACAAAATTGTTGGATGAAAAGAATCGTGCCTTAAAAGATATGGTTATGCCATGTTATTAAAGTCTTGATTTAAACAATGGCATGTGGGGGAAAGCAATTCTATCGGCTACTTATCTTTTAGATAAGATCACTTGTAAGGAAAAGAAGATAGTTCTATGAACTATGGATGGGATGATAACCATCCTATAAGTACTTACGAATGTGGGGGGTGTCTATCTGTCCCGACACCCAAGGTTCAAAATATTGGACCTAAAACTGTGGATTGCATATTTTTGTGATATGCTCATTATAGTAGTGCTTATCATTTATTTGTATATGATTCAGAAAATCTGAATATATACAAAGATACGATAATGGAATCAAGGAAAACTTTTATTGTTTGAAACTGTGTTTCCTTATTTATTTGAGAAAAATGAATGTTCATCTAGACTAGACGATACAGTTGTCCATGATGAGAGGCAACTAAATGATGATGTCTTTCATGATGAGAGACATTAAGATGATAATGTTGTTCATGATAAGTGACAACACGGGATTGATTATGATCTCCATGATGTGAGACAAGATCAACCCAGAAGAATAGGTTGAACCTAGAAGAAGAAAACAGGCAAGAACCGAAAATTGTTTGGATCTGATTTGTTTCTTTTATGGTAGAAAATGAACCTACTTCTTACAAAAAAAATGGTAACTTCCTCAAGAGGGCTCAATGGAAAGAAGCCATCAAATGTGAAATAGATTATATTTTACAAAAAATGATACATTATAGCTCGTGGATTTACCTCCTGGTGGTAAACCACTAGGCTACAAATGGTTTATACCTAACAACTACAAAAGGTTGTCGATAAAACCATTGAGAAGTATAAAGCAAGATTGATAATTAAAGGGTTTAGACAACGAGAAGGTCTTGCTTACTTTGATACATATTCGTCAGTTACACGAATAACCTCTATTAGGATGGTACTTGCTATTGCTGCTTTAAGAAATTTGGAAGTCTGCCAAAATGTATGTGAGAATGGCTTTCTAAACAGGGATTTAGAAGAAGAAATCTACATGAACCAACCTAGGGTTTCATGGCTCCTAGACAAGAGAGCAAAGTTTGTAGGCTTGTTAAGTCACTATACGACTTAGGAAAAGCTCCCAAACAATGATATCCAAATTTTCTACTACGTCATGTCAGAACATGGATTCAAAATTAATGGATGTATGTGGGAAAAATAAATCACTGGTATATATGTAGTCGTGTGTTTATACATAGATGGTATACTTATCACTCGAAGTGATATCAAGATGAACAAATCCACTAATGAAATGTTGGAGTCAAGATTTGACAAGAACTAAATTGGTTGATTGATATGGTTCTTGGAACTAAGATCATATGAAACCAGATGGATGTGTTTTGAAGTTAAAAACACTATAAGGACAATATTCTTGAGAGGTTCAATGTGGGGGATTCCGGCCTAGCTAGAACTCCAATGACGTCTTTAGAAATCTATTTAAAATAGAGGTAGAGGTGTTGCCTATTTTGAATACTCAAAGAATATAGGGCGTCTTGTGTGTCTATAACTTGTGTGAGACATGATCTATAAATTATGACCAGGTTTAGTAAATATACCAGTAATTCAAGTGATGACCACTTAAATAGTATTACACGAGTACTATGATACTTATGATATTGCATTTTGGAAGATATCCAACTGCTATATAATGGTAAAGTAATGCAAATATGGATTCTTACATAAAAGAATCTAGATCCACTAGAGCGGATGTATGGACTCTACGTAGGAAGCCATGTCTTGGAAATCTTGAAAGTATTTCAAACAGACTTTTATAGCGAAATCTATGATGGAATTTAAATTTATTTTTTGAGATAAATTTATAGAATCTTCGGGATATCTACGTTTATTCGTAGAGGACATACCAAGATGGTGTAAACCGGTAACGACCATCTGTAATAAGTGTGATAGTCAATTGGAAATTGACATAGCTCATATCACAATGTAAAACGGTAAGTCGAGACATATCCATCATAGACATTGATTAGTGCGACAACTACTCTTAACTAGAGTTATCACAATTGACTATGTAAAGTCAATAGATAACATCGAGGATCCGCTTGCGAAAGGCTTAAGCAGAGAGTTAGTTAGTAAGTCGTCTAAAGGAATGGGACTAAAGCCCTTAAAGGAATGAGTTTATATGAAGGAAAACCTAACCCAGTTGACTGGAGATCCCAAGATCTGGGTTCAATAGGACAACCTAATCATATAAATGTGGGGGAAGTTACGTCAATATGGGGGAGTTACTTAACATTGTAACTTCCTAGTCCATTCCTATAATAAATGTGACTTGTTGAGAGGTTAAACATATGGCTTTGATGATTCAAGATGAAATCATGAAGCATAATGATTCAAGATGAAATCACAAGCATATGTTTTTAATGATTCAAGATGAAATCACCTATGTGAGAGAGAAGTGGGGTCGCTTCAAAGGGAATTATGGGGGGCGCAAATCCTAAGAGCTCTTGCAGAACCAGGAAAATGTTCAGGACCATAATTAACATGACTATGAGGACTTAACAATGTTAGGGAGAGTCTTGTGTGAAGTGTATTGTCGTCTACATAAACAGCAGCTCAGTTCAAAGACATCGCGTCTACTGACAGCTAGGAGGCTAAGTGCATTTCACAAGGGAAGGTTCAAAGGGTCACACCTACCTATCCTTTGCAAGATTCAACTATTGGAATTTCATCGTAATTTTTGTATTACGACCGATCTCCATTCATGTGGGGGATTGTTGGAAAATTGGTTGGCAAAAGTGACTTTTGACCAACTTTGGACACAATTATTTATATGTATGTGTCATATATATAAGTAATAGTTTGTAGGTTTGCGTTCTCCTCGAAGAGAGCTTCGCAATAAGCCTTTATGTTTCCAAAATAGAGTTGATGTGAATGAGATATCGGGTCTCAAAGTTAGTCATTCGGTACCATGACTAAAGAGGAAAAATAGTTTATTTTCAATCCCACATCGGTGGGATGGGTAAACTTAGAGGGAGTCTATTGTGTATAAATAGAGACCCTAATTTCACTAGTTTACACACATCAAATCAATAAGTATTATTGATTTCCAACATAAGGAATACGCATCTCTTAAGATGAAATTCCTGGCAGTTTAGTTAAGTCCGACAGTACAACTTACTGTTTTGGCTGTTGTACCCTGGGAAACAGATGGTGAATCTGTTTTAAGGGAAGCATGTCAAACACGTGCCTCGGCTTTGTAGTGCTTCGTTGCTGATCTCCGTTGGTGATTTAGTAAGTCTTTTTATTAGTTTATTGTTTTATTTAATTATCGTTTATTTGCTTACATTCTGTTTGTATTTAATTTTTTGTTAGTTATATACTGTTAATTTTATTTATTGTAAGTTAGATTTTATTAATAAAGTGTAGCCGTTTCCCTACAATAAAAGAGATATATAATATTCTAGTAGAAAAATGTTTTTTTTTCTTATAATCATTTATATCTTGTGTAGGTTAGAAAATGATCATGCTGATTCTAAACAAGAAAAAAGCATGGATGACGAAGAATCACCCCTGCTCAGTATTCCGTTACATGTTTTGGAAATTGTTATGGAGTTTGTGTTGGTGTTGAATATCTCAAGTTCCGATCTACATGCAAACTTTGTCATTTAGCAGCCCCTTTGATACGATGCAACAATGGAAAAGCCTTATAGACGTATTCATTACTTTCACCGTGGCTGATGGTGTTTGAAAAACATAAAGGCATTATCACTTTTACGGATCCGATGTTTGGTGACAAGTATTTTATAAAAAGACCTCAAGATTTCATTGGTGAATATTCTGAGATAAAGTGTTCGAGGTATGGTTGGTTGCTGATTTTGAAACCTGATACTACAATGGTTTTTTTAAACCCGTTTACAAGTGATATCCGCGAGCTTCCAGAAGTACTTTTTACCAAAAACTTTAGTTTCTCAGCACCACCCACTTCTCCTGACTGTATGGTTGTTGCATCTGGTAGACGTTGTGTTTTCATCCATTTTGTACCTGGGGAACCATCCTGGCGTAGTCTTTTTGGATTTTGATGGTGATGATTCATATTCCCATCAATTTTTAACATTATATGGCCTAGATCTTTATGCTATGAGAGCCAATGGAGGACTTGATATTTATAAAGTGATGGGAAGAGAAGATTATTTTTGGGAGTGTAATGTAGGTCCAACGCCAACAAGCTGTTGCACATCCTTACGGCAGTTTTTCCTAGTAAGACGTGAACAACGTCAATTACAAGTTATCGTGGTCAAGTTTGGAGAATCAGTTGAGGTATTCAAGTTGAATGATACTACACAAGAATGGGTGAAAATAGATAGTTTAGGGAAACATACGATTTTTATTTCTAGTCCATCGTAACACCCACCTGCATTGAAGCCAAAATTCCAGAGATGGAGAACAAGATCTACTTTCCAAAATTTTCATCGCCGAAAGGGAATATGGTGTTCTATTCAACGGAAACATGCAGGTATCACACTTTCAATAACAAAGACATCCACGAAAATTTTGGGGATTTCTTTGGAACGAAATATCTTGCCGCCCCTCATGCGTGGGTTGAACCAAGTTGGTGTCAATTTACTTAGAGTAAATTACATATATGGTCTCTGTGGGATACATAATACATTGGCTTATAGATATGGTCTTTGGAGCGGAAACTCTTAACAATTACGGTCCCTTACATTATGTTGGAAAATTTAGTGCACTTGAGGATTTAGTTCATACCTGGTAATGGGTTTGAAGGTACGGAGTGTACACCCATCAGGTCTCTGACTACCCTGACTCTGATAAGTGGTTTTATGTTTCTGATGAACTTATCAGGGAGTACCTCATCAGAAGGTTCAATCCTTCAGCGAGTTATCTCATCTCAGAGCAATTCTCATCAGAGAATGAATGCTCATCAGCCATCAGCAACATACTGATGAGTATTTCTGATTGATGAACTGTGACTCAGCTGGAAGTTAACTTGTAACGATTTTGACTTATTCAAGTGGCAGTTATATCTGCATTAATGACCACGTTTAATTGGTCATGTAACCACTTATACCTGGAATTATAGAGGCAATTATGTAGTGATTATTGGGCCGTTAATCACTCATAAATCCATTGACTAGGTTTGAGTAATCTCTAATATAAATAGAGATCAACACTACTGAATGAAGAGAGACAGAAACCATAAACACTTGGATGCGCTAGGGTTATTGATTTGTGCCTAAATCAGTAACATACATTTGGTATTATCCCAAGTAGATATTTATTGTACCCAGGCATTAGGGTCGAATAGTTTACTTTGAAAAGTGATTACACGATTCCAAGTGATATCCGGTAACCATTCATTGGTAATTAGTTAGGCTATGAACTCAAATAAGTACATTTTATTACTATCATTTATCCTATTAATTTGACTTGTTTTACTATATTATGTATGAGGATTGATACTTAATTGTTTACTTTTGTAATTCTCAGGTAAAAACAAGCATTTGGTGAAACTTGGCGATTTTGGACTAATAATGGAGCAAAACGTGCATAAAGTGAAGAGTCTACTGACATGGACAAGATCAAGACTAATCTGCTCCAGATGCGCCGCATCTCACTATCAACATGCGCCGCATCTCTATCAAGTTATCACCAGATACGATCCAAGATACAAGAGGACATGCGCCGCATCTAATAAAGAGTTACGCCGCATCTTCTGGCGGTGTACGAATATTCCTGAATATTATAATCTTGGACCCCACGCGAAGTTAAGTACATGCGCCGCATCTACTTAAGTAGATGCGCCGCATCTTCCCTCAGACACAAACTATAAATACCCCGTAGACCAGAAGAGTTCGGAGATTCGGAAACCCTAAAACCTAAAGACCGAACAGAAGAGAAGGACGAATTCAGTCAAGAGGCAGCACAAGACACACCCAAATCGAAGATACAAGAGCTGTAAGAAGGTGCTGCATGTATTTAATTCATTAAGTAGTTTTGTTTTATTGTTTTAGCAAACTTTAATTCATCAGGATTGGTGGCTTGTGTAATGTGACAACGGAAAGATTGCACTCCCTTTAATACTTGCTTTCCCATCAATTAAAGTTTATATGTTGATGTCTTTGGTTACTACTTATTAGTGCATTGATAACCTCTGTGTTTATTAGTGGCTTGCGGGCACCCGACTGCGGGACAAGGTGTGGCTCCCACGGTTGTTTCTAAATTGATCACTTAGGAATAACTTTTAGACATAAGTAATCATTAAGGGTTTACTCGCCGATGAGAATAGGACCAACGAGAAAGGGTTAATTACATACACTTCATATAAAGCTATCAATAAAACAAGTGACAAACTACTTAATCATAAGGACAGCCCTCTTATTGTCTCAAGTATCTATCTGTGTACGTGTGTGCTACTTGCTGATTCGTGCCTATTTGTTTATTTTATTATTTAATTGCAAACAAAACTGTGCCAGTCTCTCAGGCTGAAACCCCCTTGCGTTAGGATATTAAAATACTGATTAGATTAACGAGATTATACGTTCCACTCTTAGTGATCGACACTCTACTTACCATTATCTTCATACTGACCGGGTACACTGCTCGTTAAGTGTGTGTGTTATTGATAAGTCGGCTAAATATAAATTTAAAACTTGAGTAGGCATTAAAACTGCTAAACCGCAACGACACATCACGCGCATCAAGTTTTTGGCGCCGCTGCCGGGGAGTGAATTGTTATTTTCTGTTAATTTGATTAGTATTTTAATTAGGTTTTTCTTTTTACTAGATTAATTGCATCATTGTACTATTTTGCATATTTGTTGTATTGTGTGTTATTTGTTTGCTTTTGTTTTTATTTTTGTGTGTTTTATTTTTTGTTTGGTGTGTTTAATTTTTATTTTTATTTTTCGTATTTTTCTGTTCTGCTATCGTTGTACTGTGCTAAATCAAACGATACGGCGCATCTGATCTCTCAGATACGGCGTATTGCGTTTAATTTTTTTAATACAACGCGTTTAATTAATTCGATACGACGCATCTTTTCCCCAAGATACGGCGTATCTGTTTTTAATAAGAAAATTTTTCTAAGCGATAAAATAATACGACGCATCTTCTTTTGAAGATACGGCGTATCTGATTTTGATAAAAAAAATTTTTCTGAACGTTAAACGCCATACGACGCATCTTCTTCTGAAGATACGGCGTATCTATTATTTTAATTAAAAACAGTTTGCGAATTATTAAACAGATACGACGTATCGATTTCCGTCGATACGGCGCATCTTACTGAATCAAAAATCTTTTATTTTTAAACGTAACGAAAATACGGCGCATTAACTTTTGTTAATACGACAATATAATTTGATAAATATAGTTGATTTTTGATATTTACTTTGATCGGTCCGCTACTCTCGTGTGCAAGTTGTTTATTTTCAGGATAAATGATGACTCAAGCATCACCAAGAAGGATTACATTCTGAACCAAACCAAGAGACGCTAGCTGAAGTGACCGAGCATAAGACAGCAAGAGTGGAGGAAAACTCAGTACTGGTAACATTGAACTTCTTTAATTCTTGAAGTAGAATCCCAGGTAAACTCTACGATAATTCAACTGCCCAAAGGAAAGTTCTCTACACTATGATCTCAGTCTTATTATCCTTATTATACGTCTGATTCAATTCGTAATCTTAATTTTGTATGCTCAAAAAACGATATTTGTTCCTAACCTCGGAATAAATCCTTATCCACTAAACAATAAGATTACGATTATTAATAAAACGTTTATGCCTATTGCTCTTATCTTGAATTCATCTTTATGGTGTGCCGTTTTTACCCAAATTTGATGTATAAGGAACTGTGTTGCGGAGGCCAAGGTACGTTCTTCATTTAAATTTCGTTAACTAACATAGAGATACGGCGGATCTAAATATCCGAAGCGCCGTATCCCTGACCAACTAGGACTTATTGACTAGTCAACGGAATTAACTAGATACGGCGCATCCCAATTTTCTGATACGGCGCATCGTGTCGCCTTATAAATACGACGGGAATACGCCGCATAAATACACACAGTTAAGAACACGCACTAAAATTATACTCAAAATCCGATCATCTTTCTTCAATCCGCCTTTAATCCGAGCATTAAAACGTTCTCCTAATCACAAATACTAAGGTAATTGTTACATTTCGATTTAATTTTGATTAATACGAAAATTAGGGTTTATAGGATTGAATCGATTCGCGCTTAAACGATATAGGGATATGATTAGAACTTGGAATTAATTATTTCCCCTAAGTTAATTTTAGATTCGGACAACGAATTTGGCACTAATTGAATCGACCGAAAATTTAGGTTTTGGGTTTGATTTTAAATATTTAGCGGGAAGGTAAATTAGCTGTGGTTGATTGAACTGATATAAGGAGAATATTATACTGTGTTAATTAGTGGAGGTTTACGTCACGGATACGGATTCTTGAAAAACGTGCCTAACCCTTTATTTTATGCTGATGTGCTTTTAGATGCGGCGCATCTATGTTGATTAATGCGGCGTAACGACCTATCTCAAAATTGCTAAAATCTTAGATACGCCGTATTGATTAATCTAGATACGACGCATCTCAATACGCCGTATCTGTTATCTTGCACCGCATCTCTTATACTTTACACAGATACGCCGCATTGATTTAATCAAATGCGCCGTATCTACCTTTCTTGCAGACTGTTTACTAACTTTGAATGTTTATTTCAGATGACACTACCAGATATCGCACAAAGGCACCAATGGTTACGATTCGAGAACATGGGACTTGCTGATGGCACTCTAGAGGATTATTTGCATAGACTTGACTCAGTGTACTTCAAGAAAATATTCAGAGTCCAGGTTCTAAATTTTGACGATGTGGGATTGATAGGTGGTGGACATGCAGCTGCGAGCTTACAGCGTCGTATGGAGATGGTTGTTGTTGGAGGTGATGATGAGGTGGAGTTCAGGTCTAGTGCTTGGGAGCGACTGTTTAGGGTTGACGAGCCTCTGATTAGGGAGCTCATGCTGGAGTTCTTTAGCACTATTCATTACAGAGAGACGGATGTGGAGATTGATACAGCTGACACTCTGGTGTTCAGATTAGGAGGTGTGCACAGGCAGATGTCGATGAGGCAGTTTATTTTAGCCTTGGGTCTACACACTGAGGAGGAGCTTGGATCTGCTGGGTTTGCCAGGTACTGGGCTGAGAGTTTGCGGGTTGTCCCTGACAGAGGGGTATTCAGTGATTATTGGTTCAGGATTTCTTCGGGGGGCGACATCACTACTTCCACCCCCTCATATACTTTGATCAGGGAGCCGATGAGGAGGCTGTGTCACAGGCTGATTGCACTTACTATTGCTGGGAGGGGTCAGTCGCCTGAAAAGGTGACCACTCTGGACCTCTTCCTACTTAGGAGCATGGATGAGGGGATGCCGGTGAACATCCCCCACTTTTTGGCACACTACCTCCACCGATCAGCTGCTGGGAGAGATCGGAGGAGCCACATGACTGGCGGGCATTTTGTTTCGAGGCTGGCCCGCCATTTTGGAGTTATTGGAGCAGAGATTCCAGCAGGGCTGGAGGTTGTGGTGGCTCGTCTCCCAGTTATCGACAGAGACTATTTGGTTAGACTGGCGATCTGCCAGGTGGCTGCTGGGGGCCACTTTTGGGCAGCATTAGGGCCCGCCAGAGCTGCAGGGGCGGAGGCGGAGCAGGGAGGACCTCAGGATCCTCCGGCTGCTGCTCCTGCCGACGAGGAGGTGCCACAGGCACCAGTACCCCCACGCACCGTGATTCAGAGACTCGACGCAGTCGAGGGAGAGGTGATGGTACTGAGGAGAGACTTAGAGTGGGTGGTCCGGAGTGTGAGCAGACTATTAGAGCATCAGGGTATCACCCACACTCGTCCTGATGGTACTGAGGTTACGGGAGTAGCACGTACGTACGAGCGCAGAGTCCGCCAGAGGACTGATGGAGCTAGCACTTCTGGGACCCATCCGGACGACACCGCTCACCCATGATCTTACCCTTTTGTTTTACTGATATTGTTCCACACATTATTATTATTTTATTTTTGGATTGTACTTATCGTTATTCTTATGCTTATGTTTAATGTTTCAGTTTATATTTCTTGTTATGATTGGCGAAGACTGGCATTAAGTTCAGCATGAGAGTACGAGAGGACGTATGAGATTAAACCGTGGAACGTGCCATTTTACAACAGACTGTTAACAGTCTGTTTGGTTACTACATGCGCCGTATCTGCTTAAACAGATGCGACGCATCCTATCCTTTATTTCATCTGCATTTTTATTTTCGACTTTAAAACTTTTTATCAGTTATTTTAATGCGGCGCATCCCTGGTTAAGGATGCGGCGCATCTTTATTCTGATCCGTATTTATTCCAGGCTCGATACGGCGTATCTTCTTCAATAGGATACGGCGCATCGACTGACCTGATGATTTCCAGTTTTCATTTTTAAGTTTTATTTTTCCTAACTACTAATGTATTATGCAAGTTGAACCTTTCTTATCTTAGGTGTGTTTTAAAGTGTTGGTGGTATTATAGTTTTCTGAATTTCCTGTGGATACATCAAGTATGAAGCTTTAACGTTCTAATCCACAAGAAAGATGATTTTTGCTCATATACTAATGGAGGATCATACCGAGCAAATCTCAGGGGAGTTTTTCTGTTCTAATTCTTTTATTTCCAGTTTTTAACCTTTTATACAAACAACGAGGACGTTGTTTAACTTAAGTGGGGGGATAGGAGAATTAGAACACTTAACAATTACTTGTCCTAAACTTTTTCAAAAATTATGCTTAAACTGTGCTTAATATATCAAACTTAAAAATTTTTTTAGCATGTTTTTGTTTAAGATCTAAGTTGCATAACTGCACACATGACGTTATTTTCAAAAATTGTGATTTCTCAAAATTCACAAATCTATGAGTGTGCCGGTGACTTGTAAACTTTAGAACTTGGCTTGTATACTATTCGAGACCACCATAATGAGTATTATTGATATAATTGGAATGACTTGTCTAACTTGGTAAAATTCTAGGATTACAACCAAAAAGCCTTTATATGTTATGTGATATTAGCTAACTACACTGGTTAGTTAACCCCCGTATAAAACCTTTTGTTACTCTCACTTTTAGAGTAAGATACCCCTAGAAAAACACTCAGAGCCATTCCTTTCGTTTCTTACACCTATGTTTAAAATGTTTCGTTACACCTTACACCTTAGCCTACCCTGTAGATTAAGATCCGTGGTTGGTTAATTGCTATAGGCAGAGTGTGTTTCCTTACATTACCTGTGTTCGCGTGCGTAATTCATTATCTTTGGTTAGGTCGGGAAATTGCACAATGCAATTGGAGTGAAAGTAAATATTGTACATCTTTTAGTTTATTTTTCGTGTGTTTACTACTTTCACTATTTACCATTATTTCTGAAAGTGTGAAAAGTATGGAAAAATTATCCGGAAAGAAAGTTGTAGTGATGTGGTGAAATTTTACACATCTATCTTTATGTTTCAAGTTAAAAAAAAAAAAAAAAAAAAAAAAAAAAAAAAAAAAAAAAAAAAAAAAAAAAAAAAAAAAAATCGAAAAAATAAAGAAAAGAAAAAGAAAAAGGGAGTGTTGGATGTTTATTTTAAGCCAACGATGTAAAGTTATGTAAGTGGTCGATATCACCACTATTTGTTGTACTATATCTATGGATTGAATGGGAATTGGCAGTTATGGGAACGCCAATTAAGGTTTATTCTTTGATTAAGATTTTGTTGAGTATAATTCGTGTCTACCTAAAGCGTGTGTTTCAAGTGTTAAAGCGTGAGTTATTCAATGATATGAGTCTTATTCATGGGATGGTTGGGATAGTGATTAACCACACTTAGGATTTTAATTTATTTGTTTTGTTTATTTTTATTTTTACACCAATTTATATCCCAAATATTATCCATACCCTATATTATTCTTTATCCAACCGAACCTTTGATTTATTGAGATTAGGGATTTGAGCAATCTTAAGTATCGTAGTCGTGGATTCGGCTATGTATTTATGATTTTGTCGCCCTTTTTGATATATTATTATTGGTGAAGTTTGGACCTATCTTTAGCCTATTCGAGTTAAGGATTTGAGCAATTGCAAGTATCGTGTTCGTGGATTCGATCATGTATTTGTGATTTTGTCGCCTTTTCTGGAATTTGAGATCGATAGTGAAATAAGAATAATTAACCCTTAAGCCTAAAAACCCTTTTTACCGCTTTAGACTTGTTATTCCTTAGCTTTAGTGGTGGAGATGTGTATACTTGCCAAGCTTATGATAGAATATTCGTCACGACTGGACAGTTAAACGATTAGATTTGCTTTTATCGACTTATTTTATTTTACTTCTAATTCGTTAAGTGTTTAGTTGTGTGATTACGAAATGAACGAATGCATGCTTAAATATAAAAATAAATCCTAACATCTTTTAGGATACATTTTCATGAGATTTAATCTAAGGTTTACTTGGGGACAAGTAAAGTTCAAGTGGGGGGATATTTGATGAACTCAAATAAGTACATTTTATTACTATCATTTATCCTATTAATTTGACTTGTTTTACTATATTATGTATGAGGATTGATACTTAATTGTTTACTTTTGTAATTCTCAGGTAAAAACAAGCATTTGGTGAAACTTGGCGATTTTGGACTAATAATGGAGCAAAACGTGCATAAAGTGAAGAGTCTACTGACATGGACAAGATCAAGACTAATCTGCTCCAGATGCGCCGCATCTCACTATCAACATGCGCCGCATCTCTATCAAGTTATCACCAGATACGATCCAAGATACAAGAGGACATGCGCCGCATCTAATAAAGAGTTACGCCGCATCTTCTGGCGGTGTACGAATATTCCTGAATATTATAATCTTGGACCCCACGCGAAGTTAAGTACATGCGCCGCATCTACTTAAGTAGATGCGCCGCATCTTCCCTCAGACACAAACTATAAATACCCCGTAGACCAGAAGAGTTCGGAGATTCGGAAACCCTAAAACCTAAAGACCGAACAGAAGAGAAGGACGAATTCAGTCAAGAGGCAGCACAAGACACACCCAAATCGAAGATACAAGAGCTGTAAGAAGGTGCTGCATGTATTTAATTCATTAAGTAGTTTTGTTTTATTGTTTTAGCAAACTTTAATTCATCAGGATTGGTGGCTTGTGTAATGTGACAACGGAAAGATTGCACTCCCTTTAATACTTGCTTTCCCATCAATTAAAGTTTATATGTTGATGTCTTTGGTTACTACTTATTAGTGCATTGATAACCTCTGTGTTTATTAGTGGCTTGCGGGCACCCGACTGCGGGACAAGGTGTGGCTCCCACGGTTGTTTCTAAATTGATCACTTAGGAATAACTTTTAGACATAAGTAATCATTAAGGGTTTACTCGCCGATGAGAATAGGACCAACGAGAAAGGGTTAATTACATACACTTCATATAAAGCTATCAATAAAACAAGTGACAAACTACTTAATCATAAGGACAGCCCTCTTATTGTCTCAAGTATCTATCTGTGTACGTGTGTGCTACTTGCTGATTCGTGCCTATTTGTTTATTTTATTATTTAATTGCAAACAAAACTGTGCCAGTCTCTCAGGCTGAAACCCCCTTGCGTTAGGATATTAAAATACTGATTAGATTAACGAGATTATACGTTCCACTCTTAGTGATCGACACTCTACTTACCATTATCTTCATACTGACCGGGTACACTGCTCGTTAAGTGTGTGTGTTATTGATAAGTCGGCTAAATATAAATTTAAAACTTGAGTAGGCATTAAAACTGCTAAACCGCAACGACACATCACGCGCATCATAGGCTATTGATTATCTTCACCCTGTTATGGGCTCATAACCACCAACAATCAAAGTAAACTATTCTGTGATAATCAATGGTTGCTGTTGCTATGAAACACATGGCTTCAAACTTTGCCAAGCTTGACAAGTTTGAAGGGGTGGATTTCAGAAGATGGCAAAAGAAGATGCATTTCCTGTTGTCAAGCATGAGTGTAGTATATGTTCTGAGCAAACCAATTCCAGATGATGGGGATGATGCTACTATGGAACAGATTAGGAAGAGGAGCAAATGGGTGAATGATGATTACATTTGCAGAGGATTAATCCTTAATGGTATGTCTGATTCTCTCTTTGATATTTATCAGAATGTTGAATCTTCCAAAGAACTATGGGATTCCTTGGATGCCAAATATATGGCTGAGGATGCATCAAGTAAAGTTCCTTTTAAGTAATTTAACAAATTACAAAATGACTGATTCAAGATCAGTTATGGAACAATACAATGAACTTCTTAGTATGCTTGGAAGATTTACACAACACAAAATGAAAATGGATGAGGCTATTTCAGTCTCTTGTATCATTGACAAACTACCTCCTTCTTGGAAAGATTTCAAGCATACCTTGAAGCATAAGAAGGAAGAACTGACTCTTGTTCAGTTGGGCAGTCATCTGCGTATTGAGGAATCCCTCAGGGTGCAGGATAATGACAAGCCAAAGAGAAACAATGTTGTTGGTGCATCTGTTGTCAATATGGTCGAACATAACAACTCCACCAGGTACAATGACAAAAAGGGCAAACGTAAATATCATGATAACACAAGGACTGAACCTAACAAGAAGGCAAAACCTACTTGTTGGAAATGTGGCAAAACCGGTCATATTAAAAGGGATTGCAAAGGTGTTAAGATTGGTGGTAAAGCCAATGGATCAGACACTAGTGGATCAGGGAGTGGTGGTTCTACCAACTCACTAAAAGGTCAGAATATGTTTAATAAATCTTTTCAGATTTATTATGTTACATATGTATCTGAATCTAACTATGTGCAGAATGATGATGTTGCGTGGTGGGTTGACTCTGGTGCAACTGTTCATGTGTGCAAAGATAGACGCTGGTTCAAGACTTACGAGTCACTGAATGATGGTTCTATTCTTCACATGGGAAATAAGTCAACAACCCTGGTGCATGGGCATGGTTGTGTAGATCTTAGTTTTAGTTCTGGAAAGATTGTAACTTTGTTTAATGTTATTCATGTTCCTGATATAAGGAAGAACTTGGTTTCAAGTAGTGTTTTGAATAATCATGGATATAAACAAGTTATTGAATCTGATAAATTTATATTGTCTAAACATGGTGCGTTTATTGGTTTTGGCTATTTGTGTAATCAAATGTTCAGGCTTAATATTGTTAATGATATTGTTAATTTCGCCTTTATGTCAACCTTTAAAGTGAACGAATCTACCCTTTGGCATGCTAGACTTGGCCATGTACACTATAAAAGGATGCAAGATATGTCTAAGGATGGGTTAATTCCAGCATTTGACATGGACACTGAAAAGTGTAAGACTTGCATGTTGACCAAAATTACTAAGAAATCTTTTCAGGGTGTAAAACGTGAGACTGAGCTCTTGGAGCTTATACACAGTGACCTGTGTGACTTGCATGCCACTCCCTTTTTTGGGAATAAGAAGTACTTTATGACATTTATTGATGATGCTTCTAGGTTTTGTTATGTCTATCTATTACATACTAAGGATGAAGCATTAGATAAATTCAAGGTATTTAAAACTGAAGTTGAGTTGCAACTTGGGTCCCTAATCAAAAGATTAAGGACTGATAGGGGAGGTGAATACATGGACACTTTGTATTTTTAGTCTGTGGGCATAATCCATGAAATGACTGCTCCCTATACTCCTCAACAAAATGGTATCTATGAAAGGAAAAACAAAATACTGAAGGAGATGGTCAATTCCATGTTGTCCTATTCAGGGCTGAGTCAAGGGTTCTGGGGTGAAGCTATGTTAACAGCTTGCTATTTATTAAATAGGGTTCCCAATAAAAGGAACAAGGTTACCCCTTATGAACTCTGGACTAAAAGAAGACCCAACCTGAACTTTCTCAGGGTTTGGGGTTGTAGGGCTGTTGTAAAACTCCCTGATCCAAAGCAGAAAACTTTAGGTGAAAGAAGCATTGAATGCATCTTTGTTGGATATGCTGAGCATTACAAGGCATATAGGTTCTATGTTATTGAACCTAATGAATTTGTTTCAATTAACTCAATAATTGAATCAAGGGATGCAATATTTGATGAGTATAGATTCTCATCTATCCCTAGACCAAGTCATAGGATTCCAAATGGAACTACTGACATTGGTGTTTCAGAGGTCTCTGATGAGGTCCCTGATGAGGTTGTGGTACAGCAACCTGAACCTAAGCTCTGAAAGAGCAAAAGGATCAGGACTCCAAAGTCATTTGGACCTGAGTTTCAATTATACTTAATTGAAGGAACAAGAGATGAGGTCTCTAACCAATACTCTTATTGCTTCATTGTTGAGGATGACCCCAAAACATTTGAATAAGCAATGAAGTCCCAGGATGTTGCTTTCTGGAAAGAAGCAATCAATGATGAAATGGATTCCATCATGGGCAAAAGCACTTGGGTGTTGGCTGATCTACCACCAGGTTGCAAACCTCTGGGTTGCAAATAGATTTTCAAAAGGAAAATGAAGGTAGATGGAACTATTGAAAAGTTCAAGGCTAGACTAGTCATTCAAGGCTTTAAAAAAAAGTCAGGGATAGACTACTTTGATACCTATGCCTCTGTGGCACGTATCCATACCATAAGATTGCTGATTGCTTTGGCATCTATTCACAATCTGATTATTCATCAGATGGATGTGAAGACAACTTTCTTGAATGGGGAATTGGATGAGGAGGTTTACGTGAACCAACCTCAGGGATTCATCATGCCTGGCAATGAAAACAAGGTATGTAAACTGATTAAGTCTCTGTATGGATTGAAACAGACACCTAAGCAATGGCATCAAAAATTTGATGAAGTGGTTTTGTCTAGTGGTTATTTACTTAGCTAGTCTAACAAATGTGTATATAGCAAATTCGATGAATCTGGTAAAGGAGTCATCATTTGTCTATATGTTGATGACATGTTGATATTTGGCACTGATCAAAATCAGGTTGACCTGACAAAGGAATTCTTGTCATCAAGGTTCTTGTAGGTCCACGATTATGGATCTAAGTAGCCTATGTTAGACAATAGATAACTTGAATAAATCCAAATTAATCTATATGAGAAACTCTTAACAGTATATTGATTGTTAATGCGGAATCTTAACAAACAACAATTATGAAGAACACAACTATGATTACTAACTTCGTATTACTATTAAACTTTCAATTTTCACTCTAAAACATAATACCGTAGGGTTCCTCTTATACTCTAAGGAAACCCTAATGTTACAAAACGTGTGAAAGGATAAACATATCTTCTAATAAGATAACTAATACGTATATATCCTTTCCTAACATATAGCTAACAAACTATTATGTTAAACATAAACAGACTTAACTAATAATACCTACCAGTACTAACTATGTTTGCCAGACTTAACTTTGTACTGGCAGACTTAACTAGGCTAACAGACTTAACGATTTCATCAGCAGACTTAAGTCTGTTCTACAATAATTCCCAACAATACTCCCCTAACTTGATCTTCATACGCCATGAACTTCAAGTTTCTTTCTTGATAAGCTTCCTGAGGATGTTGAACTCTAACCTTTTGGAATTATTTTGAGCTGCAATTCTTTAAATCATCATATCTGAACTTTGCAACATCTTTTATCAGCAATCTTTATACCATCTGATCTTTACAGCAACATTGACTTTTTGTACATCAATTCATAAAGTTTCATACTATTATCATCACTTCCAGGTGTGTTAACTCATGTGATAGGTGAATCATTGAAAATTTAATGGATTTGATGTCTCTTTACCAGTTAGCCATTAACTCTGGAGTAGCCAATGTTTGGTGTAAAACCATGGTACATTGATAACCATTTCAACTCTTTGTACATGAAACATGGTGAGTTGAAATACCATATGATTTTTAGCAAATCATCAGCTATCAACGGATTTGATTTGTCTTTACCAAAAGCCGTTTGCTTTTGGACTAGCCAATTCTTTGGTGGAATGCAGTCATCACCTTGGTGAATTGATAACCAGTTATGGATTTTCACAGCCTTTACCACAAGCCATACTCTTGTGGGCTAGTCAACTCTTCACTATCATAGATATGGTGAGTTGATTACCATAAAATTTTTGGCAAATTGTCAGCCATAAACGGATTTGAGATGTCTTTACCATGAGCCGTTTGCTCTTGGATTAGCCAGTCCTTATGTGGATTAGACATGGTGGACTGATAACCATTTGTTGTGTTAGTGCAAAGCACCTTCACCAGGTGAGATTCTTCTCAAACTCCATTTATCCCACTTATCAGCTTAGAAAATTCTTTCAAACACCCCAAACAACTTCCTTTTGGGATTGCCTTTCAATTAACTGCAATAGCTGATAACATACCTCATCTTTCCTATCACCCAAAAGCTTCTTCTCAAGCATCTTCTTGCATACCCTGGGGTGCAGAGGATACTCAACCTCTGTCAGCATATATATGTGTGCATTCTGCAGAGTCAAACAATGAATTGCACAACTGTCAAAGTATCTCCATCTCACCACTTCTTGTTGATAGGGCAGCTTCCAAATTTCATTAGTCTTAGATGGTGGATCAAACATGGTCTTCAAGTCTCCCCAAAGAACTCTTTCAAATTCTTCTTCTGGTCTGATATCTCCATACTTGATCATCATCAGCTTATATAACTCTTTGAGATCATCTTGTTCAAATCATTAAGTAATCCTGGAAAATTAACATAAACAACATCTGTATTAACTTCCCTGATTATTTGATAAGCCCCTTTCTCTCCAGTTTTAATGATCTGCCATTTGAAAATCTTGGCAGGTTGTGCTAAGCTTTCAGGAATTGAACCCATTGTGAATGAATCAGAAGAAGGTTCTTCTACCTTTTCATCTAAATACTCTTGCACATCCTTCTTAGTGAATGACTTACCCTTCTTAGCCATTCTTTTTCTTCTAGTCCACAAAATAGGTTTCTTAACTTCTACTTCTTGCTTTACAAGTTCACCTTTTGAACTATCAGGTACCTCTTCAACATCAATTACCTTATGTTTTTTAAAACTTCTTCTAATTGAATCTTCATAATCAATAGGCTTGTAATTATGATCTCTTTCATAAGCTTTGAGATACAAACCTTCAATCTCTTCATATGTCTTTCTTTTCATCCTTTCAAGAGTAGAATGCTCCTGATTCTTTAAATACTGCTTCATGTAAGACATCTTCTCCTGCTTTGATGGTTTCTTGGTAGTACTTTTCATCTTTTGTGTCTGTTTAATCTTCTCCATCATATCTCCAAGAGTTTCTGTTTCCCTTCTGGCATTAATGAAATATGTAAGCTGTTTTGCTCTTTCTTCAACTGTCAGACTTTCGCTAGCCTTCAGTTCTTCCAGCTTTGCCTTTAATTCAGCATCATCCTCAATCATAGACATGAATGGATCGTTGTTAAACTCCTCTTGCAGCTTCTTTGCAAGTGATTCATCCTTTTTCTTTAGCTCTTCAAGCCTTGCCTCTTCAGCTTCTTCTTCAGCTTGAATTCTTGCAATCTCGGCCATACTTGCTTGTTCCTCTCTGAGTTGCCTCTTTGTTTTCTTAGGATGAGAAGTTTCTTGAAGTACTTGCTTGCCTTCTCTTTGAGTACCAGCAAACTTATCTTTGTCACCAGAACTAACTTGATCACCAGACTTATCACTAGAACTAACTTGAAAGCTACCAGATTTAACTTCTACCAGAATTAAATCTACTAAGTACTTGTACTATCTTACAAACTATACATTTAAACTCCCCTTAAATGTAGCTATGGGTTTATCATTCCAATATTAACCACTAAGAAATTGAACCTAGGTCCATCAAAGGCTTTTGTCAATAAATCAGCTACATTAAAGTCTGTGTGTATCATTTCCACCCTAATCAATTTCTTTTCAAAGCAATCTCTTATAAAGTGATGCCTTATTTCTATGTGTTTGGTCTTAGAGTGATACACTGGGTTCTTTACTATACAGATAGTACTTTCATTATCAATGTGAATTATAGTATTCATGAAATTCAAACCATAATCCAGCATTTGATTTTGGATCCACAAGACTTGTCCACAGCAATTTACAGCAGCTACATACTCAGCTTCAGTTGTAGATGTAGCTACAATGGTTTGCTTCTTGCATTGCCATGAAATCAATCTTCTGCCAAGAAATTGACAACCTCCAGTTGTGGATTTCCTGTCAAGACTTGCTCCAGCATAGTCACTATCTGAATAGGCTTCCAGGTCAAATGATGACTCTCTAGGATACCAAAGACGCAAATTGGGTTTGCCCTTTAGATATCTAAAGATTCTCTTCACAGCATGAAGATGTGAAGTCTTGGGAGTAACCTGAAAATGAGAACAAGCACAAACTGCATACATAATATCAGGCCTAGAGGCAGTTAGATACATAAGAGAACCTATCATAGATCTGTATAGGTGCACATCCACATCATCAGCATCCTCATCTTTTGTTAATGGCACCTTGTTCTCCATTGGAGTGACTGCTGACTTCGTACTTGCAAGATCAAACTTCTTCAGCATCTCAGCAACATACTTGTCTTGAGAAATGAAAAGTCCATCTTCCTTTTGTTTCACTTGCAGTCCAAGAAAGAATGTGAGCTCACCCATTGAACTCATCTGAAATCTTCCTTTCATCAATGCCTCAAATTCTTCACACCAAGACCTTTTTGTGGATCCAAAGATGATATCATCTACATACACTTGCACTAGAATGATATCCTTTTTGTTCCTTATAATGAACAAGGTCTTGTCAATTATACCCCTCTTGTATCCATGCTCCTCAAGAAATTTGGAGAGTGTAGCATACCAAGCTCTGGGAGCTTGATGTAATCCATACAAAGCTTTGATTACTTTGTAAACCTTCTTGGGATGAGCAGGATCAACAAAACCAGGAGGTTGGTGAACATACACTTCTTCTTCTATAGTGCCATACAGGAAAGCACTCTTGACATCCATTTGATAAACTATGAATCCCATGTAGGATGCATAGGCCAAAAATAACCTGATAGCTTCAATTCTAGCTACAGGTGCAAAAACCTCATCATAGTCTATCCCTTCCTCTTGTCTGTATCCTTGGGCCACCAATCTTGCCTTATTTCTGACCACTACTCCTCTTTCATCCTTTTTGTTTCTGAAGACCCACTTTGTGCCAATTACTTTTGCTCCATGTGGTAAATCTACAAGAACCCATACCTTTTGCAACTTAAACTGCAATAGCTCTTCTTGCATTGCTTCTACCCAACTGTCATCTTCTAATGCTTCAGAAACCTTGGTAGGTTCCTTTTAAGAAAGGAAACATGCAAACAGACAGTGTTGTTGATCTTTGTGATTGTTCCTTTGCTGCTTCTTAACAAAACTGAAAAGTGCATGAGCTTCTGACTGTTTCTGCACTTTGCTTCTAGTTTGAACTGCTGACTTAGGATCACAAAGTATTTGACTTTGTGGATGAATATTGTGAATCCTAAGTGTTGGAGCTTGATTTACATCCACTTCTGTGGGTAAGTTATTGAAATCAGTAATCACTCCTTCATCATCATAAGAAGCTTCATCAAAGATCCCTTCACTTGGCTTGTCAAATATTTCAAGCTCTGGCATCTCAGAATTATCAAAAACATCAGTTGGAGTAGGATCAGGCTCAGCAGAATTAACTAAGTCACTACCAGACTTAACTGAGGAAGCACTGGTAGCCTTCTTTCCAAGATGCTTTTCTGCCAGTGCATTCAATTCATCTCTGAAAGATAGAATATCTGCTGAAACTTTTGTAGGAGAAGCCTCTTTCCCTTGTGCTTGAGGCTTGGTAGCAGTCTCCTTCTTCTTTGAAGTTGTAGAAGATTTCTTTGTGCCACCATAAGCTGCATCAAGCTTGACTACTGTTGTGGGAACAACAATGAGTTCCTCAGTCTCCTCTTCTTGCTCAGAAGCATTTGCATCAGAAGCAACTTGAGTACCTGCATTGTTAGTTACTTCTTTGGAACCTGCATGAGGGTTAGCTTGATTCTCCATAGTAAACAAGAATATAATTCATAGAATCAGTCAGATAATCAATATCAAACATCCATCTATAGCCTATTCCTTTCACAATTAGGTTTTTCCTCAAGAAAGTCAACATGGAGATTCTCTTCTACCCTTTTTGTCACTAAGTTGTATACCCTAAAGGCTTTACTACTTAGTGAATATCCTACTAAGAACCCCTCATCAGATTTTTCGTTAAACTTGCCAAGCACACTAAGAGTATCTAGAATGGTAACATGGCACCCAAAAGGTCTTATGTAACTAATAACTGGTTTATAGCCAAATAAAAGCTCATAAGGAGTTTTATTCTGAGGTTTAGTCACTTTCACCCTATTAAATATGTAGCAAGCAGTATTGACTGCTTCAGCCCAAAAAGTGGTTGGTAAGAGTGAGTCTGCTAGCATAGTCCTAGCTGCCTCAATGAGGGTCCTGTTCATTCTTTCAGCAACTCCATTTTGTTGTGGAGTTCTAGCATTACTATACTCTTGTTTTATTCTCTTGTTACCACAAAATTCAAGCATGCTTCTATTCTTAAACTCAGTGCCATTATCTGATCTAATAATCTTAACCTTATGATTAAGCTGGTTTTCTATCTGCCTAATGAAAGTTTGAAGTAAGCCAGTGGTTTCATCCTTTTTAGACATAAAGAATACCCAACAAAACCTAGTGCAATCATCAGTAATGACAAGGCAATAACTAACAGGATTTATGCTTTGCACAGAAGTAGGGCCAAAAAGATCCATATGCAAGGTGTGTAAAGGCTTAGTGATGGACCTTTCTAATTTAGCCTTACATGAAGCCTTATGCTGTTTACCCTTATGACATGCAACATATGTATGGCCATTCTTGAAAACCTTGGAAGGTAAACCTCTAACAAGGTTATTCTTTACAAGTTTGTTTAGATTCTTAAAGTTTATATGACCAAGTCTTCTATGCCACAATTTAGATTCATCAATAGTGGCTTTTGCAATCAAACAGGCAAAACCTTTTGCAGGTTCAGGTGTCTTCATATCAAAGCTGTACATATTGTGTTGTCTAGGGACTTTTAGGAGTATCTGACTTTCATTTGGCATCTTAAAGTCAGAAGTCAACACAAAACATTCAGTTTTATAAAAAGAACCTTGTGCTGCTTATCACAAATTTGTGATATTGAGAAAAGATTAAATTGCCCAAGTTCTTTCACAAAAGACACATTATCAAATTCTAAATTACCAGCTACTATTCTACCTTTACCAGTAATGTAGCCTTTGCTACCTCCAAAAGTAACAGAACCTCCTTTGAATTCTTCAAAATCTTTTAGGTAATCCTTGTTACCAGACATGTGCCCTGAGCATCCACTATCAAATATGCCTCTATCTCCCATGTTCTTGAGTGGATGATCCTACACATAAAGAAGAGAAATTAGTTTCTCTTAAGGACCCAGGCCTGAGCAGGCTTGGGTCTGCCTTGTGGATCAACATATTTGTATGTCTTATATGAATATGATCTACTGTTGCTTTGGGATTTATAAGTAAGTTCATTCTGAAATGGATCCCAAGACCAACATGCTGAAGCCTTAACAGCAGACCCCCCATGTCCCTTTACAGCATAAGAGTTTGACATTTTTGCTGTATTTTTAACAATGGGTCTCCTCACAGGTGAGTGTGATTTAGCAAAATTATTTCTTTGATTAAATTTGTTCACCTGTAGTCTATATGCAACTGGTTGTTTGGGTCTAAATGTATCAACATACCCATAATTAATTTTGGGCTTAACAGAATTAACTTTTTGCCCAACAGAATTAATATTTTGCCTACCAGTATTAACATTTGTCCTAACAGAATTAACATGTGATCTACCAGCATTGATTTGTACTGATCTAGGAATAAATTGATTTGCATGATTAACTCTGTTTACATTGTTCCACATTGGTTTGGCCATCACATTACCAGTATTAACACTCCTTTTTTCTTATGCTCAGCCTCTCTAATCATTATCTTTTCATGAAAATCACAATCTCTGATTAAATGACTAAGGCTACCACAAACAAAACATCTTTTCTGAGTAAAAGAGTAACCTTGCCCTAGCTCTCTTTTCATTCTATCAACCTTGGGTGACTCTTGACTTTTAACATGTTGCCTAGGAGTTTTTATGTGTGAGACACAACTAGGTTCAACTGTTTTAGGTTCTGGTGCAGACACGACTGGTTTACTAATCTTAACAGGTTTAGACTTAGACACCTCTTTTGGTACATTTTCTGGTTCTGATTCAGAATGTTCAGAGACATTTCCAATGGACCCTCCACTGTCATCAGATTGACAGGTAGAATACTTACTGGATTTGTCATCTGAGATACTTGTTTCAGGCTTTTGAGGTCCCTTCTTACCATAAACATACAAAGACTCATCAAAATCTTGCTCTGGTAGAGGAGTGTAATCTCCATTTAATGGAGGTGGAATGCCTTTGAAGTTGTCAGTTTTTGAGAATCTATTGTATACAGGTTTATCAGCAAAGTCATCATCTGTACTAATGAACACAGTTCTTTCCATTTCTTCCTCATAACTTAAAATCTCACTATCTGATTTTATTTCATATCCTAGACTAATTTTGCAAGTTGAGCTCATACCAGAATCTACTAATCTATACAGATTTTTAGCAGAATTATTCCATGTGTCTATTGTTTTCTGCAATTCTTCCTTATCTTTTACAGCTTTCATTCCAATTCTCCTATATTTTTTAAGCTTTTCATCTTTTTCATAGATTTCATTGGCTTGAAATGTAAGCTTTTCATTTAAGGTTAATTGCTGTTTTTGATAAGTGACAATTTGAGCTTCTAAGGTCTTAACAGCATTAGTGTAAGCAAGTATTTTAGCTTCCTGATCACCTATCTGTTGCATTTGCTCATCACACAATGTTTTAAGATTATTATATGATTTCATGCATGTTTTAGAACACAAGGATACCTCAGTATTGGAGCCAATAGCCATGAATGCATGATTTGGTTCTGTTTCTTCATCTGTGTGATCTCCCCAGTTAACAGCACCAGCTTCCATCAGTAGTCACCTTTGCTGTGCACTCCCTAGCAAAGTGACCAGTGTTGTGACACCTATAGCATTCAACCTTCTTCTTATTAAAACCAACTGGTGTCTTTCCATCAAATCTGATATTTCTTCCAGTTTTCTTGTAGAACTTCTTCACTCTAAGAGCAATCATTGCTATCTGCCACTTTATGTCCATTTCTTCAATGTCTACATCATTTATCTGTTCAAGGTCCTCATTAATGAGGTCCGTGTCTTCTGATCTCTTTGCAAAGAGTGAATAGATGACTTCATCAGCAAAACCAGCAGGAACTTCTCTTTCTTTCATATTGCTTGAAGAAGTATCATAGATACCAGAATTATAGCTACCAGAATTAACTTTGCTAGTACTGCTCTTGCTTTGGGAGACAAAAGCAACATTAACAGCACTTGAAGATGCCTTTGAAACACCTTTGATTTCATGTTCAAAGACCCGAAGATTATTGTACAAATCATCAATTGAAAAAGTGTCAACATCTTCTTTCATTCTCATGCTCATTGCCAGATGTGACCATTCTTTTGGCAAAGATCTGAGAAACTTATGATTTGCATCTTTAGTAGATACACCAGCACCATGAGCTTCCAACTGTGAGATGAGATGTTGGAATCTGTCATACCCTTTCTCCAATCCTTCAGAACTGGTCACAGTGAATGCTTCAAACTGTTGTTTGAGAACAGCTTTCTGCATCTTCTTTGAATTAGCATTTCCTCTAAACCTGGTTTTGATTGCTTCCCAAATCTCCTTAGCATCATCCATTCCATGAAATCTTCTTAAATGTTCCTTGGGAAGGGCTATCAGTAAGATGGTTCTTGCCTTCCTCTCCTTCTCCACAGCATGAATCTCTGCAGCAGAGACTGGTGGAAGCACTCTAACAACACCATCCTTACCATCAGAGATCCTCTTCTTTGAGTTTCCATTCTGAATCACCTTCCATACATCATTATCAATGTACTCAAGGTAATGCTCCATCTCCATGGCCCAGATATCATACTCATCCTTTTTCAGAATTGGGAGTTTGATGTTTGAGATAGTGGTTGTTGCAGGAATGTTTTGTTGTTGTTGTTTAGGTCTACTGGTTTCTGATGTATCATCATCATGTTTTGAAACTTCTTTATCACTAAGATGAGTTGAGTACTCATCATTGGCCGGTTGAGACATTATGCAGGATTTTTGAGTGAATGAGTGTTTGTGGTTTGTGTTTCTTCTTACTCAGAGTCCCTCTATAGGCTTTGATACCACTTGTAGGTCCACGATTATGGATTTAAGTAGCCTGTGTTAGACAATATATAACTTGAATAAATCCAAATTAATCTATATGAGAAACTCTTAACAGTATATTGATTGTTAATGCGGAATCTTAACAAACAACAAGTATGAAGAACACAACTATGATTACTAACTTCGTATTACTATTAAACTTTCAATTGTCACTCTAAAACATAATGTCGTAGGGTTCCTTTTATACTCTAAGGAAACCCTAATGTTACAAAACGTGTGAAAGGATAAACATATCTTCTAATAAGATAACTAATACGTATATATCCTTTCCTAACATATAGCTAACAAACTATTCTGTTAAACATAAACAGACTTAACTAATAATACCTACCAGTACTAACTATGTTTCCCAAACTTAACTTTGTTCTGGCAGACTTAACTAGGCTAACAGACTTAATGATTTCATCAGCAGACTTAAGTCTGTTCTACAATAATTCCCAACAGTTCTCCATGAAGGACATGGGGGAGGCTGATGTTATCCTTGGTATAAGGATCAAACATGAGAGTAAGGGAATTTCTATCACTCAGTCTCATCATATTGAGAAGGTACTGAGGAAATTCAACCACTCTGAGTGTACTCCTATGAGTACTCCTATGGATACAACTAAGAAGCTGATGCCTAATACTGGCAAAGCTGTATCTCAACTTGAGTATTCTAGGGTGATTGGTTACCTGATGTATGTCATGACTTGTACAAGACCTAATATTGCTTTTGCAGTGGGAAAACTGAGCAGGTATACTAGTAATCCTAGTGCTCAGCACTGGCAAGCAATTCAGAGGGTACTGAAGTATTTGAAGAGAACTATGGATTATAGTCTCTCATACACTGGTTATCCTTCAGTGTTAGAAGGATACACTGATGCAAGTTGGATCAGTAACACTGAAGAAAATTCGTCTACCAGTGGTTGGGTATTCCTACTTGGTGGAGGTGCAATTTCTTGGGCATCCAAGAAGCAAACTTGCATCACCAGTTCAACAATGGAATATGAATTTGTGGTTTTAGCAGCTGCTGGTAAAGAAGCTGAATGGTTGAAAAACTTGCTTCTTGAGATTCTTTTGTGGCCTAAACCTATAGCACCTATTTCTATCCGTTGTGATAGTGAAGCTACATTGGCAAAGGCTTATAGCCAGATGTACAATGGGAAGTCTATAAACTTAGGTGTCAGGCATAGCATGATTCGTGAGCTTATCATGAATGGGGTGGTATCTATAGAGTTTGTTAGATCTCAACAAAATTTAGCTGATCACTTGACGAAGGGTTTGGCTAGAGACTTGGTCATAAAGTCTGCAAAAGGGATGGGTTTAAGTCCAATTTAGTCACTGAATGCTAAGACACCTAACTCCCTCCTGAGGAAACTTGGGAGCTGAGTTCAATGTGGAAAGCTGAACATTCAGTGGATTGGAGCACATGTTTTACAATTATCTCAAGGTTTGTGCTCGGAACCTACTGGAAAGGAGAATGAAGTCTTTACTTCTTAGTGGTAAAATTTCTTTGAAAAAGTGCTTGGCAGGAGCATGAATAAAGAGGAACCACCTATGTAAATTTTGAGGTTTTGCGGCTTCACGGAGCTTTGGATTGTTGGCTCTTACAACATTTATGAATTTGATATGGACACATGGCTTGTATAGTGTCACGAGCGTTTAAGTGTTTGAAAACTTGTGTGTATTTTATCTTCAGGTATTCAAATGGGTTGAAGGGTTCAATTCTTAGAACACCCTGATTCTCGAATATTTGAACGTGTAATATACTAAGATGGAAATTCAATCCTCAGGATATTTTCGTTTATGCACTTGTTTTGTTTAATGTTTAATTTTCATGCAAAGGAAGTGAACTAAATTTGGGGAGGATTGTTGGTAAATTTAGTGCACTTGAGGATTCAGTTCATACCTGGTAATGGGTTTGAAGGTACGGAGTGTACACCCATCAGGTCCCTGACTACCCTGACTCTGATAAGTGGTTTTATGTTTCTGATGTACTCATCAGGGAGTATCTCATCAGAAGGTTCAATCCTTCAGCGAGTTATCTCATCTCAGAGCAATTCTCATCAGAGAATGAATGCTCATCAGCCATCGGCAACATACTGATGAGTGTTTGTAGAAAACTAGAAGGGGGGGGGGGGGTTGAATAGTTTTACGTCTTTTTAATTTATTATAAAAACTTTGTTTACTTTTAAAAACTTAGATTCGAATTTATGTGAACTCAACTCTTGAACAATATGAACAAATATAAGTAAATCTAAATTAACAATGCAAGTAAAGTAATGAAATGAAATGAAAGATAGAGATGGAAAGATCGAACCGCGAGACAAATGATTTATAGTGGTTCGGCTACAAGGACACCTTCCTTGCCCTACTCCACTCCTCGAGCACCTAACTCGAGAGTTTTCTTCACTATGTCAACAAGCTCCCTTATGGCGGAGAAAACCTTACACAACTTTCGCTTACACCAATTTTATGACACAAAGCTAAATGTCGAGTTCTAATCGTAGCTAGAACCAATCTCACAACTTCAATCACAACTTCTTCACGACTTCTTCACAACTTCTTCACTACGGCTTCACAACTTTTTCACAACGGATTCACAACTACTTCACAACGGCTTCACAACTACTTCACGACCTAGCACTACTTATATACTCTTCTACTTCTTCACACCTTCACTACTTACACACCTTAACTTCTTCACAACTTCACTACTTACACACTAATCTAGCCTAAACAATTATGCTCACACCTATCTAACAAATATACACAACTTATACAAATGAATGAATGATTTACAATTTTGATACACCAACAACTTGGATGGAAGAGATACACCAAGTTGTAATACTTCTTGTCTTGAAGGATAGAAGTATTCTTCTCTTGCACTTGAGAGGTTGAAGCTTTGGATCACTTGAAACAAAAGCTTATAATTATATGATCAAAGGGTTTTTGAAGATATGAAATGAGATCTAAATCAGAAAGTTTTTAGTGCAAAAGGTAAGGAAAAATGCCAGGAATGAACCAGTATTTATAAGGCAAAATTTACAGCTGGAGGAGCGTGGGCGGTCCCCTTAATTAGGGCGCCGATCCCCTTAAATATTAAGGGGACCGCCCTATAATAGGGGGGCGCCCTCCCTGAACGGCTATAAATTTTGTCTTTTACTGGGGAAGGTTTTTCTGGAACATTTTTGCCATTTTTGGTTAAAAATTTGAATTCATATATTTATAATAGATTTAATATATTTACTTAATACCAAAAATGATTTTCTAAAAGATATAAAATGTTTGTGACATTTTATAAAAAATCTAGTGATTAAGAAAATGTTCATTTGATCATATAATGCATTAGGCATTTGTTTATTCATACCTTAAGTGATTAAGTTGTTAAAATAGATATTTACAACTAAATACTTGTTTACGTCATAATCTTTCGTTTAATGATTTTACATTTTGTGATTATCAAAACGTAGAGGTATCGAAAAATATTAATAACGTTTTTAGGCATTATTTATATCAACAATCTCCCCCTTTTTGATGATTACAAAATCTAAACTCATTAAATTAAAAAATTAATTTTTAGACAAGTATTTAGTGAGTTTATCTCTACTTCTCCCCCTTTTTGTAGAATCAAAAAGGTTATGCCGACAAGTTTCAAGAATGAAGTTTGACGGGAATAGAGCTCCCCCTTGATGTGTGCTCCCCCTCGTTCGAGGGCACCAAGGAGTCGAGCTATGGAAATCTTGCAAGAAAAATATTAGAAGTACAAGCATACATAGCAAAATATGGAATATAAAAACAACAATCATGGCAAACAACAATCATTGCAAACAAATATTAAGAACACATAGCAAGACATTCATTAATTTAAAGTGATTATGTGAAACACATAATCATTGCAACGACATTTAGTATGCTTGAAACATATAACAAGAAAAAGGTCCTAAATTGCCAAAGAGAGCTTTCGGACTTGCTTGCGACACAAAAGCTTGGAAAATAAGAAACATAAGCATATAGTATGCTTAGATGGTTGATGGTATAGTGTTTGGGATGGAATTGGTTGAGTGAGGGTAAGAATGTTTGATTAATAGAGGTATATTTTTGGAGGTGGAGAGTTTGGAGGTAGAAAGTTTGGAGCGAAGTAGGTTGATTGAGGGTTAGAGTGTTGTGCTAGTGGAGGTGTTGTGCTAGAGTTTAGAGTGGAGGTGTTGGATGAGATCTAGTGATAAGATACTTAATCCAAGTGAAATGTTCATTTAAGGCAACGATTTGTTTTTGGAGAAGGATACGACAAGGACAATAGTTGACATGATTATCAACTTGATTCAAGTTATGGGGGTGAGGTAAGCAATTTGAGTAGAGTGAGGATGGAGGATCGAGGTTGGCCCTTGTTGTGTTGTGCGAGGTGTATAGTAAGGAGATCACAAAGGTCATGGATTTGGTTTATTTCTTCACGGAACCTTTCCTTTTCCGTGAGAATGTGGATTTGATCATTTGGTGGAAGTGGATGAAATTTGAGTGTGTAGTTGGAAGTAAACTTGGATGTTTAACCAATATGATGAGGGTTTTAAAGGGTTTCATTGAGATTAGTTTGAGGTTGAGATGTGTAGTTTGGAACGAAGGTGGAGGTTGAGGTTATTTTGTGATGAAGGAGGGCTAGAAGGGAGTTGATCCAATAATGCGTTGAGTAAGGTGTAAGGCAAGAAGAGCACAAAGCTCATGGGCTTCTTTAAGTTCTTCAATGAACTTCAAGTGTTATTTGGGATGGATGTTTGGATATGCAACATAGAAGAAGCATGTGAGTTGGTAGGAAGTGGTGGTGATACTTTTGGTGATAGAGACATTTTTGAGTTTTGGTAATCATTAATGGATGAAGATGAAGGCACGGAAGAAAAGGATATTTCATGAGTGGAGGGTGCTTTGGATAGTGCATTGGTAGGTGAAACATGATGTGAGGTGTTGGTGATGAAATTAGGATTGTTATTTCGAGATTGAGCATGTTCTTCAAAAGAATTATTTGGGTGAGATGATGATGTATTTTTGGTGGAGCGTGCGTGTCATTGCGGTTTAGCAGTATTAATGCCTACTCAAGTTTTAAATTTATATTTAGCCGACTTATCAATAACACACACACTTAACGAGCAGTGTACCCGGTCAGTATGAATATAATGGTAAGTAGAGTGTCGATCACTAAGAGTGGAACGTATTATCTAGTTATTCTAATCAGTATTTTAATATCCTAAGTTAGCTATACAACTTAATCTAACGCAAGGGGGTTCAGCCTGAGAGACTAGCACGGTTTGGTTATGATTAAATAGAAAACTAAACTAATGAGCATGAATCAGCGATTAGCACACACATACACAGATAGATACTCGAGACAATAAGAAGACCTGTCCTGATAATTAAGTAGCTTGTCACTTGTTTTATTGCTAGTTTTATATGAAGTGTATATAATTAAACCTTTCTCGTTGGCTCTAATCTTATCGGCGAGTAAACCCTTAATGATTACTTATGTCTATCCTATTTATTAAGCGTCTCTTAAATAGGCGAGGAAGGGGCATGGCGACCCAAGCAATGCTCAGCTAGACACAGAGGTTATCAATGCACTAATAAAAGTCACCAAAGACATCAACATATAAACTTTAATTAATGGGAAAGCAATATTAAGGGGAGTGCATGATTTTCCGTAGTCACATGACACAAGCCCATCAATCCTGATGAATTAAAGTGTACTAATACAATAAAACAAAACTACTTAATGAATTGAATATATGCAGGACCTTCTTACAGCTCTTGTATCTTCGTTTAGGTGTGTCTTGTGCTGCTTGGTCGTCTGAATTCGGCTCTAGGTTTCTTCGGTCTTCGAAAGCTTCGTATGTGTAGTGTCCCGAAATTCGTCTGGCCTTGGGGTATATATAGTTTCTGTCTGAGGGATCGATGCAGCGCATCTAGTTGATAGATGCGGCGCATTGACTTAACTTCGCGTGGGGTCCAAGATTAATATATTCTGGAATATTCGTACACCGTCTTCAGATGCGGCGTATCTTGGTCTTTGTATGCGGCGCATGTACTTGGATTGTGACTTGTGAAATCTTGATAGTGATACGCCGTATGTTAGAAGTATGTTGCGGCGTATCTGGAGTAGAACGAGCTTGATCTTCTGGATTTCAGTAGGCTTTTGACATCTTGCTTGTTTTGCTCCATAATTAGTCCAAAATTGCCAAGTTTCACATAATGCTTGTTTTTACCTGAGAATTACTAAAGTAAACATTAATGTATCGATTCTCATAGATAATATAATAAAACAAGTCAAATAAATAGGATAAATGATGATAATAAAATGTACTTATTTGAGTTCATCAAATATCCCCCCACTTGAACTTTATTTTGTCCCCAAGTAAACCTTAGAATTAATCAAATGAAAATGTATCCTAAAAGATATTAGGATTTATTTTTATATTTAAGCACGTATTCATTTTTGTCATAATCACACAACTGAACACTTAACGAAGTAGAAACCAAAATAATTTTTAATGTAAAACAATTCTAAATCGTTTAGTTGCTTAGTCGTGACGAATATTCTATCATAGGCTTGGCAAGTATACGCATCTCCCCCACTAAAGCCAAGGAATAACAAGTCTAAAGCGGTAAAAAGGGTTTGTTGGTTTAGGGTTGATCATCCTTTTTAATCTCTGATCGATCTCATATTCCAGAAAAGGCGACAAAATCACAAATACATGATCGAATCCACGACCACGATACTTGCAATTGCTCAAATCCTTAACTCGAATAGGCTAAAGATAGGACCTAGTAATCTTCACCAATAATATTATATCAAAAAGGGCGACAAAATGATAAATACATAGCCGAATCCACGACTAGATACTTAAGATTGCTCAAATCCCTAATCTCAATAAATCAAAGGTTTGGATGAAGAATGATATAGGGTTGGATAATATTTGGGATACAAATTGGTGTAAAATGAAAAATAAACAAAACAGATAAATTAAAATCCTATGTGTGGTTAATCACTTTCCCAACCATCCCATGAATAAGACTCATATCATTGAATAACTCACGTTTAAACACTTGAAACACACGCTTTAGGTAGACACGAATTATACTCAACAAGATTTTAATCAAAGAATATCCATAGTTGGCGTTCCCATAACGGCCAACTCCCATTCAATCCATAAATATAATATACAACAAAAAATAGTGGTGATATCTCCCACTTAATACAAAACTTTACATAAGTTGGTTAAAACAAACTTCCAACTTTTTCCTTTTTCTTTTTCTTTTCTTTTATATTTTTTTTTTTTTTTTTTTTTTTTTTTTTTTTTTTTTTTTTTTTTTAACATATATGTGTAAAATTTCACAACTTTTCTATCACTATTTTTCCGGATAATTTTTCCATACTCTTCATACTTTCAGAAATAACTGTAATAGCGAAAGTAGCAAACACACGAAAAATAAACTAAAAGTTATACAATATTTACTTTCATACCAATTGCGTTGTGCAATTTCCCGACCTAACCAAAGATAATGAATTACGCACGCGAACACAGGTAATGTAAGGAAACACACTTTGCCTAAAACAATTAACCACGGATTTTAATCTACAGGGTATGCTAAGGTGTAAGGGTGTATCGAAACATTATAACAAAGGTGTAAGAAACGAAAGGAATGGCTCTGAGGGTTTTTCTAGGGGTATCTTACTCTAAAAGTGAGAGTAACAAAGGGTTTATACGGGGGTTAACTAACCAGTGTAGTTAGTTAATATCACATAACATATAAAGGCTATTTGGGTGTAATCCTAGAAATTTACCAATTTAGACAAGTCACTCCAATTATATAGACAATACTTATTATGGTGGTCTCGAATAGCATACAAGCCAAGTTCTAAAGTTTACAAGTCACCAGCACACTAAAGTTTTAATATTTTTGAAAGAATAGAGTTATGTGTGCGGATATGTAATTTAGACTTTAAACAAAAACATGCTAAAAAATTTTAAATTTTGATATATTAAACGCATTTTAAGCATATTTTGAAAAAGTTTAGGACAAGTAAGTGTTCTAATTCACCAATCCCCCCACTTAAGTTAAACAACGTCCTCGTTGTTTGTGTCAAAGGTTAAAAACTGGAAAATAAAAGAATTAGAACAGAAAAACTCCCCTGAGATTTGCTCGGTATGATCCTCCATTATTGTATAAGAGCAAAAATCAACTTTCTTGTGGATGAGAACGTTTAAGCTTCATAGATGATGTATCCACAGAAATGCAGGAATCTATAATACCATTTAGACTTTAACACACCTGAATTAAGAAGGTTCAAACTTGCATAATACATTAGTAGTTAGTAAAAATTAAAACTTAAAAAATTAAACTGTAAATCATCAGGTCAGTCGATACGCCGTATCTTATGGAAAAAGATACGCCGTATCGAGCCTGGAATAAATACGAATCAGAATAAAAGATGCGTCGCATCCTTAACCAGGGATGCGCCGCATTAAATAAACTGACAGAAAGTTTTAAAGTCAAAAATAAAAATGCAGAAAATAAAATAAGATATGACCAGTGCAGGTGATGCGTCGCATCTTATGATGGAGATGCGCCGTATCTTCTGCAGGTCTGACAGACTCGACACAGAACAGAAAAGTAAAAATTTTCTTCCGGGTTGTCTCCCGGTCAGCACTTGTCTTTATTCCAGAGTCTTCAAGTTAGACTCACGTTCAGCTCCTTATTTTGTTCTATTGATCCCCACATGTCCGTGCACGATGTAGTTGCGAATTACTTCGTCACGAACATATTCTGGCCCCAATTCAAGTACACCTTTCTAGAATCCTTTCATCTTTTGGTACGGATACTCGATCCCTTTCTCAGCATCATTTTCATCTACAAAAAGAAATGGTGTAAATTTGTAACAAAATTTGTTAGGGGCATGTTTAATCCTTGGGTGAGCACGAGGCATCATGTAAGTGATGACGTTGCTTCCACTTTTAAAGGTGATCTTTCCTTTAAATCTTTTAGCGTTAATTTTGACCTCCTTACAAAATGGTTTCCCAACGATCACGTCACCCATCTCAACATCACGATAAGCATCCATGTTTTCCACCATGGTGAAATTTGTAACAATAGTTAAATTCCCAACAAAAATAGGTACATTCATGAATATTCCAACTACGTTTTTCCCTTTATACTCAATTTTGTTTTTCATTATAGAATTATAGAAATCTTTTGACATTACATTAATTGGTAAAATAGGGAAAAAGTTGGCACTAACCTGTTTAAATCCTATCATGCAAGGAAATTGTAAATTATAAACACAATCTACATGGATCTTTCTACCATAATCACAGAAACTAGGATATCCTTCAAATTCATCATAATTCTTAGTGTTGATCATATTGATTCTAGGTACATCCATAATTTCTCTTTCATCAATTTCGGGTTCAAAATCCTCCATAAATTGATCATTGATTCCTATTGGTAAATTAAGATCATTTAATTCAATGTAGTCTCCACTATAGGTCTCAAGTGATTCATAATTTACCAAGTTTTCTCCCATAAACCTAGCTTCTAGATCGAGGTCCATACGTTCTCTTAATCCTAGCACATAGACGCTTCTAATTATGCTTTTAGCAGGATTTTGGCACTTATAGACTAGTTTATTGTTCCCTACCTTTAATGACATTTTTCTTTTAAACACATTAATCTTAGCATGGGCGGTAGACAAGAAAGGTCTTCCAAGGATTAAAGGAATCTTAACATCCTCGGGCATATCTAATATAACAAAGTCTACGGGGAAAACAAACTTCTCAATCTTAACTAGCACATTTTCAGCAACCCCTTCAGGTCGTTTTACCGTTTTATCATCCAATTCAATAAGCAGCTTAGTTGGTGCTAATTTTTCTAGTCCTAGGGTAGTGAATGTCTTAAGGGGCATAACACTAACGCTAGCTCCTAAGTCAGCTAATACATTATTGAAAGATATGTCATTAATTGAACAAGGTAAAGTAAAACTTCCTGGGTCCTTTTCTTTATGAGGCAAGGCACGTAAGTCGGTTGCAGAGCTCTCTTCTTTCATTGTAGCCTTGATCTCCTCTTCAATCTTTGCCTTCTCTTTGAGTAGCCTCCTTAAACTGATTGAAGAATTAAAGAAAAATTTGGGCTTTGCAGCATCATTACCATTCATCAATCTTCTAGGAAAAGGTATGTTAGGCGTGACTTCTTCAGTAGTGCATATGGCCTTGACATGATCTCTTGGGTTAGTTTCAGTTAAGCTTGGTAAACTTCCGTATCCCCTTTCTTTAAGAACCTTGCTCATTTGTCCGATTTGTTGTTCCAATGCTTTGATCGAAGCTCCTTGATTTCTTGTTATAGTATCCGTTGAGGCTCGGATTTCTTTGATCATAGCAGTGTTCTCTTCATGTCTTTTAGCAGCATCGTCCATAATTTGCTTAAGAATGTCATCCAAAGTCTGCCTCCTTTCTTGATAAGTGGGATTGTAGTTGTTCTTTTGATAGTATCCCGGAGCAGCTTCCCTAAATCTTCCTGAAGGTCGGAATGGTTGTCCAAATTGTGTGTAGTATGCTTCTTCAAACGTCTCACTTTCATTCTTATTAGGGCAATCTTTAGTGTAGTGAGGTCCTTCGCATTTTTCACATCCAACTTGGGCAGCATAAACTTTCTCATCACGCTTCTTCATCTCTCTACTAATTTTATCCAATTGAGCTTGAATTGCAGCAAACCCGTCAAAATTAGTGCTGCTCTTAGATCTAGTAGAGGTTCCGTCGTGCCATTTTTGAGAGTGATCACAGCTTCTTGGATAGCTTTTCTAGCATCGGCTGCACTCATTTGGGGCACAGCTCCCTTAGCATCCAAGATTTGTCTAGTAGGCACGTCCAATCCTTGATAGAACAATATTATCTCCTGCATTGGACTTAGATAATGTTGAGGGCATTTCATCAATAAGTCTTTAAATCGTTCCCAAGCTTGATAAAGAGTTTCATCAGGCTCTTGCTTGAAACTGTTGATAGCCTCCATCTTTTTAGCAGTTTTAGCAGGTGGACAATATCTTTTCAGGAATTTGCTCTTCAAATCTTCCCATGTTGTGATTGAACTAGCAGGTTCATTCCTTAGCCACTTATTAGCAGCTCCTTTAAGCGAAATTGGAAAGATTCTTAGCATAAGTTGATCATCAGAGACTCCTTCTGTAGTAAACAAATCTGCAATCTCGAGGACTTTTTCAACATGTTCATTAGCATCTTCATGTTCTGTTCTACTGAAAGCATTTTCTCTTAGCTCCTTGAGAAACTGACCCTTCAACTCAAACTTTGACTTTTCATCAAACTTCGGTCTAGCAACTCCTGAACTGTAATCAGCACGGGTTTTGTTCATGTATTCCTCCATAGTAGTGTTTTCCGCCATTGTTTCTGTTTCTTCTTCCTCCTTCTCTTCAGAAAAGTAATCAAGCTCGAACGAACTTGAAATTTCAAAGCTTTTTGTGTTGAAAAGCCTTTTAAGCGAATGTAAGGCTCGTTCAGGATCTTCGAAAGGTTTAATCAAGTTCTTAGTTGAACTCCTGGTCATGCACTTCCTGAAACCCTCACAAAAGCATCAGTAGGGTATGTTCAAGAAAGTAATATATCAGAAAATTAACAACGAAAACGGAATACGAAAAATAAAAGTTGCTGATATCTGTAGACGATGCACCGTATCCAAAAAGTTGGATACGCCGTATCTTATTTCATTAAAATTTAATCTGACTTTTATTCAGAAAACAGATACGCCGCTTATGATTTTAGAATGCGCCGTATCCAGTTTAAATTATCAAAAATCGATTATATTTATTAAAATTAAATGCGTCGTATTAACAAAAGCTAATGCGTCGTATTTTCATTACGTTTCAAAATACAAGATTTTTTATTTAGAAGATGCGCCGTATCGATAAAGATCGATGCGTCGCTTATGTTTATAATTCGAAAAACTTTTTTTAATTTAAATAGCAAATACGCCGTATCTGTTAAAACAGATGCGTCGTATGGCGTTAGGGTTTAGAAAAATTTCTTGTTAAAAACAAAATATGCCGTATCTTGGGGAAAGATGCGTCGTACTCGAATTTATTAAACGCATTGTATTTTATAAAAATTAAACGCAATACGCCGTATCTGTGAAAACAGATGCGCCGTATCGTTTGTATCAGCGCAATACAACGATAGCAGAATGCAGAAAAATACAGAAAAGAAAAACAAAAAAATAAAAACAAACAAAAAGAAACAAAAATTACAGAGAACAAACAAAAACAGAAAATATGCAAATTATACAATGAATGCAATTTATCTAATATATAACAGGGTTAGTGGTTAGAATCTAAAAATTAAAAAGAAAAACCTAATTAAAATACTAATCAAATTAACAGATAATAACAATTCACTCCCCGGTAACGGCGCCAAAAACTTGATGGAGCGTGCGTGTCGTTGCGGTTTAGCAGTATTAATGCCTACTCAAGTTTTAAATTTATATTTAGCCGACTTATCAATAACACATACACTTAACGAGCAGTGTACCCGGTCAGTATGAATATAATGGTAAGTAGAGTGTCGATCACTAAGAGTGGAACGTATTATCTAGTTATTCTAATCAGTATTTTAATATCCTAAGTTAGCTATACAACCTAATCTAACGCAAGGGGGTTCAGCCTGAGAGACTGGCACGGTTTGGTTATCATTAAATAGAAAACTAAACTAATGAGCACGAATCAGCGATTAGCACACACGTACACAGATAGATACTCGAGACAATAAGAAGACTGTACTGATAATTAAGTAGCTTGTCACTTGTTTTATTGCTAGTTTTATATGAAGTGTATATAATTAAACCTTTCTCGTTGGCTCTAATCTTATCGGCGAGTAAACCCTTAATGATTACTTATGTCTATCCTATTTATTAAGCGTCTCTTAAATAGGCGAGGAAGGGGCATGGCGACCCAAGCAATGCTCAGCTAGACACAGAGGTTATCAATGCACTAATAAAAGTCACCAAAGACATCAACATATAAACTTTAATTAATGGGAAAGCAATATTAAGGGGAGTGCATGATTTTCCGTAGTCACATGACACAAGCCCATCAATCCTGATGAATTAAAGTTACTAATACAATAAAACAAAACTACTTAATGAATTGAATACATGCAGGACCTTCTTACAGCTCTTGTATCTTCGTTTAGGTGTGTCTTGTGCTGCTTGGTCGTCTGAATTCGGCTCTAGGTTTCTTCGGTCTTCGAAAGCTTCGTATGTGTAGTGTCCCGAAATTCGTCTGGCCTTGGGTATTTATAGTTTCTGTCTGAGGGATCGACGCGGCGCATCTAGTTGATAGATGCGGCGCATTGACATAACTTCGCGTGGGGTCCAAGATTAATATATTCTGGAATATTCGTACACCGTCTTCAGATGCAGCGTATCTTGGTCTTTGTATGCAGCGCATGTACTTGGATTGTGACTTGTGAAATCTTGATAGTGATACGCCGTATGTTAGAAGTATGTTGCGGCGTATCTGGAGTAGAACGAGCTTGATCTTCTGGATTTCAGTAGGCTTTTGACATCTTGCTTGTTTTGCTCCATAATTAGTCCAAAATTGCCAAGTTTCACATAATGCTTTTTTTACCTGAGAATTACTAAAGTAAACATTAATGTATCGATTCTCATAGATAATATAATAAAACAAGTCAAATAAATAGGATAAATGATGATAATAAAATGTACCTATTTGAGTTCATCAATTTTTGTGAGCAAAAATGGATGGTTGGTTATTATGATGAGGTTTGTGAAAGGATTCGTTGGAATGAGCTTGAGGATTGGGAGTATAATTGGGAACAAATGTGGGTGGAGGTGTTGGTTGTTTAGCCACATCATTTGTTGAGATGGACTTGTTTCGGGGGTTTGGTTTTCTTCTCCAAACGGGTTTTTCGGTCATCCTTGCTAACCTTGAGGATTTTGGTTTTGGTTTGATGGGAGATGACATGATGAGATGATGGAAGATTATGAGGAATGGGAGTGTTTATAGTGTAGGATTGATGGGATTAAGGAATGGATAAAATTTGTTGATGGATTGGAATAAGATATGTTTGTGAATTTTGGGAAGTGTAGGATGAAATGGGCTAAAAAGCAGAAAAGTTTCTGTAAACCCCGACCATCAGATGGCCGGTCCCCTTAAATAGGGGCCGGTCCCCTTAAATATTAAGGGGGCCGCCTTATGATTTAAGGGGGCCGCCCATCATGAGGTCTCCAGGTTACTGGAAATGGGTTTTTGGCAGAAAATTGTAGAAAAGGTTGTGTTTTTAGGTTTAGTTTCAAGCAAGTCTAACTCTTTGAGGAATTAAGCATGTAATAGATATTTATGCAAAACATGTTAATTAAAGAGATTAAGCAAACAAGTAATTTCATCTAGCATGTAAACATACTCATCAAACAAGTAATATATATGGACTAGGAAACAATAAACTACACCAAGTATTTTCTTAATTATGTGTCAGTTGGAAGATTAATGAATTATTTGATGGATCCTAATGTGTGCCTATGTGCAATAAATGGGAACTTAAGATAGCATGGACTTCTAGACTTGTTACAAACAAAATCTTAATAGACAAACCATGGTCCGCTTGATTTGACTTCGTTCAATTATAAATGTCATGTACATAAATATAGATGACAAATATGAGATCACCATGCATGATTTAAAGAAATGTTTTTAGCATTATTCAACAATGTTTGAAAGTGGTTTTTATGTAGATGTGAAAGTTATTTGAATAAAATAGATTGGGTTTTATTTCAAAAATGTGTTTATGAAGAATGGGTAAGAAAAAAAATTCCCAATCTTTGACTTTGATCGAAACAGAATTATGGACATAGATTAAGAAGAAAAATGAGATAGTAAAACATGTTAATAGAAAAGTGAAATAGTCATCTAAAAAATCATTTTTCCAAAATGTGAAGTTTCTGTATATTTTTAAAGATACTAAATTTTTGACAACAAATACCATTAATCCTAGATTTTAAAAAATGGTTGTTAAAGATCTCATGCTCAAGGGAATTGGTTAAGGCTATTGTCACATGCTACCCTTTTCTACATATCCTATGGTCATAAGGAAGCGATGACGAAATTCTATATGTTTGATGCAAGAGTGTTGAATGGGGTATAACCTAACATCTATAGCTCCTTTGTTGTCGCACACTTATCTAACTTGATGCCATAGTCTACGAGAGCTTGTTTCATCCATAGTTTTCTAACGCGAGAAATCTAATCTTACTTCTATGTTAATGATTAATCCACTTAACTCATTTTCACTTCATCACCATGAGTTTTCTAATAGTGGACATAGAAGATTTTCATTTTAAACGTTATAGCTTAAGAGGGCCAAAGGGAAAAGAACAAGTGATTCTAGGTTATAAGTAGATTCATATAAGCTATTATGTGTATATATATAACTAGGCATTATGAGCTAAATTGGCATGAAATAACTAGTCATTAATCTAAGCATATATTATAACAATGAGCTTTAAAAAAAACGTACCTTTTAGTCTTCAGTAGATTTTCTTCAAATACTTCAAGGAGTTATATTGACTTATAGAAGCCAATCATAGATGAGTTTCCGAATTATTCAATGAGTTACGATTTAGCCACTTGGTCCCCATTGTCTCATTTGTCCAAAATTGTTTGAACCAAACATGGTTTGCATTTGCATGTATGGTGGAAGTATTACCCAAGGATTAAAACTTGGTTGATGTGAATAATTCCACATTGGGTGACTATTATTAGGAAAGTTTTGTCTACCTTGATTTCTTCTAGGTTGAGGGGTTTTAGGCCGAGGATGAGGATTATTTAGTCTATTTGGAAGTGGAGTTTTGGATCTTAATTTTGGTTTAGAAAATCCGGTTTTGGTTTTTAACGATGGTTTATAAAAGCTTTTTACTTCCTCATCACTAGCAATGGGTATTTTTCTATCTTTTATAAGTATATACTTAGGTTTTGACTCTAACAGTTTTTGTTTACTAGACTCACATTCAAACTTTACATTTTTATTTTCACTATTTGAAATATTGATTGAATTGATTCCTAGACCGGTTTTATCTTCGGATGATCTTTGAACACTTATTATTTTCTTAAGTGAGTTACTACTATTTTTAAACTTGTCAAGTTTGAAAATTTCATCTTTAAGTTTTTCATTTTCATTTTTGACTTCTAAGCATGTTTTGCATTCTATAAAAACTTCTTTTCCTTTTTCCAAATGTTTTAGTTTAATTTTTAATTCGAGTACTTCATTTTTTAATCGATTATTAATATGTTTTAGTGACTTATTTTTAGCTATAACCTTTTGACCTAATTTGCATAACCTATTATATTCATTATCTAGGTCTTTTTCATCTAATGATTGATTTTCATCACTAAAGTATTCGGTTTCGGAAAGTACCTCATTGGATGCCTTTGCTATAAGACATTTTTCGTCCTTTGTTATTTCTTTCTCATCTTCATCGCTATCACTCCATGCTCCTCCAACGAACGCCTTTTGATTTTGATCCCTTGACATCATTGGACATTTTCCGATGAGGTGATTTGGGTCGCCACATTTATAACACTTCCTTTCGCTTTTGTCCTCTTTGTATCTTTGGAATGCCTTTCTTTCATCATGTGGTTGTCTAACGAATCTTCCTCGTCTTTTAAAGAATTTCTTGAAGTCTCTTATGGCCATAGCATATTCTTCGTCATTGCTTTCGGAGGTTGAGCTATCCTCGTCACTAGATTCCTTCCTAGCTTTCAATGCAATTGACTTGCTTTGCTCTCTTTTACCTTTGACCATCTCGGAGTCTTTCTTTAATATTGCTTCGTAGACCTTCAAGTTGCCGATCAATTCGTCAAGTTGTAGAGTTGACAAATTCTTTGATTCTTCAATCGCCGTAACTTTAGCTCGCCATTTTCGATGAAGAGCCCTAAGAAATTTTCTAACAAAATTCTTACTAGAAAAATTCTCATCAAGTGCTTTTAAACTTGTGATGATAATGTTAAACCTAGCAAAAGCATTATCTATTGATTCCTCTTCCGGAATCGTAAATTGTTCATATTGTTGAACAAGAAGATCTATTTTATTATCTTTGACTTGACTATTACCTTGGTGAGTAATTAGCAAAGAGTTCCAAATTTCTTTTGCGGTTTTACACATAAAGATTCTTTCATATTCTTTGCGTGGTAATGCATTATAAATTACCATTTTAGCCTCATTATTTTTTGCTAGTTTCTTTTTCAAATCATCATTTTGTTTTTCAAAAGGTACAATTTCATCTATTTTAGTTAAAGGATTATTTTGAATAGGGGGAAAATCACCATAGGTAATAACATGCCAAAGATCAAGATCTTTTGATTTCACATAAGTTTCGAATCTATTTTTCCAATAAAGAAAACCATCACTTTCAAATAGTGGTGGTCTTTGCATAGATTGCCCTTCTAAATATTTTTCCGATTCCATAGATCGTTTCAAGTTTTAAAATACAGTTTATTTTAAAAATCTTGTTTGACGTATAAAAACTTTGTTTACTTTTAAAAACTTAGATTCGAATTTATGTGAACTCAACTCTTGAACAATATGAACAAATATAAGTAAATCTAAATTAACAATGCAAGTAAAGTAATGAAATGAAATGAAAGATAGAGATGGAAAGATCTAACCGCGAGACAAAGGATTTATAGTGGTTCGGCTACAAGGACACCTTCCTTGCCCTACTCCACTCCCCGAGCACCTAACTCGAGAGTTTTCTTCACTATGTCAACAAGCTCCCTTATGGCGGAGAAAACCTTACACAACTTTCGCTTACACCGGTTTAACGACACAAAGCTAAATGTCGAGTTCTAATCGTAGCTAGAACCAATCTCACAACTTCTTCATGACTTCTTCACTACGGCTTCACAATTTTTCACAACGGCTTCACATCTACTTCACAACGGCTTCACAATTACTTCACGACCTAGCACTACTTATATACTCTTCTACTTCTTCACACCTTCACTACTTACACACCTTAACTTCTTCACAACTTCACTACTTACACACTAATCTAGCCTAAACAATTATGCTCACACCTATCTAACAAATATACACAACTTATACAAATGAATGAATGATTTACAATTTTGATACACCAACAACTTGGATGGAAGAGATACACCAAGTTGTAATACTTCTTGTCTTGAAGGATAGAAGTATTCTTCTCTTGCACTTGAGAGGTTGAAGCTTTGGATCACTTGAAACAAAAGCTTATAATTATATGATCAAAGGGTTTTTGAAGATATGAAATGAGATCTAAATCAGAAAGTTTTTAGTGCAAAAGGTAAGGAAAAATGCCAGGAATGAACTAGTATTTATAGGCAAAATTTACAGCTGGAGGAGCGTGGGCGGTCCCCTTAATTAGGGTGCCGGTCCCCTTAAATATTAAGGGGACCGCCCTTATAATTAAGGGGGCCGCCCCTCCCTGAACGGCTATAAATTTTGTCTTTTACTGGGGAAGGTTTTTCTGGAACATTTTTTTTGGTTAAAAATTTGAATTCATATATTTATAATGGATTTAATATATTTACTTAATACCAAAAATGATTTTCTAAAAGATATAAAATGTTTGTGACATTTTATAAAAAATCTAGTGATTAAGAAAATGTTCCTTTGATCATATAATGCATTAGGCATTTGTTTATTCATACCTTAAGTGATTAAGTTGTTAAAATAGATATTTACAACTAAATACTTGTTTATGTCATAATCTTTCGTTTAATGATTTTACATTTTGTGATTATCAAAACGTAGAGGTATCAAAAAATATTAATAACGTTTTTAGGCATTATTTATATCAACAGTGTTTCTGATTGATGAACCTTGACTCAGCTGGAAGTTAACTTGTAACGTTTTTGACCTATTCAAGTGGCAGTTATATCTGCATTAATGACCACGTTTAATTGGTCGTGTAACCACTTATATCTGGAATTATGGAGGCAATTATGTAGTGATTAATGGGCTGTTAATCACCCATAAATCCATTGACTAGGTTTGGGTAATCTCTAATATAAATAGAGATCAACACTACTGCATGAAGAGAGATATAAACCATAAACACTTGGATGCACTAGGGTTATTGATTTGTGCCTAAATCAATAACATACATTTGGTCTTATCCCAAGTAGATATTCGTGATACCCAGGCATTAGGATCGAATAGTTTACTTTGGAAAGTGTTTACACGATTCTAAGTGATATCCGGTAACCATTCATTGGTAATTAGTTAGGCTATTAATTATCTTCACCCTGTTCTTGACTCAGAACCACCAACACATTAACGATCATTTGTTTTAACGGTTAAAACCCCTCATGTGCAAAGCACGTGAAGGTATCATTGTCTTTTTACTCAATCTTTCTTTTTTCCTATATTTGGTCACACAGAGTACCCATAAAACTTTCTCACCCATAATGCCATACGCTTACCCACGAACAATCTAAAAAATCAAGACCATACACTTAACAATCCACTATGTACAATTGCTAAAATTAGTCTACAACATGCCTGTAAAAAAATAAAATAAAATAAAAAAATCATAACTATAGTTACAAAATAATTTTTTAAAGCCTTCAATATCAAGAATAACAATCCTATTTCTATACAATACAAGTCCTAAACCCAATTTCAGCAAATTATATATATATATACTAAAACCCAAAATTTTGGGCCCCACACAACACTCACACCAACACTGTTGCATTGCAAAAATGAACAGTAGCATGAACAGTGTTTACTGTTCATGCTACAGTAAATGTGTTTTTTTTTTTTTTTTTTTTTAATAATTCCGAAAAAAAAAAATTTTAAAAATATTTTCAAAAAAAAAAAAAAAAAAAAAAAAAAAAAAATTTCAAAAAACTTTAAAATTAATTTTTGTAAAAAAATTAATTTAAAAAATAAAAATAGAAAATAATTGTTAACCTACAAAACCAACAAAAAACAACTATCTGAACAACCCGGTGCAACAGTACTTTTTTTTTTTTTTTTTTTTGAAATCCCGCAGCATCGCGCGGGTTTCCCCGCTCGTTATACTATATACTAAAAGGGGGAAGGGTGCTGTAGCAAGCAAGAGCTGTAGCTGCTACAGTTGTCGAAACAGTACCCCGTTTCTATTGGTTGGAGCCCCGTAATACAACTGTTAAAAGCACTATTTGTCACTGTTCAAACAACTGTAGAACCCCATTTCTCTAGATATTTCTTCAACTACACGCATATCTTTCACAAACACACACACGAAAAAAAAACTCTCTTCTCACTACCATAAATCATAATCACAGATGACCACCATCATAGGTGGTTTTTGAATTATCTTTGCCATGTCCATCATCAAAACCCAAAACCATTGCGATGCCAGCGCAAATCCAAAACACCCATGAATCAATCGAAATCTTGAAGGCCGGGATAAGCGGCGGGAACATCAGCGACTTCTAGGTATATAAACCTTCGTACAAAGAAAGAGTTGATAAACCAACTAGCTTTTAACTATGACTTTTTTTTTTTTTAAATTTAAATTTGAAGTATTGAACTGGGTTTTTTGTTGATCTTAGTAGCGATTTGGGTTCTTTGAAGCAGGTACCGATTCATGGATTTGGGGTTTCAATTGCAGTGCATGGTATAAACTTCGCAGTTGGTGCGGTGAATTTCTCTTTTCCAGGTTTCTCTTGATTTAGTGACTGGTATTTTTTTGCTAGTTTACTATTCGTAAGGAAGAGTGTCAATGAGATTGAGGGTAAAAAAAAAAAAAAAAAGAAAAAAAAAGAAAAAGAAAAACCTTCTTTTTTATAAAAAAAACTTGGGTTTTGTTTAGTTGCACACCAAATGCTCGAAGAAATGTCTCAAGTAAACCTACGGTTTTTAATTTATCGCTTTCGATATCCACATTTTGTACTTATGGATTTAGTTAGTTCGGGCCGCTTTGCATAATTTGTTGTTATATAGGTGAATAGACAGACAACAGCAGATCAGTGTAAAAATGGCAGGTTGGGTAAGGTAATGCGTTGAAATGAGTATAGTTAGTTCGGGCCGGTTTCAAGAACAGTCACGGGTGGAATGATTAAGGTAAATGACAAGGGGTTAGATCAGTCTTCTAAACAAAATAATGTAACAATCAGAATCTCCTGAGATTCATGATTTTTGATAACATCTAAGCTTATCCGAAACACCTCCTTCCTATATATACAGATATACCTGGGCTAAACAGAAGGCGGAAAAAGGGCACAAGGCAGGTGAGGCAAAAGCAAGGGTTGAGTTTAACAGATGGCAAAAAGGTACTTACAATTGAATATTACTAAAACACGTAATCTGTTTATAGCCTAACCTATGTATCATCAAGTTAAGGGCGTATTTAGGTTACAAATTTGATTAGCTTACGGCCATTTTTTATTGTTGAAAAACAGATAAACTCAGTTATTTGGGGTAGCACGTAGTTCAAGGTTGTTGGATAATGGGTCAAACCTACATTGTGTGCAAACGAGTAAGGTCATGATGACCTGGAACATTTTTATACGAGAATATAGGATTATACTACATCGGTTGTTAATATATGTAAGTTTATCCATCGCGGCAACAACACTTCCATCAGTGACAACAATTTTTTTGCTTATGGTCAGCATATCTTTTGATTTTCAGGGTCGTGGTTCTGTTGACGATAGGCAGAAAAAGGGTACAAAGCAGGTGAGGCGAAAGCAAGGGCTGAGTTTAACGGATGGCAAAAAGGTACTTACAATTGAATATTACTAAAACACGTAATCTGTTTGTAGCCTAACCTATGTATCATCAAGTTAAGGGCGTATTTGGGTTACAAATTTGATTGGCTTACAGAGATAAACTTAGTTATTTGGGGTAGCACGTAGTTCAAGGTTGTTGGATAATGGGTCAAACCTACATTGTGAGGTCATGATGCCCTGGAACATTTTTATATGAGAATATAGGATTATACTACATCATTTGTTAATATATGTAAGTTTATCCATCGCGGCAACAACACTTCCATCAGTGACAACAATTTTTTTGCTTACGGTCAACATATCTTTTGATTTTCAAGGTCGTGGTTCTGTTGACGATTTTGGTCATGTGGTTCTACCACCACACTACTTGGATCTTTTACATGTGCCTCATGGATAGGAGAACTGATGGCCGACGTGGCTGAAGGCGATTCACAAGATATCAAACATGCAGCTTCAGCTGCTCACAAGGCCTTTCATGAGGTTCCATGGCCTAGAATGACAAGATATGTAATATTAATTTTTACGCCTATTTCTTTATATCTCTGAGTATTAAATTTTTTTACTTATTGATTTGTAACTGCATGTTCAGCCTTACAGAAGAGATAATGGGCTGCAAAGCCATCAACAACACTAGAATGCAGTGGCGCTACCAGCAACATCTTCTCGAATGAGTTTCTCTAACTTTATACAGAGTTGGCGAAACAAAAAAAAGTGACACTAAGACTCTTTTTAACATGAAAGTGTTCTACGTTAAGGTAAGACCTTTTGTTTTATTATATCTATCCTGTTTCTCAAACTTTACATTGGAATAATCACATAACTAAAATATATATAGAAAAAGTATTGGCGAGACAGTAAAATTATATAGAAAATATATGCTTTGGGTAATGGTACTGTGTAAGTACAATTGCTTTTTTTTAGTGCTTGCATAAAAAAACTTTCCTGGTATGCACCCTTAGGCCAACCTTTTGATATTGCTATTAGAAAATGTCTTTACCAGTATGAGATTAAAGCATCTGAGTAGATTACTCGATATTCTTTAGTCATTTTACTCTTTTATATTAATAACACTAAGATTACGAGCTGCAACGTGACACAAACATGAGACACGCCTATCTTTTATTGACTCACATCTATCTTTTGTTTGTTGCAAATCACACCGGCATCATGAGCAGAAGATAAATGTAATTGAATACTCTTATTGGATGCATCATGCATAATATTGTTGTTGTGGCTTTATTTAACATGTTAAAATTATTTTGTAGGGACGAAAAGTCTTTATTACACCAAATACAAAGCATGGTACAGAGATATTATCCAGCTTAGTCATACTTTTGGAAACTAACTTTTAAAAGCAAGCCGAATGTGTAGCCTTATTTTCTGTTAAGGTACGGGCTTTTCTTTTTTGATATCAATCCTGATTCTCAAACTAGACTCTTTTAACAAACTTTTTTAAAAATTGCAGTCCAGAGTAAGCATTCATGAATTGTTAGTTTCACAATTTGGTAAGAAGATTGTCGCTTTTTTTTTTTTTTTTTTTACTTAAGTTGTCCTTTACAAGATTCTTTCAACACGTACAGGTTCTTATTTTCATTTATTTCCTTATCTATATTCACAGGTCATGTTTTCGCATTTGGAGAGTCAGAGGCATAACATATCTGCATTTAGAAGAGGTCAACTTTATGTCCTTTGAATACCCATATCTGCATTTAGATAAAGTTTATTGGAATTAGTGTGATCGATTCAAAGTATGTTTCATGTATTTTCTGCTATTTAAATTGCACCGGTGAACCATTTTTTAGGCCATGTGGAAAACGGATATCCAATCTTAAATGAATTTTTTGTTCTTTTTGTCATGATTAGGCGTGCCGTATAGCTATGTTCAACCTGTAGTTTCTGGATTAGGCCTACTTTTCTATGATATATAGTTAGCTGCAAACTACAGTTTGACAGCACATCTTTTATATAATAAAACAAAACCCCTAGTGGGGACTTTTTCATTTTAAAAAAATCAAATCATACCTTATTAAGTAATAATCAAATTATTATTATTATTATTTTCTTAAATATTAAATAAGAAAAGCCTAAATACTTCTAAATTTATCCATATTTTATAAAAAAAACGAATGTGATTTGTAATCATTCAAAAAAATTACAAAAATATATGTGTCAAAAACTAAAAAAATAAAACTTAAAAACGGTGGAGCAAGTTTTTCAAAGATTTGGGCTGAAACTAAAAATTCAGTATCATTCCCACTAAAAATCCTGAAGTCCCAACATTCCCAAATTCCTCCTCTATCAATCAAACTCGATCTCTTATCATTCATCCACGCACAATCATTGACACAAGAACATCTCCTCCAAATCTAATTAACTCCAAATCTAATTAATATTAAAACCCACTACATTCGTAAATAACCCTAATTCAATACGTCAATCAAAGTACAATGGTTTTGAAGGTTCTGTTATAATAATTAAAACCCGAAATTAAAAATAATAATTTATTTAAAAGATTAGAAAAAAACCCCGCGCGTGCGCGGGCATTATATCTAGTAAAATGTATAATGAATGCAAACTAAAGTTTTTTTCACTAATGAGGCGTTTGTTTGATTAGGCTAACACGACTTCTGGAATGGCAGCGAATGATGAATGCAAGCTGAAGGTTCTGGAGTTGAAATCAAAAAGGAATTACTGATACATTACCTACAAAATTGAAAATCAGGTGATTGATAAGATTAGTAGTCCTGATGAGACCTATGAGGATTTCACTAACTCACTTCCTACTCTACCTCAATTCACCTGTAGACACCAGAAGGAGATAAAAAGTTAGATGAAGCTATTGAAATACAAGTTGCAGGACATCAACGGTTAATGTAGCTAAATCAGGTATAATAATGGACTAGAATACCTAAATATATGTATTAGGTTGTCTTTGATTGCAAATTAACCATAGTCGAACCTTGAAACAGGTGCATGGAAGGTTGTGAGGTACTGGTATTTCCTTATACAACACCTCATACATCATCTCTGATCTATTTACTATGAACCTTCAGTTTTAAATAAGGTATCTTAAACACCGATTTGCGGATAACTTTAAGTATGCACCAGGAAAGCCCCCCACGCTGTTGCAACAACGAAGTGAATTGTTTTATTTTTCGAATCTGATATATACATGGTTATCTCTTGGTTAGATTAGTTATGGGCTTATCGACATACGTATAAGTTTTGAAAAACGCCTAATCTGAACACCAAAACACTGCACTTTGTACCAAACAGCCCCGCTGCAGCATTAAACTCGGTACCAAACACTCCTTGCTGCAACACTAAATTCAAAGCCAAACGGCCCTTGCTGCAGCACTAAAAACAGTACTAAACAGCCCTTGCCACAGTAGCATTCCCAAATAATTAGCCATTTTGAATGGAATTTGACAATTTGGGTATTATTTTGGTAATTACACATACAAGTGTCATATAATCATAAATCAACCACGTAAAAATATAAAACTTGAGTCTTATAATAAATATCGATGAATGGCCGTTTACGTCACGTTGACTTATTTGCAATGTATAGCTTATTGAAGCCTCCTGTAAGCTTATCTTTGGGCAAGGTATGATTATAAAGTTTTTTCATTTTTATTAATTTGATGGTGAAATGTGTCAAATTGTGTAATTAGGTTTAGGATACATTTGAGGCTAATTGGAAGTAGGAGATTTAGAAGTTGCAGAGGTATAAGGATTAGATTAATACATGAATTCAGTCAAGTGAAATCAAGGATAAAAAGGTTGGCCCGTAGTCGCTCCTTTTTTGCTTTTTGAGTCTATGCAACTAGAGTTTATTTACAATTGCTTAGTTTCTGAATACTTACTTGAGCTGCTTATTAGAATTCTTAAAATTTATGCGTTTGCTTATTTAACCGGTTTATAGGCTTATTTTGATATCGTAAAAATTATTAGCTCACTCTTTCGAGCTTATCTCCTTATCAATTTCAGCTTATTGGCTTACACCAATAAAAAAGTGAGCTTATGGACTTTTTGAATGTCAAAAATAAGCCCATAAGCTACATAAATAAGCTAACACAAACACCCCCTTAATTATTATGTTTTTGAGTTTTCTAGGTTGTATGCGTTTAACATGCAGTAGGTTAATTTGGAACATCTTATATAATCGAGTAAGATTCAATATCAAATATAGTCTGCAGCCTCATGCGTTAATCTCATAAATGATTCTATGGATAAGTTGTAAAGCCCAATATTAGCGATTCTTTTGGTGTTATTCTAATAACACTACAAACTCTTTTGGACTTTCTTATTGGTAGATAATAGAACTCTTATGGTCATGTTTGATGATTGCAGGTAGCCTTTTATGCACTGAAGTTTGCTACAAATTGACACCTTATTTTAATGAGGCTTGAAGCATCACCCATTTGATTGACATATGCTACTTTCGCAACAGAGATGAAATTGATTCTTGAAGCAGCCATCGAGAGAAGCGCGTATGAGGTAGCAGCACCTTCAAACCCAACAATAGTAATAGTATAATAATACATAATGTTGTTCTCAAAATGGTCATGTCCAAACAGCCTGTAAACAACATTTTTATAATGGTAATCTAAACTTTTTGGCCGTCCAAACCGGCCCTCAAAAAGGCTCTTCCAAATAGTTCCATTTGGTCACACCCTGTCCAAACAACTGCTTATAACTATTTTTCTAATCACAGTGACTAATTTGGATGTATGTTCATGATAAATGTGTACAAGAAACTAACTTTTTCCTGTATTTGCATCAATTTTTTTTGGTGTGTGCCAATAGTGCTGTTTTAGACCTGATGGCGTACAATGAACTCAAACCAAGAGCGAATGTAAGCTCTGCCATACTATTCCAAACAATCACATACTTTTCTTTGCAGGTTGTATCTATACACCTTTGTTGAGGTTGGAACCATCGTTGCTCCAGTAAAGTGGTGTGGATGCCGGAAGCTAGCAGTTGCCTTTGATGCCACCATTCAATATGACTTCAGTCATGGTAAAAAAAAAAAGCAAAGACAGATTGATTCATGGCTCAAACTAAAGCCAACAGGTATGTTTCTGTGGGTTTGGGCGATGAAATAGGTTCTGATCTCAATAAGCAAACATCTCGACTTTAAAACAACTAAGCATTTCATAACTACCTTGTACTTTACTTAAAATAAAGGCGTGCTAACGTGTCAATAATCAATATGCTTGGTTTAAAATACGATGATTGGTTTTTTTGTTTAACACAGGTTTGTAAATCTACCCACATAAATACCATGTTATGTGTTCTAAATATTTGACCTGCCATTAGTATAGGTGATGTATAACAAACGAACCACTCATAAGTAAATGGTTTGAAATCTCCACCTCTAAATTTGAAATTTCTGTTGTTCTTTATCAGCTGAAAATTGTCAGGCATATGCAGCCAAAGTTTTTGTCAAATGGTACCAACTACCAACAAGGCCAAAACGCCATCACTGCAGTGCAACTATGTGAGGTAAATTTATATTTTGTAGGAGTGTTTATCAATAATTAATGGCTTATCTTTAGCAACTTATTTTTTGAAAGAAATAGTTGACGTTTTGATCTTGGGCTGAAATGGATACTAATATGGCTTAACAGTTTAGGTTTTTTTTTTTTTTTTTTTTTTTTTTTTTTTTTTTTTTTTTTTCTAATAATATAATTTTTATAAGCCAATGTGGAGAAGGATATATACGTTTGAATTAGTAGTTTGTAGTTTGAATGTATCAAATATACTACACTCGGTTTTCACCACAAAAAAAGATGCACGCTATAAAGATTATGTACCGTATCTCTTTTCTTATAACATTGTTCAAAAATGACGTCTCTTACGCCTTAAAAATGGTCAACTTATTTATTTGTTTCTTTATTAAAAGCAAGACCATAACTTTCTGCACATGTGTTTTTTGTAGGCCTGTAGCTTGCTGAGGCAACAGGACGATGATATTAACCGAGTACAAATGGTGCATACAAGTTAGAATTTTATGCCTCTATTATGTTCTTTAAAGCGTGTATAACAAATCTGTCAATGTATTTTGGTCTCATTGTTCAACATTAGGGATTAATTTCTGAACACTTCCATCTTCAGAAAGAATAAAGGTGAGTCTAAGAACAAAGGGATTAGCTTCTAGAAGAGGTTCTTCTATAGCAAAGATCACTGACTAATATATGTGTATTTAATGAATGTTATGGGAAAGTTATTGACTTGCACTATTAATTGATGTAAGCCAAAATACTCAATTGTTATGCAAGTGTCTGTTATACTAGAAATAATACTTGCGAGGCATGCTTAGTAGTCAATCAAAACATGTAAACTTCGTTGATAGGGATGTTGCTCATTCTTTTTGGTTACTTGATAGGGATGAAGATGCAGCTACAATACAGAGAGTTCGTTGTCATTAACTCTTGGACTCGCAGGATGTTGATTGGTGATTCACGTCTAGCTAAAAAGCTTCAATGCTGACAGGTTGTTTCATTACAAGATTAGAAGTTCTACTTAAAAACATTAGCCACTTATTTTATAGAGTTTATCGAAGCATGAAATATATTGCAGTCATGTAACACTTTCAAAACAATAGCAACAAAAATAATTTAGCCAACTTTACATATACCAACAATAACCAAAAAACTCGACACTATTGACAAAGCGCTCCCACGGCAACGCGCGGGTTACCCTACTCGTAATAACTATCTAGCCACAACTATTTTGAAATATCGTTAGAGCTTCCAATCTATTACATTCAACCACTTATTATTATTTTTGCTTGTGTTAATTGTTTCTTGAAATATTGCAAATTCAAAGACATGGTAGAAAGACAACCAATACAGTTTATAGGTCAAAATATAGTTTACTACCTTGAACTAGGCTAAGTGAAACTATTATTACCCTGAACTTTTAAAGATGTGGGATAATACCCTGAACTTGGCTAAGTGAAATGTCTACTAATTTAAACCCACTTAATAGTTAATCTAGTTAGGAATTTAACAAATGTTATCCTCAAAATTAAAATACTCATGGTATAACTATTAAATAAGTGTAGAAACATGTCAGTTAATCTTGGTTTGTTAATTACAGTAGGTTCGTGATTGATTCGCTTTTATGATAGGCATAAACGAAATAAAACACGGCTTGATCTTGGTTTGTTAAGTACATTAGGCTCGAGCTCGTTTATTATGTTTGTTTGTATATTAATGAATATATACATATACCCTTACACTTATATGAAATATGTTTACATATTTAAATGCACTTATTTCTCAGGCTTGTTTAGGAGCAGAAACCTAGTTTAGCTTTCAATATGAAGCTCGGGCTTGAAATTGTTTATTAAATTGAATTAGCACAAACAACACTTGAGCTCGAACTCGAATCGGAGATCAACTCGTTCGAGCTTGGATTGTTTCGAGCTTTTATAAGCTTGGCTCATTTTAAGCCGAACTCGAGCTAAAAACATAAGGTTCAAAATGAGCATGAGCATGAGCATGGGACTTATGATCGTAAATGATTCGGGCTCGCGATCGATAATTTTTACCCTTCTTCGGTAGTTATAATATGAATATTTAAATTTTGAGGAAAATATTCATTACATTTCTATTAAGCTTAACTATTAAGCTGTTATAGGGTAGTAGAAATTTTATTTATCTAAATTCAGGATACAATCCCGCATCTTTAAAAGTCTAGAGTACTATAAGTTTCACTTAGTCAAATTCAGGTATTAGAGGTTTTGTTATAGTTGTCACTTTTCCGTGTTAGAGCAATGGGTGTAGTGACGAGGTTTCCCTCGCCGTTCCTACATGGACACCAAACGAAGAGCAGGGAAAAACGAACCCGACACCAAAAATCACATTTCACCATTTATCCTAAACATCTAAACCTAAAACTAATAAACCTTAAAACCAAAATTAAAACAATTTCAACCCTAATCCTAAACCCGGCCCAATCCAATCCACACGACCCAATCCACACCACCCACAACCCTTACCCCATCTTTAGTTAATAAAAACCAGGTCAAACCCAGTCAACCCCTTATCTCTTTTCCCTCCAAATCACCACCCACCTCACCTTCTCCCCTACTCCAACCCATACCCTGCACCTTCTCCTACTCCACTCCAACCTACTCCAGTCCAAGACCAATTAATGGCCCCCTCGCCTCACAAGTTACCACTGCCAAGTTGGCAATCCAAGGATAAAATGGGCGCCAAAATGCAAATCAATGGCTATGATGAATGGAGTCTAATCCAATGGTCCAGATAAAGACAGAGAAAGCACAAGATGAAGAAACCATGGTTCTTAGTTTTTCTATAAATAAGATTTATTGTAGCCAGAGGGCAGTTAATTTTTAGAGGGTTGTTATAAGTTTAGTTTATTTTATAAGTTAGTTAATCTTTCAAAAGCTAGTTGTAATCTCTTATTTCTTACTTTGTAATCAAATTCCAGTATTAATAGAAGTTTGAATTTCATTTCAATTTACTTTGCAACTTTACTTTTAAGCTTTCACACAAAATTACTTTATAAGCTCTCATCTCTGTCTCATAAGCTCATATAAGCTTTTCAAAAGCTTCTGTTAGTTACTTTACTACTACTACTGTTTTGAATCCAAATATCCAAAAACATAAGGAAAATATCAAAAAAATAAAAAAAATAAGTTCAATTAGATTATAAAAGCTTCAATAAGCTCTTATATCTGTTTCATTAAGCTCATTTAAGCTCTCATATCTTATTGTGAGCTTTAAATTAAAGTTAAACTGATTTGATCTGAATTTTCTAAAAAAGTCAAAGAAAGTCAAAGTAGGGGTCAAATAAGCTAATTGGAAGATAAGCTAGCCATGGATGAGCTTATTGCTGTAACCAGCTTGTCATTTAACAAGCTGGAGCTGTTGAGTAGCTCCTCGTGCATTTTTTCCCTGTTTTGAGCAAGGGCTTGGTTAGTTTTTGCTTTAATTTCAAGTTTTAGCTAATTTTACTATTCATTTGCTTATTTCTGATTAATCTAGTGCTTAATTTGATTTTTCTTAGCTTATTTGCTCTAGTTATTGTTATTTGATATTAATTTGATAGGGTGTGATTGCTTATTCTAGTTTTTGCCTTAAAAGCTTAAAAAATCCAAAAATAGTCAATATAGGACATAGCTTATTTTAATTCTTATTACCATTTGAAAATTGTTCATTAGGGTTAAATTAAGTTAGTTAATCAGGGTTAATTCAGAATCATAGCTTAATTTGGTCATTGATAGTTAAAATCTCAAAAATCAGTCACAGAAGGGGTGTTTGGAACAAGTACTTAAATGGGTTAAAATTGATTCTACTGTTCATTGGCTTTTTGGTAAACTTTGATCTAGTCTTAATTCACTTATATGAGTTGTTTGTAGGAGATTTTTAGTTGATTTGAAGGGTTTTGTGGATTTGAGTTGGCTATTATAGGTTTAAGGACATATACTGATCTTAACAGCTTATTATAGGATTAAGCTACCTCAGTGTTTGCTTTTAGTATTTCTGTGTCCATTTCAATTCATTAAGTGGTAGTTTAAAAGTTGGATTGACTTCATTTGGAATTAAATAGAGTTATGGTCATTTTAGTGAAATCAGTGCATTAGAAGCCTATTACCTATTTTTCTCAAACCAACTGAAGTTTTTGATTTATCATTAGTTCATTATAAGCTCTCTAGTTCTGAAATTTGGTACTTAAGATCTTTGGTTGCTCACACACTTGTTACACATTTTTGAGATTTTTTATATTAGCTTTTCAATAGCTTAAAAATCACCTCAGTTGGCTGCAATTTTTTATACTTTTGCCTCAAAATAGCCTGTGTTTATGATTTATCATCTGTTCATTATAAGCCCATTTGTTATGAGATTTGGTACATCTACTGTTTGATTGCTTATCTACTTGTTCCCTATTTTTATGATTTTTTATATTAGTTTGTAGATAGCTTTTAGTAGCTTAAAGTTATCTCAGTTGGACATTTTTTGCCCTGCACTTATCAGACCTTATAGCTTAATTGACCCTCAGTGCTTATTTGCTTATGTTGTCAGCTTATTCTTGTTTTTAGGTTTAAATTAGATATTTGTTAGTCTAAATTAGCTTTTTCTAGTTCTTTTTTAGCTTAGAGATAGCTTATTAGCTTATTTGCTCTTAACCTTAGTTTGTTTTGAAATTTAGCCTACTGTTCATTTAGGACTTAGGACTAATTTCTAAAGATTTTGGTTTTTAAGCTCGTTTTGGAATTCCCGGTTAACGTTTTTAGGTTAATTTTGTTATTTGTTTTATTCTCTTTGTTTATTCACTTTCCATAACTTTATTAGAATTAAAAAACACAAAAATCCAAATTCCATCTTTCAAGCACTTTACCTCGATTCACACCTCGTCGGGAAACGACCCGGGTAACACTTGCCCGGTATCTCATATCGTATTCACGGGTTTTGCAAGTTGGCCTTTTTCCTAAAGGGTTGGCTTGTCATTTCCCGCGTATCATGCGTATCTGATACATTTTTATATAGTATCCGCAACGGGATCTCACATACAGATGCTTTTAGGGAGCAATCATTTAAATTGATGTCAAGAGACATTATAGTCGCTTTTAAAGACAAATTAGCACAAAAGGAAAACATTACAGAACAGATTCACAAATTAAATTAAAGAAATGCCGCAAGGCCAACGGGTGATCAATATCAGTGACCTTATTAAGATTTAAAGAAACATGTTTAGCATACAGTTTGAATTTCAAATGAAAGGCAATAAGATATGATTGTAACATTTTGTTTATGCTCATTCTTCCCTATAAGTTATATAGTTTAATACTTTTTTTGCAGGGCGTACCTGACTTGATCAAATGTATTTTTAACTTTTTCATGTCTCTACGAGACAACCCTTTTGGTCACACAATGACAAACAGTAACAATTCTAAAGAAATGTTATAATTGAAAATGAGAATGTGTTTAGCAAGTTATACCAACTCTATTTAAGAAGATCAAGTTATCAACATAAATAAAACCAATAATTCCGAGCATATTCTGTTAGATAATATTTATTATGTTACGTTCATTAGCCTCGAGCTCATCCGTTAGAGTTTTTATGTAATTTATCACTATAGATAGTTGTCAATAAAGACATTACACTTACGGGGATCTTTATCATTAAACATCATATAAGCGCGGGTCTGGTTCTAAAACCTAAACCTTAAACCATTTCATAGTACATGTTTATTTTATAGTACATGTTTCACATAACCGAAGCATGTAATTCTCAAAGAGCTAAGGGATAAGTTATATAATATACGTGGACGGTCTCGCCATCTATTAATCTACGAGAAATATGACATTCCAGAGGACTTGGTTTATAAAAATGTTGTACAGGTATCTCTAACTCTCTCAACAACACCAATTGTTTCCCAACTATGATATATAGTGGTAAAAATGTTTAAGGGGTGTTTGGAGTTGAATTTAAAACTGATTGTGATTTCAGCTTTACTAATTTGGGCTAGAGCAAATGTATTTTGTATATTTTTATGACATGTTTGAACTAAATTGTGTGTCTTATTATAATCTCATTATGACTTGGTCAACCTGAGTTTTAACAAAACAATGACCACAAACATAAACTATGTTTATTGTCTAATTTTGAAAGGTATTGTATGTCCTTGCATGAATTTTTTTTGTATTTGTATAATAAACATGGCATTTTGCTTCTTTTTTTTATGTAATAGGACTGACATTGTTCTTCTGTGGGCGCTGGCTATTGCATTCTTTGGACCTGATGTCAACGCTACAAGAATAACGCTCGCTAATTTTGTCGCGACTCATTAGAGCTGAGGTGAAGTGTTCTTATCTCAATCACTATACCGTGCTTTACAAATTACTACCTTATTTATTTGATTTCCAAGTAATGCATCTGACAATGTGTTTGCACTCTCTGTCAAGCTAAATCGGAGTCAGTTTCTGTAAAGGCCAAACTTTTATTACAAGTTGGGTTGTTTCTCCAACAACCAGTTTTCTTGCATGGACAACTATATGTAGTCGTTTCAAGAGTGAAAATCAAGAAATGATTGAAACTTCTATGTTGCAACAAAGATGAAAACTACACAAAGTGCACTGCCAACGGGTTTACAAATAAGTTCTATTTTGGATTTGAATGAGCACCTTTTATGTATCACGTGAATATTTGAGGTTTTTTTTTTTTTTTTTTTTTTTTTTTTTTTTTTTTTTTTTTTTTTTTAGTAATAATATGTTGGTATTATTCAAGGTTGTTGACATACTCATTATTTTTCAAGTTTAATCATGAAGCGAACCCGCCCATCTGAAAAAGCTATTTTGTTCTTTAATGTGGGTCAAACGGGTTGGTCTGGGTTAGGGTCACCCACAAATATAACTTAAGTATTTGTGTTGATATAATCCAATACATTGTCCTTCAATGTGTGCCAAACCATGAAAATATTTGTGGAGTTAGTATAAGGGTAGAAATTATATGAGTATGGATATTGATTCGTTTTTAAGAATTTTGAATCAAGATCATGCTGATGCTCATGGAACATTTATACTATCATGGAAAAAGTTCAATATAGAACTCATATTTGTCATAGAACCAATGAAGCAATCCTAGCCATTCATTTTTTTTATCAAAATAAAAAAAAAAAACTTGCACCCTTTTTTTAAAAATTAAATATCTCGCAAACCGTTAATCGTTAAGCGAAAAAAATCATACCATCGCAACGAGAATTAAATTATCTTTCTATAGATATGCATTATTATATACTTTTGACGAATTTTTTTTTTCAAAATTTTCGCCCAGAAAAATCACATGTGATTTGTAAAAATCACATGTGATTTGTAAAAATCAAATAATATGTGATTTTTACAAATTACATGATTCGAAAAATCATATGTGGTTTGTAAAAATCAAATCATATGTGATTTTTACGAATCACATGTGATTTTTCTGTGCGGAAATTTTGAAAAAAAAAAGTTCGTCGAAAGTATATAATAATGCATATCTATAGAAAGATAATTTAATTCTCGCCGCGATGGTGTATTTTTGTAGCTTGAAGATTTACCGTTTGCAAGATATGTTATTTTAAAAAAAAAGATGAAAAATGGTTTTTTTATTAATTTAGATGAAAAATGAATGGCTAGGATTGGTTCATTGGTTCTGTGACAAATATGAGTTCTATATTGATCTCAACTCATACTATCATTAGACCTATTTATTCAGGAAAAAAACATATATATGAAGTAGGCTGTTCATTTATCTGGTACTAGCTGTCCCTTTTATGTCGATAGTTATTTAAATCAAAAGCTTAAAATTTAATTATTTGAAATTTCATATGTTGGAACATCTGTATATTACATTTGACCTTTTCAACTTGGGGATGATGCTTTTGACAATTAATGAGTGGCTGCCTTCGAATCTTACATGAGATGGTTATGAAGGTGAAAATGTGTTTAATCTACATTTCTAAGTATGCTACTCTATATCTAATTCATACATACAATTGTTAGCATCCTCTTCACATCTCATATAATTATATTTTTTTTCTTACTCATTTCCTACTTTCCATGGATGTAGTACCAAGTTCCAAATAGAACCATTTAGTTAAACGATGTCTAGAATATAATATATCGAAGGAAAAGTTTGCAAAGATTTTCATAGGCTTCAAAGAAACTAAAGGTCGGTATATGCTTTTTTTCAACAAAAAACTTAATTTTCATATATCACTATAATTTGCTACTGCTCATTTTTTAGGTAAAGGGTTACCCCGGTAAAATGATTTGCTACTTCTCATTATAATTATGCTAAACAGGTGTTGTGAGCTAGCTATATATGAACTATTATTTTACTTCATTTTTTGAAATACATATTCATGACATTTGTGAGCCAACTATTATCATAAAATCTGAATGTGAATTATTTTTATTCCACGTAAGAATATTAGTTTTAATAATACTAACAAATAATACCATAAAGGTGGCTCGCCCATTTGTGTCAAACAATATTATCAAGCGAACCCGCCCATTTACTGGGAGACGTGGTAGTATATGTTCAATATCTAGAATGGCCATCAGCCCTACAGACAACAAGATGTTATTTCAAATTGAATGGCAGACAGTTTCTTGTTCAAGTTTGTTTTGCTATAACAATTAATAAAAGTCAAGGTCAAATATTTTCGAAAGTTGGCCTATTTCTACAAAAGCCATTGTTAACACACGGACAACTGTATGTGGTTGTTTCAAGGGTAAAGACAAAGAATGGTTTGTAGGTATTTTGTTGTGACAAAGATGGCGTATACAAGATGCCATTCAAACTGAATCGCATTTCCCGGTTCAAGTTTGTTTTGCTATGACAATTAATAAAAGTCAAGGTCAAACATTATCGAAAGTTGGACTATTTTTACAAAAGCCGGTATTCACACATGGACAACTTTATGTGGCTGTTTCAAGAGTAAAGATGAAGAAAGCTTTGAAGGTTCTTTGTTGTGACAAGGATGGAGAATACACCAACTGCACATCAAACGTTGGGTACAAAGAAGTTTTATTTCATTTATGAATAACCATCATGTAATTGATTTGTTCTAATACATATAATTTTTATTGTTACATACAATACTGAGCATTATATTTTTGTATCAAAACTTTTTTTTAACATACTTTACGTCCATATATTTTTGTCAAACAATATTATAAAGCTAACCCGCCCAATGGGCGGGTTATGAAGCTAGTTTCATTTAAGAGATTGTCTAACAAGTGTCCTAAAGGCATTAGATAAGTGCATTAATTCAACACAATTTTTTTTAAAGTGAAAAATGCATTTAATATACACTAGTTAAAGTTATAAATTATCTTAATCGAATGTGATTTTGTATTTAATGAACGCAAATTTTCCTTGTTTAATAATTTAAACCAACACCCCCAAAATATCGCAGTGGAAGATTGTGTCACTGGGGTATTACTTCATAACTCACAGTACAAGTTACAGAAAACGACTCTAAATGAGACGTTTTGAAATAAATTATCATTCGATTTATATAATATATCTAGGTTTACAAAAGAGGTCCCACAAGTTTACAATATGTACAACATAAAAGTTGTAAAGTTTTTCGAATGATAATATATGCATCGTCATCAAAATATTTTCCGTGCGCCTTCACATGCCAGCTAATTTCTTTAGGAACCTGAGATAAACATGCTAAAAAGTCAACACAATGGTTGAGTGAATTCATATGTTTATAAGTAAAACAGTTGATCACAAGATTTCAAGCTTAATAGACATTGGGTTACGTTGTTATACACCCATAATTAGAAAAGCAGTATGTTATTGCATCTAAGCTCATGGACCGACGCCTTAAGTTTTCTAGTTATGTGCCCTATTTGAGCATCCAAAGTAGGTGTCTACGCACCCAAGTAGGTGTCTACGCACCCAAGTAGTGTAGATTGTTACGCACCCATGCAAAGTAGGTAGTTACGTACCCAAGTAAAGTAGGTAGAAACCGTATTTAAACAGTTTGGAAATCGTATTTAAACAGTTTGTGGAAACCATATTTAAACAGTTTGGAAACCGTATTTAAACAGTTTGTGGAAACCGTATTTAAACAGTTTGGAAACCGTATTTAAACAGTTTGTGGAAACCATATTTAAACAGTTTGGAAACCGTATTTAAACAGTTTGTGGAAACCGTATTTAAACAGTTTGGAAACCGTATTTAAACAGTTTGTGGAAACCGTATTTAAACAGTTTGATAATTTGAAGCACATAATTCCTAGTATGTAATTCCAAATAGCAATAAAATAGATATAGTACAGAATATAATACAGTTTTCAAGTAGTTGTGATCGTCACAAAAGTAGTTAAGCATGTATCTCACCCCAAAGTAATTCAAAACGAATGAAAGTAGGGGCTATGAACTCACCGAAATGATAAGTGATGGATTACGACGATATAAAGTATATCGAGAAGTCGCAAGCTTTAACGACGACCTAAAGATATAATAAGCGTGTCTTAGATATTTATATCATAGTTGTCAAAATCGCGATCCTTATCGTAGGATCGTACGATCCTACGATCCTACACACAAAAAACGATCAGGATCTTAACAAGATCGTAATTCAAGTAGGATCGTATCAGGATCGTAGGATCGCACGTAGGATTGTAGAATCGTTTAGGATGTCCTATTATTATTATTTTTTTTATTTATTATTATTATTATTATTATTATTTTTTTGCTATATTAACTTATTAAGCATAAGCCCATGTCTTAAAGCCTAATGACTAAAAAATCTTTATGAAAGCTATTATTTTGGTGTTTTTAATTGATTGTCTTTTGCAAGATTAATAAGTGTGAAATCATTAAAATTTTATGGACTATTTATAAATAGTTTAGATGTGTCTTCTTATGAACTATATGTTAAAAAAAATTCAGTTATATTATAAGAATATCCTAATATAATTTATTTGGCCATAATGAAAATATATAGTAACTTCGCATTTATCTTTATTGCACGTATGTAGTAACTTTGTGCAATTATGCATTGCAATATATCTATTATTCTACTACTACGATACTTGAAAATATAACTTTTTCTTTTATAATCCATTTAGATTCTTATCATATGAAATATTATATAGAAATATAAAACTACAACCCCTATACAAAAATATATACATTTTCTTAGGATCTTACGATCCCGATCCGACCCTACGATTACGATCTTGCAAAGCCAAAAACGATCCTAGGTAGGATCCCGATCCTGACAACCATGATTTATATATAGCGAGATCGTACAAAATAGCTTTTATAAAAGTATTTATATACTTTTGACATTGTACACATTTTTTTAAGTTTACAAAAATGAGAAAGTTTAGTTTTTATCAAAAATATTAATAAGCCCTATTGGTAGGCTACCCTAGGGTCGGGTTTACGTTAGTTTTAATGACTCATGTATTCCGTAATTATTATGTCAAAGTCTTATTTAATCTTATAGAAAGATAAATGAGTCATTTTTCTGATAGTGGGACCTACCACTTCGGTTTTTATATAAACGTGGTCAAATGGTTTCAATTAATACTTAATGGTGGTGCTTCAGTTTTTTTTTTTTTTTTTTTTTTTTTTTTTTTTTTTTTTTTTTAATATATAGTTATCCCGACTTGATCAATATATTATTTTAATCCCGTAAATTATTTTGACTTGGTTCTTATGTCCTTAGCAAAATATATAAATGTATTATCAATTTTTAGTTGTCTCTAGTCTTAATTATATCATAACACAAGTCAAATTACAATTTCAAATTCCTAGTTCAATGCAGAAAGTTTGGCAGCTCACTGCAGTCCAACGGAAATGACCATAAGTGTAGTTCTACAACCCCGATTGAGGTGAGGTTTTTGGCTACGTTTAAGTCTAGATGTTACCTACATTTCATAAAACTGGGCCGACTACCAGAAATGAACAAAACAGTACACTTTTTCTAAAAGAAATATGGTGTGCAGATTTTGACACCTTTTACCATTTCGGCTCTCATTTACTCATCGGGATGAGATATGAGGTGCGCCACCCGGAGAAACGACCACAAGATATAGCCCTACAAGATTATCTTATTGCCTTAACCTCAAATTTACTGAGATGATCAGTTTAGTCATTCTTTGGGGCTATTGTAAAATTCAGATTCATACAACCTACTTAGGGCTTGTCCTAGCTTATTTTCACACTAGTACAAAAAAGACTAATAAGATCGGTTAGAAAGCCTCATAAAGATCGGTAACCAACCACTCTTTTAATGCTTTAGTTATGTCAGGCAATAACAGAGAAGCGATGTAACATTGTTAGTTGGGTCTCATCTTAGGACTAGTTAGATCAGTTCTTTAACCGATCTATTTAATAACTATGATCTAAAAAAAATTGGTATGGTAATTTGAATTTTCAAAAATTTAATTAAACAAAATTTAGGTTTTTCAAGAATTGCATTCATTACCATACACAATAATATTCCAATACACATAACTTTGATAAAGATTCAACATTTAAGTTACAAACCAAAATAACTTCAACTAAAAGACGACAATTGCATCAAAATCCTCAAAATACGAGCTTCACAAGTGCTACCAACTACTATCCAAAAATCCAAGTTGTTGCGTTGCAAATACATATGTAGAGATCCACTCCCACCTCAAAATAAGAAAAGCAATCAAGGATGGAAAAAGCGTAAAGCTTGATGACCTTTAGGACCATTTCCTTACAGATTTGTCGTTGTTACCCGCTGTCAACACAACAACAAATTAGAATCTAAATTTCAAATCCATTAACTAATTAATATCACATCAATATGGTCTGTTATGACTTAAAATCACTTCTTTATCATACAAACTAACTATAGATTGATGGTACTCAAACAAGAACAAGAATGAGATGAAGAGTGTGGATCGTAGGAAATATAACTTTGAATCTATTAGCTTTAAAGAGTAAAGATAACAAATACCAACCTAGAGAACACACACTCCCACCTTGGCTGTTTTAGATGCCCATTTGAGAACACATGGAAATGAGGTGGGAGTGAGTCTTTTATGTCACAAGGGTGGCGCCTTAAAGGGCTTTTGTGGGCTTGGAGTGGGCTTTTGTGTTGGACTAGATTTATACACTAAATCTTACATATTATCTATCAAAAGCCCACTCTCCTAGACTAACATAATCACACGACACACTAATTCTAATGCTTACGAATGACCATCACTTTACATTTAATATTTTAAATGCTAACAATATCCCCCTAAGGGATGGTCATTTCAATGATGCTCCCGGTGATAGGTCTTTTGTCTTCAATGACTTGAACTTTGTGTGTCGCAGTGGAATAGTCTTTGTTCCTTGTTTCTTCATGCACTGTGATCTTCAAAGAATCGTCTTTTGGTCGTTCTTGCCTTGATCAACATCTTCTGTTCAATTTGCGTCGCCGCCTTTATCATTGATGCTGAGACATATGATGATGGTGAATGGACTTTCGTCAGTACCTGCATAAAAACAGTTAGCAATAAATCATCCAGCGCTTATAGGTTCAGATTTTGAGATCGTTAACAGCATAGTGTGAAAACTTTCTCTAATCTTTACCAAGGACGTTGAGAGCCTCTGAAGTATACCGAAGTATCACTTCAAGACTGTAGACCGTTTGGAGCACGTAACCATCATGATATAAGGCAAGATCCTTAGATCTCATCAAGACTCTTACAACTTGTGTCCTTTTTGGTGAACACAAGTGTATTGTATTGGAAGTGTTCCTACGAGATCTTTGATGAATCTCATGGCTCTAGACTCGATAATGTGCGTTTTGGTTTTAGTAGTCGGAGGCATGGAGCAGAGTGCCACCTTTTCAATATCAACACATCTCAGAGTGAGAGGCCGATAGATTATGCAGTGTTCTCCGTGAGAAATGAAACAAATATCTTTTGAGAGATATCTGAGTGGCTAGGAGGGGTGGTGCATCGCGTCACTGGGTCCATGACGTCTTGTCTTCAATATCAGTATCAACTTGTGATAACCGATAGCAGATGTATTGACCCGATTTCTGACCTAAGTTTTCATGGGGGGCTATTTCTTTTCACCCTTTCATTCAACTTTTCTTTTTAATTCTTCAACCCCTTCTTTTCCTTTCTCATTAACTCCTTTTTTCAATCATACCTAAGGACTTCTAATTCTAATCTATTGGAATTGTCCTTGGGTAGATCCCTCCAGCTCTGGCGGATCATAGGACATAACCTAACCATAATCACCTTATTACTCCATGATTATCCTAGGTTATTGATCACTTGCCATAAAACTTTTTGAAAATCTCTCAAAGTGTTTATGAGTAAACACATTTAGATAACACATTGAGAGTTTTGCATTTATGAAATACACCCCCTTCACATGTGCTCATGCATTTTTGGAATAAAATGCACATGTTGGGTAGAGTTCGCACATTCTGAATTGATCGATTTTCAATTAATATGACCATTGCGAGACACATTTACATCACTAGTTGGACTAGCTTGAAGTTATTACCCGTCCCGGTCATATTAAAAGATCATCTCTCGAATTGGTACATTCTACTCGGATAAGTCCTTTGCGAGACACATTTACATTAATGGATAACCAGCTTGATATTATTACCCGTCCCGGACAAGTCTTTTCGATTTTGGACATTTATTTTTCGTCAATTCGAGGGTAAAATCTTGAGTCTTTTTTGTAGAGATCGACTCACTGACATTACTTTTTTATCACATTTAATCACGTCTTCTCCCCCTTATACCTAATCTCCCCCTCAAAAATAGCACGTAGTGATAATTTTGATATCGAAAGATTAAATTGAAAACTTGTTGGAGAGAGAGACGGGTTTGAGCATGAAAATTGGAACTTTTTGTTTTTCATATTATACTCCCCCTTAAACAAAGCATATTTTTAAACATTTGAGTTTAAAATCGGTTTAAGGGTTTAGGAGGGAGTTGTCTTGAGCACAAAATTTTGAGAAAGATTTTGAAGAATCTTTTTGAAATATCTTGATCATTTGCTCAAGGATTGTTTATTTTGCCATTAACATTACGAGTCCTGATCGTGAATAATCAGAAGTAATCAATGTAGCGCGGGTTTCGTACTGAAATGTATGAAAGCCGTAATGAAGAAAATTTTGAGAAACGACATGTTTTTGAGAAAATTTTAAATGAACTCTCGCTCAAGCATCTGTACATGTCCGTATCATTGTTGAATGACATTGCTAGATACGTAAAGAATATCGATTATACGAGAGACATGTCGTGAGAAGACTATTTTTGGTTTTTTGATTTTCTATTGTTTTTGTCTTTTTGAAAATTTTCTATTTTAATGTTTTGCTTTTGTTGGTTTTTCAAATTTTGTATTTTGTTTTTCAAAAATGTTTACAGCGAAGCTTTATGAGATAAATCAAGAAGATTCGAGAAGACTTTCTAACTTGACGGGAGTTAGGCTTCGCATTCCAATTCGACGAACTAAGTTTTCAAACCGCTCTTTTGGGAGGGCTTTAGTAAATAGATCGGCGAGTTGGTATTCAGTCTTCACGAAAAATAATTCAACAGTACCCTCTTCGACGTGTTCCTTTATGAAGTGATATCGGACTCTAATATGCTTGGTCTTCGAGTGTTGAATAGGATTGCACGAGATGGCTATGGCATTTTTCGAGTCACAATACAAAGGTATGCGGTCTAAAGAGAAGCCATAATCTGCGAGTTGTGTCGTCATCCATAGAACTTGGGCACAACACGTAGATAAAGACACATACTCGGCTTTGCGGTTGATAGTGCAGTGCAGTCTTGTTTCCTTGATGACCAGCCTACTAGCTTTTCTCCCAAAAATTGTGCTCCACCTGATGTACTCTTTGCTGTAACTTGGCAACCGGCATAGTCTGCATCTGAAAATACTATTAGTGTAAACTCCGAATCCTTCAGATACCAAAGTCCCATGTTAATGGTTCTTCGTAGGTATCGAAAGATCCGTTTAACCTCTTGGAGGTGAAGTTCAGTAGGCCTTGCCTGAAACCGTGCTAATCAACAAACAATAAAATGTATATCGGGTCGACTAGCAGTTAAGTACATGAGAAAACCAATCATGCTCCGATATTTCTTCGGATCCATGGGTTTCCCATATAAATCAGCTCCTATTTTTGGTGAGGTGACCATTGGTGTACCAACAGAGTCACAATTTTTCATTCCATGTTTTTTCAAAATCTCAGTAGTATATTTAGCTTGATTTAGAAAAATACCACGTGGGGATTGATGAATTTGTAATCCCAAAAAGAATTTTAATTCCCCCATCATGGACATTTCAAATTTGCTTTTCATGAGATTTGCAAAATGTTTTGAATGTTTCGGATTAGTGGACCCAAATATTATGTCGTCCACGTAAATCTGAACAATCAAAATGTCATTTTTGAATTTTCTTGTAAACAAGGTCAGATCAATTGTTCCTTTGGTGAAATTATTTAACAGCAAGAAAGATGATAACTCATCATACCACGCCCTTGGGGCTTGTTTCAGACCATAGATAGCTTTCTTTAGCTTGTAGACGTAGTCCGTATGATCTTTGTCGACGAATCCGTCTGGCTGACTCATGTACACTTCTTCTTTCAGAGTTCCATTCAAGAAAGCTGTCTTGATGTCCATCTGATAAACCGTGATGTTCTTGTGAGCTGCATATGCTAAGAAAATCCTGACTGCTTCAAGCCTTGCTACTGGCGCGAATGATTCCTCAAAATCTATCCCCTCTTCTTGTCTGAATCCCTTGGCCACGAGACGAGCTTTGTTGCGAATTACAGTCATCTCTTCATCCTTTTATTTTTTCCATAACCACTTAAGATCAATGACGAGTTTGTCAATTGGTCTTGGAACTAAATCCCATGTGTCATGTAATTGATATTGGAGAAGTTCTTCCTACATCGCTTCTATCCAAGCATTATCTGCCATTGCTTCCCGAATGTTCTTTGGCTCTATTAGACTGACTGAACAGACGTAGATGCACATGTCGCAATCGGTGGCGAGTTGTTTTCTCGTCTGAACTGGCCTTGAAGGTTCACCAATAACTTGTTCTATTGGATGGTCTTTAGTCCATTGTAACGTAGAAGGGTACCTTGGATTTGATGAATGCGTGTTAGACGGTTCATGTAACCTTGAAGATAATTCAGCAGAATCCGTTCCAAACGGGTTTTCGAATGGTTCTTCGTCTAACACAACAGCTTTTTGTTCTTGCCCATCAACTCTTGGTAGAACAATTTCAATTACTGGAGATGGTGGAGTAGATGTTGATGACGTGGAGGGAGTTGGTCATCAGCTGCGAATGTTATTGATGCATCTTTTGGTGGTGGTGGTGGTGGTTGATGATTTTGAGCGGGTGCAGCGGAACGTTGTTTAGATGCATTTATCGAAGCGCCACCATAGTACTCATCATACATAAACTCGAAGAAATTTTCCAATTCTTGATTTGTTGGTGTTTCGGTGTGAGTTGATTGAGCTCCTTGGGGTACGAGTCCTGAACTGATGTGTCCAGAAGTCTGAACGTTTGGTTCGGGTCCTGATCTGGTATGATTAGGAGCCATTGGGTTAAGCGCGGGTTCTAGAGCGAGTCTCTCAGAAGCCATATGTGAAATCTCGTCAAACTTCACATTCATCGTCTCCATTATTCTCTTAGTTCTTCTGTTATACACCCTGAATGCCCTCGAGTTTTCTGAATAACCAATGAAGATTCCAATATCACCCTTAGCTTTCAACTTCCCCAGATCTTCTCTGTCGTTCGTTGGATAGCACAAAGCGCCAAATACATGAAGGTAAGATATATCGGGTTTTCTGTTGTTCACTAGTTCATACAGGGTTTTATTGAATCTTGGATGGACTAGGGATCGGTTCTGAGTAAAACAAGCAGTGGCAACAACATCAGCCCATAAGAATAGCGGTGCACTAGAATAAATCAGCATTGTGCGAGCAGCCTCCACAAGAGTTCGATTTCTTCTTTCAACTACCCCATTCTGCTGTGGAGTTCTTACAGCTGATGTCTGATGTGTGATTCCAACATCTTCAAAGTAGGTGTTTAACTCCTGATTAGTGAATTATGTGCCATTTTTGTTCTTACGATCCTTACTAGAGCTTGAAGTAGGACTTGAATTCACTTCAGAAAGGTGATGATGATGCCTGGTGCTTCGTCTTTTGACCTTAGAAACTTTACCCATGTATATCTTGAATAGTCATCGACGATTAAAAGAATATACTTCTTCCCATTTATGCTTTGAACTCTCATAGGGCCACATAAGTCCATATGCAACAAATGTAACTTATCAACCGAACTGGGTATGATTTTAGGTTTATATGTTGCTCTTTTGCTCTTTCCTTGCTCACAGGATGGACATAAGTGTTCTTTGGTGTATTTGAACTTTGGGAGACCGTTGACGATGTTGTCTTTGGCCAGTTTGTTGATGGTGTCAAAGTTAAGATGGGACAACCGTCTATGCCACAACCAGGACTTTGTTTCGGATGCTCTTGTCATGAGACAAATTGGTGATGAAGAGGCCATTTGGTTTATGTCGATAGCATAGAGATTGGTGCCACGATTCCCAGTTAAGAGATCATCTCCAACCAAATTCTGAACAAAACATGTGTTTCTCCTAAATGCAACCTCTAAATCTGCATCACAAAATTGCCCGACTGAAAACAGATTGTGTCCCAACCCTTCGACATAGTAAACCCGAGTGATCAAGTAGTTCCCAAACTGAAGATCTCCATAACCCAGAATAGCTGCAACATGATCATTCCCAAACTGTACAGTTCCCATGAACTGCCATACAAAGTTGATTAGAAGCTTCAAATTTTGGTCATGTGCTTGGAGCAACCCGAGTCGACGATCCAAAGACAAATTTCAATGACCTGCGAAGAACAGATGATTTTGTATATGGAAACCGTTTAACATTTGGTTCCATGGGGTTAGAGGTAACAGGTGAATCACAATTAGAGAAGGTTTCCATATTTTCATTGGGAACAATTTCTAATTTGCCATTCTTAAGTGTAAACATTCTACCCGTTGGTTTCCATGCACAAAACTTAAGATGGTCCTTAGGAAATAGGCTACTAGTTGTTTTCCTTGCTTTTGCAATAAGTCTTCTAATATATCTAGACTTAGCCCTAGTTACCGAAGCAACCTCTTTCTGTTTAGGCATATCATTCACATTCACAGTGTTAGAAACAATATCATCACAAGCATTTTAAGACAAAGATTTCTTGTACATTAAACAAACACAATCGTTACAAGCACTAGAAACAGAAGTCTTAACATTACATCCATATGACATATGTTTCTTATTCGAAAGCGTTAAATTCCTAGGGTGTTCTTCTACTTCTTTGCATTCACTCTCAGAGACAGGCGAGACTCTATTGTTCCTGGTATTGCTCCTAGGCTTTTGTCTGCTGCTCCTAGAGGTGCTTTCTAATCCTGTAGAAGGTAAGGCACACTCATTAGAATTTATGATGTTGTCCTGAGATGTTATTGTAGCATTCCTAGACTCGTTTGGATTATCTTTTTTACTTTTGTCTATCGCCCTATATGTTTTAGATGTAGAGGCAGACGCAGTAGTGGGACTAATCCTATAAAGGCCAGGCGCTATCACATTCGATGTTTGGACAACAGCTTTCTCTTTATCAGCACATTGGTTAGGTAAGGGTGTTGGAGTGACTGGTTTTGTCAAATCATTTGTCACATCAACCTTTGGAACAGTTTGAGAAATTTTCATTTTTGGTTGTTCCGAAGTTGATGGTTTTGCAAACTTAGTTTCCTCACCCTTCTTTTTAGACTGTCCAGCTGAGACTTCAAACGATCATTTTGTTCTTTCAGATTCTTGTAAGCACGCTTATACGACAATTTGTCATACTTGCATTCTTCCTTTTTCTGATCAAGTAGTTTAAAATATGTGACGTTTTCTTTTTCAATCTTAGCAAGAGAATTTTCATATTTTACAAAAATTGCAGAAGTCTCAGCTCAGAGTCTTTCATCATCTTCCACAGAATATGTTTGGTAAATAATGGACATAATTTCTGTCGATAGAGCTACTTCAGAGAGAATGTCATTGTGTCTTTCCAAAACTTTGATGTGTTCAATGTTTTCATTTGCTTCCTTTACCAGGGATTTGTGGTCCTTGACAAATTCGGCTGTTTCTTTTAAAAGCGCATTTTCAACATTAAGTACTCTTGCATGAATTGCCATGAGTGGAGTACTAATTTCTGTTTCATACACCTTTTTCATTTCATTATGAAAACTTGAATCCCAATCGTTAATGCGATTATTATTTGTTTTGGATGCCACAACCATTTGAAGTGTTTCAACTCTCTTTTTAAGATCATCCAAATATCGTCTAGCTTCACTTGTGTTAGAAATGTTATTAAAGCACATTTGTTCAATGTTAGAAAGATGTTTCGAAACAGCTTTTCGTTTTGTGACAGCCACCGGTTTTTTGAAAAACATTGGTGACTCTTTTTGAACCAGATGAATGCCAGAATCTGTATTAAGCTTTTTATAATCAATTGGTTTAATTTCTGGGTTCATTTGTCTCATTTTTGTTCTACTCTCTTCCGCAAGCTCAATCGTTTCAAAAGAATCACGAACCTCGGGAGGATCATGTTTATCATTTATCACACTACCATTATATAACACATTCTGATGTTGCTGAGCTTTCTTGAGATGATAAGGGTTTTCACAACCGATAGCCATTTTCTTCATTGTATGTAAAATCGGGTTTGGATCGTTAATAAGCAAATTAATTGTTTGTGCAGACTGACCCGTTTTTACAAGCAACTCTTCCAACTTTTTGATGCTTTCTTGTTTGTCAATGATTTCATCAAGAAGATCATTTTCTCGTTTTGAAAACTTTGCATTCAATTCTTTCTTTTCTTTTTCAAGATCAGAACAAATTTATTTTTGTTTAGTAAGTTGGTTGGTTAATTCAGAAATTTCCGTGTTTAAAGATTTGATTGTCATGTTCAAATTAACATCAAGTGTGTCATATTTGATTTGCAAATGTTTTTCTCTTAACACAGAGTCTCTATAACCAATTTCAAGTTTTGACTGTCGTTTGTTATTGAATTCAAAAGCTTGTTCATTCACCTTATATCTCTCAAGCTCAGCGGTCAATTTTTCATTCGCGGCCTTAACATCGCGATTGACCTTTTTAACGTTCTCAATTTCAACACTACAATTATGCAATAATGATTCAAAAAACACACGTGTTTCCTCATCATTCTCAACATGCTGTGACTCGAAGTCTCCATTAGGATCCATATCTGGAGTTGCCAAATTAATATTGCTACAACTTGGCGTGTCCATATATGTTTCATAAGTTGATGCTGGAGTCGCAGGATGTTGTTTATCATGAGTCGACATATCAAATATTTCATTATTGTGACATGTAGTGAATGGTGGTACCTTAGAAACTGCATTGGTGTCATACACATGAGGTGTTTCAGAATCTGTGTCATACTTAGCCTCCTGAAGATTGGCCATGAAAATGCAGTTTGCATCGATGTCCTCAAGATCTTCCATATCATCCATAAGAGCCATAAAGTCATTCTCTTCTGCACTCAACTGTAACCTAGCCGTTTCCTTCTGTGCCAACATTAATGCTTTCTGCAGATAAGCTGGATCTCTCTTTTTCGGCTTGTCGGGACAGTTCCTAGCCATATGACCGACTCCCTGACAGTTGAAACACTTTAGCAGATTACCCTGATTCATATTCCCAGCACCTGGAGCAGCAACATTCCTGTGGAAAACTAGAAGGGGGGTTGAATAGTTTTATGTCCTTTTAAAATTTATTGTGAAAACTTATTTACTTTTTAAAACTTAGATTTGGAATTTATGTGATCTCAACTCCTTGAACAATATGAAAAAATATGTATATAAGTAAATATAAATAAGTAATGCAAGTAAGGTAATAAAATGAAATAAAAGCTAGAGATGGAAAGATCTAACCGAGAGACAAGAGATTTATAGTGGTTCGGCTACAAGGACACCTTCCTTGCCCTACTCCACTCCCCGAGCACCTAACTCGAGAGTTTTCTTCACTATGTCAACAAGCTCCCTTATGGCGGAGAAAACCTTTACACAACTTTAGCTTACACCGGCTTAACGACACAAAGCTAGATGTCGAGTTCTAATCGTAGCTAGAACCAATCTCACAACTTAAACACGACTTAATCACGACTACTTCACGACTTCTTCACGACTTCTTCACAACTTCTTCACGACTTCTTCACAACTTCTTCACGACTTCTTCACTACTTCTTCACTACTTCTTCACGACACTTCACTACTAAGCACAACTTATGTACACTTCTACTTCTTCACACCTTCACTACTTACACACCTTAACAACACAACTTCTCTACTTACACACTAACCTATCCCAAACAATTATACACACAACTATCTAACAACAATACACAACTTATAAACAAATCTATGATGACACAAACAACTTAGGTATCTAAGTTGCAATACTTCTTCTCTAGTTGTTGAAGGAGTATTCTTCTTTTGCACTTGAATGGAGGAAGCTTGGATCACTTAGAAACCAAAGCTTAAGATTATATGATCAAAGGGTTTTTGAAGATATGAAATGTGATTTAAAACAGAAAGTTTCAGTGTGCAAAAGGTAAGTAAAAATCCAGGAGAAGGCTGGTATTAATAGGAGAAAAACTGGACAGCTGGAGGCCTACTGGAGCGGGGGCGGTCCCCTTAATTATTAAGGGGGCCGCCTAGCAAAATTAAGGGGGCCGCCCCTACTGAACGTTGGCCAATTTTGTCCTTTTGTGGGGAAGGTTTTTCTGGAACATTTTAACTGATTTTGGTTAAAAATTTGAATTCATATTTTTATAAAAGATTAAACATTTTTATTTAATACCAAAAATGTTTTTCAAAAATATATAAAATGTTTTTGATGTTTTATAAAAAATCTAGTTTTAAGAAAATGTTCCTTTGATCATATAATGCATTAAGCACTTGTTTATTCATACCTTAAGTGATTAAGTTGTAGAAATGAATATTTACAACTAAATACTTGTTTATTTGATAAGTTTATGTTTTAATGAGTTTATATTTTGTGATCATTAAAACATAGAGATATGAATAATGTTTTTAGGCATTATTTATGTCAACAATCTCCCCTTTTTGATGATTACAAAACTTAAACTTATTAAATCCAAAAATTTATTTTTGGACAAGTATTTAGTGAGTTTACATTCACTTCTCCCCCTTTTTGTAGAATCAAAAAGGTTATGCCGACAAGTTTTAGAAACTAAATTTGTCGGGACGAGAACTCCCCCTTGATGTTTACTCCCCCGTTCGAGGGCACCAAGGAGACGAGCTATGGAAATCTTGGCTGCAAAAACAAGTTAGGAGACACAAGATACATATACATAGCAAAAATATTTAGAACAACCAACTAATACATTCAAGATGATCATATAATATATGAATCATCATTACATTACATAAAATACTTGAAACATAATGATTACAACAAAACTAGAAATACTAATGGTCCTCATATTGCCAAAGAGAGCGATTGGACTTGCTTGCGACACAAAAGGGTGAGGGAGTTTATTTTGAGGCGGAAAGCATGTGGATGGGTTTTAGTTATGTGATGGTGAGGGAAATGGAGCGGATTCATTGAGGTTATATCGTTGTAGTGGAGGAATGGGATGAGGACGAGTGAGTAGATATTCGATCCAAGAAATATCTTCACTTAAGTGGAGGATTTGTTTTTGAAGGAAGATGCAGCAAGGGCAATAGTGGGTGTGGTTTGTAACTTGATCCAAGTTAAGAGAGTGTGGTAGGCAATTTGAGTAAGGTGAGGATGGAAGTTGTCCCTTGTTGCGTTGTTTGAGGTGCATAGCAAGGAGATCATTAAGATCATGGATTTGGTTAATCTCTTCATGAAGCTTTTGCCTTTCATGAATGGGGATTTGGTTATTTGCTGGAAATGGATGGTATTGGGGTGAAAGGTTTGATGTTTGACCAAGGTGATGAGGGTTTTCAAGTATTCCATTGAAGTTGGTTTGAGGTTTAGGGGAGTAGTTTGGAATGAATGTGGATGTTTGGCCAAAATGGTAGGGTTTGTGAAATGGTTCAATGGAATGAGGTTGTGATCTTGGAGAGTAGTTGGGGATGAATGATGATGGAGGTGTTGGTTGTCTAGTTGTGATGGGCTTGTGGTGAGGGTTAGTTTTTCTTTTCCACCCGGGTTTTAAGGTCATCCTTGCTAGCTTAGAGGTTTTTGGTTTTGGGTTGATTGGAGAAGACATGATGGGATGATTGAATGTGGTGAGATATGGGGTTATTTATAGTGGAGGAATTGTGTTGTTTAGGAATGAATAGGCTTGTTGGGTGATTAGGACAAAATGTGTTTGTGAATTTGGGGAAGTATAGGATCAAATGGGCTAAAAAGCAGAAAAAGATTCTCTGAACCCGTCCAGCAGATGGCCGGTCCCCTTAATTATGGGCGGTCCCCTTAATAATTAAGGGGGCCGCCCATCTGGTACCTTTCTGGGTTCCAGAAATGGGTTTTTCTGCAGAAATAGGTGAGGATGGCTATGTTTTGAGCTTTTGGTTTTAGGCAAGTCCCACTCTTTGAGGCAATAGAGAAACATATTAAGCATGCATGGCATATAAGACAAATAAATAAGCAAGCAATAATTAATATCTAGCAATTAAGAGAATTAAGGAACCTAATCATCTAAGGCAAGGGTAATGAAGCAAAGGCACTAGAAACTAATGGGGAATAGGTGATGGAACAATTGTGAGGATGTGATTAATAAGCTTGTTCTAGTGTGTGCCTATATGCAACAAATGTGGAGATGTGATTGTTTCGACTCCTAAATGCAAAAATTTCCTAAGAAACAATCCAAGGTCTCCTTGATTTGATTTTGCTCAATATATGAATATCAAAGATGTATATATTAGATTATATACTTTGACAATTCATGTGAGATCCTTATGCATGAAAAAAAATGTTTTTAGCATTATTCAACAATGTAAGAAAAATAGTTTTCATGTGTTTTCCTAGATGTGAGAATGATTTGTAGAAAATAGATTGGGTTTTGTTTGTAAATATGTTTATGCAAAGAAATATCCCAATCTTTTATTTTGTGCAAAACAGATTCCTAGACTCAGATGGGAGGAAACAGAAAAAAAATGTTACAGTCAAATGGCCGGTCCCCTTAATAATTAAGGGGACCGCCTTTATGACATTAAGGGGTCCGCCCATCTGGAAAAAAAAATTTACCAAAAATGAGAAAATTCAGTCAATTTGTTCCATCATTCCTAGGCCTAAACGTAAGTGGTTAAAGAGTTCACGCTTAAGGGGCTTAGTGAATATGTCTGCTAAGTTATCTTCGATGCAACCTTTTTCTATAGATATGTTTCCTTTTTGAACGTTATCGCGGAGGAAGTGGTGGCGTATTTCTATATGTTTAGTCCTAGAGTGTTGAACGGGATTCTTACTTAAATCTATAGCACCTTTATTATCACACATAATTGGGACGTCATCTAACCTAATGCCATAATCTACGAGAGCTTGTTTCATCCATAGTGCTTGTTGACATGCCTTTCCAGCGCTTACATATTCGGCTTCTGTGGTAGAAATAGCAAGAGTGGTTTGCTTCTTCGAGAACCAAGATGTTAGACAACATCCCATTAACGTGCAAATTCCGCTAGTGCTTTTTCTATCCACGTAGTCTCTCGCATGATCCGAATCCGCATAGACGATGGTTTCTATGCCCGATCCCTTAGGATACCATAATCCTAAGTGTATAGTGCCTTTAATGTATCGGAAGATACGCTTAACCGCTTCTAGGTGAGAGGTTTTGGGATCCTCTTGAAAGCGAGCACAAAGGCAGACACTAAACATGATATCCGGTCTACTTGCCGTTAAGTATAGTAAACTACCTATCATTCCTCTATACTTAGTGTTTTCTATGGACTCACCCTCTTCATCTCTTGTGAGTTTTACTTTCGTAGACATTGGTGTCTTCATGGGCTTAGCGTCTTCTAATCCAAATTTCTTAAGCATTTCCTTAATGTACTTAGATTGATTAAAAAATATTCCATCTTCTAATTGTTTTATTTGTAATCCTAGGAAGAAATTAAGTTCACCCATCATACTCATCTCAAACTCATCATGCATGATTTTGGCGAATTCATCACACATATCCTGACAAGTCGATCCGAATATAATGTCGTCGACATATATTTGGACAATGATGAGATTTGGGTTTTTCTTTTTCGTGAAAAGAGTGTTATCTACCATTCCCATGGAATAATCATGTTTAATAAGAAATGCCTTTAATCGATCATACCAAGCCTTGGGAGCTTGTTTGAGACCATATAAAGCTTTCCTGAGTTTATAAATATAATCAGGTTTTGCGAAGTCAATGAATCCTGGAGGTTGTGCCACGTATACCTCCTCATTGATAAAACCGTTAAGGAATGCACTTTTCACGTCCATTTGAAATAACTTAAAATCTAGGGCGCATGCATAGGCAAGTAGTATTCTTATAGATTCTAATCTAGCTACGGGGGCATAAGTTTCATCATAATCTATTCCTTCTTGTTGATTATATCCTTGGGCAACTAACCTAGCCTTGTTCCTAGTAACTATTCCATTTTCATCTAACTTATTTCTATAAACCCACTTAGTTCCTATGATGGTCATGTTCATGGGATTTGGGACTAGTTCCCAAACGTCATTAGTCTTAAATTGATTTAGTTCTTCTTGCATAGCCATAACCCAACTTTCATCTTTTAATGCCTCGTTTATATTTTTAGGTTCTATAGTTGATAGGAAACAAAAGAAGTTATTTTTATCTTGAGCTTGTGATCTAAGGGTTCTTTGATTTAAGTTTCCTATTATATTATCTAACGGGTGTGATTTAGATTCCTTAACATTTACTATTTCGTTTTCACCTAATATTATATCTTCATTATCATCACCTAAGGGTTTAATTTTACTAACCTCAATAGCTTCTTTTTCAACTAGGTCATCATCTTCTAGGGGCAATGTCTTAGGTGGTGGTGGAGTTTCATCAAATGTTACATTTAAGGACTCTTCTACTTTCATAGTGTGTTTATTAAGTATTATGTATGCTTTACTATTTTGTGAATACCCTAGAAAGATTCCTTCGTACGACTTAGGATCAAACTTAGTAAGGTAATCTTTTGTATTAAGAACAAAACATTTTCTCCCGAATACCCTAAAGTAATTTAGATTAGGTTTTCTACCTCTTAATAACTCATATGGGGTTTTTCCTAATATTCTCCTAATTGAGACTCTATTTATTATATATGTTGATGTATCTACGGCATGGCACCAAATTTTTTGTGGGATAGATTGTTTATTTAGCATTTTTCTACTCATTTCTTGTAAGGTTCGATTCTTTCTTTCTACTACCCATTTGATTGTGGAGTGCGAGGAGCAGAGAAATTGTGAGATATCCCATTTAAATCACAATATTTTCCGAATTGCACTTCGTTATCAAATTCCCGACCATGGTCCGTCCTAATTGATACTATAGAACATCCTAATTTATTTTGAATCATTTTACTAAATATTTCAAATTTATTAAAGGCTTCGGTTTTATCACTTAAAAAACTAGTCCACGTGTATCGTGAATAGTCATCTACAATTACTAAGGTATAACGATTACCTCCGTAACTCCGCACAGCCGTTGGACCAAAAAGGTCCATGTGTAATAATTCTAGACATCTAGTAGTGGAGACTATATTCTTAGCTTTGTGACTAGCATGTGCTTGTTTTCCTATTTTACATGCATCGCAAAAGTGTTGGTCATATCTTAGGTTAGGCAAGTTTCTAACTAATTCTTTAGAGGCTAGGGATTGTATTTGTTGCATATTTGCGTGACCTAATCTTCTATGCCACAATGTAGAGTTTTCATCTAAGGTTGCTAGACATATTTTATCTTCCGGTTTATTTCCTAGTTTCATAACATATACGCCACCTTTCCTAACTCCTCTACCTATGACCTTTCCGTCCTTAACTATTTCGCTATCTTTACTTGTAAAAGTAACCCTACACTTATTATCGCATATTTGTCCTATACTAAGCAAGTTATATGTTAAGTTATCTACATGATCAACATTTTCAATAGTTAGGGAGTCTTGAGAGATCGTACCTTTGCCAATGATTTTTCCACGAAAATCACTACCGAAAATAACGTTACCTCCGTTGTATGCCTTGTAGGAGGAAAATAGCTTCCGGTTTCCCGTCATGTGCTTCGAGCATCCGCTATCCTTAATCCATTCGTCGGGCTCCAAATTTATTCCTAGACATATTTCATCGGTTGCTTGAGCTACAAGGCACTTTTCGTCTTTTGCTTTGTCCGCTTCATCTTTGTCGCTATCGCTCCATGTTCCACTAACAAACGCGCTTTCATAATCATAACCCGGTGGCTTTGGACATTCGCCAATGAGATGGTTTTGACTTCCACATCTAAAGCACTTTCTTTTCCCGTAGTTATCATTTCTATTTCTTTGTAGCGATCTTCTTTCATCTCGCGGTTGTCTCGTGAATCTTCCTCGTCTCGTGAAGAATTTCTTGAATTCTCTAACGGCCATTGCATATTCTTCGTCTTCACTCTCGTCACTTGAATCATCGTCATCACTAAGTTCCTTTTTGGCTTTTAGCGCGAGAGACTTGATTTGATCTTTCTTGCTCTTGACCGTTTCCGAGTCCCTTTTTATAATTTCTACATGAACTTTTAAGTTGCCAATAAGCTCATCAAGTGATAACGTCATCAAGTTCTTTGATTCTTCAATCGCCGTGACCTTCGCGCGCCATTTTGGATGTAATGCCCTAAGAAATTTTCTTACACAATTTTTGCTAGAAAAAGTCTCATCAAGTGCTTTTAAACTTGTGATGATTGTGTTAAATTTAGAAAATGCATTATCAATAGATTCCTCTTCAGAAATTGTAAATTGTTCATATTGTTGCACAAGAAGATCTATTTTATTATCTTTGACTTGACTATTACCTTGGTGAGTGATTAGTAAAGAATCCCAAATCTCTTTTGCGGTTTGACACATAAAAATTCTTTCATATTCTTTGCGTGGTAACGCATTATAAATAACCATTTTAGCTTCATTATTTTTTGCTAGTTTCTTTTTTAAATCATCATTTTGTTTTTCAAAAGGTACAATTTCATCTATTTTAGTTAGGATATTATATTGAATAGGGGGAAAATCACCATAGGTAATAACATGCCAAAGATCAAGATCCTTTGATTTCACATAAGTTTCGAATCTATTTTTCCAATAAAGAAAACCATCACTTTCAAATAGGGGTGGTCTTTGCATAGATTGCCCTTCTAAATATTTTAAAGATTCCATAGATCGTTTCAAGTTTTAAAATACAGTTAATTTTAAAAATCTTGTTTGACGTGGCTCTTGATACCAATTGTGGAAAACTAGAAGGGGGGTTGAATAGTTTTATGTCCTTTTAAAATTTATTGTGAAAACTTTATTTACTTTTTAAAACTTAGATTCGAATTTATGTGATCTCAACTCCTTGAACAATATGAACAATATGTATAAAAGTAAATATAAATAAGTAATGCAAGTAAGGTAATAAAATGAAATAAAAGCTAGAGATGGAAAGATCTAACCGAGAGACAAGAGATTTATAGTGGTTCGGCTACAAGGACACCTTCCTTTCCCTACTCCACTCCCCGAGAACCTAACTCGAGAGTTTTCTTCACTATGTCAACAAGCTCCCTTATGGCGGAGAAAACCTTTACACAACTTTAGCTTACACCGGCTTAACGACACAAAGCTAGATGTCGAGTTCTAATCGTAGCTAGAACCAATCTCACAACTTAAACACGACTTAATCACACCTTCTTCTTCACGACTACTTCACGACTTCTTCACGACTTCTTCACAACTTCTTCACGACTTCTTCACTACTTCTTCACGACACTTCACAACTAAGCACAACTTATGTACACTTCTACTTCTTCACACCTTCACTACTTACACACCTTAACAACACAACTTCTCTACTTACACACTAACCTATCCCAAACAATTATACACACAACTATCTAACAATAATACACAACTTATAAACAAATGTATGATGACACAAACAACTTAGGTATCTAAGTTGCAATACTTCTTCTCTAGTTGTTGAAGGAGTATTCTTCTTTGCACTTGAATGGAGGAAGCTTGGATCACTTAGAAACCAAAGCTTAAGATTATATGATCAAAGGGTTTTTGAAGATATGAAATGTGATTTAAAACAGAAAGTTTCAGTGTGCAAAAGGTAAGTAAAAATCCAGGAGAAGGCTGGTATTTATAGGAGAAAAACTGGACAGCTGGAGGCCTACTGGAGCGGGGGCGGTCCCCTTAATTATTAAGGGGGCCGCCTAGCAAAATTAAGGGGGCCGCCCCTACTGAACGTTGGCCAATTTTGTCCTTTTGTGGGGAAGGTTTTTCTGGAACATTTTAACTGATTTTGGTTAAAAATTTGAATTCATATTTTTATAAAAGATTAAACATTTTTATTTAATACCAAAAATGTTTTTCAAAAATATATAAAATGTTTTTGATGTTTTATAAAAAATCTAGTTATTAAGAAAATGTTCCTTTGATCATATAATGCATTAAGCACTTGTTTATTCATACCTTAAGTGATTAAGTTGTAGAAATGAATATTTACAACTAAATACTTGTTTATTTGATAAGTTTATGTTTTAATGAGTTTATATTTTGTGATCATTAAAACATAGAGATATGAATAATGTTTTTAGGCATTATTTATGTCAACAATTCCCAAACTGATTCCCAGCATTCTGACCCCTCTGATTTCCAACAACTGGACCCATCTGATTCCGTGCATACTGACCCATCTGATTTCCAACATACTGCCCTGTATTCTGATTACCCATCTGATGTCGAGGAGCATATCCCTGCTGATTCTCATATCCTCCAACTATCTGTCCTTGTTGACCCATGTTAAAACTCGGCTGTGCAATCTGCTTGTTGCGAGTGTTCGATGAGATTCTTTGGTTGTTGTTGGTAGGTGTTGAGTATCGTCCTTGGAATGCCTTTGTCAGTTAAGCAAATACTTGAGTCAAAGCAGCAGTGGACTCATCATTGTCATTAAAATCTGTTTCTGGGTGTTGCGGGTATTGTTGTTGTGGGATGACTTGTTGTTGTTGTGGGTAAAATGGTGATTGTGGAGTATATTGTTGTTGCATGAAGTGCTGAGTGGAGGATGAAGATGGTTGTGTATTTACTGTTGCAGGTGTAGGTGTTTGAGCAATAAGTGCCAGAGGATCATGTTGCTTGGCTAACTTCTCTTTCCTGACTTCATTTGCCTCTGCCTGGTTTTGCTTTAGGAAATCATAGAGCTGATCATAGTTCACATCGTGAAGGTTCTTTGTTTGGTTAACAATTGTGACATACCGTCCCCATTCTTCTGGTAGATTATTGATGAATTTGATGTTTTGAGCAATGGGTTTTGGTGTCAACTTGTTTCTGATGAGCTCGTTCATTAAAGTGCAAGACCTGGTGTAGTAAGATTCAATTGGTTCAGCTGGAGTGGATGTGAACTTCTCCCATTCAGTTAGCAGCTTGTTTTCAACATCTTGCTGCCCAATTTTTGTGCCTTGACAGAGTCTTCTAACTTCGTTCCCACATAGCATAAGCTGAATCACAACTGTCGACAGCAGCAAATATTTCTCGTGGTAACCCAAGTTGAATTAAATGCATTGCTAAATCATCTGCTTCAACTTGCTTCCAATCCTCTGCTGTGTATTCCTCTTCTTTTTGATCACGAAAGGATGGTGGAACGGGAGGTGTTGCAGTTGGGTCACCAGCTTCTTGAATCTGGCGAGGCTTGAATGGTCCTTTCTGGATAGAGTTTAGCAGGAGTCTACCTTGACCATTAGGTTTGGTTTTGATATATCGAATCATACGACTCGTCCATGGAAGATAACCGCCTTTTTCAAGCATTGGAGGACGGTTTTCTGCACCGGCTGCATGAATGTCTTGTTGAGTAGTCATTGTTGATGTTTTGAATGATAAAGTTGATGTAGGATCGTTGCAACGAAATAGGAGTTGTGGTTGTTGTTGAAGGTTAAATTCAGTTGGTGTGGTTGTGATTTCTGATTTCCCTCCAAAAATTGACTGTGAAAAATTTCTCTACCAGAATTTGAAATTCACCTTAAAATGCAATTCTAATGTTGTTAGAAAAATTTGAGTTTTGAAAATTTTTACGCCAAATTTGACCGAAAAAATTCGAATTTTGGGCCAAAATTTTCACTGTTATACCAAAATTTGAATTTCGCGTAAAAATTGAATTGTTGGAATTTTGGGCCAATTTTTTTTTTTATTTTTTTTGTTAGAATTGCGATAGAGTTTTAAACGAGAATTGCGAAAATCAGAAAATCAGATTTGCGATAGCTTCCTTTGGCACATTTGCGAGAAGGTTGACTTGTTGACTTAAACAATTGCGATAACCCAAGAGAATTGCGATAAGTTGGTCAATTTCGATAAGTTGCTCAATTTTGACAAGTTGCACAATTTCGATAGGTTGTACAATTTCGATAAGTTGTACAATTTCGATAAGTTGCACAATTTCGATAATTTGCACAATTTCGATAATTTGCACAATTTCGATAATTTTCAGATTTGCGATAGAAATTATACAATTTCGATATCAGCACACAATTGCGATAGAAATTTTACAATTTCGATAAGAAGCAGCTTTGACAATTTCGATAGATCTACCAACTCTTGACTTTTTGACACTCCAATTATTTTAGCCACTGAGGAGATCTACCAACTCTTACCAACAATTCTTATACAAGAATTACACGCAAGAATCACTGATGAAGATCCAAACAAACAAATCTTACACAATCGATTATACTTTTGCAAGATCAATCACTTTGAACACAAAAGATTCAACCTTGAAACCAAGAATCGACTAAAGAACTATCAAAGATTCACAAACCAACTCGTAAAATGAAGAATAAACATAACCTTGAACCTTAAACTTTGCGTACGATTCCAAGATAAACACAAGAACACACATTTTTATGAAACAAAAACACAACTGTTGGTTTCTTTGGAACACAAATCGAACATAAACAATCTCCTACCTCGATGTATGGCGTGTTGATACCACTTGTTATGACTTAAAATCACTTCTTTATCATACAAACTGACTATAGATTGATGATACTCAAACAAGAACAAGAATGAGATGAAGAGTGTGGATCGTAGGAAATATAACTTTGAATCTATTAGCTTTAAAGAGTAAAGATAACAAATACCAACCTAGAGAACACACACTCCCACCTTGGCTGTTTTCGATGCACATTTGAGAACACTTGGAAATGAGGTGGGAGTGAGTCTTTTATGTCACAAGGGTGACGCCCTAAAGGGCTTTTGTGGGCTTGGAGTGGGCTTTTGTGTTGGACTAGATTTATACACTAAATCTTACATATTATCTATCAAAAGCCCACTCTCCTAGACTAACATAATCACACGACACACTAATTCTAACGCTTACAAATGACCATCACTTTACATTTAATATTTTAAATGCTATCATTGTCACAAACAAACTTAATCATAATCTGCAAGGACAGTTTAACATGGCATCAAGAAGTGTATCCATTTTCGTTTACAAAAATTACTTAGATTGGGTAGTAACATACCTCATCAAAGGATCTGCTCCAGGTTGAGACTTATTCATCCCTTGAGACAACTCCTCTCTTGCTTCTACCTGGTAATTAATGCAAGTTGTAAATTAACGATGCAACTTACTCATAAACCCCAATCTATGAAAATGAGAGATTATAACACTATAATCGCAAATCATGTAATAAAATTACCAACTTTTTTTATAGCTCTGCTGTCTTTGGAGGCAAAATTATGTTTCTGTCTTTATCAAGCATCTCCTGCCAAACAAAAATTACTTCCACGACTTGGTATCTTACGAAGATCTGTTACCCTCTTTGCGTCATTCCTTTCCTCTTACCACTGCTCCTCAAAACCAGTATACCCTTTCGCTCCTAACCGAGGTCGATTTGTTTTGTTACTGCTCGTGCTCTCGCTTCTCCACACTCTCTTCACATGGGATTCATGAACAAATTAGAAAAAAATTCAATATAAGATAATAATATATTATAAAAGTGCAGGAGGAAGTGAAACGAACCTGTTTCTCTTTTGTATAATGTTCAATAAGATAGAACTCTTGCCATATTTTATGGTCGAAAAATGTATATGTCACACGAAGACAAATACTCTTAAGCATGTACTCAGACCTTAATGTGACCTTGAACGTCCTCCACTTTTGGGCACTCGACTTAGCAAAACATTTTTAATTTTATAATCATCTTCAAGTCTCATTTTTTCCTATTTTAGTTGACGTGAACATTGTTAAAGGTGAATATGTATATTAATCAAAAGAAAATGTAGCTAAGGCCTAAGAGTCTAAGATAGTATACCTTGATATCCAACCATAATAGCTCTATTTCTTTGTGATCTATTTTATTCCTCTTCCGTTCGAGGATAGATATATTCCTCCTAACAGCATTTCCACAGTACTTTGCAAATTTATGTCGGTGTTTGCCTACTGCTGCGCCATGGTTATTGAACATTACAGATTCACCTACGGGAAGATATTCTGCTTTGTTCATCCCTCTCTTTTTATGTGGTTTTTCCATAATGACCTGTCAAGATTAAACACCAACACATGTATCACATATAAGTTTTCAAACATAATACAATTTAGTTACGCAGAATGTAAGTACCATGAATTTAAGGTACCGTCGATAATCAAATTAGTTAACACAAACAATATTGCTCATATATATGAATATTTGTTCTACATCAGTTAGTGTATGTACTTTCAGCAAATAAGTGATTACACTTCCCCAAATTCATAAACTAAATAACTTATTCTAACTTGAGACCAATTACTGTTATAAACAAAGATGGTAAATAAGCGATTAAAACCATTATATGCACTTTACTTTCAACAACAAAGATATGTATAAAAAAAATCATAAACAACAGAAAGTTGGGTACTTTACTATCATAAACATATGAATACACAACTTTAGCCCAAGTACTTGCAGCCATGAATACACAACTTTAACCCAAGTAATTTACTGTCATAAACAACCAAAAAATTAGGTCATTTGGGCATCTTCACAAAATTAGGCAAACAATGCAACTTTAAAACTTAACCAAACAAGTCATCGGAAACTATGGAATTATTACAAGAAAAAATCTTAATAAACAATTCATCAACAAATTTACAATTAACTATGCACGAAATTGATAGAAACTATGCACAAAATTTAAATCTTAACTACATAGAGTGGAGGTAAGGGTTAGGGCTTCGACAGCGATGGTGGTGGTGGTGGTGGTGGGTGGTGGAGGTGAGAAACCAGGCTATTGAAGAGGGAGATGGAGGTTAGGATTTGTTTGGTGAGAGTGGTGAGGCGCTGGTGTGTGATTTTGCGGAAATGGTATAGTTTTGTGCTGGTGGTGGGTTTTGTGTGTCTAAATTTTGGTGAAGCGGCAAATGAAAATTTGTAATTTTGGTGAAGCGGCAAATGAAAAAGTTATATCCCGCTAAAGTTATTGGAGTTAAATAAATCGTTTATTCATTAATACCCGATATATTTTGTTTCTCATGTTTATATTTGTTAATTTTCTAAAATGTGACAATTATTATTATAGTTGTTACAAGTAAATAATAGTCTTTGTAAAAGCATTATGTCTACGTTTTGATCGAAGTAAATGTACCAATATGTGTAAATCACATAAAATTAATAAAATGAATATAAATATCCGTGTGACAAAAGTTTTACAACACTTCGAACCGAACAAATCAAATACTAACTAATACAAAATGACTTAATAATGTCTCACATGTCTTCGGCTTCTTATTGAAGTTTACATGTTGTTCCTGAAAAAGTAAACAAAAATAATGTTTATAAATAAACCTTTTGAATATGTTATACATTGTATAAATGAATGTTAGGAATATTGTTTTGTTACTTGTGGGATGTGCGAAGTTTGTCAATCTCAGCCTCGTGTCCTTCTTGATGGTCATATCTTAGGTAAGTGGTATCATTTAGAACTTCATCTAAAGATTGAATATCAATAGATAATAGAGGTAGCTCGTCAAACTGATTATACTCGTCCTCGTCCTCGTCCACAACACTCTCAACACCAACTATATGGCGTTTTCTATGCATGACAATAATGAGTCGATTGAGTTTTGTCTCTGTGTGTATTATTCGTGAAAGAATAATAACGTAACTTGGGTCATTTCAGGGGAAATGACCGAGTATTTATAGGGATGCCTTTAGGGTTACGTGTGACCCGTAAAGATAATCCAATAGTCCAGTATGAGCCACGTAATGGTCATTAAGGGGAGGACAAGGATGATACGTGGTTTGTCATCCTTGACTGAGCTGGGTGCATAAAGAGATCCATGAATGGTTGTAGCACTACCTCTCCACGAATGAGGTAGTTACATGCGGTGTTTGTTTTAACGGACTTGCCTTGGTTGCCAGGCATGCTGCTTGCTTAGACGTATTTGCCAGACTGATCATGGACTGGGGAAGTGTTTCCCAAGCATGTCGCCGAATCTTAACCTCGGTGGGCTCGTGTTAGGCCGATATAGTGTAACACCCCAACCCGGAAAGGGTAGAAGTGTCACGTAAATGGTGACATATCAAAGGCAAGTATCACATACGACTTAAATAATACAATAGGATTTCAAAGGTTACAAATGGAATACTGAAATTACAAGGTTACAAAAGCAGATACAAATTCTAACAATAAAATAACTTCTACTCATTTCTAGGCCAAAATAATTGTCAAGTCTTCTAGGTCCAAAAGTCTCTTCGCTTATTCCCATCTTCCATCTAAAACCTGCCGCACACGAAAAGAAACGTGCGGCTGAGCTTACAAAGCCCAGTGAAACAGATATAACGGAAACAAAGCAGTAGTAAAGTATAGAGAATGAGCGAGAAAATACCAGGATGACAAGAGTCAGGAAGAGATATACAAAAGTTATACAAAAATATCAAGAATCATGGAACAGATATCAAAGTCAAAGTAAACAAATAACCCATCACATCCCAAGTCATACCAAGTCTAGTCCAGTATCACGCCCAAAATGCCAAGTCAAGAATCAAAGTAAACAAACCAGAAATCCAGGTCAAATCATGTCAAGTCAAATCTCAAGACAACCAAATCAAAATCTTCCACAAGTTCAGGTCTAAATCAGATCAGATCACATGGCAAGTCATATATCAAATTATAGCACATATGGAAACAAGTAATGGCAATTAAAGGTGAAGATGTAGGGTGACAGAAATCCTCTACGAGCCCGAACCAAATCACATATCGAACCAGATCACATATCAGGATACCAGGGTGTACGGAGGGGTGACCTCGTACCAAGAAATGAGGGGTTACCTCCAGGGTTGGAGTTGCAAGCTCCCAGGGTCGTGAAAGACGTGTATCGCACACACCATCAGTCACCAAGATATACCAGAACAAGCAAATCAAGACACGACTAGGATGCATCCATACGCCCCCGCAGGCCACAAGGTCTTCCACAACATAATAAATCAGAAACAAGAGTCCGGGGACGGGGCAAGACATCACTTCCTTGCCCTAAAGTCAAGCCATCGGTGCATCAATGACAGGGACATGAAACCCTCATGCCTAGTAGATGGCTCGTAGTCTCAAACTGTGGTTCAGGGTCATGTATCAAATCTAAGGTGTCAAATCACAGGGTTTAGGTCTCAGGGTTCACATAAGGTTCACATCAGACACATATCAGGATCATATCAAGGTTCACATCAAGAATCAAGACAAGAGACAAATACAGGGTTCATAATCAGGAGGTCAAACATCAAGGTTCAAATACTAGAGGTCAATATTAAAATCAGAAGGTCACATATCTGGAGATCAAATATCAGGGAATCAAGCATTAGGAGAGCAAGTATCAAAATCAGGAGGTTCATAACAATTTATTCAAGGTTCATAACAAAGGTTTTTATTTAAAAGCTCATATCATAGTTTCAAAAGAAATCCTTTAAAATGGTCTTTAAAAAAAATGATCTCAAAAAGCAGTTTTCATAAGATAAGTCACATGTAATTTAAAAGAGTTTTGTACGTTCAGTTGTAAAATCTAATGAACCTTCAATGTAGCCTAGAGTCACAACTATCCAGATTACCAAGTGATGAATAGGTTGGTTCAAGTATCAAAATAACATAACAGGGTTCATGACAAGGTCCAGAACAAAGTAACCTAAGCAAAGTTCAAATCAAAGAATCAAGGAAAGAGTTTCAACACAAAATCAGGACAAGAGTTTCAAACAATTTCTCAAAACAAAGGTTCAAACAAGGAAGCAATTAAGATTCACAATATCATATAAGAACAAACAGGATTCACAAATAAGAACATAACCAAGAGTCAGAAATCAGGAAAGTGAGACGAAGGCACCCTATACAATGAGGGCAGAATATCTGTACCTTATTCGATAGCAGAACAAACCAAAGACAGATCACGAGACACCGGATTACTCCCGCTTCAGCGAATCTACACGAATTATAAGTGTACTTATAAGTTTTCATAGTTTATTAGTTTCTTAATCATACGGCTTCATTTTAGTTTCTCTCCATCTTAGGTAACTTTAAGTTATAACATTCCCGTATGCCAATTTAAAGTATTACAGATGATCATATTCATAGTTCAAGGTTCATAATGTCTTTTACAAAATTTTAGGGTTCATAAAGTAGTTTTCATAATTTCAGGGTTCCTTATGTAATTATCACAAGTTTAGGGGCTGAAGTGTCATTATGATAAGATTAGGGTATAAAGTGTAAATATTATTAAGGTACATGTTTCTACAAGTTAAGCCCTTCCATTTTAGAAAAATAACCATTTAACCCCTTTAGTTTGCAAAATAAACACTTTAATACCTTTTTAACACCTTGAAAACTTTTCTCAGATTCTACATTCAATTCAGACCTGTTTTGTACGATTTTTCTTCCCTATTAGAACTCAGAATAAAAATTCCCCAAAATTCACACATGCTCCCATAAGTCTTAAAAACTTTCCCAAATTTTTCCAGAATTTATTATTAAGTATAGCTATGGTCTAAAAATCATTTACTTCAGGTCGTCCAGATTTCTGATAACTTTTAACATACGAAAAGTAAGCAGTTAGCAGACCTATCAAATAAATTTATAAAAATCTGAAAAAAATCCAGTGACTAATAGACATATCATATATCACCCAGTTCAAAGGACATCTTCCAGTTCGACATATTTTGCAAATTAAAATTCATAAACCCAGACCATTTTTCCAGACATACGAATACGTTTTGACATTCAATTTTGTAAATTCATAAAAAGTGCCTTCCCGACCTCTAAAAATTACAAGACCAATTTTCCCAGAACCCTCTCTTCCTGAACTTAATTCTAGACCCAAAAACCACCCAAAAACACCTTACCATTATTTTTATACAATAGATTAAAGTTGAACTAATTTTCGGATCAGTAGCAGTTCTTCACAGAATCATATATAATTTAGGGTTTTCGCTAAGAACAATTCGCATGGATTTGATACAAGAACAACATGTTTACCTTATGATAGATGACACACGAATGGAACAAGAATCAAGTCTCTTTGGTGTCTTGTTTGGATCGAATGGCAGCAGGAAAGAAGGAGGCAGCCGAATTTTTTTGAGTAGGGAAAAATTAGGGTTTTCTTTGGTGGTTTGTTTGTGAAGATCGGTTTTAAGAAAAAAAAAGAATACCGAGTTTTCTAAATGGGCCAAATAAGGGAAAGAATGGACCTTCATAATGGGCTAGACAAACCTTAGTTACTTTTCTTGTTTCTAGTTCTTTGGGCCAAATATTGGAAGATCATAGGTACATAAATTAAATAAATTTCGCCTAGCATGTACAATGTAGGATTTTATTTATTTGTTACTTCTTATTTACATTGTGTATAGTTTACGTTGACTTAATTTGCTTATTCACTTAGGGTTTTAATCACTTTAGGTTAAGATCAAATGATGTTACTTATATGGTTTTATAAGTTCTTAAAATTTCAAATTTGAGGGTATTTTGGTCCTTTCGGATTATATTAATTTGCGGGTTTTACAACTCTTCCCCTCTAAAAAAAATTTTCGTCCTCGAAAATTGAAGTCGCACAGTTAAAAGAAGTCGTAGCAAGTCGCAAAAGGTCGTCTCTAACATTCTTACGCTCGAAGAGGTTCTTCCAAAAAGAAAAGTTCATATGGAAATACGGACAAGATTTCAGATCAAATGAATTGTACCAACAGTAGAGGGCTCTACAAGAGTTCAAGGTTTATAACTGAGATCAACAGAACGCAAAACGAGAGTCTAAACTTGTCCAGACATCTAATGAACAAGGGCAGAGTATACGCATAGGTAGAATGAACCTAAAATCTCACTAATCACAGATAATCCAACGGAGATCAAATTCTAAACTTCTTAGGTACTTCCCAAGATATCCTATGTCCACAATGAGGGCACGTTATATGATGTAAGTATTATCACGTTGGCCAGACGTCATAATACTAGCACCACATAAATATGTCTTCATGATGATCATACTTTATCTCGAGTCGTAAGCAGAACAACCTACCTTAATCCACCTAGTACTTCTACAGTCTAGGAGGTCAACAAAATCAAGCGTCAAAATCAAGAGGGAAAGCCAAACTACTCGCCATGGAGATTCTCAAAGTGCCCAGGAGGCATTGAAATAATTAACAAAAGATCAGAGGTCAGAGTCGGAATCTGAAAGTAAGGACCAAATAGTGTCAGGCAATTACTATGAAATTTTCAATGGCTTCAAGATTTATTAAGTTTCAAAACTTAGGTGGTGCAAGGAAAAAGCTTTAAATCTCCAAAAGTGATCTCAACAAGCTTTAACCAAAAGCAAGGCACGAATCAGAGTGATGCGGAAGCAATGCTACTTACATAGATGTCCTAGTCTACCCATTCCTCGCCGGTAATACTTAAGTTCCTATGGGGAGATCCTAAAGTAATTCCTCAACGGTTGTCTTATGAGCGCCTACAGGGAAAAACTTAGTGGTCCATAACTTGCACAGGCCAAGGGTAGGTGTACTACAAGTCGCAAACCTGTCTCTGATACCACTTTGTAACACCCCAACCCGGAAAGGGTAGAAGTGTCACGTAAATGGTGACATATCAAAGGCAAGTATCACATACGACTTAAATAATACAATAGGATTTCAAAGGTTACAAATGGAATACTGAAATTACAAGGTTACAAAAGCAGATACAAATTCTAACAATAAAATAACTTCTACTCATTTCTAGGCCAAAATAATTGTCAAGTCTTCTAGGTCCAAAAGTCTCTTCGCTTATTCCCATCTTCCATCTAAAACCTGCCGCACACGAAAAGAAACGTGCGGCTGAGCTTACAAAGCCCAGTGAAACAGATATAACGGAAACAAAGCAGTAGTAAAGTATAGAGAATGAGCGAGAAAATACCAGGATGACAAGAGTCAGGAAGAGATATACAAAAGTTATACAAAAATATCAAGAATCATGGAACAGATATCAAAGTCAAAGTAAACAAATAACCCATCACATCCCAAGTCATACCAAGTCTAGTCCAGTATCACGCCCAAAATGCCAAGTCAAGAATCAAAGTAAACAAACCAGAAATCCAGGTCAAATCATGTCAAGTCAAATCTCAAGACAACCAAATCAAAATCTTCCACAAGTTCAGGTCTAAATCAGATCAGATCACATGGCAAGTCATATATCAAATTATAGCACATATGGAAACAAGTAATGGCAATTAAAGGTGAAGATGTAGGGTGACAGAAATCCTCTACGAGCCCGAACCAAATCACATATCGAACCAGATCACATATCAGGATACCAGGGTGTACGGAGGGGTGACCTCGTACCAAGAAATGAGGGGTTACCTCCAGGGTTGGAGTTGCAAGCTCCCAGGGTCGTGAAAGACGTGTATCGCACACACCATCAGTCACCAAGATATACCAGAACAAGCAAATCAAGACACGACTAGGATGCATCCATACGCCCCCGCAGGCCACAAGGTCTTCCACAACATAATAAATCAGAAACAAGAGTCCGGGGACGGGGCAAGACATCACTTCCTTGCCCTAAAGTCAAGCCATCGGTGCATCAATGACAGGGACATGAAACCCTCATGCCTAGTAGATGGCTCGTAGTCTCAAACTGTGGTTCAGGGTCATGTATCAAATCTAAGGTGTCAAATCACAGGGTTTAGGTCTCAGGGTTCACATAAGGTTCACATCAGACACATATCAGGATCATATCAAGGTTCACATCAAGAATCAAGACAAGAGACAAATACAGGGTTCATAATCAGGAGGTCAAACATCAAGGTTCAAATACTAGAGGTCAATATTAAAATCAGAAGGTCACATATCTGGAGATCAAATATCAGGGAATCAAGCATTAGGAGAGCAAGTATCAAAATCAGGAGGTTCATAACAATTTATTCAAGGTTCATAACAAAGGTTTTTATTTAAAAGCTCATATCATAGTTTCAAAAGAAATCCTTTAAAATGGTCTTTAAAAAAAATGATCTCAAAAAGCAGTTTTCATAAGATAAGTCACATGTAATTTAAAAGAGTTTTGTACGTTCAGTTGTAAAATCTAATGAACCTTCAATGTAGCCTAGAGTCACAACTATCCAGATTACCAAGTGATGAATAGGTTGGTTCAAGTATCAAAATAACATAACAGGGTTCATGACAAGGTCCAGAACAAAGTAACCTAAGCAAAGTTCAAATCAAAGAATCAAGGAAAGAGTTTCAACACAAAATCAGGACAAGAGTTTCAAACAATTTCTCAAAACAAAGGTTCAAACAAGGAAGCAATTAAGATTCACAATATCATATAAGAACAAACAGGATTCACAAATAAGAACATAACCAAGAGTCAGAAATCAGGAAAGTGAGACGAAGGCACCCTATACAATGAGGGCAGAATATCTGTACCTTATTCGATAGCAGAACAAACCAAAGACAGATCACGAGACACCGGATTACTCCCGCTTCAGCGAATCTACACGAATTATAAGTGTACTTATAAGTTTTCATAGTTTATTAGTTTCTTAATCATACGGCTTCATTTTAGTTTCTCTCCATCTTAGGTAACTTTAAGTTATAACATTCCCGTATGCCAATTTAAAGTATTACAGATGATCATATTCATAGTTCAAGGTTCATAATGTCTTTTACAAAATTTTAGGGTTCATAAAGTAGTTTTCATAATTTCAGGGTTCCTTATGTAATTATCACAAGTTTAGGGGCTGAAGTGTCATTATGATAAGATTAGGGTATAAAGTGTAAATATTATTAAGGTACATGTTTCTACAAGTTAAGCCCTTCCATTTTAGAAAAATAACCATTTAACCCCTTTAGTTTGCAAAATAAACACTTTAATACCTTTTTAACACCTTGAAAACTTTTCTCAGATTCTACATTCAATTCAGACCTGTTTTGTACGATTTTTCTTCCCTATTAGAACTCAGAATAAAAATTCCCCAAAATTCACACATGCTCCCATAAGTCTTAAAAACTTTCCCAAATTTTTCCAGAATTTATTATTAAGTATAGCTATGGTCTAAAAATCATTTACTTCAGGTCGTCCAGATTTCTGATAACTTTTAACATACGAAAAGTAAGCAGTTAGCAGACCTATCAAATAAATTTATAAAAATCTGAAAAAAATCCAGTGACTAATAGACATATCATATATCACCCAGTTCAAAGGACATCTTCCAGTTCGACATATTTTGCAAATTAAAATTCATAAACCCAGACCATTTTTTCCAGACATACGAATACGTTTTGACATTCAATTTTGTAAATTCATAAAAAGTGCCTTCCCGACCTCTAAAAATTACAAGACCAATTTTCCCAGAACCCTCTCTTCCTGAACTTAATTCTAGACCCAAAAACCACCCAAAAACACCTTACCATTATTTTTATACAATAGATTAAAGTTGAACTAATTTTCGGATCAGTAGCAGTTCTTCACAGAATCATATATAATTTAGGGTTTTCGCTAAGAACAATTCGCATGGATTTGATACAAGAACAACATGTTTACCTTATGATAGATGACACACGAATGGAACAAGAATCAAGTCTCTTTGGTGTCTTGTTTGGATCGAATGGCAGCAGGAAAGAAGGAGGCAGCCGAATTTTTTTGAGTAGGGAAAAATTAGGGTTTTCTTTGGTGGTTTGTTTGTGAAGATCGGTTTTAAGAAAAAAAAAGAATACCGAGTTTTCTAAATGGGCCAAATAAGGGAAAGAATGGACCTTCATAATGGGCTAGACAAACCTTAGTTACTTTTCTTGTTTCTAGTTCTTTGGGCCAAATATTGGAAGATCATAGGTACATAAATTAAATAAATTTCGCCTAGCATGTACAATGTAGGATTTTATTTATTTGTTACTTCTTATTTACATTGTGTATAGTTTACGTTGACTTAATTTGCTTATTCACTTAGGGTTTTAATCACTTTAGGTTAAGATCAAATGATGTTACTTATATGGTTTTATAAGTTCTTAAAATTTCAAATTTGAGGGTATTTTGGTCCTTTCGGATTATATTAATTTGCGGGTTTTACATATAGAGTGTATGGGTCCTAGCCAGTTTGGGCCAAAGCTCCCATACACTATTAAGTCCCCTAGTATATTAGTGTATTTAATTGCTTTAGGGAAATGCGATGATGGACTCATGTTATTGTGACGAGTCATTCTGGAATTCTATCCAATATGTCTTCCTAGGCTCAGTGGGAGTCTTATATGCTTTGCTCTGCCTGAGAAGGCGGATATTAGAGTCGTTGATTGCGTCGTTTGAGTATCTGGAGAATTCTTTTATTTCAAATATGTTTACCTTATTTGCTCAGTATGATCAAGAAACAATAATCAATAAAGATTATCTCTATGGTTGATCCACACTACACGTTCACCAATACTCTTGGAATGCTAGTCCTAACACCCGATTGAATACCCAATTCAAATACGCCTTAATGTGTATACTTGCAATGCAAGAAACAAAACTCGAAACCCTTTGGGTTTTGTGAGTTCGACCGGCCACACCAAGAAGGAAAAGAGAGGAGAGATTTTGTGCTAAGTTATGAGGATCAATAACAAAGCCTTCTAGACCCTTCTTAGCTTGATCACCAAGCTAGAATTTCTTTCCTTTTCATTCTCCGTTGGGCCGATTTTCATTAAAGACAGATTAGGGATAACCTAATTTTGATTTTTAGTTTATTATTAATATAATATCAACAATTAACTAGTAAGTATTTAACCTTATTATTTATTAATACACTATATAATAAATACATACGTTACATGACTTATATATCATTTTTGGGTTAATATAATATAAGTACATTATTTATATTATAACTTAGAGTATCTAAGTATATGTGTGTGACCTCATAGGCTCACATATACTTAGCCGTATAATTATATAATGTGCCTTGAGCATATTCCATCACTATTGTGTTTTTAGGTTGTTTTGATGTAATGAGAGAAATTCGAAATATAATGTGTTTATGTAAATAGATCAGTTGTTTTTGTAAAAACCTGCTGCAAGCTAAGTTCTTTGCATTTTGCATTCTCAAGTTTAGTATACGGTTGAAGTATAAATTCTATCATGGTAGCATTGTACAAGCATAACTGATTATTTGTGTTAGTTATGAATAAGAGTTGAGTAGATAAGCTGGATATATGTAATGGGTAAATTAAGTTCGGTATTTAACTTATTTTAGCATTACACAAGGGCAACTAGCCAGATATATTGAACTTTTTAAGTGATAAGCTAATCTGGAGTTGTGCAATGGGTCACAACGAGTTAGGTCAAAATGGGTAACATTTGTGTAGGCTGATGCCATACTACTGCTCAAATGGGTAGATTTGGATTAATTTCACATAATAGTGGTCACGCTAAAACATTTGGAGAACTGAACATACAGATGCATTTAGGTAGCAATCATTTAAATTGATGTCAAGATACATTATAGTCACTTTTAAAGGCAAATTAGCACAAAAGGAAAACATTGCAGAACATATTCACAAATTAAATTAAAGAAATGCCGCAAGGCCAACGGGTGATAAATATCAGTGACCTTATTAAGATTTAAAGAAACATGTTTAGCACATAGTTTTGAATTTCAAATGAAAGGCAATAAGATATGATTGTAACATTTTGTTTATGCTCATTCTTCCCTATAAGTTATATAGTTTAATCCTTTTTTTGCAGGGCGTACCTGACTTGATCAAATGTATTTTTAACTTTTTCATGTCTCCTATGAGACAACCCTTTTAGTCACACAATGACAAACTGTAACAATTCTAAAGAAATGTTATAATTGAAAATGAGAACGTGTTTAGCAAGTTATACCAACTCTATTTAAGAAGATCAAGTTATCAACATAAATAAAACTAATAATTCCGAGCATATTCTGTTAGATAATATTTATTATGTTACGTTCATTAGCCCCGAGCTCATCCGTTAGAGGTTTTATGTAATTTATCACTATAGATAGTTGTCAATAAAGACATTACACTTACGGAGATCTTTATCATTAAACATCATATAAGCGCGGGTCTGGTTCTAAAACCTAAACCCTAAACCATTTCATAGTACATGTTTATTTTATAGTACATGTTTCACATCACCGAAGCATGTAATTCTCAAAGAGCTAAGGGATAAGTTATATAATATACGTGGACGGTCTCGCCATCTATTAATCCATGAGAAATCTGACATTCCAGAGGACTTGGTTTATAAAAATGTTGTACAGGTATCTCTAACTCTCTCAACATCACCAATTGTTTCCCAACTATGATATATAGCGGTAAAAATGTTTAAGGGGTGTTTGGACTTGAATTTAAAACTGATTGTGATTTCAGCTTACTAATTTGGGCTAGAGCAAATGTATTTTGTATATTTTTATGACATGTTTGAACTGAATTGTGTGTCTTATTATAATCTCATTATGACTTGATCAAACTGAGTTTTAACAAAACAATGACCACAAACATAAACTATGTTTATTGTCTAATTTTGAAAGGTATTGCATGTCCTTGCATGAATTTTTTTTGTATTTGTATAATAAACGTGGCATTTTGCTTCTTTTTTTTATGTAATAGGACTAACATTGTTCTTCTGTGGGCGCTGGCTATTGCATTCTTTGGACCTGATGTCAACGCTACAAGAATAACGCTCGCTAATTTTGTCGCGACTCATTAGAGCTGAGGTGAAGTGTTCTTATCTCAATCACAATACTGTGCTTTACAAATTACTACCTTATTTATTTGATTTGAAGGTAATGCATCTGACAATGTGTTTGCACTCTCTGTCAAGCTAAATCGGAGTCAGTTTCTGTAAAGGCCAAACTTTTATCACAAGTTGGGTTGTTTCTCCAACAACCAGTTTTCTTGCATGGACAACTATATGTAGTCGTTTCAAGATTGAAAATCAAGAAATGATTGAAACTTCTATGTTGCAAAAAAGATGAAAACTACACAAAGTGCACTGCCAACAAGTTTACAAATAAGTTCTATTTTGGATTTGAATGAGCACCTTTTATGTATCACGTGAATATTTGAGGTTTTTTTTTTTTTTTTTTTTTTTTTTTTTTTTTTTTTTTTTTTTTTTTTTCATTTAGTAGTAATATGTTGGTATTATTCAAGGTTGTTGACATACTCATTACTTTTCAAGTTTAATCATGAAGCGAACACGCCCATCTGAAAAAAGCTATTTTGTTCTTTAATGTGGGTCAAACGGGTTGGTCTGGGTTAGGGTCACCCACAAATATAACTTCAGTATTTGTGTTGATATAATCCAATACATTTTCCTTCAATGTGTGCCAAACCATGAAACTATTTGTGGAGTTAGTATAAGGGTAAAAATTATATGAGTATGGATATTGATTCGTTTTTAAGCATTTTGAATCAAGATCATGCTGATGCTCATGGAACATTTATACTATCATTGGACCTATTTATTCAGGAAAAAAGCATATATATAAAGTAGGTTGTTCATTTATCTGGTACTAGCTGTCCCTTTTATGTCGATAGTTAATTAAATCAAAAGCTTAAAATTAAATTATGTGAAATTTCATATGTTGGAACATCTGTATATTACATTTGACTTTTGCAACTTGGGGATGATGCTTTTGACAATTAATGAGTGGCTGCCTTCGAATCTTACATGAGATGGTTATGAAGGTGAAAATGTGTTTAATCTACATTTCTAAGTATGCTACTCTATATCTAATTCATACATACAATTGTTAGCATCCTCTTCACATCTCATATAAATTTTTTTTTTTCTTACTCATTTCCTACTTTCCATGGATGTAGTACCAAGTTCCAAATAGAACCATTTAGTTAAACGATGTCTAGAATATAATATATCGAAGGAAAAGTTTGCAAAGATTTTCATAGGCTTCAAAGAAACTAAAGGTCGGTATATGCTTTTTTTCAACAAAAAACTTAATTTTCATATATCACTATAATTTGCTACTGCTCATTTTTTAGGTAAAGGGTTACCCCGGTAAAATGACTTGCTACTTCTCATTATAATTAAGCTAAACAGGTGTTGTCAGCTAGCTATATATGAACTATTATTTTACTTTATTTTTTGAAATACATATTCATGACATTTGTGAGCCAACTATTATCATAAAATCTGAATGTGAACTATTTTTATTCCACACAAGAATATTAGTTTTAATAATACTAACAAATAATACCATAAAGGTGGCTCGCCCATTTGTGTCAAACAATATTATGAAGCTAACTCGCCCATTTGCTGGGAGACGTGGTAGTATATGTGCAATATCTAGAATGGCCATCAGCCCTACAGACAACAAGATGTTATTTCAAATTGAATGGCAGACAGTTTCCTTTTCAATTTTGTTTTGCTATAACAATTAATAAAAGTCAAGGTCAAATATTTTCGAAAGTTGTCCTATTTCTAGAAAAGCCATTGTTAACACACGGACAACTGTATGTGGTTGTTTCAAGGGTAAAGACAAAGAATGGTTTGTAGGTCTTTTGTTGTGACAAAGATGGCGTATACAAGATGCCACTCAAACTGAATAGCATTTCCCGGTTCAAGTTTGTTTTGCTATGACAATTAATAAAAGTCAAGGTCAAACATTATCGAAAGTTGGACTATTTTTACAAAAGCCGGTATTCACACATGGACAACTTTATGTGGCTGTTTCAAGAGTAAAGATGAAGAAAGGTTTGAAGGTTCTTTGTTGTGACAAGGATGGAGAATACACCAACTGCACATCAAACGTTGTGTACAAAGAAGTTTTATTTCATTTATGAATAACCATCATGTAATTGATTTGTTCTAATACCTATAATTTTTATTGTTACATACAATACTGAGCATTATATTTTTGTATCAAAACTTTTTTTTAACATACTTTACGTCCATATATTTTTGTCAAACAATATTATAAAGCTAACCCGCCCAATGGGCGGGTTATGAAGCTAGTTTCATTTAAGAGATTGTCTAACAAGTGTCCTAAAGGCATTAGACAAGTGCATTAATTCAACACAATTTTTTTAAAGTGAAAAATGCATTTAATATACACTAGTTAAAGTTATAAGTTATCTTAATTGAATGTGATTTTGTATTTAATGAAAGCAAATTTTCCTTGTATAATAATTTAAACCAACACCCCCAAAATATCGCAGTGGAAGATTGTGTCACTGGGGTATTACTTCATAACACACAGTACAAGTTACAGAAAACGACTCTAAATGAGACGTTTTGAAATAAATTATCATTCGATTTATATAATATATCAAGGTTTACAATAGAGGTCCCACAAGTTTACAATTTGTACAACATAAAAGTTGTAAAGTTTTTCGAATGATAATATATGCATCGTCTTCAAAATATTTTCCTTGCGCCTTCACATGCCAGCTAATTTCTTTAGGAACCTGAGATAAACATGCTAAAAAGTCAACACAATGGTTGAGTGAATTCATAGGTCTATAAGTAAAATAGTTGATCACAAGATTTCAAGCTTAATAGACATTGGGTTACGTTGTTATACACCCATAATTAGAAAAGCAGTATGTTATTGCATCTAAGCTCATGGACCGAAGCCTTAAGTTTTCTAGTTATGTGCCCTATTTGAGCATCCAAAGTAGGTGTCTACGTACCCAAGTAGTGTAGATTGTTACGCACCCATGCAAAGTAGGTAGTTACGTACCCAAGTAAAGTAGGTAGAAACCGTATTTAAACAGTTTGGAAATTGTATTTAAACAGTTTGTGGAAACCGTATTTAAACAGTTTGTGGAAACCGTATTTAAACAGTTTGTGGAAACCGTATTTAAACAGTTTGTGGAAACCGTATTTAAACAGTTTGTGGAAACCGTATTTAAATAGTTTGATAATTTGAAGCACATAATTCCTAGTATGTAATTCCAAATAGCAATAAAATAGATATAGTACAGAATATAATACAGTTTTCAAGTAGTTGTGATCGTCACAAAAGTAGTTAAGCATGTATCTCACCCCAAAGTAATTCAAAACGAATGAAAGTAGGGGCTATGAACTCACCGAAATGATAAGTGATGGATTATGACGATATAAATTATATCGAGAAGTCGCAAGCTTTAACGACGACCTAAAGATATAATAAGCGTGTCTTAGACATTTATATCATAGTTGTCAAAATCGCGATCCTTATCGTAGGATCGTACGATCCTACACACAAAAAACGATCAGGATCTTAACAAGATCGTAATTCAAGTAGGATCGTAGGATCGCACGTAGGATTGTAGGATCGTTTAGGATCGCCTATTATTATTATTTTTAAATTTTTTTTATTATTATTTTTTAATTTTTTTGCTATATTAACTTATTAGGCATAAGCCCATGTCTTAAAGCCTAATGACTAAAAATTCTTTATGAAAGCTATTATTTTGGTGCTGTTAATTGATTGTCTTTTGCAAGATTTATAAGTGTGAAATCATTATAATTTTATGGACTATTTATAAATAGTTTAGATGTGTCTTCTTATGAACTATATGTTAAAAAAAATTTAGTAATATTATAAGAATATCCAAATATAATTTATTTTGCCATAATGAAAATATATACTAACTTTGCATTTATCTTTATTGCACGTATGTAGTAACTTTGTGCAAGTATGCATTGCAATATATCTGTTGGGAATTAAATGTTCTGAAGATTAGTGTTTGGAATTATATGTTCACAAGGTTTGTACTGCTAAGAAGAATACACTAACAGTACTAACTGCTAGTGTATATCTGAAGACATCTCAAGTTATAACTAACAGTACTAACTGATAAGTTAGCACTGCTAGTACAAAGAAGGTACTGCTGGTTGAATACTGCTGTTGGAGTGACTCATACTACTGCTGAAAGGATAAGTGTCGCGTATACTACTGCTGGATGGATAAGTATGAAAAAGATATTTTGTGTATAAAAGTCAAGTATATATGGTAGATAATATCTTAGATAAGTGTTCAGTCAACAAGTTGTATACACAGAACATGTTGTATCTTTGTTGCTGACACACATAACATGCAAGTAGTTCGACAAGACTTATCAATATTGTAAAGATCTCCTTTGGACTATAAAAGGGAGATCTTAGCTTAGAGATAAGTATGCATGTGCTGATTATTATGCTTGCTTATGTGCTTAAAATTTACAATCTAGTCAATCAAGTAAAGTCATAGTAACATAGAGATTCAAGGTTTGTAACCCTAGTGATAGTGAAGATCACTCGTATTATTCTCAATAATATTGAATCGTTTGGTGTTATACTTTCTGTGTTCATCATTCAAATAACAAGCATTACTGTTCCATTTCCAATAACCAATATCCTTCTAAGTGTGGTTAAGTAGATTCCGCATACTTAATCATGTTCACTCAAAGTATCATATACACTCGTTATAAAGGACTAACATCCTAGATAGTGTATTACAATTCTCTCAATTGGTATCAGAGCAAGGTTGATATCTTTGATTTAGAAGAAGAAGAAATTGACATGGAGTCTATTCAAACGAATGTTGCTGCAAAGTTGCCAATGCTCAAGCAAAATGAGTTTGATATGTGGAGGTTAAGGATAGAGCAGTATTTCCAAGTTCAAGACTATACACTTTGAGAAATTATTGAAGAAGAAAACTCTTCCAAGCCTATAACCACTACATCAACAGTTGAAGACAAGTCTGTAACAACTGTGAATACCAACCCAACAACTGCAGAAGAGAGAGTCAAGAAGAAGAATGAGCTCAAGGCCAGACGTATGCTGATGATGACCATTCCAAATGATCAACTTTTAAACTTCAGCAAGTTCAAAGATGCCAAGTCATTATTTGAGGCCATTGTTGCAAGGTATGGTGGGAATGAAGCCACCAAGAAGACCCAAAAGACTTTTCTCAAGCAGAACTTTGAAAACTTCTCTTCAACAACCAATGAATCACTGAATCACATGTTTAACAGGCTTCAGAAGATTGTGAGCCAACTTGCTGTTCTTGGTGTAGAGATACCTCAAGAAGATTTAAACTCCAAGTTCTTAAGAAGTCTACCAGAAGAGTGGGCTATGCATGTGGTTGTCTGGAAAAACAAGCCAAATATTGATTCAATGAGTCTGAATGACTTGTACAACAACTTCAAAATTGTTGAACAAGATGTGAAGAAAACTAGAAGTGCTATCTCAAGCACTGGGAACATGGCATTTGTGTCATCTCCTAGTACCTCAAATCCAGTTGAAGATGTGAAGGTTGATATGGGAGTTGGTACTGCTAGTTCATCAAGCAGTACTATTGGTATTATGGATGAGAAAACATGTTGTGCTTTTCTCACAAGCCAGAATGATGGGTCCATGCTTACTCATGAAGACCTCCAGGAAATCAATGATGATGATTTGGAGGAGATGGACCTAAAATGGCAAATTTCTCTTCTTAGCATGAGGGCTAAGAAATTCTATCAAAGGACAGGGAAGAGAATCACTATCAGCAGCAATGATACTACTGGTTTTGACAAGTCAAAGATAGAATGCTACAACTGCCACATGATGGGGCACTTCTCAAGGGAATGTAGAAGACTAAGGCATCAAGATGGCAAAAGCAAAGGTTTTGGAAGCAAGTCCAAAACAGGGGAGGTTACTGAGCCAAACTCAAAAGCTATGGTAGCTATTGATGGCTTAGGTTTTGATTGGAGTTTCATGGCAGATGAAGAAGAACCTTCTACTCAGATGGCACTCATGGCCTTCTCTGCTACTGAGGTACAAAATGATAAAGTTTGTTCTAATACTTGCATTGCTCTTAAAGAACTAGAAACTTTAAGAAAACATTATGATGAACAAAGGTTAGAACTAAACAAAACTCATCAAGACTTAATAGATTATAAGGTAGGTTTAGCTATCCTAGAAAAGCAGATCCTTCACTATAAAGACAATGAATTTGTTTTTTCTGATGACAAAGCTCTTCTTAAACAAGACATATTTTTTAAAGATGCTGAAATTAGTTTTTTAAGAACTGAGTATGCTAGACTTAAAGAAGAAAAAGAAAACATTCAATTAAGTGTAGAAACATTAGAACATGCCTCTAAAGGTGTGAGCAAAATAATTGAATGTCAAGTGATCAACAAAGCCAAGTCTGGTTTAGGATATAAGAATGTCCCACCTCCTTACAGAGGAATCCCTGCACCCCCAGGGATAGACCTAGAACACACAAATGTAGTTGTTGATGAACCTATAAAAGTAAGTGAGAGTGTAAGTAACACTTCACTTCCTGAGGACAAGGTGTCCTCTAATAGGAAATCAGATGGTCCAATCATTGAGGACTGGAAATCTGATGATGATGAAGAAGAACAGGTTATGTCTAAACCTGATGTTGTTAAGAAAGCAGGAACAAGTGTTCCTAAGGTAGTCAAAAATGATACTGTTAGGCCTAAAACAAATGTTAAACATGTTAGGCAACCAGTAAGATATTGTGAGCAATATAGAACCACAAACAAGCCCAGAGGTAACCAAAGGAATTGGAATGACCTCATGTCTCACCAACTAGGTGATGACTTTGACTTCTATAACAAAGCTTGTTTCATTTGTGGAGATTTTGACCATCTTGCAGCTTTCTGCAACCAAAGGGTAACTGGGTATACAAACAATAGGGTAAATTTAAAAAGACATACAACTAAAAGTCACTCTACTTTTACTAGAACAACACCCAGAGCAGTTTCATTAAAGTCTGGCCCAAAAGCAGTTTCTGCTGCTAGACCAAAAGTTTCTACTGCTAGACAAACAGTTTCTACTGCCAGACAATTTTAATCTGTTTACCCAAAACCAGCAGTACAAAGTGCAAAAACAACTTACGAACATGCACAAACTACTGCTAAAAGGCCTTTTCATACTAAAGCAGTGGTCCAAAAACAAATTTGGAAACTAAAGGGTCCAACTGCAAAACCAGCAGTTTCTACTGCTAGGCAAACAATTTATACTGCTGCTAGGGAGATGAGGGCTAATGCTGTTAAGGCCTTAGCATGTTGGATTTGGAGACCTCTTAAATCCAATGGTGCATCAACTGTTCTCAAAAGATTTAACTACATTGATGCACGTGGCAAATCCAAGTCAGTAATGGCTTGGGTTCCCCAAGGAAACTAATTTCCTTATTTATGTGCAGGGACATTCACCACCAGATGATGAAGATCAAGGATATTCAGATAGTGGGTGTTCAAGGCACATGACAGGCAACATGTCTTATCTTTCAGACTTCCAATCATTAGATGGAGGATATGTTACCTTTGGAGGAGGAATAGGAGGACGAATTACTGGTAAAGGTACACTTAAAACCGGTAAATTGGATTTTGAAGATGTGTACTATATGCAAGAGCTTAAGTATAATCTTTTTAGTGTCTCACAAATGTGTGACAAAAAGAACAAAGTTCTTTTTACTGACACTGAATGTCTTGTGCTTTCTTCTGATTTTAAGATGCCTTATGAAAGTCAAGTACTTCTTAAAATTTAAAAAAAGGGCAACATGTACAGTGTTGATATGAATAAGATTGTTCCTAAAGAGGTACTTACTTGTCTAGTTGCAAAGGCCACATTGGATGAATATATGAAATGGCATAGGAGGCTTGGTCACATTAATTTCAAAACCATAAATAAAATTGTCAAAGATGGTTTGGTAAGAGGTTTACCTCAGAAAAGATTTAAAAATGACCAAACATGCATTGCTTGTCTTAAAGGCAAACAACATAAACCCACTTGTAAGCCCAAGATTTTTAACTCTATTGATCGATCATTGTTTATGCTTCATATGGACTTATTTGGACCTACAAATGTGAGTAGTATTAAGCATAAAAGATTTTGTCTAGTTGTTACTGATGACTATAGCAGATTTACATGGGTTTTCTTTTTAAGTTCTAAGGATGAGACTTCTAGCATTCTTAAGACATTCATTACAGAGATAGAAAAGTTAGTAGACAAGAAAGTAAAAGTCATTAGATGTGATAATGGGACAGAGTTTAAGAATAGAGTTATAGATGATTTCTGCAAAGAAAAAGGTATTAGAAGAGAATTTAGTGTTGCTAGAACTCCTCAGCAGAATGGAGTTGCTGAGAAGAGAAATAGGACACTCATAGAAGCTGCTAGAACCATGTTAGCCGACTCTAAGTTGCCTATCACTTTTTGGGCTGAACCAGTTAATACTGCTTGCTATGTCCAGAACAGGGTTTTGGTTGTCAAATCTCACAATAAGACATCCTATGAACTTTTTAGAGGTAGAACTCCTGCAATAGGATTTCTTAGACCTTTTGGATGTCATGTGAAAATTATGAATACCTTAGACCATCTAGGAAAGTTTGATGGTAAAGCAGATGAACGATTCTTAGTTGGATATTCTCTCAATAGCAAAGCATTTAGAGTATACAACTCAAGAACTAGGAGAGTAGAGGAAAACCTGCATGTGGAATTTTTAGAGAACAAATCCAATGTAGCAGGTGAAGGTCCCAAATGGCTATTTGATCTTGAGACACTAACCAAATAAATGAATTATGTGCTTGTTGTTGCAGAAACTAATGAATTTTCAAGTTCAGAAGCTCATAATGCAACAAATGAGGCAAGGTTAGAAAAAGAGAAAGATCAAGATTATGTGATGATGCCAATATGGACAAGTGTGGATTCAAATTCAATAAATGATGAACCTTATTTTGAAGAAGCTAAAGAAGGGATTGAAGGTGAATACAAGGAAGATGAGACTGAGGAACAAGAAAATCAAGGTAGCAGTACAAATGATGTTTCTACTGCTGAGACAGAGCAAGCTACTGCTAGGCAAAATGTTTCTACTGCTAGGACAAATGTTTCTACTGCTGGCCCATCAGACTCAACTGAAGCAATTTCTCAGAAGATGAAGTAGATTTTAATAATCTCCCACCTAACTATCATGTTCCTACTACACCACACTCAAGGATTCACAAAGTCCACTCCCTGGACAATGTGATTGGAGATGTACAATCAGGGGTGAAGACAAGGAAGCAACTTATGTCTTTAGACCAACAAGGGCTTCTTGATGCTCTTTATGCTTCAAAGTAGCATGAGTATACAAACTCTTGCTTATTTGTATGTTTTCTCTCACAAGCAGAACCCAAGAATGTTCTTAAAGCCTTAGATGATTCAAGCTGGGTAGAAGCTATGCAAGAGGAGCTTCTCCAATTTAAAATTTAGAAGGTTTGGGTGCTAGTTGATTTACCCAAGGGTGTAAGGGTAATTGGTACTAAATGGGTTTTCAAAAATAAAATGGATGAAAGGGGCATAGTGATAAGAAATAAGGCTAGATTAGTAGCCCAAGGGTACACACAAGAGGAGGGTATAGACTATGAAGAGGTTTTTGCTCCAGTAGCAAGAATTGAAGCCATTAGATTATTTTTAGCTTATGCTTCATTTATGGGCTTCACAATTTATCAAATGGATGTCAAGAGTGCTTTCTTATATGGTACTATTGAAGAGGAGGTGTATGTCTCACAACCTCCAGGTTTTATTGACCCAGAACATCCAGACAAGGTGTACAAGGTAGTCAAGGCTCTTTATGGCCTTCATCAGGCTCCAAGGGCATGGTATGAAACACTGGCTTCCTATTTAATAGAAAATGGATTTCAAAGAGGGAAGATTGATCAGACATTATTCGTCAAGAAGCACAAGAAGGATCTTTTACTAGTGCAGGTGTATGTGGATGATATCATCTTTGGATCTACAAGGAAGGAGATGTGTTTAGAGTTTGAGAAACTTATGCATGATAAGTTTCAGATGAGTTCCATGGGGGAACTTACATTCTTTTTGCGTCTGCAAGTTAAATAATCAAGTGAAGGCATATTTATCAGCCAAGATAAATATGTTGCAGAGATTCTAAGAAAATTTCAATTTGCTGATTCAAAGGTAGCAAGCACACCAATGGACTCTGAGAAGCCTCTTCTCAAAGATATAGATGGAGACAATGTGGATGTACACACATACAGATCTATGATAGGTTCTTTGATGTATCTTACATCATCAAGACCTGATATCATGTTCTCTGTTTGTGCTTGTGCAAGATTTTAAGTAACTCCTAAGGTTTCTCACTTAACAGCAGTCAAGAGGATTTTTAGATATCTCAAGGGTCAACCTAGGTTGGGTCTATGGTATTCTAGGGAGTCACCTTTTGACTTGGTAGCATTTTCAGATAGTGATTATGCAGGTGCAAGCTTGGACGAAAGTCAACAACTAGAGGATGTCAATTCTTTGGATGTAGACTTATTTCATGGCAGTGTAAGAAGCAAACAATTGTGGCTACTTCAACAACTGAAGCTGAATATGTAGCTGCTGCAAGTTGCTGTGGTCAAGTACTTTGGCTTCAAAATCAACTTCTTGACTATGGGTACAATTTTATGAACACTGTCATATATATTGATAATAGTGGTAAAATTTGCATAATTAAAAATCCAGTGCAACACTCTAAAACAAAACACATTGAAATTAGACATCATTTTATTAGAGACTGCAATGAGAAAAAGTTGATTCAAGTATTTAAAATTGATTCTGATCACAACTTTGCAGATCTTCTCACAAAAGCTTTTGATGTTGGAAGGTTTCAATACTTGGTAGCAAGTATTGGGATGCTTAATCCTCAATGATTTAAAACTATGTGTTTTTGTATATAAATTAAGTTTGTACTGCTAGCTTTGTAAATTGGTACTGTTATTGAAAAGTTTGTAGTGCTGGTACAAATTTTAGATGTTTTGTTCATACTATTAGTCATATAATTCTACTGCTATAAGGCAAATGCTCTGCATTTTGTTTTCTTGGTTTTGGAATAACAATTTCAAGTATGAACAATTGAGCACAAAGGAAGTTTCAAGTGAAATGTATGAGCAGCAGAATGATGATACAAGTTGCTGACATAATAGGTTCATGATGGACAGAGTTTGGGAATTCATTAACAAAGGTTCACACCTAAGTTAATTGATTCTTTAAAACTTCTTTCTTGAAACCTGATTATGATGTTTCACATTGACTTGATGGCTCAGTTGGTCAGATAGTAACTGACACAACTCACTTTCTATCATTTTATACTTTAATTAGTATAATGAGCAAGTCTAAGGACATCTGATAGAAAGAACAGCGAGCAAAAGTGAATCTAACACATGTGTTAGAGGTAACAACTGCCACGAGCTGGAAAACCTGTCAAGAAAGCCCTTTGAATGGGTTTATCTGTACACAGGCAGTTATTTATAACTGAAAATATTGGTTCTCACACAACCAGAGGTTATTTTAAACCAAAATCTTGATTAAGTGTCTGTTACACACTTAATCCCTTCAAAATGGTTGTATGCAGTATGATTTTTCAATAATAAAATCAAGTTCATACTGCTAAGTCAAAAGTTTTCTTAAAAAGGATTCTCTGAATGGCTCAAAAAACCATCAAATGATGGATTATGAGTCAATGCCTCATGATTCACCTCTCACAGGAGTTAACACACCTGGAAGTGATAAGGGAAGCATTGAAATTTAAGGAATTGATGGCTTTATGTACAACATTGTCTGATAAAGGAGTAAAGCTCAGATGATGGTGAGAGATCTTCCAAACAGGGGAGGAAATAAAGCTTAAGGGGAGGAAGATAAAGCTTAAGGGAAGGAAGATTAACCAATCAAGGGATGATAAATGATTGTGGTTGTGTATGCTCAGAATCAGGGGAGAAGAATTGATCAAATAAGGAGGAAGATTACCCAAATTGATCAAGTTCAAGAAAAGACAAGAGCAAACAAGATGATGATGGATGCTGGGAATAAGCTCTTTCATCTTTCTTCTTCATGTTCGGACATCTTTGACTTAAAATGATAAAAATTTGTCTCAAGATCATGTTGGAAATTTAGACAAAATTCTGGAGTATTATATATATTCAGAAGGGATGAAGCAATACAAATGGAGAAAGTTCAAATGAAGAAAGTTCCTTCAGTTTCAATTTCAGTACACTACGTTTGTTCATCACTTGCATGGCTTGCTGAGAGATGACTTGACTTCTTGGAGTGCATCCAAGATACACAGCACCATTGCCTCTTATAATTCATCCATCCAAGGAAATTGCACCATCTTTTAGGAAATATTTGGTGAAGAACCAAGGTACTGCTACTAGTATTAAAGACAAAGAAGATGACTAAAAGTGATTCACAGATAGCAGATGAGTTAGACAGAAAGATAGTTAATCTTGAAGAACAAAGAAAAGCTCAGAAAGTCTGACTATGTAGTGTTTGAAAGATCTTTACAATCCTCATTTAATTCAGAAGAAACGTGTTGATTTGGGATAAATCACAAGTTTAGAGGAGGATTGTTGGGAATTAAATGTTCTGAAGATTCGTGTTTGGAATTATATGTTCACAAGGTTTGTACTGCTAAGAAGAATACACTAACAGTACTAACTGCTAGTATATATATGAAGACTTCTCAAGTTATAACTAACAGTACTAACTGATAAGTTAGTACTGCTAGTACAAAGAAGGTACTGTTGGTTGAATACTGCTGTTGGAGTGACTTATACTACTGCTAAAAGGATAAGTGTCGCGTATATTACTGCTAGATGGATAAGTATAAAAAGATATTTTGTGTATAAAAGTCAAGTATATACGGTAGATAATATCTTAGATAAGTGTTCAGTCAACAAGTTATAATACACAGAACATGTTGTATCTTAGTTACTGACACACTCAACAAGCAAGTAGTAGACAAGACTTGACAATATTGTAAAGATCTCCTTTGGACTATAAAAGGGAGATCTTAGCTTAGAGATAAGTATGCATGTGCTGATTATTATGCTTGCTTATGTGCTTAAAATTTACAATCTAGTCAAACAAGTAAAGTCATAGAATCATAGAGATTCAAGGTTTGTAACCCTAGTGATAGTGAAGATCACTCGTATTATTCTCAATAATATTGAATCGTTTGGTGTTATACTTTCTGTGTTCATCATTCAAATAACAAGCATTACTGTTCCATTTCCAATAACCAATATCCTTCTAAGTGTGGTTAAGTAGATTCCGTATACTTAATCATATTCACTCAAAGTATTATATACACTCGTTATAAAGGACTAACATCCTACATAGTGTATTACAATCCTCTCAATATCTAATATTCTACAACTACGATACTTGAAAATCTAATTTTTTCTTTTATAATCCATTTAGATTCTTATCATATGAAATATTATATAGAAATATAAAACTACAACCCCTATACAAAAATATATACATTTTCTTAGGATCTTACGGTCCCGATCCGTTCCTACGATTACGATCTTGCAAAGCCGAAAACGATCCTAGGTAGGATCCCGATCCTGACAACCTTGATTTATATATAACGAGATCGTACAAAATAGCTTTTATAAAAGTATTTATATACTTTTGACATTGTGCACATTTTTGTAAGTTTACAAAAATGTGAAAGTTTAGTTTTTATCAAAAATATTAACAAGCCCTATTGGTAGGCTACCCTAGGGTCGGGTTTACGTTAGTTTTAATGACTCATCTATTCCGTAATTATTATTTTAAAGTCTTATTTAATCTTATAGAAAGTTAAATGAGTCATTTTTATGATAGTGAGTCCTACCACTTCGGTTTTTATATAAACGTGGTCAAATGGTTTCAATTAATACTTAATGGTCATGTTTCAGGTTTTTTATTTTATTTTATTTTATTTTTTATTTTATTTTATTTTATTTTTTAATATATAGTTATCCCGACTTGATCAATATATTATTTCAATCCCGTAAACTATTTTGACTTGGTTCTTATGTCCTTAGCAAAATATATAAATGTATTATCAATTTTTAGTTGTCTCTAGTCTTAATTATATCATAACACAAGTCAAATTACAATTTCAAATTCCTAGTTCAATGCAGAAAGTTTGGCAGCTCACTGCAGTCCCACGGAAATGACCATAAGTGTAGTTCTACAACCCCGATTGAGGTGAGGTTTTTGGCTACTTTTAACTCTAGATGTTACCTACATTTCATAAAACTGGGCCGACTACCAGAAAAGAACACAACAGTACGCTTTTTCTAAAAGAAATCTGGTGTTCAGATTTTGACACCTTTTACCATTTCGGCTCTCGTTTACTCATCGGGATGAGATATGAGGTGCGCCACCCGGAGAAACGACCACAAGACATAGCTCTAAAAGATTATCTTATTTCCTTAACCTCAAAGTTTACTGAGATGATCAGTTTAGTCATTCTTTGGGGCTGTTGTAAAATTCAGATTCATACAACCTACTTAGGGCTTGTCCTAGCTTATTTTCACACTACTACAAAAAAGACTAATAAGATCGGTTAGAAAGCCTCATAAAGATCGGTAACCAACCACTCTTTTAATGCTTTAGTTATATCGGGCAATAATAGAGAAGCGATCTAACATTGTTAGTTGGGTCTCATCTTAGGACTAGTTAGATCAGTTCTTCAACCGATCTATTTAATAACTATGATCTAAAAAAAATTGGTATGGAAATTTGAATTTTCAAAAATTTAATTAAACAAAATTCAGGTTTTTCAAGAATTGCATTCATTACCATACACAATAATATTCCAATACACATAACTTTGATAAAGATTCAACATTTAAGTTACAAACCAAAATAACTTCAACTAAAAGACGACAATTGCATCAAAATCCTCAAAATACGAGCTTCACAAGTGCTACCAACTACTATCCAAAAATCCAAGTTGTTGCGTTGCAAATACATAGGTAGGGATCCACTCCCACCTCAAAATAAGAAAAGCAATCAAGGATGGAAAAAGCGTAAAGCTTGATGACCTTTAGGACCATTTCCTTACAGAGTTGTCGTTGTTACCCGCTGTCAACACAACAACAAATTAGAATCTAAATTTCAAATCCCTTAACTAATTAATATCACATCAATATGGTCACAAACAAACTTAATCATAATCTGCAAGGACAGTTTAACATGGCATTGATGAACTCAAATAAGTACATTTTATTATCATCATTTATTCTATTTATTTGACTTGTTTTATTATATTATATATGAGAATCGATACATTAATGTTTACTTTAGTAATTCTCAGGTAACAACAAGCATTATGTGAAACTTGGCGATTTTGGACTAATTATGGAGCAAAACAAGCGAGATGTTAAAAGTCTACTGAAATCCAGAAGATGCGCCGTATCTCACTCAACAGATACGACGCAATATCATACTTGGATGAATTCGAAGATCATTGCCTGACTTTGAAGAATGCGCCGCATACAATTCTGTCATGCGCCGCATATGAAACTTTGGTCAAAGAAGAAGATCAAGCTCGTTCTACTCCAGATACGCCGCAATATACTTCTAACATACGGCGTATCATTATCAAGATTTCACCAGTTACAATCCAAGACAGCTAAAGTACATGCGCCACATACAAAGATCAAGTTACGCCGCATCTGAAGACGGTGTACGAATATTCCAGAATATATTAATCTTGGACCCCACGCGAAGTTAAGTCAATGCGCCGCATCTATCAACTCAATGCGCCGCATCGATCCCTCAGACAGAAACTATAAATACCCCAAGGTCAGACGAATTTAGAGACTTTTGGACAGTAGAGACTTAGAGCCGAATTCAGACGACCAAGCAGCACAAGACACACCTCAAACAAAGATACAAGAGCTGTAAGAAGGTCCTGCATGTATTCAATTCATTAAGTAGTTTTGTTTTATTGTTTTAGTACGCTTTAATTCATCAGGATTGATGGGCTTGTGTCATGTGACTACGGAAGATCATGCACTCCCCTTAATATTGCTTTCCCATTAATTAAAGTTTATATGTTGATGTCTTTGGTGACTTTTATTAGTCCATTGATAACCTCTGTGTCTAGCTGAGTCTTGCTTGGGTCGCCATGCCCCTTCCTCGCCTATTTATTCTAGTGTCTCTAGAAAAGTAGGATAGACATAAGTAATCATTAAGGGTTTACTCGCCGATAAGATTAGAGCCAACGAGAAAGGTTTAATTATATACACTTCATATAAAACTAGCAATAAAACAAGTGACAAGCTATTTAATTATCAGAACAGGTCTTCTTATTGTCTCGAGTATCTATCTGTGTACGTGTGTGCTAATCGCTGATTCGTGCTCATTAGTTTAGTTTTCTATTTAATTATAACCAAACTGTGCCAGTCTCTCAGGCTGAACCCCCTTGCGTTAGATTAGGTTGTATAGCTAACTTAGGATATTAAAATACTGATTAGAATAACTAGAAAATACCTTCCACTCTTAGTGATCGACACTCTGCTTACCATTATATTCATACTAACCGGGTACACTGCTCGTTAAGTGTGTGTGTTATTGATAAGTCGGCTAAATATAAATTTAAAACTTGAGTAGGCATTAATACTGCTAAACTGCAACGACACATCACGCGCATCAAGTTTTTGGCGCCGCTGCCGGGGAGTGAATTGTTATTATCTGTTAATTTGATTAAGTATTTTAATTAGGTTTTTCTTTTTAGTTTTTTTTTAGATTCTAACCACTAACCCTGTTGTATATTAGATAGATTGTATTCATTGTATAATTTGCATATTAGCTGTTTTTGTGTGTTTTTGTTTTCTGTAATTTTTGTTTCTTTTTGTTTGTTTTTATTTTTGTTTTTCTTTTTTCTATTTTTCTGCATTCTGCTGTCGTTGTATTGTGCTGATACAAACGATACGGCGCATCTGTTTTCACAGATACGGCGTATTGCGTTTAATTTTTATAAAATACAACGCGTTTAATAAATTCGAGTACGACGCATCTTTCCCCAAGATACGGCGTATTCTATTTTTAATAAGAAATTTTTCTAAACGCTAACGCCATACGACGCATCTGTTTTAACAGATACGGCGTATTTTCTATTTAAATTAAAAACAGTTTTTCGAATTATTAAACAGAAGCGACGCATCAATCTTTATCGATACGGCGCATCTACTAAATCAAAAATCTTGTATTTTGAAACGTAACGAAAATACGGCGCATTAGCTTTTGTTAATACGATGCATTTAATTTTAATAAATATAATCGATTTTTGATAATTTAAACTTGATACGGCGCATTCTAATTCATAAGCGGTGTATCTGTTTTCTGAATAAAAGTCTGATTAAATTTTAACATAATAAGATACGGCGTATCCAACTTTCTGGATACGGCGCATCGTCCGCAGATATCAGCAACTTTTATTTTTCTTATTCCCGAACGGAAAATATTCTAACTTACCCTTACACTAGGAAGTTTTTACTTTGAAATCTACCTGTCTTTAATTTTCAGGAACAATGTTCGATATTTTCTCCAACTGGTTCGGAAGACCCCAAAGAAACCTTACCATGGAAGAGTTTGCACTACTAATCGCTCAAGCAAATGAAAAAGAACATCATGAAGCAAGAAACTTTATTAATGAATTCAAAGGCAGTCATGAGCTGTTACTAAAGGAACAAAACAACATGATTAATGGATTGGCAATTGAAGTGCACCAATTGTCAACGGTGCTTAACAAGGTTCTTTTGGTTAAACACGATTTGAAAGGGATTACAACTAGAGGCAGAAAGTCAACCTTTCAAATCGGAGAGACACCCGAGGATAACAACACAAACAAGATTTCCCCTGAATCTATATCATCTGAGCAAGAGCAACCAAAAGAGACTAATCCAGAACCTGTGATTAGAGAAGAACCTTCTGTTGAACTTAAACAATCAACACTACCTTTTCCACATAGGGTAAGGAAGGAGAAAGAAGATGCCTATCAAAGGAAGTTCCTGGAAAATCTCAAGCAGCTGCAGCTAAGCATACCATTTATGGAAGCCCTAGTGCAAATGCCAAAATATGCTAAATATCTGAAAAGCTTGCTTACAAACAAGTCCAAACTTGAAGAGGCTTGCACTATAACAATGGAGGAAAGAAGCTCAGCAGCATTGCTCAACAAACTTCCATCTAAGGAAAAAGATCCAGGGAGTTTCACTATTCCTTGTCAAATTAAAAATTTACATATTGGAAATGCTTTAGCCGACCTAGGAGCTAGTATAAGTCTTATGCCCTCTTCTATGTATGAAAAATTAGGCCTTGGTGAACAAAAACCTACTAGGATGTGCTTAGAGCTAGCTGATAGGTCCATACAATACCCATTAGGAATAGCTGAAAATATATTAATAAAAGTTGATAAATTTGAATTACCTATTGACTTTGTTATCCTCGATATGCCCGAAAATTCTAGAACTCCTATAATATTAGGACGACCATTTTTAGCCACTGCTAGGGCCATGATTGATGTTTTTAATAAAAAGATAACTCTTACCATAGGAAAAGATGAGGTTGAATTTAATATGGAACAATCTATGAGTAAAACTAATTATGAAGATGATGAATGCTATAATATCGATGTTTCCAATGACACGATTAATCAATTTACTCAAAAATTGTTAAAAAGTAATTTGCTTGATTCTTTTCTGCTTAAAAATTTAGAAAACACAATCGCTATAGAAGATCAAGTTGATGAAAATACTATTGATAATAATTTCGCTGTTGATTCCGCTGTTTGTAACGCCATACGGCATATCGGAAATATCGATGCGGCGTATTTATCTAATGACAGCAACGACATAATAAAAGAACAAGTTTATTCCGCTAGTGCTAATAAAATTGATGATGTTAAACCTGTGCTTAAGGATCTCCCTTCTACTTTGGAATATGCTTATTTAAATGGGAACACTAATTCACCCGTTATTATTGCATCTGACTTAACGCCAAAAGAAAAAGAATCCCTTTTGCAGGTACTATATAAACGAAGAGGAGCATTAGCATGGAATATGTCTGATATTAAGGGAATTAGCCAGTCATTCTGTACACATAAAATCCTTATGGAAGATGAATTCAAACCAACTATCCAACCCCAAAGGCGTTTGAATCCAAAAGTCCAAGATGTGGTGAAAAATGAAATTGTGAAATTACTTGACTCCGGACTTATCTACCCAATTTCCGACAGCTTGTGGGTCAGTCCTATCCACGTTGTACTAAAAAAAGGAGGACTGACGGTAGTACTCAATGACGACAATGAGCTAATCCCTTCAAGAACTGTTACTGGATGGAGAGTTTGCATCAACTACCGCAAACTCAATGATGCTACGCGAAAAGATCACTTCCCTCTTCCTTTTATTGATCAAATGTTAGAAAGACTATCAGGATATGATTATTATTGATTTTTTAGATGGTTTTTCAGGTTTCTTCCAAATACCCATTGCCCCCGAGGATCAAGAGAAGACGACTTTCACCAGCCCTTATGGAACCTTCGCCTATAGGAGAATGTCGTTCGGACTATGCAACGCCCCTGCTACTTTCCAACGTTGTATGACGGCTATCTTCCATGATATGGTAGAAGACTTTATGGAAGTCTTCATGGACGACTTCTCGGTGTTCGGTAACTCATTTAGTGATTGTCTCTTTAAACTTGATAAAATGCTTGCTAGGTGTGAAGAAACTAACCTTGTTCTTAATTGGGAAAAATTTCATTTTATGGTTAGAGAGGGAATTGTGTTAGGACATAAGATTTCTGGGAAAGGAATAGAAGTCGACAAAGCTAAAATTGATGTAATTGCCAAACTACCTTACCCCACTAATGTAAAAGGTGTTAGAAGTTTTTTAGGGCATGCTGGATTTTATTGTAGGTTCATAAAGGATTTTTCAATGATATCTAGGCCTATGACCCAATTATTGCTAAAAGATGCGAAGTTTGATTTTTCTGAAGATTGCAAAAAGGCATTTAATATACTTAAAGAAAAACTAACTACCGCACCATTATAATTTCGCCGGATTGGAATCTGCCTTTTGAACTAATGTGTGATGCTAGTGATTATGCTGTTGGAGCTGTACTTGGCCAAAAGATAGAAAAGAAATTTAAGCCAATTTATTATGCTAGCAAAACATTAAATAATGCCCAAGAACATTACACCACCACGGAAAAAGAACTTTTAGCAGTAGTTTTTGCATTCGATAAATTTAGGTCATATCTTATATTGTCAAAAACTATGGTTTACACTGACCATTCTGCTTTGAAGTATTTGTTCAATAAACAGGATGCCAAGCCAAGGCTTATTAGGTGGGTTTTATTGCTCCAAGGATTCGATATTGAAATTAAAGATAAAAAGGGTGCCGAGAATCTAGCTGCTGACCACTTATCTAGACTTGAGAACCCTGATATGGAGGTGCTTGATGAAAGGGAAATCGCTGATGACTTTCCTGATGAACACCTTATGATGGTAAGAATTAAGAGCAATGATAATACACCATGGTATGCCGACTATATAAACTTTATTGTTGCAAATGAAATTCCAAAAGGGCTAACATCCGACGAGAAAAGAAGGTTTCTAACTGCTAGTGAGTATATTTGGGATGAACCTTATGCCTTTAAATTATGTCCTGACAATATTATACGAAGATGCGTAGATGGAGATGATGTCCCAGCAATATTGGCACATTGCCATTCAGGGCCGACGGGGGGACATCATGGTGCAATTATTACAAAAAGGAAAATCCTTGATGCAGGATTTTATTGGCCCACTATGCTGGATGATGCAAAAGATTATATAAAAGGATGTGATGCGTGTCAACGATCCGGAAATATTACATCAAGAAACGAAATGCCGCAAAACTATATCCAAGTATGTGAAGTTTTCGACATATGGGGATTGGACTTCATGGGACCGTTTCCTGAATCTAAAGGTAATAAGTATATTTTGGTTGCTGTTGATTACGTATCAAAATGGGTCGAAGCGCAAGCGTTACCAACAAACGACAAGCAAGGTAGTGCTTAAATTTTTGCAAAGTTTGTTCGCTAGGTTTGGAGTTCCTAAAGCATTGATTAGTGATAAGGGAACACACTTTTGTAATCACCATCTAGGAAGAGCTTTGCAACAATATGGAGTGTATCATAGGGTTTCCACTGCATACCATCCTCAATCCAATGGGCAAACTGAAGTAACCAATAGGGCTATAAAACGGATTCTAGAAAAAACGACTGGATATAATCCAAAAGGGTGGTCTGACAAGTTAAATGATGCTTTATGGGCATTTCGTACAGCCTATAAGACACCGACGGGATGCACTCTATTTCGTCTTGTATACGGAAAAGCATGCCACCTACCGGTCGAAATAGAATAAAGTGCATATTGGGCTTTGAAGAAATGTAACATGGATATGGAAGCTGCAACGAAGAACCGTTTCATGGAACTCAATGAACTCTACGAACTAAGAGATGAGGCCTACAGAAATACTAAGATCTACAAAGAAAGAACTAAAAGATGGCATGACACGAGGTTACATGGGGATAAAATGTTTACTATTGGGGAAAAAGTGCTGCTATTTAATTCTCGATTAAAGATGTATCCAGGTAAACTTAAATCAAGATGGACGGGTCCGTTCGTTGTCAAGAAAGTGTATCCATATGGGACTATTGAAATATGCGATAAAAATGGTTATATATTCAATGTAAACGGGCAACGAGTTAAAAAATACTTTGATAATAAAATTGAGGATACTGAGAACGAGGTGGTTGAATTTGAACCCGAAGTATTGAAATAAGGAGCTGAACGTGAGTCTAACTTGAAGACTCTGGAATAAAGACAAGTGCTGACCGGGAGACAACCCGAAGGAAAAATTTTTACTTTTCTGTTCTGTGTCGAGTCTGTCAGACCTGCAGAAGATGCGGCGCATCTCCATCATAAGATGCGACGCATCACCTGCACTGGTCATATCTTATTTCATTTTATGCATTTTTATTTTTGACTTTAAAACTTTCTGTCAGTTTATTTAATGTGGCGCATCCCTGGTTAAGGATGCGACGCATCTTTTATTCTGATTCGTACTTATTCCAGGTTCAATACGGCGTATCTTCTTCCATAAGATACGGCGTATCGACTGACCTGATGATTTACAGTTTAATTTTTTATGTTTTATTTTTACTAACTACTAATGTATTATGCAAGTTTGAACCTTCTTAACTCAGGTGTGTTAAAGTCTAAATGGTATTATAGATTCCTGCATTTTTGTAGATACATCATTTATGAAGCTTAAACGTTCTCATCCACAAAAAAAAGTTGATTTTTGCTCTTATACGAATAATGGAGGATCATACCGAGCAAATCTCAGGGGAGTTTTTCTGTTCTAATTCTTTTATTTTCCAGTTTTTAACCTTTGACACAAACAACGAGGACGTTGTTTAACTTAAGTGGGGGGATGGAGAATTAGAACACTTACTTGTCCAAAACTTTTTCAAAATATGCTTAAAATGCGCTTAATATATCAAAATTTAAAATTTTTTAGCATGTTTTTGTTTAAAGTCTAAATTACATAACCGCACACATAACTCTATTCTTTCAAAAATATTAAAACTTTAGTGTTCCGGTGACTTGTAAACTTTAGAACTTGGCTTGTATACTATTCGAGACCACCATAATGAGTATTATCTATATAATTGGAGTGACTTGTCTAAATTGGTAAATTTCTAGGATTACACCCAAATAGCCTTTATGTGTTATGTGATATTAACTAACTACACTGGTTAGTTAACCCCCGTATAAACCATTTGTTTACTCTCACTTTTAGAGTAAGATACCCCTAGAAAAACCCTCAGAGCCATTCCTTTCGTTTCTTACACCTTTGTTATAATGTTTCGATACACCCTTACACCTTAGCCTACCCTGTAGATTAAAATCCGTGGTTAATTGCTTTAGGAAAAGTGTGTTTCCTTACATTACCTGTGTTCGCGTGCGTAATTCATTAGCTTTGGTTAGGTCGGGAAATTGCACAATGCAATTGGTATGAAAGTAAATATTGTATAACTTTTAGTTTATTTTTCGTGTGTTTGCTACTTTCACTATTACAGTTATTTCTGAAAGTATGAAGAGTATGGAAAAATTATCCGGAAAAATAGTGATAGAAAAGTTATGAAATTTTACACAGGTATTTTTTTTTTTTTTTAAAAAGAAAAAAAAAAGAAAAAGAAAAAGGAAAAGTTGGAAGTTTGTTATAACCAACTTATGTAAAGTTTTGTATTAAGTGGGAGATATCACCACTATTTGTTGTTGTATATTATATTTATGGATTGAATGGGAGTTGGCCGTTATGGGAACGCCAACTAAGGTTATTCTTTGATTAAGATTTTGTTAAGTATAATTCGTGTCTACCTAAAGCGTGTGTTTCAACTGTTAAAGCGTGAGTTATTCAATGATATGGGTCTTATTCATGGGATGGTTGGGAAAGTGATTAACCACACTTAGGATTTTAATTTATCTGTTTTGCTTATTTTTCATTTTACACCAATTTGTATCCCAAATATTATCCATACCCTATATCATTCTTCATCCAAACCTTTGATTTATTGAGATTAGGGATTTGAGCAATCCTAAGTAACGTAGTCGTGGATTCGGCTATGTATTTATGATTTTTTCGCCCTTTTTGATATAATATTATTGGTGAAGTTTACTTGGTCCTATCTTTAGCCCATTCGAGTTAAGGAATTGAGAATTGCAAGTATCGTGGTCGTGGATTCGATCATGTATTTGTAATTTTGTCGCCTTTTCTGGAATATGAGATCGATAGAGATTAAAAAGGATGATTAACCCTTAACCAACAAACAATTTTTACCGCTTTAGACTTGTTACTCATTGGCTTTAGTGGGGGAGATGTGTATACTTGCCAAGCCTATGATAGAATATTTGTCACGACTAAGCAACTAAACGATTTAGAATTGTTTTACATTAAAAATTATTTTTGTTTCTACTTCGTTAAGTGTTTGGTTGTGTGATTATGACAAAACGAATACGTGCTTAAATATAAAAATAAATCCAAATATCTTTTAGGATACATTTTCATATAATTAATTCTAAGGTTTACTTGGGGACAAGTAAAGTTCAAGTGGGGGGATATTTGATGAACTCAAATAAGTACATTTTATTATCATCATTTATCCTATTTATTTGACTTGTTTTATTATATTATAGATGAGAATCGATACATTAATGTTTACTTTAGTAATTCTCAGGTAAAAAACAAGCATTATGTGAAACTTGGCGATTTTGGACTAATTATGGAGCAAAACAAGCGAGATGTTAAAAGTCTACTGAAATCCAGAAGATGGGCCGTATCTCACTCAACAGATACGACGCAATATCATACTTAGATGAATTCGAAGATCATTGCCTGACTTTGAAGAATGCGCCGCATACAATTCTGTCATGCGTCGCATATGAAACTTTGGTCAAAGAAGAAGATCAAGCTCGTTCTACTCCAGATACGCCGCAATATACTTCTAACATACGGCGTATCACTATCAAGATTTCACCAGTTACAATCCAAGACAGCTAAAGTACATGCGCCGCATACAAAGATCAAGTTACGCCGCTTCTGAAGACGGTGAACGAATATACCAGAATATATTAATCTTGGACCCCACGCGAAGTTAAGTCAATGCGCCGCATCTATCAACTCAATGCGCCGCATCGATCCCTCAGACAGAAACTATAAATACCCCAAGGCCAGACGAATTTAGAGACTTTTAGACAGTAGAGACTTAGAGCCAAATTCAGACGACCAAGCAGCACAAGACACACCTCAAACAAAGATACAAGAGCTGTAAGAAGGTCCTGCATGTATTCAATTCATTAAGTAGTTTTGTTTTATTGTTTTAGTACGCTTTAATTCATCAGGATTGATGGGCTTGTGTCATGTGACTACGGAAGATCATGCACTCCCCTTAATATTGCTTTCCCATTAATTAAAGTTTATATGTTGATGTCTTTGGTGACTTTTATTAGTGCATTGATAACCTCTGTGTCTAGCTAAGTCTTGCTTGGTCACTGATGAGTGTGTAAATACTCATCATTTTTGTCCCATCTGAACTGCAAAAACATTTAAAAACACTCGAAAATGCTTCAAAATACAGAAAATATCTTTGAATTGTGGTTTTATCTGTTTCATGTGCAAAAGAATTAAAAACGGGACGAAAACGTGCATTTTTGGATCGACTTGGCAACAACTGTGCATTTGATCAACTAAAGACAGAAGTCAAAGAAAAAGTCAAAGTCAACCCCCAAAAAATCCCAATATGACACAAATGGTCCTTGGAAAGAATTATTACTTTTGGCAAGATTGGTCCCTGGATTTTCAGAAGTTACAACATTGGTCCCTAAGATTTACCTAAAATCCATTACTAATCCTAAATACCCAAACAGCCAAAATAAACTACCCAACACCCCAACCCATTTTCTTTTTAATAAACCCAAAGCCCAAACCACACCAGCCCACTTCCCCCTTTTTTAAATAAAACCCAAAAACCCCCGGTTTGACCCTAGTCAAACCTCTAATCCCCTACCTCCCATACCGCCAAAACATAAAGACCATACCACCTCACCCATAGTATTCTCTGTAACCTCCCATCACCACCTTCCTCTTCCCTATCCCACTTCACCTAACGTCCAAACGCATTCAATGCGTCTTCCCCATCACTCCTCAATCAGAGATAGTGGATTTTTCCACTATCTCACTTTTGGCGCCAAAATCCAAAAGAAAGGCTCAGATTGTTTTAAAGCCATCCAAGGGTGCAGAAAGACTCAGAGGAAGATAAGTGATGAATCCCACCTCAGTTTTTGTATAAATAGGACCTCTTGTAAGCCTAATAAGGCATGTAGTTTATTTCTTTCAATCGTATTGTACTTTAATTATCAAAGCTTAATCAAATTTAATTTTTAATTGTCATTCCAAGTTACTTGAAGTCTGTTTGATGTTACTTCTTTATATAATATCTAAGTGTTAATTAAAATCCCAAGTTCCAATTTCTATGGTAACCTTTAATTCGAATTAGGTAATCTTGTATTTGTAAAAGCTAGTTATCTGTTTATCTAAGCTCATTTAAGCTCTACATAGCTTATAATAAGCTCTTGATAAGTCTCACAGTCCAAATGCAAGAAATTCAAGAGAAGTCAACAAAGTCAACATAAGCTCACAATAAGCAGTTCTGAAGGATAAGCTGCTCATGGAAGAGCTTATTGGGTTTCTAGCTCGTCTTTGACAAGCTAGGGTTGTTTCTGGTCTAGTTCTACTATTCTATAAGCCAAGTCAGTTGTAAGCTTATTTTTTAAGTTTTTACATACTTACTGTTCCATAGCTTATCTAATTACTATTTGTCATTTTCTTAGCTTATCTGTTGTATTTGAAGTATATTAGCTCAGTTTGATCATTAGAATAAGCTTTAATATCATTTTCCATCTTATAGCTAAAATCAGTCCTATAAGTCAAAATAAGCTCTTAGCTTATTGGGTGCTTTTTCTGAACTAAGGTTTGCCTATTTCATGTTTAATAAGTTAGTTAATCTATAATAATCAGAAATCATAAGTTATAAAGGCCTGTGCTAGTTCAAAAACCAAGACAAACACCTATCATGGCTGTTTGGGTTAACAACCCAAACTGGGTCATTAGGGGTGTTCACTGTTCATTTGCCATATTGTTAACTTTGATCTTGCTTAAAACAAGTTAGAAAAGCTGTTTTTAAGTTGTTCTAAGTCCATTTGGTTGGTTTTGTAGTTTTGAGCCATCTGTGGGAGTTTTAGAAGCTCAAAAGTCCATATAAGCCACAATAAGCCAGAAGCTTATTTGGCCCTTATTTTTGGTTTCTCTGTAGTCCTTTAGATCATATTAGTGATTACTCAATAGCCTAGATAGTTTTCCTTTGGTCTGCACACTTGTGTACACCTCTGCATACACACAGACCCCATAAGCAGTCTGCAATCATTTTCTAGCCCTAGTCTAAGTGCTTAATTTTGTTAATCAGTTCTTAAATCTTTGGATATCAGTAACTTGTTAGGTGGTCTTTGATTATCTCCAAAAATCAGCACCTTAGCTTAGCTTATTCAAGCTTTAAATTCAGCTCAAAAGCCCCCTATCACACAAGCATATACTGAGAGATCAGTATACACTTGTGTGGATAGCTGCTTTTCCAGCTTATTTTTAAAGCCCTAAATAAGCTCTTCTTTGTCTGAGATTTGGATTTCTAGAATCTTTGCTAGGTCAGCTTTTAGGGAATAAGCTGGTATTTCAATTTTGAGCTTATTCTCTAGCTCATTTTTGGGCCTGCAAGTACCCCTTTGGCCTGAGGTATGCCCTGCACACAGCAGACCCTTAAGGTCTTTTGGCTTATTTAGAGCTTATCAGCTTAAGCCATAGCTTCTTCTTGGATTATTTAGCTTATTTGTCAACCTCTCAGTCCCTAGTAACTTGTTTAGTCACCACTATCTTATTATATAGCTTTTAGCTTACTTTGAAAAATCAAAAGTTTTAAAAATAGTTATAAGGTAGACTGTTGGTTTAAGCTGCTTAAATTTTAGCTTATTTAATAAAGTTCTAAAAATAGTTTCCTTTGTAAAAGTTGTTTAAATATAGCTTAATAATAAGTAGCAAAAAGAAAATAACCAAAAAAAAAGTTTTAGAAAAAAGGCCTGGGTGGGATTCGAACCCCAGACCTCCTGCTTGCACACTCAACACCCCAGCCAACGTGCCCTTGGGACTTTTTCATATAGGATTGCAACATTTATTATTTAAGTACCATTTTCAGTTTTAAGCTTATTTAACTTTACAGCTTATTCACAGCTTATCAGAATAAGCTGTGACACCCTTTTTATTTTTCTTAGCTCTGTATTCACATAAGGTATTTTAGAAAAAAGTTTCATAATTTTATTAAAAGTTTTAATATTTTTAATCAATTAATTAGTTTAAAATAGTAATTAATCATAATAAATAGAATAATAATCAGAAAAATATAATTTTAATTTCCAAAATTTTCTTTTCTTAAATAGAACTTATGAAAAATAGTAATACACTTGTAGGATTAATTTTTAGATATTTCACTTTTTAATCGCGTTTTTAGAATTCCAGTTTCGCGTTTTTAATATAATTTGTGTTAATCTTAATTTTCTTTTGGGAATTTGTTTCCCATTGTTAAATAGAATTAAAATCAAGCAAAAATCCATAATCCAATCATCAGTCACTCTAATCTAAACCTTCAACAATTGCCCATTCACTCCTCGTTGGGAAACGACCCGGGTAATCACTTACCTGGTATCACACACACAAACGTGAGTTTTTGCAAGTATCCTTTTTCACAAAGGGGTGATTTGTATTTATTCACGTGTATCCGTCTGCATATTATTTATATACACTATTTAGCACGGATCAAATTTTGGCGCCGCTGCCGGGGAGGTTGTGTTGCGACAATATTGTTTAGAGTTTAAACGATTAGTGACTTGAGATCCTTCTTTCAGATGTTTCCACTTTCATAAACCCATATAAAAAACAAAAAATATTTTCTTTTTCTTTTATATATATAATATCATATAAAAAATAAAAACCCAAAAACATTTTCCGTTTTATTGTAAAATAAAAGATAAAAGCAAAATTAATATAATATTCCTCAACTTGGGTATTATCATAATAAGTTCCCAAACCAAAGATTAAAACTTGCCTTTGTGTCGCTTGCGAATTCGGCTCACCTTTGATTGATAAACAAACTATAACGGAGGTTTAAGGATAGTTTGACATTAAATTGTCGAACTGAAAGAAGCAGGTTTTTAAGGAGCATTAATTGCCCACATTTGCTTCTCCGCCACTCTGTGCGTTTTTCAGTCAGAGAGCTACCGTACGCTGGTTGATTTAAGGATTTAAGTTCCTTGTGTTTTGCTTCGATCTTGTTTTAATTAAATTATTTTATTGAGTGCATGCGCACTCGTTCTTCTAGGTCATCAAGCCCTTTCCGTGAGCTTGTAAACATACCTCGAAGACGTCGTAGACGTTCTGCTCCATCAGTCGTACCTGAGGTACGTGCTGTTCCCAAAACCCCTGTCATCATGGCAGAAGACCGTCCTATGAATGAGCTTCTCCAAGCTCCCACCGAGGGCTATGGAGATGCCATTATTGTTCCAGCCATCGTGGCTGAGAATTTTGAGCTTAAAACCGGGTTGATAAACCTTGTAACATCGCGTCAATTCTATGGTTTTGAAAGGGACGATCCTCCAGATCACATTCGATGGTTCAATAAAATCACATCCACCATCAAATGCAAAAATGTCCCTGAGGAATCAATCAAACTTCTTCTTTTCCCGTTTTCCATCGATGGGGCAGCCCGGATTTGGCTTGACAAACAACCCCCTCGATCAATTGGAACATGGGAAGATTTGGTTCAAAAGTTCGTAAATGAATTCTTTCCTCCTTCTAAAACCACGCATCTTAAAAATGAAATCATGAAATTCTCTCAAAGGTTTGATGAACCATTTGGAGAGGCATGGGATCGTTTCAAAGAATTGCTCCGCAAATGTCCTCATCACGGTTTCACCGATTTGATGCAAATGGACACTTTCTACAATGGGTTAAACCCATCTGACCAAGATTCTCTCAATGCCTCAGCTGGAGGTAATTTTCTGAGCAAATCCACTAAGGAAGCCATTGCACTCATTGAAAATAAGTCAAAGGTCCGCACTGCACAACCAGGCCATATAATTCCCAGGCTAGTGCTGGTCCTTCCACTTCATCTCCCGTGAGTTCTTCTAGTACTGATACTCAGCTTGCTGAACTCACGAAGGCTATTCAAGCTTTGGTTTTCTCCTCACAAAAGAAAGATTCTGCTCCACAAACTTCTCACACTGCTGAAGTAAAAAAGATAGAAGTTTGTGTCACTTGTGGTGGTCCTCACGCTTACTACAATTGTACTGCCACCGATGGCACTTCATTTGATGTTAATGCTATAGCCGGAACTTCCAATCAAGGAGGTAATCAATACCGTCCTCAAGTGGAACCAAACTACCGTGCTAGCAACCAAATTGGACCACCCGGATTTCCTCCACCCAACAATCCAAATAGGATTAATCCTAATCAACAAAAAGGGCAAAACATGCAAAATCAATTTCATGCCCCGAACAATCAATACCCACCCCAAAGGGGTAATCAAGGGTATTCAGCTCCTAATTACCAAGGACCTCTCTCAAATGAACTTGATAACTACATCAAGGTTAATGAGACCAAAATGAGGGCAATGCAAAATCAAATCTCTAATTTGAAGAATGAATTTCAATCTTCAATACACAAGCAAGGAAATGAGCTAAAGAATGAGATTTCAAACAAAATTGATCATTCTCAAAGCGAAGTTAAGAATATGCTTGCCAGTCTCATGAACCATCTCAATCCACCTTCTTCCTCGGGAGGTCTCCCTCGTAACACTGTTGTCAACCCAAAGGGTAAACTCAAGGCTGTCACCACACGCAGTGGTAAAGCTTATGATGGACCCACTATTCCTACTACCACTTCTTCTTCTTCTCCCAAGGTAGTGGAAAGTGAACCTGAGGTGACTAAGGACAAGGTACTTCCTACTAATAACGGAGGTACCGACAACGTCCAACCTCAAGTTGTCCCGAAACCCATGACTAAACCTGGAGTTATCTTTGAACCGCATGAAATCCCTGTTGAAAACCCTAAATCCAAACCTTCTATTCCTTACCCATCACGTTTAAATGAGCAAAAGCTCCGCGACAAGGCTAGTCAACAAATGGATAAATTCTTTCAAATCTTTAAAGAATTACATTTTGAAATAAGCTTTGCGGATGCTATCATTCTGATGCCCAAGTTTGCATCCACAATCAAACACTTGTTAAGCAACAAGGAAAAATTGTTTGAAATGGCAAGAACTCCATTAAATGAGAACTGCTCAGCAGTTATCTTGAAAAAGCTTCCCGAGAAGCTTGGAGATCCTGGAAAGTTTCTAATACCTTGTGTATTTCCGGGAATGGTTGAATGTTATGCCTTGGCTGATCTTGGTGCAAGCATCAACCTGATGCCTCATTCAGTGTGGAAGAAACTTTCTCTTCCTAAACTCACCCCTACCTGCATGACTCTTGAGCTTGCAGATCGTACTATATCACTTCCTCTTGGCATTGCCGAGGATGTGTTTGTGAAAGTAGGGAAGTTCCATTTTCCAGCTGACTTTGTGGTTGTTGAATTCGACGCAGATCAAAAGGTTCCTCTCATTCTTGGAAGAGGATTCCTAAGAACGGGCCATGCTCTCATTGATGTATTTGAGCATGAAATCACATTACGTGTGGGTAATGAAGCTGTTACTTTTAACCTCGATCAAACTTCGAGGTACTCCTCAAATTATGATTCTGAATTGGTTAACCGAATCGATGTCATTGATGTTGCTTCAGAGGAGTACTCTCAAGAGTTTCTTGGTTATTCTCATGAATTCTGTGAGTGGGGACCCCACCACATCTTCTCTGCCTATCATTTCCGACTCTTCCCCTTCTCTCACTCCGTTTGAGGGAAGTGATTTCATTTTGGAAGAGATCGAGGCTTTTCTCAAGTGTGATTCATTTCTAGAAGGAATTGATAACGCTGAGATTGATCTAGAGGGAGATATTCTTCTTTTTGAGAAATTGTTGAATCAGGACAATTCTCCTCCACTCCCTCCCGTTGAACTTCATAATGAGGAAATCAAATCAGTTGAGAAAACCGATGAATTTCCTGTGGTCGAACTCAAAGACTTACTACCTCATCTTGAGTTACGCATTTTTGGAGGGTGATGATAAATTACCCGTCATTATTGCTAAAGATTTAAGTGATGAGGAAAAGACTGCTCTAATAAAGGTCCTGAAGTCACACAAGCAAGCCATTGCTTGGAAACTCTCCGACATAAAGGGTATCAACCCTGAATTTTGTACTCACAAGATTTTAATGGAGGATGACTTTAAACCAGTAGTTCAACATCAAAGAAGGGTGAATCCTAAAATCCACGATGTTATCAAACAAGAGGTTCTCAAACTTCTTGATGCAGGATTGATTTATCCCATCTCTGATAGTCCTTGGGTTAGTCCCATTCACTGTGTTCCAAAAAAGGGTGGCATAACTGTTGTCACAAATGATGAGAATGAGTTGATCCCAACTCGATTGGTTACGGGGTGGCGTGTTTGCATTGACTATCGTAAGTTAAATGATACCACCCGAAAAGACCATTTTCCTCTACCCTTTATGGACCAAATGCTTGAGAGATTAGCAGGGAACGAGTACTATTGTTTCCTTGATGGTTTCTCGGGTTACTTTCAAATTCCCATTGATCCACAAGATCAAGAAAAGACCACCTTCACATGTCCCTATGGAACCTTTGCTTATAAACGTATGCCTTTTGGCTTATGCAATGCTCCAGGGACATTCCAAAGGTGCATGATGTCCATATTCTCCGACATGATCGGGAAAACTATGGAGGTCTTTATGGATGATGATGCGTGCGATGTGTCGTTGCGGTTTAGCAGTATTAATGCCTACTCAAGTTTTAAATTTATATTTAGCCGACATATCAATAACACACACACTTAACGAGCAGTGTACCCGGTCAGTATGAATATAATGGTAAGTAGAGTGTCGATCACTAAGAGTGGAACGTATTATCTAGTTATTCTAATCAGTATTTTAATATATTAAGTTAGCTATACAACCTAATCTAACGCAAGGGGGTTTCAGCCTGAGAGACTGGCACGATTGGTTGCAATTAAATAATAAACTAAACTAATAGGCACGAATCAGCAAGTAGCACACACGTACACAGATAAATACACGAGACAATAAGAAGACCTGTCCTGATAGATAAGTAGTTTGTCACTTGTTTTATTGCTAGTTTTATACGAAGTGTATAGTTCGATGCAACGCACCGAGATTAAGTCCTTTCTCGTTGGTTCTAATCTTATCGGCGAGTAAACCCTTAATGATTACTTATGACTATCCTATTTATCTTTCTTCCTACTTTTCTACAGACGATAGAATGCATAGGCGATCTAATAAATAGGCGAGGGCAGAGGCATGGCGACCCGATCAACGCTCAGCTAGACACAGAGGTTATCAATGCACTAATAAAAGTCACCAAAGACATCAACATATAAACTTTAATTAATGGGAAAGCAGTTTTAAGGGAGTGCAATCTTTCCGTTGTCACATTACACAAGCCACCAATCCTGATGAATTAAAGTTTACTAATACAATAAAACAAAACTACTTAATGAATTAAACACATGCAGGACCTTCTTACAGCTCTTGTATCTTTGTTCAAGGTGTGTCTTGTGCTGCTACCTTGACTGAATTTGTCCTAGGTTTCTGTACTTCGGTCTCGTATATATTATATGTCTCTCGAAATTCGTCTGGTCTTGGGGTATTTATAGTTTCCGTCTGAGGGTAAGATGCGGCGCATCTAGTAAGTAGATGCGGCGCATTGACTTAACTTCGCGTGGGGTCCAAGATTAATATATTCAGGAATATTCGTACACCGCCAGAAGATGCGGCGTAACTCCATTTATAGATGCGGCGCATGTCCTCTTGTATCTTGGATCGTATCTTGTGAAATCTTGATAGTGATGCGCCGTATGTAATAAGCAAGATGCGGCGCATCTGGAGCAGAATAGTCTTGATCTTGTACATTTCGGTAGACTCTTAACTTCTTGCTTGTTTTGCTCCATAATTAGTCTAAAATCGCCAAGTTTCCACAAATGCTTGTTTTTACCTGAGAATTACAAAAGTAAACGATTAAGTATCAATCCTCATACATAATATAATAAAACAAGTCAAATTAATAGGATAAATGATGGTAATAAAATGTACTTATTTGAGTTCATCAAATATCCCCCCACTTGAACTTTACTTGTCCCCAAGTAAACCTTAGAATTAATCTTATGAAAATGTATCCTAAAAGATATTAGGATTTATTTTTATATTTAAGCACGTATTCATTTTTGTCATAATCACACAACCAAACACTTAACGAATTAGAAGTAAAATAAAATAATTTGATAAAAGCAAATCTAATCGTTTAACTGTCCAGTCGTGACGAATATTCTATCATAAGCTTGGCAAGTATACACATCTCCCCCACTAAAGCCAAGGAATAACAAGTCTAAAGCGGTAAAAAGGGTTTTGAGGTTTAAGGGTTAATCATTCTCATCTCTATCGATCTCAAATTCCAGAAAAGGCGACAAAATCACAAATACATGATCGAATCCACGAACACGATACTTGCAATTGCTCAAATCCTTTACTCGAATAGGCTAAAGATAGGTCCAAACTTTACCAATAATATTATATCAAAAAGGGCGACAAAATCATAAATACATAGCCGAATCCACGACTACGATACTTAAGATTGCTCAAATCCCTAATCTCAATAAATCAAAGGTTTGGTTGGATAAAGAATAATATAGGGTATGGATAATATTTGGGATATAAATTGGTGTAAAATGAAAAATAAACAAAACAAATAAATTAAAATCCTAAGTGTGGTTAATCACTATCCCAACCATCCCATGAATAAGACTCATATCATAGAATAACTCACGCTTTAACACTTGAAACACACGCTTTAGGTAGACACGAATTATACTCAACAAGATCTTAATCAAAGAATAAACCTTTAGTTGGCGTTCCTATAACTGCCAACTCCCATTCAATCCATAAATATAGTATACAACAATTAGTGGTGATATCAACCACTTAATACAAAACTTTACATAAGTTGGTTAAAACAAACATCCAACTCTTCCTTTTTTCTTTTTCTTTTCTATTTTTTTTTTTTTTTTTGATTTTTTTTTTTTTTTTTTTAGTTATTTTTTTTTAACATAAACAAAGATGTGTAAAATTTCACCACATCTCTATAATGATAATTCTGGATAATTTTTCCATACTTTTCATAACTTCAGAAATAACGGTAATAGTAAAAGTAGTAAACACACGAAAAATAAACTCAAAGATATACAATATTTACTTTCACTCCAATTGCATTGTGCAATTTCCCGACCTAACCATAGATAATGAATTACGCACTGCGAACACAGGTAATGTAAGGAAACACACTTTGCCTAAAGCAATTAACCAACCACGGATTTTAATCTACAGGGTAGGCTAAGGTGTAAGGGTGTAACGAAACATTTTAACAAAGGTGTAAGAAACAAAAGGAATGGCTCTAAGGGTTTTTCTAGGGGTATCTTACTCTAAAAGTGAGAGTAACAAAAGGGTTTATACGGGGGTTAACTAACCAGTGTAGTTAGCTAATAACACATAACATATAAAGGCTATTTGGGTGTAATCCTAGAAATTTACCAATTTAGACAAGTCATTCCAATTATATAAATAATACTTATTATGGTGGTCTCGAATAGTATACAAGCCAAGTTCAAAAGTTTACAAGTCACCGGCACACTCATAGATTTGTGAATTTTGAAAAATCACAATTTTTGAAAATAACGTCATGTGTGCATCAATGCAACTTAGACTTTAAACAAAAACATGCTAAAAATTTTTAATTTTGATATATTAAGCACATTTTAAGCATATTTTGAAAAGTTTAGGACAAGTAAGTGTTAAGTGTTCTAATTCTCCAATCCCCCCACTTAAGTTAAACTACGTCCTCGTTGTTTGTATAAAAGGTTAAAAACTGGAAAATAAAAGAATTAGAACAGAAAAACTCCCCTGAGATTTGCTCGGTATGATCCTCCATTTGTATAAGAGCAAAAATCATCTTTCTTGTGGATGAGAACGTTTAAGCTTCATAATAGGTGTATCCACAGGAAATGCAGGAATCTATAATACCACCAAGGCTTTAAAACACACCTAAGTTAAGAAAGGTTCAAACTTGCTAATACATTAGTAGTTAGGAAAAATAAAACTTAAAAATTAAAAATGAAAATCATCAGGTCAGTCGATGCGCCGTATCTTATGGAAGAAGATACGCCGTATCGAGCCTGGAATAAATACGGATCAGAATAGAAGATGCGCCGCATCCTTAACCAGGGATGCGCCGCATTAAAGTAAACTGATAAAAAGTTTTAAAGTCGAAAAGTAAAAAATGCAGAAAAATAAAGATATGACCATTGTAGGAGATGCGTCGCATCTCAGGATTGAGATGCGCCGTATCCTCTGCGGCCTGACTGACTCGACACAAAAATAGAATAATAAAAATTTCTCCGGGTTGTCTCCCGGCCAGCACTTGTCTTTATTCCAGAGTCTTCAAGTTAGACTCACGTTCAGCTCTTTATTCCAATACTTCAGGTTCAAACTCTACCACCTCGTTCTCAGTATCCTCAACTTTATTATCAAAGTATTTCTTCACACGTTGCCCGTTTACTTTGAATATATAACCATTTTTATCGCATATTTCAATAGTTCCATATGGATACACTTTCTTGACAACGAACGGACCCGTCCATCTTGATTTAAGTTTACCAGGATACATCTTTAATCTGGAATTAAATAGTAGTACTTTCTCTCCAATAGTAAACGTTTTATCCCCACGTAACCTCGAGTCATGCCATCTTTTAGTTCTTTCTATGTAGATCTTAGTATTTTTGTAGGCCTCATCTCTTAGTTCATAGAGTTCATTAAGTTCCATGAAATGGTTCTTCGTTGCAGCTTCCATATCCATATTACAATTTGTCAAAGCCCAATATGCACTTTGTTCAATTTCGACCGGTAGGTGGCATGCTTTTCCGTATACAAGACGAAATGGAGTGCATCCTGTTGGTGTCTTATAGGCTGTACGGAATGCCCATAAAGCATCATTTAACTTGTCAGACCACCCTTTCGGATTATATCCAGTTGTTTTTTCAAGAATTCGCTTTATAGCCCTATTGGTTACTTCAGTTTGCCCATTGGATTGAGGATGGTATGCGGTGGAAACCCTATGATATACTCCATATTTTTGCAAGGCTCTTCCCAGATGGTGATTACAAAAGTGTGTTCCCCTATCACTAATCAATGCTTTAGGAATTCCAAACCTAGAGAACAAACTTTGCAAAAATTTAAGTACTACCTTGCTGTCGTTCGTTGGTAATGCTTGCGCTTCGACCCATTTTGATACGTAATCAACAGCAACCAAAATATATTTAGTACCTTTAGATTCAGGAAACGGTCCCATGAAGTCCAATCCCCATATGTCGAAAACTTCACATACATGGATATAGTTTTGCGGCATTTCGTTTCTTGATGTTATATTCCCGGATCGTTGACACGCATCACATCCTTTTATATAATCTTTTGCATCATCCAACATAGTGGGCCAATAAAATCCCGCATCAAGGATCTTTCTTCTTGTGATGACTGCACCGTGATGTCCCCCTGTTGGCCCTGAATGGCAATGTGCCAATATTGCTGGGATGTCATCACCATCTACGCATCTTCGTAAAATATTGTCAGGACATAATTTAAAGGCATAAGGATCATCCCAAATATACTCGCTAGCGCGAGTTAGAAACCTTCTTTTCTCGTCGGATATTAGCCCTTTTGGAATTTCATTTGCAACAATAAAGTTTATAAAGTCGGCATACCATGTTCCATTATTATTGCTCTTAATTCCTACCATCATAAGGTGTTCATCAGGGAAGTCATCAGCTATTTCCCTTTCGTCAAGCACCTCCATATCAGGGTTTTCAAGTCTAGATAAGTGGTCAGCAGCTAGATTCTCGGCACCCTTTTTATCTTTAATTTCAATATCGAATCCTTGGAGCAATAAAACCCACCTAATAAGCCTTGGCTTGGCATCCTGTTTATTGAACAAATACTTCAAAGCAGAATGGTCAGTGTAAACCATAGTTTTTGACAATATAAGATATGATCTAAATTTATCGAATGCAAAAACTACTGCTAAAAGTTCTTTTTCCGTGGTGGTGTAATGTTCTTGGGCATTGTTCAGTGTTTTGCTAGCATAATAAATTGGCTTAAATTTCTTATCAATCTTTTGACCAAGTACAGCTCCAACAGCATAATCACTAGCATCACACATTAGTTCAAAAGGCAGATTCCAATCTGGCGAAATTATAATGGGTGCAGAAGTTAATTTTTCTTTAAGTATGTTAAATGCCTTTTTGCAATCTTCAGAAAAATCAAACTTTGCATCTTTCAGCAATAATTGGGTCATAGGCCTAGATATCATTGAAAAATCCTTTATGAACCTACGATAGAATCCGGCATGTCCTAAAAAGCTTCTAACACCTTTTACATTAGTGGGGTAAGGTAGTTTGGCAATTACATCAATTTTAGCTTTATCGACTTCTATACCTTTCCCAGAAATCTTATGTCCTAACACAATTCCCTCTCTAACCATAAAATGATATTTTTCCCAATTAAGAACAAGGTTAGTTTCTTCACACCTAGCAAGCATTTTATCAAGTTTAAAGAGACAATCACTAAATGAGTTACCGAACACCGAAAAGTCGTCCATGAAGACTTCCATAAAGTCTTCCACCATATCATGGAAGATAGCCGTCATACAACGTTGGAAAGTAGCAGGGGCGTTGCATAGTCCGAATGGCATTCTCCTATAGGCGAAGGTTCCATAAGGGCAGGTGAAAGTGGTCTTCTCTTGATCCTCGGGGGCAATGGGTATTTGGAAGAAACCTGAAAAACCATCTAAAAAACAATAATAATCATGACCTGATAGTCTTTCTAACATTTGATCAATAAATGGAAGAGGGAAGTGATCTTTTCGCGTAGCATCATTGAGTTTGCGGTAGTCGATGCAAACTCTCCATCCGGTAACAGTTCTTGAAGGAATTAGTTCATTATCGTCATTGAGTACTAACGTCATTCCTCCCTTTTTTGGTAACAACGTAGATAGGACTGACCCACGAGCTGTCGGAAATTGGGTAGATAAGTCCGGAGTCAAGTAATTTCACAATTTCATTTTTCACCACATCTTGGACTTTTGGATTCAAACGCCTTTGAGGCTGGATAGTTGGTTTGAATTCATCCTCCATAAGGATTTTATGCGTACAAAATGACGGGCTAATTCCCTTAATATCAGACATACTCCACGCTAATGCTCCTTTTCGTTTATACAGTACCTGCAAAAGTGATTCTTTTTCTTTTGGTGTTAAGTCAGATGCAATAATAACGGGCGAATTAGTGTTCCCATTTAGATAGGCATACTCCAAAGTAGAAGGGAGATCCTTAAGCACAGGTTTAACATTATCAATTTCAGTAGCACTAGCGGAATAAACTTGTTCTTTAATTATATTGCTGCTGTCATCAGATAGATGTGCCGCATCGAAAATATTGATGCGGCGTATGTCGTTACATACAGCAAAGTCAGCAGCTAAATTATAATCAATAGTATTCTCATCAACTTGATCTTCTATAGCAATTGTGTTTTCTAAATTTTTAAGCAGAAAAGAATCAAGCAAATTACTTTTTAACAATTTCTGAGTAAATTGATTAATCGTGTCATCAGAAACATCGATATTATAGCATTCATCGTCATCGGATTTATCTTTACTCATAGATTGTTCCATGTTAAACTCAACCTCATCTTTTCCTATGGTAAGAGTTATCTTTTTATTAAAAACATCAATTATGGCCCTAGCAGTGGCTAAAAATGGTCGTCCTAATATTATAGGAGTTCTAGAATTTTCAGGCATATCGAGGATAACAAAGTCGATAGGTAATTCAAATTTATCAACTTTTATTAATATATTTTCAGCTATTCCTAATGGGTATTGTATGGACCTATCAGCTAGTTCTAAGCACATCCTAGTAGGTTTCGGTTCACCAAGACCTAATTTATCATACATAGAAGAGGGCATAAGACTTATACTAGCTCCTAGGTCGGCTAAAGCATTTTCAATATGCAAATTTTTAATTTGACAAGGAATAGTGAAACTCCCTGGATCTTTTTCTTTAGACAGAAGTTTGTTGAGCAATGCTGCTGAGCTTCTTTTCCCCATTGTTATGGTGCAAGCCTCTTCAAGTTTAGACTTGTTTGTAAGCAAGCTCTTCAGATATTTAGCATATTTTGGCATTTGCACTAGGGCTTCCATAAACGGTATGCTTAGCTGCAGCTGCTTGAGATTCTCCAGGAATTTCTTTTGATAGGCATCTTCTTTCTCTTTCCTCACCCTATGTGGGAAAGGTAGTGTTGATCGTTTAGGTTCAACAGAAGGTTCTTCTCTGATTACAGGTTCTGGATTAGTCTCTTTTGGTTGCTCTTGCTCAGGTGATAAAGATTCAGGGGAAATCTTGTTTGTACCGTCATCCTCGGGTGTCTCTCCGATTTGAAAGGTCGACTTTCCGCCTCTAGTTGTAATCCCTTTCAAGTCTTGCTTTACCAAAAGAACCCTGTTAAGCACCGTTGACAATTGGTGCACTTCAATTGCCAATCCATAAATCATGTTGTTTTGTTCCTTTAGTAACAGCTCATGACTGCCTTTGAATTCATTAATAAAGTTTCTTGCTTCATGATGTTCTTTTTCATTGGCTTGAGCGATTTGTAGTGCAAACTCTTCCATGGTAAGATTTCTTTGGGGTCTTCCGAACAAGTTGGGGAAAATATCGAACATTGTTCCTGAAAATTAAAGAGAGGTAGATTTCAAAGTAAAAGTTTCCAGGTATAAGGGTCAGAGTATTTTCCGTTCGGAGATAATAAAAGTTGCTGATATCTGCAGACGATGCGCCGTATCCAAAAAGTTGGATACGCCGTATCTTATAATCGTTAAAATTTAATCAGACTTTTATTCAGAAAATAGATACGCCGCTTATAAATTAGAATGCGCCGTATCTGTTTTAATTATCAAAAATCGATATACTTATTAAAATTAAATGCGTCGTATTAACAAAAGTTAATGCGCCGTATTTTCGTTACGTTTCAAAATATAAGATTTTTGATTCAGAAGATGCGCCGTATCGATAAAAATCGATACGCCGTATCTGTTTAATAATTCGAAAACTGTTTTTAATTAAAATAATAGATACGCCGTATCTGCTAAAGCAGATGCGTCGTATGGCGTTAACGTTTAGAGAAAAAAAATTTATCAAAAACAGATACGCCGTATCTTGGGGAAAAGATGCGTCGTATCGAATTAATTAAACGCGTTGTATTTTATAAAAATTAAACGCAATACGCCGTATCTGAGAAATCAGATGCGCCGTATCGTTCGATTAAGCTCAGTACAACGATAGCACAAAGAAAATTAAACACAAAAAATACGAAGAAAAAAAAAACAAATAAAAACACAAACGAAAATAAACACAAAGAAAACAAATAACACACAAAAACAGAAAATATGCAAAATAATACAATGAATGCAATTTAATCTAATATACAACACAGTTAGCAGTTAGATTAAAAAAAATTAAAAACCTAATTAAAATACTAATCAAATTAACAGATAATAACAATTCACTCCCCGGCAGCGGCGCCAAAAACTTGATGCGTGCGATGTGTCGTTGCGGTTTAGCAGTATTAATGCCTACTCAAGTTTTAAATTTATATTTAGCCGACTTATCAATAACACACACACTTAACGAGCAGTGTACCCGGTCAGTATGAATATAATGGTAAGTAGAGTGTCGATCACTAAGAGTGGAACGTATTATCTAGTTATTCTAATCAGTATTTTAATATATTAAGTTAGCTATACAACCTAATCTAACGCAAGGGGGTTTCAGCCTGAGAGACTGGCACGATTGGTTGCAATTAAATAATAAACTAAACTAATAGGCACGAATCAGCAAGTAGCACACACGTACACAGATAAATACACGAGACAATAAGAAGACCTGTCCTGATAGATAAGTAGTTTGTCACTTGTTTTATTGCTAGTTTTATATGAAGTGTATAGTTCGATGCAACGCACCGAGATTAAGTCCTTTCTCGTTGGTTCTAATCTTATCGGCGAGTAAACCCTTAATGATTACTTATGACTATCCTATTTATCTTTCTTCCTACTTTTCTACAGACGATAGAATGCATAGGCGATCTAATAAATAGGCGAGGGCAGAGGCATGGCGACCCGATCAACGCTCAGCTAGACACAGAGGTTATCAATGCACTAATAAAAGTCACCAAAGACATCAACATATAAACTTTAATTAATGGGAAAGCAGTTTTAAGGGAGTGCAATCTTTCCGTTGTCACATTACACAAGCCACCAATCCTGATGAATTAAAGTTTACTAATACAATAAAACAAAACTACTTAATGAATTAAACACATGCAGGACCTTCTTACAGCTCTTGTATCTTTGTTCAAGGTGTGTCTTGTGCTGCTGCCTTGACTGAATTCGTCCTAGGGTTCTGTACTTCGGTCTCGTATATAATATATGTCCCTCAAAATTCGTCTGGTCTTGGGGTATTTATAGTTTCCGTCTGAGGGTAAGATGCGGCGCATCTAGTAAGTAGATGTGGCGCATTGACTTAACTTCGCGTGGGGTCCAAGATTAATATATTCAGGAATATTCGTACACCGCCAGAAGATGCGGCGTAACTCCATTTATAGATGCGGCGCATGTCCTCTTGTATCTTGGATCGTATCTTGTGAAATCTTGATAGTGATGCGCCGTATGTAATAAGCAAGATGCGGCGCATCTGGAGGGGAATAGTCTTGATCTTGTACATTTCGGTAGACTCTTAACTTCTTGCTTGTTTTGCTCCATAATTAGTCCAAAATCGCCAAGTTTCACCAAATGCTTGTTTTTACCTGAGAATTACAAAAGTAAACGATTAAGTATCAATCCTCATACATAATATAATAAAACAAGTCAAATTAATAGGATAAATGATGGTAATAAAATGTACTTATTTGAGTTCATCAGATGACTTCTCGGTCATTGGGGATTCATTCAAAACATGTCTCTCCCATTTAGAAAACATGTTGAAACGGTGTGAAGACACCAATCTTTGTCTAAATTGGGAGAAGAGACATTTTATGGTCAAAGAAGGCATTGTCCTCGGCCATAAGATATCAAAGAACGGGATTGAGGTTGACAGAGCTAAAGTTGATGTCATTGCTAAATTACCTCATCCAACTACCGTCAAAGGTATTAGGAGTTTTCTGGGTCATGCCGGTTTCTATCGTAGATTCATACAAGATTTTTCTAAAATCGCCCGACCTATGACTATCTCCTTGAAAAGGATGCTCCTTTTATCTTCTCACCCGAGTGCATCGAAGCTTTTGAAACATTAAAGAAAAAGCTTACTGAAGCACCCATTCTAGTTGCCCCCGACTGGGATTTACCCTTTGAGCTCATGTGCGATGCAAGTGATTTTGCTATCGGTGCAGTCCTGGGGCAACGAAAAGCCAAACACTTTCAGCCTATCCACTACGCAAGTAAAACCATGACTGAAGCTCAAACTCATTACACCACTACAGAAAAAGAATTATTAGCTGTGGTGTATGCCTTTGAGAAGTTTCGGCCATATTTGATCTTGACGAAATGTGTAGTGTATACGGATCACTCGGCTCTCAAATATCTCTTTGCAAAACAAGATGCAAAGCCGAGATTGCTCCGTTGGGTTCTCCTCCTGAAAGAATTTGATATCATTATACGTGATAAAAAAGGAGCTGAGAACCTAGCTGCTGATCATCTATCCCGATTAGAAAACCCACACCAAGATGTTTTTGAGAGAAAGGAAATAAATGAAACATTTCCTCTCGAGACACTCAATGCGGTTGCTTTTCGTGGAGATTCTACTACCCCATGGTTTGCTGACTTCGCAAATTACCATGTGGGTAACTTCATAGTGAAAGGGATGTCGACCCAACAAAAGAACAAATTCTTCAAGGATGTTAAACATTACTTTTGGGACGACCCCTACTTGTTTAAAATATGTGCGGATCAAGTCATCCGGCGGTGTGTTCACGGCCAAGAAGCCGTTGATATTCTTAAAGCTTGCCCACAATGGACCCACAGGGGGACATCATGGTGCCAATTACACCGCCAAGAAGGTGTTTGATTCCGGTTTCTATTGGCCTACAATCTACCGTGATGCCCATGACTTAGTAAAATCTTGTGACTCTTGTCAACGTCACGGGAAGATCTCTCAAAGAGATGAAATGCCACAAAATGTCGTTCAAGTTTGTGAAATTTTTGACGTTTGGGGCATTGACTTTATGGGCCCGTTCCCGTCTTCACGAGGGAACAAGTATATACTCGTGGCTGTCGATTATTTGTCTAAATGGGTTGAAGCGAAAGCTCTCTCCACCAATGACGCCCGAGTAGTGTGTAAATTTTTGAAATCACTTTTTTCTCGGTTTGGAACTCCCCGTTCTATCATTAGTGCTCACGGTACGCACTTTTGCAATGAACAATTTGCAAAAGTCATGCTTAAATACGGTATTACTCACCGTCTTTCTACCGCGTATCACCCACAAACAAGTGGACAAGTGGAAGTTTCAAATCGTGGTATTAAAAGAATACTGGAAAGGACTGTAGGAGATAATCGTGCATCCTGGTCGGATAAATTGGATGATGCACTATGGGCCTTTCGTACAGCTTACAAAACACCCATCGGGTGTACGCCTTACAAGCTTGTGTACGGAAAGGCATGTCATCTTCCGATCGAATTAGAGCACAAAGCCTACTGGGCCTTGAAACATGCTAACTTTGACATCCAAACTGCGGGTGATCACCGTAAAGTTCAAATGAATGAATTAAATGAACTGCGTGATCAGGCCTATGAGAACTCTTTGATCTACAAAGAAAAGACAAAGAAGATTCATGACTCAAAAATAAAGAACCGCGTTTTTAACGTTGGTGATCGAGTCCTTCTTTTCAATTCAAGATTAAAGATCTTCTCAGGCAAACTTAAATCCCGTTGGTCTGGTCCATTCACCATTGCAAAAGTTTATCCATATGGTACCGTTGAGTTATCTCAAAATGACGGTCCAAATTTTAAAGTGAATGGTCATCGTTTGAAACACTACTTTGGAGAGGACATACCACCCATGGTTGTCCCGGATCTTCAAACTTTCCCCATGAACCAATGAATGCGGGGTCGAGTCAAGCTAAGTGACTCGGTAAACAAAAACATTAGCAAAACATGGGTTTTCACCCATGTCTCTGACTTCTTTCTCTTTTCTAACACCTAAGTGTGGGGGAGTTGCCCCTGCTATTGTATATATATAAGTAAAAAAAATAGTAATAATAATAAAATAAAATAAAAAAAATGAAATGATGATAATAATTGTTGTGTTCCTACGCTTGGCTAGTAGTATTTCCTTTTTACGTTCTAAGTCTCGGCATAATAGCCGGTGCTTTGAATATTGAGGGCAATATTCAATTATAAGTGTTGGGGGGGGGGGAATTCTGGCGAATTTTGTCACATTGTACCTTCTAGTGCCCTATTCCCCCGTTTTGGCCAAAATTTTAAAATTTTTTCATTTGGTGAAAGTGCTTTGCACTAACACAACAAATGGTTATCAGTCAACCATGTCTAACCCACATAAGGACTGGCTAATCCGAGAGCAAACGGCTCTTGGTAAAGATATCTCAAATCCGTTTATGGCTTACAATTTGCCAAAAATTGTATGGTATTCAACTCCCCATATCTTTATAAGTGAAGAGTTGGCTAGCCCGCAAGGTTATGGCTTGTGGTAAAGGCATTGGAAAACCATATTTGGTAATCAGCTCACCAAGATAATAACTGTATTTTATCAAAGAGTTGGCTAGTCCATAAGCAAACGGCTTTTGGTAAAGACAAATCAAATCCGTTGACAGCTGATGGTTTGCTCAAAATCATTTGGTTATTAATGTACTATAGTATCATACTAAAACATTGTCTATTCCAGAAGTAATGGCTTTTGGTAAAGAGACATAAAATCCATTAAATTTTCATAAATGATTGCTAGGGACTAGCAATAGTTTAGTATGGGGGATTGATGAGTGTGTAAATACTCATCATTTTTGTCCCATCTGAACTGCAAAAACATTTAAAAACACTCAGAAATGCTTCAAAATACAGAAAATATCTTTGAATTGTGGTTTTATCTGTTTCATGTGCAAAAGGATTAAAAACGGGACGAAAACGTGCATTTTTGGATCGACTTGGCAACAACTGTGCATTTGATCAAGTAAAGACAGAAGTCAAAGAAAAAGTCAAAGTCAACTCCCAAAAATCCCAATATGACACAAATGGTCCTTGGAAAGAATTATTACTTTTGGCAAGATTGGTCCCTGGATTTTCAGAAGTTACAACATTGGTCCCTAAGATTTACCTAAAATCCATTACTAATCCTAAATACCCAACCCAGCCAAAATAAACTACCCAACACCCCAACCCATTTTTTTTTAATAAACCCAAAGCCCAAACCACACCAGCCCACTTATCCCCTTCTTCCTAAACCGCCAAAACACAAAAACCATACCACCTCACCCATAGTATTCTCTGTAACCTCCCATCACCACCGTCCTCTTCCCTATCCCACTTCACCTAACGTCCAAACGCATTCAATGCGTCTTCCCCATCACTCCTCAATCAGAGATAGTGGATTTTTCCACTGTCTCACTTTTGGCGCCAAAATCCAAAAGAAAGGCTCAGATTGTTTTAAAGCCATCCAAGGGTGCAGAAAGACTCAGAGGAAGATAAGTGATGAATCCCACCTCAGTTTTTGTATAAATAGGGCCTCTTGTAAGCCTAATAAGGCATGTAGTTTATTTCTTTCAATCGTATTGTACTTTAATTATCAAAGCTTAATCAAATTTAGTTTTTAATTGTCATTCCATGTTACTTGAAGTCTGTTTGATGTTACTTCTTTATATAATATCTAAGTGTTAACTAAAATCCCAAGTTCCAATTTCTATGGTAACCTTTAATTCGAATTAGGTAATCTTGTGTTTGTAAAAGCTAGTTATCTGTTTATCTAAGCTCATTTCAGCTCTACATAGCTTATAATAAGCTCTTGATAAGTCTCACAGTCCAAATGCAAGAAATTCAAGAGAAGTCAACAAAGTCAACATAAGCTCACAATAAGCAGTTCTGAAGGATAAGCTGCTCATGGAAGAGCTTATTGGGTTTCTAGCTTGTCTTTGACAAGCTAGGGTTGTTTCTGGTCTAGTTCTACTGTTCTATAAGCCAAGTCAGTTGTAAGCTTATTTTTTAAGTTTTTACATACTTACTGTTCCATAGCTTATCTAATTACTATTTGTCATTTTCTTAGCTTATCTGTTGTATTTGAAGTATATTAGCTCAGTTTGATCATTAGAATAAGCTTTAATCTCATTTTCCATCTTATAGCCAAAATCAGTCCTATAAGTCAAAATAAGCTCTTAGCTTATTGGGTGCTTTTTCTAAACTGAGGTTTGCCTATTTCATGTTTAATAAGTTAGTTAATCTATAATAATCAGAAATCATAAGTTATAAAGGCCTTTGCTAGTTCAAAAACCAAGACAGACACCTATCAGGGCTGTTTGGGTTAACAACCCAAACTGGGTCATTAGGGGTGTTCACTGTTCATTTGCCATATTGTTAACTTTGATCTTGCTTAAAACAAGTTAGAAAAGCTGTTTTTAAGTTGTTCTAAGTCCATTTGGTTGGTTTTGTAGTTTTGAGCCATCTGTGGGAGTTTTAGAAGCTCAAAAGTCCATATAAGCCACAATAAGCCACAAGCTTATTTGGCCCTTATTTTTGGCTTCTCTGTAGTCCTTTAGATCATATTAGTGATTACTCAATAGCCTAGATAGTTTTCCTTTGGTCTGCACACTTGTGTACACCTCTGCACACACACAGACCCCATAAGCAGTCTGCAATCATTTTCTAGCCCTAGTCTAAGTGCTTAATTTTGTTAATCAGTTCTTAAATCTTTGGATATCAGTAACTTGTTAGGTGGTCTTTGATTATCTCCAAAAATCAGCACCTTAGCTTAGCTTATTCAAGCTTTAAATTCAGCTCAAAAGCCCCCTATCACACAAGCATATACTGAGAGATCAGTATACACTTGTGTGGATAGCTGCTTTTCCAGCTTATTTTTAAAGCCCTAAATAAGCTCTTCTTTTCTGAGATTTGGATTTCTAGAATCTTTGCTAGGTCAGCTTTTAAGAAATAAGCTGGTATTTCAATTTTGAGCTTATTCTCTAGCTCATTTTTGGGCCTGCAAGTACCCCTTTGGCCTGAGGTATGCCCTGCACACAGCAGACCCTTAAGGTCTTTTGGCTTATTTAGAGCTTATCAGCTTAAGCCATAGCTTCTTCTTGGATTATTTAGCTTATTTGTCAACCTCTCAGTCCCTAGTAACTTGTTTAGTCAACACTTAGCTTATTATATAGCTTTTAGCTTATTTTGAAAAATCAAAAGTTTTAAAAATAGTTATAAGGTAGACTGTTGGTTTAAGCTGCTTAAATTTTAGCTTATTTAATAAAGTTCTAAAAATATTTCCTTTGTAAAAGTTGTTTAAATATAGCTTAATAATAAGTAGCAAAAAGAAAATAACCAAAAAAATAAGTTTTAGCAAAAAGGCCTGGGTGGGATTCAAACCCCAGACCTCCTGCTTGCACACTCAACACCCCAGCCAACGTGCCCTTGGGACTTTTTCATTATAGGATTGCAACATTTATTATTTAAGTACCATTTTCAGTTTTAAGCTTATTTAACTTTACAGCTTATTCACAGCTTATCAGAATAAGCTGTGACACCCTTTTTATTTTTCTTAGCTCTGTATTCACATAAGGTATTTTAGAAAAAAGTTTCATAATTTTCTTAAAAGTTTTAATATTTTTAATCAATTAATTAGTTTAAAATAGTAATTAATTCATAATAAATAGAATAATAATCAGAAAAATATAATTTTAATTTCCAAAATTTTCTTTTCTTAAATAGAACTTAGGAAAAATAGTAATACACTTGTAGGATTAATTTTTAGATATTTCACTTTTTAATCGCGTTTTTAGAATTCCAGTTTCGCGTTTTTAATATAATTTGTGTTAATCTTAATTTTCTTTTGGGAATTTGTTTCCCATTGTTAAATAGAATTAAAATCAAGCAAAAATCCATAATCCAATCATCAGTCACTCTAATCTAAACCTTCAACAATTGTCCATTCACTCCTCATTGGGAAACGACCCGGGTAATCACTTACCTGGTATCACACACACAAACGTGAGTTTTTGCAAGTATCCTTTTTCACAAAGGGTGATTTGTATTTATTCACGTGTATCCATCTGCATATTATTTATATACACTATTTATTCTAGCGTCTCTAGAAAAGTAGGATAGACATAAATAATCATTAAGGGTTTACTCGCCGATAAGATTAGAGCCAACGAGAAAGGTTTAATTATATACACTTCATATAAAACTAGCAATAAACAAGTAACAAGCTATTTAATTATCAGGACAGGTCTTCTTATTGTCTCAAGTATCTATCTGTGTACGTGTGTGCTAATCACTGATTCGTGCTCATTAGTTTAGTTTTCTTTTTAATTCTAACCAAACTGTGCCAATCTCTTAGGCTGAACCCCCTTGCGTTAGATTAGGTTGTATAGCTAACTTAGGATATTAAAATACTGATTAGAATAACTAGATAATACGTTCCACTCTTAGTGATCGACACTCTGCTTACCATTATATTCCTACTGACCGGGTACACTGCTCATTAAGTGTGTGTGTTATTGATAAGTCGGCTAAATATAAATTTAAAACTTGAGTAGGCATTAATACTGCTAAACCGCAACGACACATCACGCGCATGGATAGTTTAACAGGCATCAAGAAGTGTATCCATTTTCGTTTTCAAAAATTACTTAGAGTGGGTAGTAACATACCTCATCAAAGGATCTACTCCAGGTTGAGACTTATCCATCCCTTGAGACAACTGCTCTCTTGCTTCTACCTGTTAATTAATGCAAGTTGTAAATTAACGATGCAACTTACTCATAAACCCCAATCTATGAAAATGAGAGATTATAACACTATAATTGCAAATCATGTAATAAAATTACCAACTTTTTTTATAGCTCTGCTGTCTTTGGAGGAAAAATTATGTTTCTGTCTTTATCAAGCTGCCAAACAAAAATTACTTCCACGACTTGGTATCTTACGAAGATCTGTTGCCCTCTTTGCGTCATTCCTTTCCTCTTACCACTGCTCCTCAAAACCAGCAAACCCTTTCGCTCCTAACTGAGGTCGATTTGTTTGCTTACTGCTCGTGCTCTTGCTTCTTCACACTCTCTTCACATGGGATTCATGAACAAATTAGAAAAAAATTGAATATATGATAATAATATATTATAAAAGTGCAGGAGGAAGTGAAACGAACCTGTTTCTCTTTTGTATAATGTTCAATAAGATAGAACTCTTGCCATATTTTATGGTCGAAAAATGTATATGTCACACGAAGAAAAATATTCTTAAGCATGTACTCAGACCTTAACATGACCTTGAACGCCCTCCACTTTTAGGGACTTGACTTAGCGCAACATTTTAAATTTTATCATCATCTTCAAGTCTCATTTTTTCCTATTTAAGTTGACGTGAACATTGTTAAAGGTGAATATGTATATTAATCAAAAGAAAATGTAGCTAAGGCCTAAGAGTCTAAGATAGTATACCTTGATATCTAACCATAACAGCTCTATTTCTTTGTGATCTATTTTATTCCTCTTCCGTTCGAGGATAGATATATTCCTCCTAACAGCATTTCCACAGTACTTTGCAAATTTATGTCGGTGTTTGCCTACTGCTGCGCCATGGTTATTGAACATTATAGATTCACCTACGGGAAGATATTCTACTTTGTTCATCCCTCTCTTTTTATGTTGTTTTTCCATAATGAGCTGTCAAGATTAAACACCAACACATGTATCACATATAAGTTTTCAAACATAATACAATTTAGTTACGCAGAATGTAAGTACCATGAATTTAAGGTACCGTCGATAATCAAATTAGTTAACACAAACAATATTGCTCATATATATGAATATTAGTTCTACATCAGTTAGTGTATGTACTTTGAGTAAATAAGTGATTACACTTCCCCAAATTCATAAACTAAATAACTTATTCTAACTTGAGACCAATTACTGTTATAAACAAAGCTGGTAAATAAGTGATTAAAACCATTATATGCACAACTTTAACCCAAGTAATTTACTGTCATAAACAACCAAAAATCAGGTCATTTGGGCATTTTCACAAAATTAGGCAAACAATGCAAATTTAAAACTTAACCAAACAAGTCATCGGAAACTATGGAATTATTACAAGAAAAAATCTTAATAAACAATTCATCAACAAATTTACAATTAACTATGCACGAAATTGACAGAAACTATGCACAAAATTTAAATCTTAACTTACATAGAGTGGAGGTAAGGGTTAGGGCTTCGACAGCGATGGTGGTGGTGGTGGTGGTGGGTGGTGGAGGTGAGAAACCAAGCTATTGAAGAGGGCGATGGAGGTTAGGATTTGTTTGGTGGGAGTGGTGAGGCGCTGGTGTGTGATTTTGCGTAAATGTTATAGTTTTGTGCTGGTGGTGGGTTTTGTGTGTCTAAATTTTGGTGAAGCGGCAAATGAAAATTTGTAATTTTGGTGAAGCGGCAAATGAAAAAGTTATATCCCGCTAAAATTATTGGAGTTAAATAGATCGTTTATTTATTAATACCCGATATATTTTGTTTCTCATGTTTATATTTGTTAATTTTCTAAAATGTGACAATTATTATTATAGTTGTTACAAGTAAATAATAGTCTTTGTAAAAGCATTATGTCTACGTTTTGATCGAAGTAAATGTACTAATATGTGTAAATCACATAAAATTAATAAAATGAATATAAATATCCGTGTGACAAAAGTTTTACAACACTTCGAACCGAACAAATCAAATACTAACTAATACAAAATGACTTAATAATGTCTCACATGTCTTCGGCTTTTTATTGAAGTTTACATGTTGTTCCTGAAAAAGTAAACAAAAATAATGTTTATAAATAAACCTTTTGAATATATTATACATTGTATAAATTAATGTTAGGAATATTGTTTTGTTACTTGTGGGATGTGCGAAGTTTGTCAATCTCAGCCTCGTGTCCTTCTTGATGGTCATATCTTAGGTAAGTGGTATCATTTAGAACTTCATCTAAAGATTGAATACCAATAGATAATGGAGGTAGCTCGTCAAACTGATTATACTCGTCCTCGTTCTCGTCCACAACACTCTCAACACCAACTATACGGCATTTGCTATGCATGAAAATAATGAGTCGATTGAGTTTTGTCTCTGTGTGTATTATTCGTGAAAGAATAATAACGTAACTTGGGTTATTTCAGGGAAAATGACCGAGTATTTCTAGGGATGCCTTTAGGGTTACGTGTAACCCATAAAGATGATCCAATGGTCCAGTATGAGCCACGTGGTGGTCATTAGGGGGAGGACAAGGATGATACGTGGTTTGTCATCCTTGACTGAGTCAGGTGCATAAAGAGATCCATGAATGGTTGTAGCACTACCTCTCCACGAATAAGGTAGTTATACGTGGTGTTTGTTGTAACGGACTTCCCTTGGTTGCCAGGCATGCCGCTTGCTTAGACGTATTTTCCAGATTGATCATGGCCTGGGGAAGTGTTTCCCAAGCATGTCGCCGAATCTTAACCTCGGTAGGCTCGTGTTAGGCCGATATAGAGTGTATGGGTCCAAGCAAGTTTGGGCCAAAGCTCCCATACACTATCAAGTCCCCCAGTATATTAGTGTATGTAATTGCTTTAGGGAAATGCGATAATGGACTCATGTTATTGTGACAAGTCATTCTGGAATTCTATCCAATATGTCTTCCTAGGCTCAATGGGAGTCTTATATGCTTTGCTCTGCCTGGGAAGGCGGATATTAGAGTCATTGATTGCGTCATTTGAGTATCTGGAGAATACTTTTATTTCAAATATGTTTACCTTATTTGCTTAGTATGATCAAGAAACAATAATTAATAAAGATTATCTCTACGGTTGATCCACACTACACGTTCACCAATACTCTTGGAATGCTAGTCCTAACACCCGATTGAATACCCAATTCAAATACGCCTTAATGTGTATACTTGCAATGCAAGAAACAAAACTCGAACCCTTTGGGTTTTGTGAGTTCGACCGGCCACACCAAGAAGGAAAAGAGAGGAGAGATTTTGTGCTAAGTTATGAGGATCAATAATAAAGCCTTCTAGACCCTTTTTAGCTTGATCACCAAGCTAGAATTTCTTTCCTTTTCTTTCTCCGTTGGGCCGATTTTCATTAAGGACAAATTAGGGATAACCTAATTTTGATTTTTAGTTTATTATTAATATAATATCAATAATTAACTAGTAAGTATTTAACCTTATTATTTATTAATAAACTATATAATAAATACATACGTTACATGACTTATATATCATTTTCGGGTTAATATAATATAAATACATTATTTATATTATAACTTAGAGTATCTAAGTATATGTGTGTGTGACCTCATAGGCTCACATATACTTACCCGTATAATTATATAACGTGCCTTGAGCATATTCCATCACTATTGTGTTTATAGGTTGTTTTGATGTAGTGAGAGAAATTCGAAATATAATGTGTTTTTGTAAATAGATTGGTTGTTTTTGTAAAAACCGATCTATTTAATTATGTGTACAACTAGAAGTTAGTAAGATCAGTCTTTATCCAAATAACCGATCTATTTATTACACTTCCCCCTCTTTTTCATTTGTTAAATTGGTTTTTAAGAAAACCACTCTATTTGAAGTGATCTATTTAAGCTTTTGTGTAGTAGTGTCATGATTAAAACTTTATGTACAACGCCAAATACTTACAAAATCACTATTACATCATAAAAATAGTAAAATTCCAGTAGTCTATTTCAACCATATTGAAAGTGTTAGTGCAAATATTACAATATTTAAACTAAACAGTTTCTTCGGTTTTAATAATGACAAACATGTAACTTGTAATACATAACGTAAAATGTACAAGTTACTTGTAAACACAAATCATCAATGCATACTTACATCAACATCTCTCGACGTCTCAAGTATGTTTCAATAGAGTCGTAGATTCTCAACCCGATGTTAATCACTCAAGAGTCGTAGATTCTCAACCCGACGTTAATCACTCAAGGTATGAACAAACAAATTTAAACTTGACGGATGATCAAAGAAATAAATTTTTTGTTCTGAACTTCACATTTTTAATGTGACGAAACATTTTTTCAAAAATACATTTTACAAATAAATTTTTTGTTCTAAACTTCACATTTTTAAGTGAGAGTAGATCATTGTGTTCTTTTTGAGATCTTGGAGATCTCTTGTAGCTTGTGGGCTTGTGTGTTGATCAAGTAGATCAAGGGTAGATCGAGTCAAGTGTGTTGATTGTGTGAAGTAGTAAGGATCGTGTGGATCGTGGTAGATTGGTTCTAGCTAAGATTAGTACTCGACATTTAGCTTAGTGTCGGAAATAAGGATAAGCGACGTTGTACGGTTTTCTCCGCCTGAAGAGAGCTTGTTGATTAGTGAAGTAACTCTCGAGTTGGGTACTCGGGGAGTGGAGTAGGGCGAAGAAGAGCTTCGTGACCGAACCACAATAAATCATCGTGTCCGGTTTGCGCCTTCTTAACTTATCTCTTTACTTTTATTTTAGTCTTTATCGCTTTATATTTATATTTGCATTGCGTTTATGTTTTTGTGGTTTGTTTCTTATATTATGTTGATTATGTTTGTTTTATGGTTTGATTGTGTTTGTGTTGTAGTTTACTTTATACCATCTCTAGATGTTGTATGATCATTTTTGACACTTTTCATATTACGTCACACTTGATCGGGTGTTTGATACAAAAGTTTTTAAGTTTTTAAATGGAAACGTATTCACCCCCCCCCTCTACGGTTTCCACAATTGGTACCAGAGCCACGTCGTTCAAATTTTTAAAACAAATGATTTTCAAAATTGAGTACGATCCATGTATCAAATTACCCATGAAGGTGTTAAAATATGAAATGTATTTACTTGCTTAATACTTACAAGTTTTGTTGTTAAGTATACTTTGTCATACTAGTTTGAAGGTTTTCTTAAACCAATAAAAGAATATTGTTTGTAAGTGTCCGGTCATTAGAGGTGGCAAAATGGGCGGGCCGGGCGGGCACGAGCTACGGTTCAAACGAGCTACGGGCTAAACGGGCGCAGGCTAAACAGGCGCGGGCCAAACGGGCACACGTTATACAAATTGCTTTAGAAAAGACCCAAAACGACGAAATAAATTCCTCAAACGTAACACCTCATTTATATTTAAAAAATTAAATATATTATATCTATTAGTTTTTCTTTAAAAACAATTGTAATGTTCTCCAATTGAGAGAAAATATCTGCCCGTTTGTGCCCATTTAACTTTTAAATAGGCAATATATACCCATTTCAAAAAAAGAATGGGACCAAATGTGCCCAAATCTTTTAAAATTTTGCCCAATTAGCCCATTTTTTGAGTTTTGGCACAAATTGCCACCTCTATCGGTCATGTCTTTAGAAAGAGTCGTAAAGTCATGCGGTTTTGAAAGGAGTGTTTGGGACAAACCATTATTTTGTAGTAAAAGTATTATCAAAAATGTCTTTCTTAGTCCTAAACGTGGAAATGATGTTTAACATATACTTTATATGTTCGGTATCTAGTTTATTAAATTTTACATCTTTTCGTCAAGTCGCCGCACTAAAATAATAAACTGAATCAGGAAACAGGTCACGGTACCACTAAATATAGGACGGTACCGTTATATTTAACGGTACCGTGGGGTATTTAAAGGTACCGTGCATCTGTCTGTCTGTTTTCAGTATTGGGTCATTTTCAAAAATTCATATAAAATTAACCACAAGTCCGTAGGAGTCGTGTCACCCATCATTTCAAACGAAGTTGAGTCTACTTTCATTTGAAAAATACTTTTATGAATTAGTTCTAAATGAAAGTATATTAGAGTCCATGATTTTCAACTAAAGGTCTTTTTGGTCATGCCGTTTGCGTAAATGTTTGGTTAAACTGTGATGACGTATAGTCCGTATTCGGGTCACGAACCCGACCCATACCCAAGTCCATCACGAATGGACTCAAGTCCATCACGAATGGGCTCAAGCCCATCACGAAGGGGCTATTGCGATAACGGTTTGGGCTTACGCTGGCCCAAACCCGAAGTTATTTATGGTCTTGATAGGATCCCCTTATTTATGGGATATGTATCAAGTAACTGCCCTATGCGGGATATGCTGAGGAGTGAGGAACACGAAACCAACTAGGGTTTCGTGTGTATATAAAGAGTCCTTCGACTCTCACTAAAGGTACAACTTACAAACCCTAACTCTTCAACTAAACCCTAAAAACCGATTACTTACTCTCACGCCGGAGGATAATCGTGGGAGACAATCCCACGATAAGCCTAACGGTGTCTTTTTTGTTTTCTTAGTGCGCAGGTCTCAAGCATTAAGATCTGATTGGTACGGAATCAAGGAACGCCCAACTTTTGTATCAACAAGTGGCGCCATCCGTGGGACCCTACACTAAAAACTTTGCTAAGAACTAGAATGACAAAGCACGGAAATCAGCGGACTCCGCATACGAAGAAAACGCATGATGACCTACTAGGGAAGAAACAGCAAACTGATGCGGCCTCTAAGCAGGCCTCTGGGACAACCAGTGCGCCCAGAAGCTTAGGATCGTACTCAGATCTGCTCTTTACTCCAGTAGAACCGCTCACTATGACTACCAATGCTACTACAACAAGTACTAGCGCGGTAGACCCACAGCGCACTCCTCTCACCATGCCAGAAGTAAACTTCACTGAACCACCAAATGCGCCTATCCGAAACAAGGATCTTGTTTTGGAAACAGACTCCCTCGCGCTAGAAGGAGTCACGCCTGAACTAGCGCCAAGTGATTTCGTATCTCAAAACTACGAAGCCTTGGCTGCGCTCATGCGAGAGGAGGCAAAAAAGAGGTCAAGACAAAGTCTGCACGCCAGGCTCAACTTCGACCCTGAGCATGAGGCATCCCCACCGCGCTACCAAAAGGAAAGACGCGAGAAGGATAGCCGCAAACACCCAGTGTTTACTAGGATTGGAAGGAAGGTTGTGGATGACGAAGCAGCCGACTTTCAGTATCTGGAGGAGCATGAAGATGGGGAACGGCGCGCCAATGTCCACACTAGGCTTGGTAGTTGCAGGGTTCATGACAGGCTTGGGCGACGGTGCTCCCCAAGTGAAAGCCCTTCAAGCTCTGATTCCGAGGATAGTCGGCGCAAGCGCCGCAGAGGAGCAAGCTCGGATTCCGATGATAGTTGGCACAAGCGTCGTAAAAGAATAAGCCCATCCTCAAGTGATTCCTCGGACAACGAGGACAAAGAAACCGGACACTGGAAATCAAGGGGAAAATACCGCGACCAGGAAGACGAAGACATGTCTCGTCCCTGGCGTCGCCAAAAAGTTGATGCGTTCACTAGGCGCATCAGCGATTTTTCGGAAAATAAGAGAAGGCGCATGCCTGCTAATTTCAAAACATATGATGGGACAGGTGATCCTGATGATCACCTAAAAATTTTGAATCAGCAGCCACTATCGAAAATTGGCCACAACCTGTGTGGTGCCACATGTTTAACTCTACATTAGTAGGGAATGCGCGCAACTGGTTCAGTAAGCTTCCACGCAGAAGCATCGGTGGGTTTGAAGAGTTGCGAAAGGCGTTTCGTTTAAACTTTACTCAGAGGAAGAAGTGCGCCAAAAACCCTGTCGAGCTCGCAAGGGTAAAACAGCGCCAAGGGGAATCCACAAGCGCTTTCATGGAACGCTATAAGGACGAATGCATACAGGTCAAGGCGTGCCCAGAAATACTAAAGATATCGGGGTTTATGAACGGAATCAATAACCCAGATCTGATTAAAAAGTTAAACGATAGGGTTCCCCAAACCTTTGACGAGCTCATGAAGCGCACGAGGTCCTTCGTCCAAGGAGAAGCAGCCGCTGCGGATAGCAAGAAAGGCTACTCGAACCATAGGTCACAAGAAGAGCCAAGGAGACAATCCAATGAACAGAGTAGCAATCGTAACAAAAGCTATCGCAGTCAAGGGGGCGGACGGGGAAACGACAAGTACACCCCACTAACGAAAACTCCAAAGGAATATTTGCGACGGAAGGTGCGAACTTTCCAAGACCCCCACCTATGCGCACCCCTGAAGATCGGCGCGTAGGGAACGGATACTGCGAATATCATGGACAGAAGGGCCATACAACTAATGACTGCGTCCAACTGCGCCAACTAATAGACAAGTTAGTAAAAGAAGGCAGATTGGACCATCTCGTTAAAAACATTAAGGACGGGAAAGACAAACAGAAAACTGGAGGCAAGAAAGAAGCGCCTAAGGACAAAGCTGACACAATCTACATGATACAATCATGGCAGCGAAAGACTAGGCAAAAGGTCAGCCAGAAATTTTCCCATGGAAGCGAAATCTCTTTCCCCACCTTGGCTGCGGACAACGCAGTGGCAGAACCACTCACCATTGAGATAAATGCGGGGGGTCACGATATCCACCGCATGTATGTTGATGGAGGGGCATCAGCGGATATAATGTATGAGCATTGTTTCAAGAGATTGCGCCCTGAGATACAAAGACAGTTAAGCCCAGCCACGACTGCGCTTACTGGCTTTACAGGAGAAAAGATATGGCCCATGGGACAACTGCGACTACTAGTCGCTGTTGGTAATAAGGAACACTCCACGACAGCCTGGATGAACTTTATGGTGATCAGATCTCCTTCGCCATACAATGGCATTATTGGAAGGTCAGGAATCTCGGCGATGCGCGCGGTACCATCCACAGCACATGGGATGCTCAAATTCCCAGTAGAAGGCGACATTGTCACCATTTACAACAACGCTGCGCCACCAGAAGAGTGTAACACGATTACATGTGAAACGACACATATCCCGGAACAGAGCGCAGCTAAAGTACCAAACCTGAAGGTTGCAATTCACCCCGAATATCCGGAACAAGAAGTGTCGATTGGAGAGTCGTTGTCTGACAAAGGTAGAGCGGCTGTATGCGCGCTCTTACAAAGGAATCTGGATATCTTCGCATGGGAACCAAAACACATGACTGGTGTGCCACGCTCAATTGCAGAACACAAGTTACAAATCCGACAAGGATATTCCCCAGTAAGGCAGAAAAAGCGCGGCCAGGCTCTAGAGCGCGCAAAAGCCATACTGGAAGAAGTACACAAACTTGTGGACGCTGGCATCATGCGAGAAGTCTATTACCACGATTGGCTCTCCAATCCAGTAATGGTCAAAAAGAGCGATGGCAGTTGGCGGATGTGTGTGGACTTCACTGACCTTAATAAAGCATGTCCACAGGACTGCTACCCACTATTAGAGATAGACTGGAAAGTGGAATCTTTGTGCGGATATCCCTTTAAATGTTTCTTGGATGCATAAAAAGGGTATCACCAAATCCAAATGGCTAAGGAAGACGAGGAAAAAACAGCCTTCCACACAAGCCAAGGCGTTTTTTGTTATACAAAGATGCCTTTTGGCCTGAAGAATGCGGGCGCCACCTACCAGCGACTGGTAGACAATGCGTATGAGAAGCAAGTGGGATGCAACCTAGAGGTCTATGTTGATGACCTTGTCATAAAAAGCCATACTGAAGATGAAGTGGTGCGCGACATTGAAGAAACATTCACAACACTAAGAAAGATCAACATGAAGTTGAATCCTAAGAAATGCACTTTTGGCGCTATAGAAGGCATGTTCCTAGGATATTTGATAGAACCAGATGGCATTAAGCCATGCCCAGAAAAAACAGAGGCTTTCATCCAACTTCCTTCACCGCGCACGTTGAAAGAAGTTCAATATCTGAATGGAAAGCTAGCCGGTTTGAACAGATTCCTGTCCAAATCAGTGGATAAGTCACTTCCTTTATTTAAAACACTCAAGAAGTGTACTAAAAAGGGAGACTTTCGTTGGACTGCGAAAGCGGAAGAAGCTTTCACACAGCTTAAGCAACATATAGCAGCGCTTCCTAAGCTAGTTGCACCCCGACCAGGGAGGAGTTAATCGTCTACTTATCCGCGACCCATGGAGCGATCAGCGCAGTGCTACTGACGGATAGGAATTCTGTACAAACACCGGTGTATTTTGTAAGAAAAGCACTCAAGAAGACAGAGATTAATTACAGCTCAATGGAGAAGTTGGTCTTGGCGTTAGTATTTGCTGCCAAAAGACTGCGTAGATACTTTCAAGCGCACCCAATAGCAGTGATTACCGACCAACCTATCAAAACAAGTTATCTCTAAACCTGACGCATCGGGGCGATTACAAAAATAGAGTGTGCTACTAGGCGAGTATAACATCTCTTACAGACCACACACTGCGGTTAAAGGGCAAATACTAGCAGACTTCATCATCGAAAAACCAGATACCGATGACGCACCCCCACCGAGCAAGGTAGAATTACAAGAACCATGGGTCTTGTTCACAGATGGATCTTCATGCATGGGTGGATCGGGCGCTGGCCTTATCCTCACTAATCCAGAAGGAATGGAATTCACTTACGCACTGCGTTTTGAATTCACAGCCACGAACAACGAGGCAGAATATGAAGCCCTAATCACTGGATTACGCATTGCAAATCGAATGGGTGTACGTAACCTAGAAGCAAATGTGGACTCCCAATTGGTAGCCAACCATGTGTTGGGCGAATATATGGCTAAAGAGGATAACATGGTCCAATACCTCGACAAGACCAAATCGCTAATACAAGACTTTGACAGGTTTACCATTAAGCAAATTCCTAGAGGTGAAAATAAGAAAGCGGATGCGCTAACCAAGATCGCATCTACTAGCTTCGCGCACCTGTCAAAACAAGTTTTAGTGGAGATCCTAAAGAACAAATCCATCTCGGAGATGGAGTTATCCACGGTAATAGAGGAAAAGAATCCTACGTGGATGACCCCTATTATCGAATTTATAAGCAAGGGAAAATTGCCCGATGAGCAGAAGGACGCTCGACGGATACGGCGCACAGCGCAGAGGTTCAAACTTAGAGATGGTATCCTATATCGGCGCTCATTCCTACAACCATGGCTTCGGTGCGTTGGACCTCTTCAGGCAGATTACGTACTCCGAGAGATCCACGCTGGTTCATGTAGTATGCATTCAGGACCACGGTCCGTCGTAGCGCGAGCATTGCGCTCAGGATACTATTGGCCTACTATGCACCGTGATGCGCGCGATGTGATAAAGAAATGAAATGACTGCCAAGTTCATAGACCCATCCTGCGTAGACCACAACAAGAGCTAACACCTATCACTTCTCCATGGCCATTCTATAAGTGGGGTATTGACATTGCGGGTCCCTTCCCTATCGCGGCGGGAGGACTTAAATTCCTTATTGTTGCAATAGACTACTTCACTAAATGGATTGAAGCGAAGGCAGTAGCGACAATCACAGGTAATCAAGTAAAACGCTTTGTTTGGGAAAATATAGTATGCCGCTTTGGATTACCTGGGGAGATCGTTTCGGACAACGGAAAACAATTCCGTGATAACCCGTTCAAAGACTGGTGCGCAGAGTTACATATCATACAACACTTCGCATCAGTAAAACACCCACAAACCAATGGTTTAGTTGAGCGCGCAAATTGTAGTCTAGGCGAAGGAATTAAAGCACGCCTGGACAAACACAAAGGAAGATGGGTGGACGAATTGTCGCATGTCTTATGGGCGCACCGCACGACAATCAAAGTTAGCAATGGAGACACTCCTTTTTCCCTTGTCTACGGGACAGAAGCTGTCATACCAGCTGAAATTGGAATGCCAACTATCCGCACCGCGGAAGTTAATGTCGCGACCAATGACGACGAACGACGGATAGATTTGGACCTATTGGAAGAAAGGCGCGAGCGCGCAGCTATACGAGAGGCAAAAACCAAGTCAAGGATGAAGGGATACTACGATGCTAAAGTTCGAAGCACCTCATTCAGACCAGGCGACTTTGTATACCGCGCTAATGATGCAAGCCATGCAGAAGATACAGGTAAACTTGGACCAAAGTGGGAAGGACCCTATGAGGTCATTGAAGCACTAGGACAAGGCGCGTACAAGCTGCGTGACATGGATGGCCGTGAGCTACAACGCACATGGAATATCTGCAATCTCAAGAGATGCTATCTTTAGGAAAGGTTATGACCCAACACACGGACATTTTAGCACTTTAGTAAGTGCCCAATAAATATCCGTGTATTTACATTTTTGTTTCATTTAGACAAATGTTTCTTTTTTCTTTTTACAAAAACTTGCAAGTATTAATAAAATGTTGCGGTTTCTAGCTAACTCCGCGACACACTTTACTTTATTGTCTACATATTATTTATGTCTCAATATGGTTTGTTATATTATCTTTTGCCTACATGGCGTGCATGCACTAATTAAAAACCCACGATGGTAAAAGGATGAGTAAACCTAATAAATGACTCGTTGAGTAAGAGGGTTGCAAACCCATCAACACCGGATCACGCATCCTTGTTAAACACCTTATTCTCAAGACGTTGAAGTAAGTTCAATGCGTACCCCACGACGGATACACATCAATGCACACTGTGCGCGTTTAACAAATTAGGAGTTAAGACAATTAACCCCTTAGTATGGTATTTGATGAGGCGAAAAGTGTACCGCTTTTAAGGGGTCATTTAAGCCTTAAATCGTATTTATTTGATCAAATATTGCCCTAAATCGTTCCTTTTGTCATTTTAGGTACTTTTGAGGAGAAATCTGGAAAAGGAGGCATTTTGGACGTTTTTGGAGCATAAAGTGAAGAAAACGGCAAAGTCTCAAAAATCGGCTAAAAGTTACTCTTGACGGCGTCAAGATTTACTCTAGACGGCGTCATGCTTTGGCAAGAAAAGTTGGACGTGAAATTTACTCATGATAAGCCAGTGAAAATAGCATGTGAATTCTGACGGCGTCATGCTTTAACTCAATCAAGGGCGTCACGGCTTAAATCATAAGGGGACGGCGTCACGTTCACGAGCTGACGGCGTCAAGCCTTGATAAGCCAGAATGGATTTTGGAAGAGCTAAAGAGGGACGGCGTCAAGAAGGTCATCCGGGAACCCTAAAAGCGGCGAGGTGACGGCGTCACACTCCATAAGGTGACGCCGTCAGATCCAAAAATCTATATATAGTTTTCTAATCTTTTGTCATTAGAGAGAGCTTAGTGTGTGGAATTTTGGGATAAAACCCTAAGACGATTTTAGCTACTTTTTCAGGGCTTTTTGCCTTGAGATCTTCCATGTTTCATTGAAAGATAAGTTATCAATTAATCATTCAATATGTCTATGTGTTGTTTGATTCTATCTTATTCTTGTCTTTTGTTTAACATGTTAGGCTAATTTTATCTTGTGTTTGCTTAGATCTAATGAAACCTAGCTATTGATTATTGGTTGTTAGTGTGTTGTTAGTTGTATTGGATGATTGTTTATCTATGTTAGGCTTAAGAAAACTGGCTAACTTCCTATTCGGTAACTTGCTTGAACGTCTTAAGAAACATGAACCAAATGCGTACTAAAGGTTTTTATGGTTGTATTTAATGCACAAGCGAATTCTAGTGATCCCATGTTAGGAGCTTCCTAGCCGGCTCGACATAGGAGTGAAGTAGGAGCTTGTAGAGTTGGGGAAGTAAGTACGCCACCCCACGAATGGTATTAAGGAATACACCCGTCATCCACGCGACTAATACACACTAATTAACCGGTAAAAGATAGTTAGGGAGTAAGGAAATCTAAGTAAACACATTTCTCTACACATAAGTTTCTCACCACATTTCATTTTTGTTATTTTATTTTATTGCATTTGTAGTAATTTTGGGTTAGTTGACTAGCAACTAATTCCGCCCACTCTATCAAAACCGAGATTTTACTTGCTTTCATAAAAATTATAAAAACATAAAAAGAATCTTCCTCAACCCTTAGACCTAATTAGAGTAGCCTTTCACACCTAACGAACACTATTCCCTGTGGAGAACGATCAATCCCCCGTACTTACCACTACACTATACTACATCGGTCAGGTACACTGCCTGGTGGGGTTGTAAGCCTCTTGAGATCCCTCGAGAGGTAAAACCTGTTGTAAGGTTACAAAACCACGCAATCAAGTTTTTGGCGCCGCTGCCGGGGAATAGTTATTGTTTAGGTTGAATTTTTATTTCTATTAGGTCTACTCACTAGATTCCTTTCTAGTGAGATTTTTATTTTATTTTTTTTCTAGGTTTTCTTTAGTCTATCTTATTTCTTTGTACTTTTGTTTGTGATACCTTCCACTTACCACATGAGTAACATTGGTCATTTGATCCCTGTTATTCGTGTTTTTCGCCGTGCAAATTTTCAACTACCCGTTCCCGCCCCCATAGTAGCAAACAACAACCTTTCACCCGACCACCACTTTGGTAACAATTCTGAGATGGAGGAGTCTGACCATGAGAATGACTATGTTAGTCCATTTTACTACTCAGACTCCGATGAGGATATCGGTAATGGAGAAGTAGTTAACGAGGAATGGGGAAAAGAGGAAATTGATCCCTTTAAGTATGTTGACCCTAGGACTAAGATCGAAAAGGATAGCCTCTTTAACATGCAATTCCCGTGTAAAATTGGTTATCATGATTTTTATGCTTATCTTAACTCATCTTTGCCTATGAACATTATCTCTCGCGCTAATTATAATAAAATCATGGTAGATGAGCTTGAATATCAAGGAGATAACATTGTTGCTAGGATTAAGCCACTACACGTGTTCGTAGGAAGTTTTGTGTATTTGGTGGATTTTATGGTTATGGAGAATTTAGGAGAATTTATCGATGACAAATTAACCCAAGTCATTTTTGGAGAACCCTTCAAAAGGTTGACCAACCTTGACGAAAAACTTGTGGACGGGTTAATTACATTCTCGGATGGGGATGAAGATTTTGTCTATCAAATGCCCCGAGCACATCCTAGGTTTAAGAACTACCCCATTGAATCTTGCAATAGAATTATGCCTATCGACTTGTTAAGTGAGAATGATAAGAGGAAGGGGCTCAAATATCCACATGAGAAAAATAAGAGATATTATCATAGATGTTTGGAGCTGAATGATGAATACAAGAGAGATAAGGCAACAATTAGATGGCTCACACTCGGATACGTGAGCATAAGCGACACTAGATGAGCCTTACTTTGAGTCTAGCTACAAGACTCGTTAATAAAGAAAAGCGCTTCTTGGGAGGCAACCCAAGCTTTATTTGTTTTATTTGCTTTGTGTGTTTATTTATTTGTTTGTTTGTTTTTATTTGTTTCCGTATGTGTGTTTAATTTTTATTATTATTGGTTCATGTTAAAAACTAATTTGTGAAAATGCTTTATTTTGTTTTTAACTTCGTCTTAACTACATATAAAGGTATTTTGCAAAAGATAAGTGTAAGGGAAATCTAAATCGGTTTATTAGAACACAAATTAACATGAATCGTAATAATAATAAATTAGCATACATATTCGTATTTGTTTGAGTCAAATGCTTGTATCGAGTCATAATGATGTTTTGCAGGATTTCCAGGAAGTAAGGTAAAGGTTTTTCCAGAAATTTACCGGAAACTAAAAATGAAAATTTTTGTCAGGTCATTTCTGACGGCGTCAGGGGTTATAACCTGACGGCGTCAGATTTAATTTCCAGAAATTTTTGAAAGTTTTGTTTTCATAAAAAGTTTTTATTAAAATCTCCAACTTATAATCTCCAGGAATCTGCAAAATTATCATTCCACAAGCATTATATCCTTATATATAGATTTTTCCCGCCGATGTTATGCAGGTTTTCGTGTTTGTTTTCTCAGGTTTAACAGGTTGTTTTGGACAAGGAGATGTTTTTGGAATCAAGCTTATGGCGATGCATTAGTCATGGAGCTTCAACATTCTCTTTGGAGGAAGATCTAACCGTGTAATTTCATTATCCACCGAGCGAATCAGGGGAGTATTTGATTTCATTCTTTTACTTTTTGCTTTTACATCTTATTATTTGAACATTGGGGACAATGTTCATCTTAAGTGTAAGGGGAGGGTAAAAGTACGATTTTAGAAAATGCCATTGCGCTTGATTTTTGTTTGTTTAATAGTAGATGTGTAATAAAACTGAGAGAAATACTTGTTAAGGTAATTTTAGTGCCAAATTTAAAATTTTTTACAACATTTAGGAGTGAAACTTTAGTTCTAATGAGCGTCTCACGGATAGGAGTTATATGACTAGCACAAAAACCATACCACTAAAAAATTTTCCACCCCCAAATATGTGAGGTTCGCCCCTAGAATTGGTAGGAAAAGCATTTATGCTATGATGTGTGTACCGGTAGCACTTAGATTCTAGAACTTGCGTTAGGACCATTCCAAGGCCACAAGTGAGACTACATTCGTGTAGTTAGATTTACTACATGATAAGAGGCATTAGGATTAACCCATTGTTTTACACCTGTGTTTTTGTTATAATTACTTTGGCTACATTAGTCAAGTAATTCTCCCACACCCTTTGCGTTGTACTCATTTTTAGTACACGATACCCCTAGTACACCCCTCAGAGCCTATCTTTTCGTTTCGACCTTTATGCATTTTACTTAAAGGAAGAATTTGTTTACACCCCACTTAAATGTACACCCAAATCGCCTTAGCCTACCTTGTATGCACTCATCTTTAGTGCATTATTGTTACAACATTTGTTTAAACCCAAGTTAATTATCTAGTTGATTACATGGTTGCTAAGTCGAGTCATATCCTTGTACATATTGTTTTGGGATGATTGGGACTCATGGGTAAAGTACTAGTGTAATGGAGTAATGGGGAAGAACATCATTTATTACCCCTATATGTGCTAAATATTTTAAAAGTACTCCAAGTTTTTCGATTATCTTAATTCGAGTCATTAGATTAGTAATTGTAAAGTTATGTAAAAGTTCAAGTGTAAGGGGGATGCAATGCCCCTATGATGTATTATTTTGGATGGTAGGGCAAAAGTGTATGCAAAAAAAAAAAAAAAAAAAAAAAAAAAAAAAAAAAAAAAAAAAAAATCGAAAAAATCAAGAAAAATACAAAAAAATGAGAAAAAGAAAAGTAGAAAAAACATACGGACTACCATCCCGTTTTATTTTATGTTTATTTTATATTTTTGTTATTTTGTTATTTTGTTTCTAGCTTAAGATCGAGTCTAGTCTTGGCTTAGCAACGTTGTATAGTACATGTAATTGATCAAGATTTTTAACTCGCCACCAGTAAAATATCCTTTATCCAACAAAACCGTGTTTTCCTTTTCCCTACACCTAACGTTATAACCCATTTAAAAGCCCTCTTTGATAGTTTATCTTAGGTGCTTACGCCTAGTGGAGGAGGTTTTCGATCCTTTCCCAAGCCTATGGTAATCTATTTGCTATGACAGGTAGTGAGAGATATTTTCCGTTTTCATTTATGAGATTTATTTTGATGACACTTGAGAGATGTGAGTATCTAAACACTACTTGTGAGGTGCTAGTTTATAATCTCCGTGCTTATTATGATTGAAGTGGAACGATTATTTGTTGTAATTACTTTTATGTTAGCATTAAATGACCCCTAGCTTGTATTTTGATTAGAATAAAAGCGCATTTGCTTGAGGACAAGCAAATCTCAAGTGTAAGGGTATTTGATGAGGCGAAAAGTGTACCGCTTTTAAGGGGTCATTTAAGCCTTAAATCGTATTTATTTGATCAAATATTGCCCTAAATCGTTCCTTTTGTCATTTTAGGTACTTTTGAGGAGAAATCTGGAAAAGGAGGCATTTTGGACGTTTTTGGAGCATAAAGTGAAGAAAACGGCAAAGTCTCAAAAATCGGCTAAAAGTTACTCTTGACGGCGTCAAGATTTACTCTAGACGGCGTCATGCTTTGGCAAGAAAAGTTGGACCTGAAATTTACTCATGATAAGCCAGTGAAAATAGCATGTGAATTCTGACGGCGTCATGCTTTAACTCAATCAAGGGCGTCACGGCTTAAATCATAAGGGGACGGCGTCACGTTCACGAGCTGACGGCGTCAAGCCTTGATAAGCCAGAATGGATTTTGGAAGAGCTAAAGAGGGACGGCGTCAAGAAGGTCATCCGGGAACCCTAAAAGCGGCGAGGTGACGGCGTCACACTCCATAAGGTGACGCCGTCAGATCCAAAAATCTATATATAGTTTTCTAATCTTTTGTCATTAGAGAGAGCTTAGTGTGTGGAATTTTGGGATAAAACCCTAAGACGATTTTAGCTACTTTTTCAGGGCTTTTTGCCTTGAGATCTTCCATGTTTCATTGAAAGATAAGTTATCAATTAATCATTCAATATGTCTATGTGTTGTTTGATTCTATCTTATTCTTGTCTTTTGTTTAACATGTTAGGCTAATTTTATCTTGTGTTTGCTTAGATCTAATGAAACCTAGCTATTGATTATTGGTTGTTAGTGTGTTGTTAGTTGTATTGGATGATTGTTTATCTATGTTAGGCTTAAGAAAACTGGCTAACTTCCTATTCGGTAACTTGCTTGAACGTCTTAAGAAACATGAACCAAATGCGTACTAAAGGTTTTTATGGTTGTATTTAATGCACAAGCGAATTCTAGTGATCCCATGTTAGGAGCTTCCTAGCCGGCTCGACATAGGAGTGAAGTAGGAGCTTGTAGAGTTGGGGAAGTAAGTACGCCACCCCACGAATGGTATTAAGGAATACACCCGTCATCCACGCGACTAATACACACTAATTAACCGGTAAAAGATAGTTAGGGAGTAAGGAAATCTAAGTAAACACATTTCTCTACACATAAGTTTCTCACCACATTTCATTTTTGTTATTTTATTTTATTGCATTTGTAGTAATTTTGGGTTAGTTGACTAGCAACTAATTCCGCCCACTCTATCAAAACCGAGATTTTACTTGCTTTCATAAAAATTATAAAAACATAAAAAGAATCTTCCTCAACCCTTAGACCTAATTAGAGTAGCCTTTCACACCTAACGAACACTATTCCCTGTGGAGAACGATCAATCCCCCGTACTTACCACTACACTATACTACATCGGTCAGGTACACTGCCTGGTGGGGTTGTAAGCCTCTTGAGATCCCTCGAGAGGTAAAACCTGTTGTAAGGTTACAAAACCACGCAATCAGTATTAGTAGCACGCTGCAATCCATACACTTGTGCACCCCACGATGGATACACAACAACTTGTGCATTTCATACACAATTATGTTATACACGATCATGTCATACACGACTATGTCATAAATTTCATACACGATTATGCTATAAGTGATTATAGATTCTTGATTATTAGACATCTTTTATGAAAAGACAAAATAACTAAGTACGAACGTTATAACCACTAGCAAATTGGATATAATATGCATACAATCATATTCTTTTAATCAACACTTTATTATGGATAACAAGTTCATAAAAAGTACATATTCAACACGCATATGTACAACAAAAAGTGGACATACCACTCAACATCACTACATCAAAACTACCAAGACATGCTACGAGTACGCCTGAGCCCTGAGCTACCCGCTTGGCGCGCCACACAATCAGCATCTTTAAGCCTCTGCAACAGCTCAGCATCCTTGGGTGCTACCGTTGGCACGCTAACGGGCACCCCATCAGATCTGGGAATGTGAGCTGCACCAAGACCACAAAGAATGGCTTTCCCCTTCACGCCCTTCTTCTTGGCAAGTCTCATCTCATGGGCTTCTAAGGACGCCTTCAATGGAATTTCTTTCTCAAGGGCAAAAGGGTTGAGGAGGTCACGAGGGCGAGCGAAAATAGGCACATGTAGCTGCGACACATCCGGCTTCAGAAAGTAGTCAAGCTGCGCCTCAGCGTCTTCGGATGAGTGCCTAGCCAAAGTTAAACCCTGCATGATCACGCTTATAGGATAATCCTGGTCACGTTCCAGCTGCGCAATATGAGGAAGCTCAAAAAGTTTCAACTTCTCCATAGCAGCAACAAGTTCACCATAAGCGTTCTCATTGTAACCAGGTACTTCGGAGGGAGACATAGCCAAAACCTTAGCCGCACACAACTCCTCAATAGCTTCTGCCTTACCACGTGCCAGTGCACATTGAACCACACCCCCAAATGAGTCCTTGACCTCTCGAGACTCCAGCGTGGTCATGGCAGCAAGACGCAAGCCATGGCTGATAAGCCACCTGCGCTCAGCAATTGTTGACACCAAATGTGGATACAACTCCTCATCATATTCGATGCTGAGCTTGCGCAGCTTGGTCTCCTGATTCTCCAGCAAACTCTCCACAGCCTTACGGAATTCATCCAAGTCAGACATGAGTTTACCCTTGTTTAGCTCCATATATTTCAAGGCCCAAAGGCAGGAGGCCTTGTATTCTTTTGTGCCAGTGCGCTCCTGATTCAGTTCGGCCATGAGCGACATCTTCTCATCAGCAATTTTCTGGTCATACATAGCAGATGCCCTCAATTCAGCATGCGCATCAGCCAACTGCGCCTTCAGAATGTCGATCTCCTTGTCCTTCTGCGCAACCAGGCTACCCTCACCACCATATTTAGCCTGTAGCCGCGCAACCAATGAAGCCTGGTGCGCATCAGCCAACGCCAACTCCTCTATAAGGCGACTTCTTGGCGCATCTCCAGAAGATTTTTCCTCATCTACTGGACTCTCAGTCACAAACTCACCAACATTTGCAGAACCAGTCTTGGGGGGCGAATTCTCAACATGCGCATCATCATCAACATCAGTTTCAGCACTGCACGCAAATAACAAGGTTACTCTATAGTATTAAACGCGGATTAAAGGACTAAAGATCTAAAGGTACAAGTACTTACTTGAGGGGAGGAGTTTTATGCGATGACGCATCCTCTTCAGTTGGTCGCTCGACAAAAATAGCAGGGCGCTTACTTGATGTCCCTGCGCCATCATCACCAGATGACCTCTTGCGCTTTAACCCTTGACCCTCCTCCTCAGACTCATCCATAGCACTCCCCGATGAGTCTATATGAAATAACTCCGCAGGGATTTGCGATCCAGGAGCAGGAAAGCTACGCAGAGGAGTAGCCATAGTGACACCTGTAGGGACCTCCCCTATCTCCTCTGTCTCTTCCTGCGCGATCACCATAGTGCGCCCTGCAGTGGCCTGAAGTACTGGCTCCTCCCCATCTCTTAATGGGCGCACCCCTACGATCACCTGAGTAGGCTTCGCCAAGCGAACAACATCAAACAAATCCATCTCTGCGCAACAAAACTACAAACAAACACAAAGTATGTTAGATAAGCTATAAAAGGAAGAACGCTTACAACTACTAAGCGAAGAGGAAGGAGGAGGCAAGCACCCACCCCGGCTATTGTCATCCAAAAATGTAGGAACCTCTTCCGCACTACCAAAGTAATTGCGACTGATGCCCATGTGCACCAAAAACTCTTCTGGGTACGCTTTGATCAGTATACGATTGGTGTTTATCATATCCGCATCAACCACGTTATACAATCCGGGGTCTGGGCGCTCGTCTCTCGGTAATGATTCTCGAGTATAGAACTCAAAAATCCATGGAAAAAAGGCCCTATCAACCCAAAAGAATTTTTCTCTCCAATCCCTCAGTGCGTCCAACTTCTCCGTATAGCACTGCAGTGTCCCTGCGCGCTTGGAGAAGGAAACCCACCCGTTTGACCACGACGTGTGGTAAAACGCGCGAAAAAGATGAATTGTTGGTTCTATCGCTAACAAGCGACAATTCACCTCAAAATTGGTTATCTTTGCTGCACCTATACAGTGCAGCTGGGAAATATGAAGACGATAGTGATTTAGAATATCTCACAAAAAGAGGGAGATGGGCGCACGCTGGTTAGCGAATTCGAAAAAACGCGTGTATACCCCTACTTTCCCTTGCGGGAAATTCGCTATTGACGCATTTGCGGCCGGAACTACCGGATGCAATGCGAGAGGGATGTAATAATCTGAAGTGAACTGACGAAGTTCATCCTCAGATAGATCGGAATTAAAATCAGACAATTGAAGAACCATGATTAACCTTCAATAACTATTATAAGCGCACGCGCTATTACCTTAGTTCTTGTTGATTTTTTGATTACTGTTTGGAGGTTTAACAATGGCGGAAAATGATGGTTTTTACTGTGATAACCACAGTGAAATGACGGCTCAAGTTTATATAGGGTTACACATGTTCGTGGATGAACGACATGTGTACCCCACTTGTTCTAATCGGATGGTTGGGAACCCAAAAGGTAAAGCACTTTTTCACCCACCCTCACGATTTTCGAAGAAGATACTTGGACTAGGTTAACTTGCTAATTTTGGCGGGAAATACTTGAAACTTCCCCGCTACGCATCGAGGAATATTTATAGCTACAATTGTTAGTCTAGCGTCCGCAATTTCGCATTGCGCACACTAGACTGGGGGGACATGATGACGTATAGTCCGTATTCGGGTCACGAACCCGACCCATACCCAAGTCCATCACGAATGGGCTCAAGCCCATCACGAAGGGGCTATTGCGATAACGGTTTGGGCTTACGTTGGCCCAAACCCGAAGTTATTTATGGTCTTGATAGGATATCTCTTATTTATGGGATATGTATCAAGTAACCGCCCTATGCGGGATATGCTGAGGAGTGAGGAACACGAAACCAACTAGGGTTTCGTGTGTATATAAAGAGTCCTTCGACTCTCATTAAAGGTACGACTTACAAACCCTAACTCTTCAACTAAACCCTAAAAACCGATTACTTACTCTCACGCCGGAGGATAATCGTGGGAGACAATCCCACGATAAGCCTAACGGTGTCTTTTTGTTTTCTTAGTGCGCAGGTCTCAAGCATTAAGATCTGATTGGTACGGAATCAAGGAACGCCCAACTTTTGTATCAACAAACTGCAAAAGGGCGTTTCAACTTTTGAACCTTGACGTATTTTCAAAGTGACTTGGTAAAAATCTTTGAAATGGGGAGGAAACCAATTCGTTTTCAAGTAAAATCAAGCTTAGTATACATTGTTATACTTAATACACAAAATGACGATAAGTATTTTTGTGTGTTATGCTATATGACTATTTGTTTTTCTTTGTGTCCTAGTATTGTTAGTTAATATATATATTTTTTTTGTGCTTATATTTATCTTTAGTTGAGCTATTTATATCTATAATCACAAGCGTTTTACATGCCTTGTTGCTATGTGTTGATTATTAGTTTTTCGGCTTATGCGTCAATAGGACTTAGACTAGACTTCTTGCACTAAGTTGCGTAATTGATTTTGCATTGCATATAGGCATAGACCACTTTTCTTGCATACGTGTTTTCGACATCTTGCAAGTTTTAAGATGCTTTACTAACCTTCTTAGGAATGGAAACTAAGTTGGTTGATCATGTGCGTAGAAAGATATTGTCTTACATAATTATTTTTTCAAAGGTTTAAGTGTAAAAAAAATATATCACCTCAAAATATTTAACACTTTCATTAAATCCGTAACATGATCACTAAAACATTACATCCTTTTGTCTTGCTTGACCATGGGTTGTCTAAACAAGATAAAAGATCATATTAATACATTAGTATTTAAGTAAAAGAAAATGTATTAAACTTTCATTGATCTAACACACACAAAAAATGTTTCAAACATTTACTATTTTACGTATGTTGTATAAAAATAGTTAAGATAATTATTTTTATACTCATGATATGTCGAAAACTAAGAATATTATACTTAATAATATAAATAGATTTTCACAAATAAAAATAAATGACAATATCGAAGTAGTAACTTAATATGTCATTAACCTCACACATACAACTAGTATTAGAATAAATGGAACACATTCCTTAAATTTTTATTTTCTTTTTAAAAGGAGTGATCGTGAGGGTCAAGAAAGATTTTGAGTACATATCAATTCATTATTCAAATTATGATTGATATCATCATCGAATCAAATTGACAAGTTTTCGAGTATGGACATGTAATTGGAGTCATTATTTGTCTAGCTTCAAGATAACATCAAAATATAACGAAATATATTATCTTGAATCTACATACTCAATCACACTCGATTGTTATGAAAATAATGACTTCCTCTCAAGACGAAAATAATATGCATCGGATCATAACTCACACTTGTGTTGAAGATGCCATATTGAGTTTTCTTGTCCAATGGTTGTGTTCCAAACATTAAACTAATATGTTTAAAAGATGCATAAAATACACAACAAAGTAGGATTGACAACTTGGATGTTTCATCCGAAATATTCAAGTAATTTACTTTGCAATGCAATTAGTAAATGTGTCATTTCCAAAAAAACCAAGCACGAGCAAACAAACAACATATGTAAACTTTGCTCATGAATGACTCAGCACTCAAAATCACATGTCTAGTAAAAGTGTCACACATAATATGTTATTAACTATTATGTACGTCATCAATCTTCGAGAATATCACATGTATTTCTCTTATCAAAAGATTGACAAAGGATAACTTATATCTTATGTATCTTATTTTCTTTGCAACATGAATGGTTATGTTACAAGAGAATACACTGCATCTTGTTTAACAAATATAGGATATTAGATTTGAGTGATAACCCAATACAACATGTGTCATTGCATAAACAAGTAAAATTGATCATACACTATAATACTTGTTGTACTAAGCATTCGTAAGAGTGATAAGTTTCCTCTTAGAAAAGCATATTTGTTTAAAGATACGATATGTCTCATTTCAATCATACATCATATAATACTCACAAGATCTATTGAGGTAAGTAACCTTGACTAGATTCTTCTCTCAAGATATGCAAAGGAGCATTCTTGAAACACTCTCGATGTAGTAGATTCTACATTGTATCACATTAGAGCATCTCTTGGCTCTAGGAAACCAAATCATGTTAAAATAACATGTAACAACTCAACAAACAAAGATGTTATCCAAGAGATCATAAAATGCACCATCTCCACCAAATAACCTCTAAATCTCAAACACGATATTAAAACATTTTGCTTGCCTTTGTTAGAAATTGTGTAAGACATGTCATCTTCGTAACCGACTTTCAAAATATGGTTAGTTGAGTCATATTAGGCCATGTATTAGCGAAATAAGCTAATATCATCTTTGCTATACTTCGATAGGCAAATATAGGAATTTGAATTTTTCTAACATGAGAATGACTACTAGAGAACCTATCGCAATAGAAATTCAATTTGACCTAACGGTTGAATTGCTTCCAGGAGAGAAGTTGGGTTCGTGGTATAACCTGTAAAAATGGTCGTGTTTAGCCTGAATTGAGCACCACTAGTAATAGTCTCATACTCATTCTCTAACTTGAAAATTTTTCATTCCTACATTTGACTAAAGATAGTTTACATCGGTGAACTTTATCTCCCGTTAGGATTTCATTTTGAACAAGTAGTAATTAGGATCTTCCTTAGCGAACCTAGATTGCTTGCATCCCACATATGTGTTTCAAAATGATAACATGTTCTCGTAAGATATGATTGAATGTCTTCATGATCTTAAATGCTAAATGATTATCATGTTTTGCATAATGTTTGCATTTATTCCTTATGTGCATTTTACATGATTTTTCTTAAAATTTTGCACCCACACTATGTCATTTTGGCACATAATGAATTAGGTATGCCTATCACTATGAACTCTTAGATGTCATATAGTCATACACTAGTGTCAAAATCTATAAGTTAAAGTAGCCGCGAAATTGTCCTTATTCCTTAGTCATCATTTCGCTTTCTTCCAAGTTATACACCCTTTTGTGATGGGAAGGTTAGATACAAACCTAGTAGAACTCGGAGTAGGTTTGAAAACTTAAATATTTCATCTGAAATATTCAAGTAAGTTTAACTTGCGATCGCAATTGTTAAATGTCATATCCGAAACATCATATTCAAGCCTTTTAACAACATATGTTAAACCGCTCATCCAAAAGCTAAAAGCTAACATCAACCTTCGGGTGACAAAGGACTCACGAGTTACTATATAAGTGATCAGTAGTTCCTTTCATCCTCGTGTGAATATACACTTCTTAAGATCCCAAACCCTGCTGCGAATTAGCACAATAGGCCTTGCATTACGCCTTTCAAAACCCCATGAAACACTCGTGTGTGAAGCACATCGAATCCGTAAATCAACCAAACCTCTCAAACGAGAATCCTCTAACCATCTTCGTCTAGGTCTAGGAATGATGGAACACATTCCGTGAATTTCACAATTCACATGTGTTCAAATGCGTCCTTTAAATCCCTCTCATGACTACTTAAATATTTCACTGGAAATATTGAAGTCATCCCTTACATCTCGTCTCTTGACTTTTTAAATATTTCACTGGAAATATTAAGTCATCATTCACCTCGCTCTAATGACTACCTATGTATTTCCTCGGAAATATAAAAGTCATCTCTTCTCGTCTAGTACCGTTCATCTCGTAAAAAGAATTTATTAGGTATAAATTCTCTCCTCGTGTCGAAAACTCTCACTAAATCAGCGAGATTTATTCGTAAAATCCTCTTAAATTCCAATGACAACATAATTATTTCGTCCGAAATATTTAAAGTATATTTAATCTGCGAAATGCAATTAAATGTCATCTCTCCTTCTCGATCAACGTTCATCGAATCCCGTTGGATTCATTCATAAAAGAATTTATTTGGTATAAATTCCTTTAATCTAAGGTCAAGAAAAATCACAACATATGTGTAATTTATTTGTCAAAAATTTAATTCAGGGTCAAAACTGACCTCATCAGGTCACGATACCCTTAAATAGGGGACGGTACCGCTAAATATAATGGTACCGTCAGACCGTTGGCTGCTGAGACAGTTTATCTTGTTTTCAATTCTCACTGTTTCAAAAGCACTATCGAAACCCACTCGATTTAGTCTTGACCCAGAACCGTCTCCTATCAGAATAGATTCTGTCTATATTCTGATTCCTTAGCTTTTTCCCTTTCACTTCCGCTTAGTACTAAACACATCATATGTTTGGTTACTTCCGTATCCATTATCTTCTCAACTTATCTACACTTTTCAACCTTCGTTCTACACTACCAATGCTTCCGCATCCCACTCATCTTCCACACACTTCAAGCGAAGAACCGCTAGGATAAGTTGAGATAACCCTTCTTCATCAACATAGATAACCCCACTAGAACCTTATCACTAACCCCACAACCTTGAAGATTTTATCTTCTTAACCCTTAGCATATTTACACGTAATCACATGCCTCATCATATGAATGTTCTATAAATATTCACAATGATTGAGAAGAGCTACGTGACTTCAAAGGTGAAGTTTATTGTATGCTATCCACCACTTGTCATGACGTTACTAAGCTCATCGCTTCCGTCAATGTCTGTTTTCCTCTTTATTATTTTTTTTCTTTCACATTTTTTCCGGATGGTCATAGATTAAGGGGGAGCGAAAACACTCATATAGTCTTTCAACAAACACTCTCAAGAATACACAAATGTGGTTCTTATTCCCTAGAAAACTTCCCTTTAGCTGCCCAGAACTAGGCTGCACAGGAAAATTCGTGACTTCCAGGTCAAGGTACCATTAAATGGGCCACGGAACCGTTAAATTTAACGGTACCATGCAGTATTTATTGGTACCGTGCCCTTGTTTGACGAATTTTCACTGTTTCCTCTAGATCCCAGCATCCCTAACCTCAAACCTGCAAAATTTTGCAAACTCACATACACCCTAAGATTCCCTCACTACACCATAGGACACTACCACCAACTTTAATTCGAATCCCACAACTCTTGCCTATATAGGGCCTCACCATTGCAAGCTTATCTTGCATCTCATCTTCAAACCTCACTTTAATATCATTCATCATCACACTCAATCTTTATAACTAAACTTCACTCTTGACAGTGATATTTAGTTTCAAAACCTTCAACCCTTATATCAATCCCACTCAAACCTTTTAGCTACACTTCACTCTTGACAGTGATAGTTAGTCTAAGAACCTTCAACCCATCGATCATTACACTCAAACCTTACAACTATTCCTCACTTTGGATAAGTGATAGTTAGTTCAACAACCTTCAATCCTCACAATCACACGAAACCCTTCATGTACCAAATTATCTCTAACACACAACTAGGATCATCCAAACTAGAAATCTAGAACTTCGTTACCTCAACCCTGTTAGAGATATCCACCCACAATCCTGTTAGGATCACATGCACATTTTCTTTTTCTCTTTTGAAATATATCATGCATCTCATTGTTAGTGCAAATGATATATTAATCTAAACCATCTTTTTCCCAACCCTTTCCTCAAAGGTCAAATCATCAACATTTCCCATTATTATGGGATACCTTTCCATTCTGCATCTAAGTGCTTATATCGTTCACATTTTAATTTTTTTTGGTGCATAACTTCTATCGAGTCATATTTATGGCATGACTTGTCATAATAGTAATCAATTTAGAGTATGTTCATCAACAAACTAATCAATTCAACCAATTCAATCTTAGGTAGATGATTATTTTTTTTCAAAAGGTTTGTTAGAATTTGCCTTCTCAATGACAACTGGAAGAATCATTTTTTGTGTCAGTCAACTGAACCAATCTCGTTCTTGTTCGTGCTGATTGGTTGAACAATTACACCTTAGGTTTTCGAGTCAATTGTGACTCTCTAGTATACTTTGAATTGCATTACGCATTCATCATTGATTGTGTCTCAACTGTCTGGGCTTTCTCTCGTTTTCTACCCTTTGGACACTTTCATCACGTGTCAACCTCTACATACTTTGATAATAGTCACTACCTCATCAACTCTCCTTTTTGGTAGCTACACTTAGCATAGTTAACTTTGCATGTCTGGCTATGATATTCTATCCCTATAATGTTGCGCCTATTCTTTTATACTATTATGTTGCACGAAGCTAACCTTGATGTAGTAAAAGCTTTGTAAGAATTTGATCATGATCGTAGATAATAATAAATAAACAAGGATTCAATCACCATAGGGGAGATTGAGCTAGCAGTCGGAGTATTTGATCATAGCACAACGTCTTTCTAATAGTGGTATAAAATGTCATGATGATGCAAGCTCGCCTTTTTGGGAAGAAAGGATAGTAGTGTAATAAGGGGGAGTAGGGAGTGAATTCAAGGGAGAGCTCGAGGCAACTACCTTTTTGCTTCAACAAAAGGGGGAGAAGGGAGTGTAAACAGGTAACTTTTACATTTTACTATGTAATACGGTTTACATATTTGTCATCATCAAAAAGGGGGAGATTGTTAGTGTAATTATTACGTTTTTTTAAACTAAACGGTTTTCTTCGGTTTTAATAATGACAAACATGTAACTTGTAATACATAATGTAAAATGTGCAAGTTACTTGTAAACACAAATCATAAATGCATACTTACATCAACATCTCTCGACATCTCAAGTATGCTTCAACAGAGTCGTAGATTCTCAACCCGACATTAATCACTCAAGAGTCGTAGATTCTCAACCCGACGTTAATCACTCAAGGTATGAACAAACAAATTTAAACTTGACGGATGATCAAAGAAATAAATTTTTTGTTCTAAACTTCACATTTTTAATGTGACAAAACATTTTTTCAAAAATACATTTTACGAATTATTTTTGAATTAAAAAGAAATGTTTTATTTTGAAAAATAAGTTTAAAATCACCAACAGCTATTTTTCCCCCAAATCAGCTCCAAACTTCCCCAAATAAACTTTCACCACTAAAAAAAAATTTGGAGCGTTCCTGTCTGGGACGGTACCACGATACCACTAAATTTAGTGGTACCGTCGGGTATTTAGTGGTACCGTCCGTACGTAACGGCTAGTTTTTCTTTGCCTATAAATCGTGGACCATTTTACACTTCCAACTTGATTTTTCTAGTTAGTTTTCTCTGGTCTAATCTCTTCTTATTTAGATCACTTTCTTTGATCATTTAGAGAGTCTTAGTTTGTTTAAGAGTGATCCTTTCATCCAACCAAGAGGTCACCTTCATTGCTCTACTAGTGCATGAGAATAACACATAGTATCACAAAGATACAAAGTGTTATAGTCGTAGTCTAGTGCACTCGTAACACTTGTTACGCGCTTGTTGTATCCTAGCATACATCAAGTTGATTTTCTTTTGAATAGTTTGTGAGAGTAGATCATTGTGATCTTGTCGAGATCTTGGACATCTCTTGTAGATTGTGAGCTTGTGCATTGATTAAGTGGATCAAGGGTAGATCGGGTAGATCGAGTCAAGTGAGAGTAGATCATTGTGATCTTGTTTAGATCTTGGAGATCTCTTGTAGCTTGTAGGCTTGTGTGTTGATCAAGTGGATCAAGGGTAGATCGAGGCAAGTGAGAGTAGATCATTGTGATCTTGTTGGTATCCTGGAGATCTCTTGTAGCTTGTGGGCTTGTGTGTTGATCAAGTAGATCAAGGGTTGATCGGGTAGATCGAGTCAAGTGTGTTGATTGTGTGAAGTAGTAAGGATCATGTGGATCATGGTAGATTGGTACTAGCTAAGATTATTACTCGACATTTAGCTTAGTGTCGGAAATAAGGATAAGCGACGTTGTACATTTTTCTCCGCCTGAAGGGAGCTTGTTGATTAGTGAAGTAACTCTCGAGTTGAGTACTCGGGGAGTGGAGTAGGGCGAAAAGGAGCTTCGTGATCGAACCACTATAAATCATCGTGTCCGGTTTGCGGCTTCTTAACTTATCTCTTTACTTTTATTTTAGTCTTTATCGCTTTATATTTATATTTGCATTGCATTTATGTTTGTGTGGTTTGTTGCTTATATTATGTTCGTTATATTTGTGTCATGGTTTGATTGTGTTTGTGTTGTAGTTTACTTTATATCATCTCTAGATGTTGTATGATCATTGTTGACACTTTTCATATTACGTCACACTTGATCGGGTGTTTGATAAAAAAGTTTTTAAGTTTTTAAATGGAAACGTATTCACCCCCCTCTACGGTTTCCACAAAAAGAAAACATGAAAATAAACAAAACCTTACAAGGATGATGATGATATTTACAAGAATAACAACTAACAATCAAACTTAATCCTCCTAGTCTTTAATCCTTGTCTTCAATCTTTACCCAAGTCTTGATTTCAACCATATATAAACCTTGTAAGAACCCTTCTATCTCAGCCCCTAAAATTCTTGATAACCTTCTAAATCACTCAAGGAATGAAGAACTTAAACCAAGATCTAGTAGTAACACTTTAAGGCTTTAACTTGTGCATAAACTGTGTAGCTAAAAATCAAGGTGAATTGGGATTTGTGGTTACTTAATGTCACGGAAAGGACAAGGGAGAAGAACATATAAAAGTTGGATACTTTGCTATTAATGAATTAATGCAAGTTTATCAAAGTATCATTTGCATGTTGCAAGTTACCAACTAATCAACATGTGTAAAGTTGATTGTATATACGTGGATCAAGTAGAAGAAAAGTAGGAAAATTATATAAAGCTAGTGTTTATCAAGTTATATAATGATAGTTTAGGATTTAGAGGGTATAGTTTGATCCCGGTAATTACTAATGTTAAGTCCTTAAGTCACGAAACATAAAACTAGGTAACATAAAAATGTTAAAACTTATCAATATACTCTAACTAAGTATATTAGACGTGTGATAAGCTTAACGAAGTGGTATACGCTGTTAAAACGTAGGTTCAAATACGCGTTAATATGAAAAAAGTACAAAGTTTACGTAAAAATGGCAAATAGCAATAGCTCATATAAAATATGACTATTATTGAAAATAAAATCTCTAGAACACGTAGACTCATCATAGTCTTGTGTCGGTTATGAGTAAAGCTCATGCGTTTGAACTTTCTTAATTACACGCAAAAGTATTTACTTTAATTAATAAATAAAAATATGGAGTTAAATAGGGACCCGAAATGTACGAGTTGCTACAATAGGAGAGACTTCTTGTTTGATTTTAAGGAGTTTAATGGTGGTATGGTTTTGCTCGATGATAATAGAGCATGTACCATCAGGGGGGACAGGGAAGGTGAGAGTACAAATGAAAGATGGTACAAGTTTTGTGCTTGAGAATGTGTGTTACGTTCCTGAGTTAAAGAGAAATTTGATATCTTTAGGAACTCTGGATCGAGAGGGCTATACCGTGAATGCATAAAGGAAGAGTAAAGGTGATCAAGGCTTCTTTGATGGTACTGTCAGGAACTATGAAGGAAAATTGTGTGTACTCCTTGGATGGATGGGCTAAATCTAGTGAAGCTAGTGTTGGTATACAAGAAAAGGAGAATCTTACACAAGTGTAGAATAAACGCTTGGGTCACATTAGTGAAGCACGCTTGCATGAACTAGAAGGAAGAGATGTGATGGGAAGAAAGGTCTAGGTAGGCTCGACAACCGTGAAAATTGCATTCTTAGAAAATAGACCAAGGTAAGTTTTGTTTGAGGTTAGTACACAACAAAGGGAGTTATAGACTATCTCCAAGCAGAGCTCTAGGTCTTTCTCGGGTAGAATCGATGAGCGGTTTCTTGAACTTATTATCGATTATTGATGATTATTCAAGGAGGGTTTGGGTTCATTATCTTAAACAAAAGAGTGATGCGTTCAACAAGTTCAAGGAGTGGAACCAGCTGGTGGAAAACTAGACGGGTAGAAAAATGAAGAAACGGTAAACATATAACGGTTTGGAGTTTTGTAATAAGGAGTTTAATGATTTGTGTAAGGAGAGCGGGATAGCAAGACATTTGACAGCTGCAGGAAGTTTGCAGCAGAATGGTCTAGCTGAACGAATGAACATGATGCTCCTAAACAAGGTTAGGTGCTTACTGATTCAATTTGGTTTTCAAGATTTGTTTTGGGAAGAAGCAAATGTAACACCCCCAAAATATCGTAGCGGAATGTAATATCATTGGGGTGCTATTTATTAATACAATTGACATAATCATAGAAAACGACTCTAAATGGGATGTTTTAAAACTTTTTCATTCGATCATAATAAAACATCAGAGTTACAAGAGGTCCCAAGTAGTTTTAGAAAATATAAAGTATTAACATAAAAGTTTTCAAGAGTTTATCGAATGATAACACAATGCAAGCCATCAAAACAATCTCTGATGTTTTATACTTTTATGAATTAAGCTACCACTAATTACCTACTAATTACCTACTAGATCTAGAGAGAGAAAGCTAGAGAGAGAAAGAGATGGAAGGGAGATGATTACACACACTTAATAATAAAACTTCTTAATTCATCAACCAACAACCCTTTCCCTAAGGAGGGAAGGGGTATTTATAGTTTACATGGTAGAGTGTAACAATTCGCATTTTCAGGTTAAATTCTATTCCTGAATATTTACTGTTCACTGGCATTATTCATTTCCAAAATTTTTATTTCATATTCTCGTGAGATAAATTATTTCTATGTCAAAATAAAAGTTTGACGCTTGTCGGGTCATTTTCGCAAAAGTTATTAAAAGATTATACATTTAGGTTAAACGTCGTTTAAACACCCTGCGCATAACGAAAATCACATGCGCCAATTTTCCTCGCATCAAATAAATGTTTAGAACACTCACAATCAATTAGAGAGATTTTGATATTAAGTCAAAATGTTACCAAATAGACCCTGTGTCTTACAGAACTAGACTTGCGTTTTAAGCACTTTCACTTATCCGCAACCTTAGCCTTCACCTGCACCATATTTTCTATGGCATTTATAAGCTTTTATATTATTGGAAAAGTCAACATAATTTTCCTCCTCCATTGACCATAAAATAATTCTTTGATTTTATAAATCATTCCTTGATTTTTAGGCTTCCGGTTTTACGTCTAAAGGACATTTAACACCAACCGACACGAGACTAAGCCTAGCCTAGACATTTTAAGCCTTTTAAGTTCATTATAATCATATTAGAAAAGTTACATTTTACTTTTCTCAATTTTACGCAACTTTCGTACGTTTTACGTATTACGCGTTTTAGACCCGCGTTTCCAGCTTTAACAGGGTTTGAGCAACCCGATTGAACTTATCACTCATTTTATATTTTATTATGGAGTATAATGATGAGTTTAATCATTCTTGCAAGTTTCGTATTTTTACGATACCCGGTTTTACGTTTCGTGACTTAACTGTTTACGGTTAGCGATTAACGGGACCAAAACCCACTCCGTAAGTCAAAGATAAATATCCAACCTAAAATATCTATATATTTTCTCAAAAATATCTAGATATTTCGAAAATATAGTGAAATTACCATTTTACCCTTGCCCTTTATTTACCAAAATGCCATTCTATGTATTTACGAAAATGCCATTTTAACCTAAATTTTTCCCTATAAATACCAAGCCTAAACCTTCATAATTTCTTGCACCACCCTCTTCTTTATCTCTAAAGTCCTTAAACCCAAGGCGATTCTTAGCTATTTTAGCAAGTTTCTTTCAAGAACGTGCAAGCGTTCTTGAGTAAAAGCTAGATTTTGATCTACTTTGCTCCGAGTTTTCAAGAAAGGCGTCGTTATAATCTTCAAATAACTTCAAGTCTCCAAAAAGACTTTGTTATTATCTTCAAATAGCTTCGGGTTTTCAAGAAGGCGTGCAAATTCTACGTCGAAGCTCCGCTTATATTCCCTTTTTCTATAATACTCAAGCATTCTATATTAAGGTAAGTATTTATATACTTTAAATACTTACGAACTTTTATTTGATTATTTAGTGTTTTATAAACTCTTAATATATCATATAATCAAGTAAGCAAAATATACTTTCTATCAAATACTACAACACTAGGGAACTTTGTGTGAGGGGTTTCATTTGGGTAAACGGATCGACGAGTTGTGGATTTACGAGTTAAAGTGTCCTGGCTCCTCGAACGTTTACTACATGACCTCTGAATTACGATGGCCCGAACGGTAGTACGAGATATATAAACTTTTTGGCATGTTTATATATTCACTTCGTTGTTTTAGAACCTAAGACACGATATCATATTTCTAGGTTGTATGTAGAGACTTCCTGGCTTAATCCATCGATTCCGTTATACGTTGTGATATCATTAGTTCAAGGTGAGTTTCATAGCCCCTACTTTTATACTCGTTTTAACTCTTTGGGGGAGATACATGCTTAACTACTTTCAAATTACTTTTACAAATATTCCAAACCTTTACATATTATTGTGAGTTCTTAGCCCCACTCTTACTCTTTAATACTTGTTTTAAACTCCTTGGGGGAGGTACATGCTCAACTGTTTTCATTAACTTTCATACTCTTAAACATGATGTGTAGTTTTATTACGATATGTGACTTAATGTGTGAAAACTATTCTATACGCTATATTCTTTAACCACTGTTTAACTCCTGGATGGAGCCAACGGAGAGGTATTGATAGTACTATCGGGTTGACACCCCCACCCTTTGCCTACGATTCATGGCCCTGGGTGAATATAATCCAGCTATGAAGCATTCTTGCTTATTCTTGTCACGAGGTTCAGTAGGCGATCATACTTTACATTAAGGGTGCATATATCGTATACACATATGTTCTGATCATACTATATTATTAGCAGTGGGTTGTGAACACACAGGTTGCAAGTTTTGTATGGGCGGGATTTGCAACTGAGTGGATTCACAATGCCTTTGCTGTGGAAACATTCTCTAAAGGCTTACATGTTTTAACAAACTCTATGAACTCACCAACCATTGTGTTGACACTTTAGCATGTTTATCTCAGGTACATTAGACGATAGCTAGATCTTGAAGCATAGAGTCGCACAACATGTTTTGAAGACTTTATACATTCGTATTTACCATTCGATAGAACATTTCGTATACATTTATGTATCATACTTTGGGATCTCATGTTTGTAACTCTGAATTCATTAATCGAATGGTAACTTTTCAAAACGTCTCATTTAGAGGTCGTTTTCTATAAACTTGTACTTTGTATTATGAAGTAGCACCCCAAAGACACAATCTTCCGCTGCGATATTTTAGGGGTGTTACATAGAGGGCTTGTTGCCCTAATTCTCTTAACTAATACATCATTAAACATAATAAAAGAAATAAACGACACAGCCCATGGGCCTTCTACACGGGCTGGGCCTAATAATAAACCTAAAGGCCTGAGCAACCTTAATACAACAAGATCAATACTTGAATAATACAAAACTGTTTCCCAACAATCTCCCCCTAAGTATTGGTCATCAAGGTTGCTTGACGTCTTCTTTGCTTCTTTTGGCTTTGACGTCTTCAAAATCTTTGTTCTTTGTTCTTGATAGTGATGTGATACGATATGGTAGTGATCTGCCGTGTTCCAACGATCTTTGCTTCCGGTGTCTTTACGTCTTCTCCACCATGCTCATATTTCTTTTGACTTTGGTTCTTCAACTTGTTCTCAGTTCTTTAATCTTTATCTTTGAGAAAGGTTGTAGTGCTTGAAATTTAGACTTTTCTTTAACAATTCTGAACTTTTGATATTTATGAGTCTTTGTGAGAACTTCTCTTTATGATATGAGCATGATGGAGTCTTGATGGTGGCTGAACTCCAGGTCTCCAAGCTCCGCAGCAGCAACAGCACGAACCAACCGGTACTTACAGGCTCAGACTTGAGATCATCAACAGCATAGTGTGAAGACTTTCTCAAATCCTAACCCAGAACGTTCTGAACCGGATTCCCCCGAAAGGGATAACACGGACACACCGAAGTGCACCCACGATTCAGTGAGTCGCTGGAGATCACCCCACGACTGTAGACCATTTGGAACAAACACTAAGCGTAACCCACAAGGAGTTACCGAAGTGACCTGCTGTCAGAGTTGTTTGATGTTGCTCTGGCAGGATTTCCATTCAATCATTGATAATCACAATTGTGACTTTTCTCATGAATGTTCTCGGCAGATTGCTAAGATCTGCGAAGGACACTTTCTTAATTTTACATCTGCTGCCCATGATGTAGAACAGCAGAGTAATACTAAGTGTACCTAAGAGATCTTTTTATGAATCTCATGGCTCTAGACTCAATTAGTGCACATTTTGTTTGGTCGTTGGAGGCGTTGAGCAGATTGCCTCCTTTTCAATATCAACACTCTCGTAATGAGAAGTCGATAGATTATGAAGGGTTCTCCATGTGAATGAAACCAAATGTCTTTTGAGAGATACTTGAGTGGCTTAGAAGGTTTATTAGTGCGTCACTGGGTCCATGACGTCTTTAGTCTTCAATACCGGTGATGCTCATCAACCAGTAGATTATGAATTGAACCCGGTGTCTGCCCTAAGGTTGAACAAATGGAGGGCTATTTCTTTTCACCCTTTTCTTTGCTTTTATTTTTAATTCTTCAACCCCTTCTTTCTCTTTTCATTCATTTTCTCCTTTTTTAATATCATACCTAGGACTTTCTAGTTCTAAACTATTGGTAATGTCCTTGGGTAGATCCCTCCGGCTCTGGCGGATCATAGGACGGTTTTTCCTAACCTTAGTCACCTTATAACACCATGACTATCCTATTGATGCCATATACCAAACCTTTTGAAAATCTCTCAAAGTGTTTATGATTGTAAAACACATTTTGTTAACACTTTGAGAGTTTTGTTATTTTCAGAAGAACTCCCCCTTAACATATGCTCATGTTTGTTAAAGTAAAATTTGCACATGTCGGGAAGAGTTGGCACTTTTTTGAATTGATTGAGTTTCAGTGAACCTGATCATCGCGAGACACGCTTACATCACCAGTTGGACTGGCTTGAAATTATTACCCGTCCAGATCAGATTCAAAGATCATCGCTCGAAATTGGTACACTCTACTCAGACATATCCATTGCGAGACACGTTTACATCACCAGATAAACTGGCTTGAAATTATTACCCGTCCAGGATATGTCCTTTCGACTACTGACTGTTGTTATCGTCAATTCGAGGGTCAATTCTTGAGTCTTATACTCATGAGATATCATCGTTGCTTCCACCATATTTTAATCACATTTTCATTCTCCCCCTCAAAAATAGCATAATAATGTTGTTTTTGAAAAAACTTTTGATTAAAATATGCTCTTTTTGAGGTGTTTGTGGAAGAATGTCAAGAACGTTTGTAGATTTGGAACAAAGATTTTTTCAAATACTCCCCCTTAACAAGGGAGTACTTGTCCTTATGAGCAGAATGTTTGAAAAACTTTAGAAAACATTCTGGTTTTAATTCTGCTCATAAGTAAGAAGCTTTCGCTCCTTTTTCAGGATTGAGGCATTGAAGCGTACCTCAGGGTCCTTTCTTTATAAGAGCGGGTTGTACACTGTTATGTGTGCACAAGCCGTTGTCATATACAGGCAAATGATGAGATAATGACAAAATTGTGATAAGTAATACCATTGAGTTTACTCAGGATGGCGGTAAGTGAGAATGTTTGGAATTCTGGCTCGTCCTCCTACGTAACTCTCTAGTCTTCTCATCTGCACTCAATTCGAGTCAATAACTTGACTGTTAATCCAGTTCATGCTGCATGTCTTTAGTAGCTTCTTCGTATGCTTCTTTTTGGCGAATTTTTTGAATCAGCTTCCCCCCAAACTGACAACTGTCTTCAGCAGATTTGTAACTTTGATGTAGATACCATGTCTTCTAACTTTTGAAGTTTTAAGTACGCAGTGGAATTTGTAGATGACATCGTAAACAATCACCAAGCAAATCTGACTAGTCACTCAGTAACGATTATACTCAATGCGGAAACTTCCGTTTGGGGCAACATGCAAGAAATCAGCAAGATCTTCTCTCATAAGTAGGCTACTTCACACATCACAACCAGTGAAAGTTGAAATTATTACACCAAAATCACAAAACTGAACCACTGATCGTCTCTACGGACATCTTTCCAGTAGTAATAAAATTGTTAGCTCGATCATGTGAGTCTGTTATGCGTCCCCGATGTGCACATTTCTTCCCCCTAATTGTAGATACATGTGGGAAAAGAGTGTTTTCGCAAAAAACATCAAAGAATGAAAGAAAAATCAAAGAACATCCACTATCTCTTCCCCCACGATGTCTTCGCGGAATCGGAAGCATACACACTATGGTTACGATGGAAACGGAGGCAGCGTAAACCCTGTATGTCTAATTAGTCGAAGATGTGTGAATTACCATAAAATAGCTTGTTGATAACTCTGCCGTCATAACTGGATGGTGTGTGTTTCATGAAGTGGGGGACCTTTAGCTGTAGTCTCAGTATTGGAGGCAGTTTGTTCTACTGTTGATGGTGATTATGTTGTATGTGCATTTGCAGCAACTTAAGTTGTTGTAGTAACAGATGTATCAGGTACTTGAATTTGGACAGGTTGTGCAGCGGAACTGGTTGATACATCTGGTGCATGACAAACAATAGAATCATCGAACAGTTGGAGCAAACAAGTCTTCCAAATCCTTTGCGGTTATGAGATAGAGGTGCAGCTGAAGATTCAGGGAAGTAGAGACGGTTGGATTCGGGTCCTAAGCTGTTGTGCTCAGAAGCCATAACATTAAGCGGTTGGAACTTTGTTAGAAATGTGGAAAGAATCTTCAACTGCTGGTTGAGGTGTTTTATCCATTGATGATGATGGTTCAGGTTGTGGTGCATCGTCAGCAATTACTGTAGAGGTAGATGCTGATGGATCAGGTGCTTGATTCGGGAGTTGTTGAGCAGCGGAACTTGTGGAAGCCTCTGACGCACTGTTAACCAAACTGTTATCAAACATAGGAGCAAACAGATCTTCCAGATCTTTCCTTTTGAAAGGTAATGGTTCAGCTGAAGATTCAGGGAAGTTCAAACAGTTGTGTGCGGGTTCCAAGCGGTCTTGCTCAGAAGCCATAACATTAAGCACGGGTCCGAAACTGAGTTGTTCCGAAGCCATAGTCATATCTGAAAAGAAAGAAGAGACAAACAGAGCACATGGATCCCCAAGGGAAATTGGGTTCCAGATGTTAGAAGCATGAATTTTGTTGTGTCAATTATCTTCTTGACACCCGAGCATATGATTTCTATGGTGTTCTTTCAAGCCTCAGGGATAGATGTTGTGGAATTCACATTCGTTTTGGTGCAACTGTCTAAAATCTTTCCAGTAGGAATCCACCTAAGACCAATCGTTTTGAATACTCTACCCGTGGGGACCCACCTAAGGTTAGATCTAGGAGATGTTTTCCTTCTAGATGCAGTGGAATGAAATGTGGGAGCATCACTTAGTTGACAAAACCTATGTCCTATATTGATCCACTTTTTAGGTTTCTGATTCTTTTCTTTTGGTTCAACGGGTTTGTTTGGTTTGATTGTCTTAGTCGATTGTGCCTTTGCACGTGAATTCACTTCATGAGGATGTTTTGGCACACAGACATTGCAACTTCTCTTAGATGCCAGCCAATTCTTATTCGTTTGTTGAGTGCTCCTAGGTATTGGTTTGCAACTATTAGCAGTGTTCTGTAAAACAGTGGAAGGCATCACACAGGGTTTTGGACCTAGAATTCCATCCTTTTGAAGTAGTGCCTTTTCCTCGCCTTTTCTAGATCATAGTTCTTGTTCATGTCATTTATGCTATAAGACTCTTTACTTTTAATGCTCGCTTTTGACACTGTTTTTGAACTAATCCTAGATGAGCCAGGTATAAACACTTGTTGAGGTTTAGCAGATACAGATGCATTTTTCTTAGACCAAGAATGTGGAGTGACTGGTTTTGTCAAATCATTTTTCTCAACAACTTGGGAGGCAAACCTAGATTTTGAATATTTGGGTCGTTCAGATTTAAATGCAGTTGGTTGTCTAACCACTGATTGTTTTCTGATAGGTTGTAGAGGCGGTTTTCCCAAGATTGATGGTTTTGCAAACTTAGTATCCACACTTTGGCCAGTCAATCTTCTTAATTTATTTTGCAATGCAGCATGTGCAAACACCTTCGCTTGAATTTGAACTTTCAACAACTCATTTTCTTTAACTAATGTATCCATACGTTTACTTTCTTCATTCAAAGTTGTACCATTGTTGCCCGAATTTAAAGATTCGTTTTGCAGTTTAAGTTCAAGTGAGATGCAATGTGCCTCTAGTTTTGAAAAATCTTTTTGAAACTAGGCAATGGTCCTTTTGAGACAAGCATTTTCAAACTCGAGAGTTTGATTTGATGGTACATTTGTTTTGTTTTCATTTAATGGATCAGACAAAGGTTGTTTGACAAGATGTTCGTCAACATTCTGATCAACCCCTCCTTCATTACTGAATTCAGGTTGTTCAGTAAGTTGGCGATCATGAGCAGACATACTATTATTGACAATTGATTGTACCTTGGCCATTGGCTCTTCGTCAAATACGGGCTCTGTGTCATATGTGGGTCTGACATCTGCACCATCAGCATTTGTATCATTCATTGATCTGCTGCTGTCATCCTTAGCCGTTGGCTCTTTGTCAAATATAGGCTCTATGTCTTTTGTGTGTCTGACATCTGCACCATCAGCATCTGTATCATTCATTGATCTGTTGATGTCATCCTTAGCCGTTGGCTCTTTGTCAAATATAGGCTCTGTGTCATATGTGGGCCTGACATCCGTACAATCAGCATCTGCATCATTCCTTGAACTGCTGCTATCATCCTGCTTTTCAGATTCTATCCCACTGCTTTCTGTTTCTATTCCACTGCTTTCTGTAACACCCAAATTAGCTTCCAGTACTTTAAGCGTATTAGCTTGCTCTTCTTGAATCTGCACCTTCTTTTCTTTCACTCTTTTGTCAAATTTTCGTCTGTGAATTACTCTATTAACAATTGACTTCTCTATCGAATCCATTTGTTGGGTCAGCATGTCTTTGAAAGTTTTAACCTCGATTCTAGTGTATTCCAAAAAATACTTGCATATCATGACACTGTGAGAATCTGATGATAACCAGGAAACGCTGAACCGCTGAAATTGTTCCTTGAGCACTCTAAAGGCGGTCGTGGATTCACTCTCGTGAAATTCTTCTCTTTCAAGTTGCTTCTGCAGTTGATCCATATTGAGGAACATGGTTTTTGTGAACACCTCAACGTTTTCTCTAAAGAGTGATGGAAATACCCGTTTAAATCCATACTCGGTACGTGTTTCTGATAAGTCTTTGTTTGAGAGGACTTTAAGGTGTGAATGAAGTAATCTAAAACATTCCATGCATCTCTCTTTCGTTTCTCTCTCTTTTTCTTGCATTAATAGCTCTTGCATATCGCTCTCTTGAGATCCTTGAGTAACAAGGTTTGATGGAGAAAAATTAGAGAAAGGTGACATCTGTTCATTAATTTGCGACCTTGATTGATGCATTTTCTCTCCCCCTTGATTGTTGCGATGAAATCGGAAGAATCAAACTAAAACGCGTAAAGTGGATTTGTTAGGTGGAAGATCGATTGTTGAAGTAACTTGTGAAACGAGGAAAGGTTAATTTTGAAGTAGCTTGTGGATGTAGGATCTTTAAAGGATAATAACGGTTGTTTTTGAAGATTAGATGTTTGAACGGTGAATAACTTGAAGAAATTCTGAGGATTTTACTCTAGAAACTCAGAGAATTCAATTGTTGAACCTCGGAGAATTTTACACTAGAAACTCGAAATATTCTTATGAAACGTGATAGATCTCACAAACTTGATAAAAAGGTAAGAAAATCGACAAAGTACGGAATAGAAGCTTAATCGATCAAAACACCAAGTCCAAGTCCAAATTCCTTTATGATATCCAACGAGCCCGAATAATCTCAAACCAAGCAACATTATACCATAAAAAAAAATCGTCCCCCTTGATATAACTATCCAAAATTCGTCCAACAACACAACTACAAAATTCGTTCGTGAGAATCAGTCCAATTTTAAAATAGCAAACCCAAGTCCAATCGATTAAAAATTATCGGCCCAAGAGAAATTTAAGCCCACTTTTGCCCCCAAAAGATTACCTAATTTTCGGGTATATAATGCTTATAATATCACACTTGCCCTAAAAAATTAGTAACCTTACTCACACACTTAAACACGCAGCCACACCACAAAACCAGTAACTAAGAAAAATAAATTCGACCCCTTTCTTGGCGCAGTCAACTATTATAATATCATCAGAGAATCTATGATGATAATTATTTCGTGTGAAAGATCTTTTGAATGGTCTTGGTTAGTACTTTGAGCTCCACGAAATAACCAACTGAGATTCTATTTGTTTTGTTTGAACCGAAGGAAAGGTTGGAACTCGGTTTTGATCTCTCTTTGATATGGTTCGAAAAATTAAAAGAAGTTGATACTTCAAAAATTGATCTGTGATGACATTCTTTTATTTTTCGTGTCTTCTTTTTGATCTTTTAAGGTCTGAGAAGCTATTGTAACACACGAACACGAGAGAACTGAGATCTAGAATATGAATGATGTGAGTATGATTCTCTTTTCTTGTTTTGATTTACCGAATGAAAGGAAGGAATGGAAAAATTTTGTTCTTGTTCTTTTCTTTATATTTCGAAAATAAATGAAGTTAATCTTCAAAAAAAATCGATCTATGATGATATCTTTTCGTGTTGATTGGATCTGAAATGATCTTGAAGTACTTGTTTGAAACACGAAATAAAATTGAGATCTTGGTGAGTGATGTTATCTTTTGAATCGAGACTATGATGTTTGATAAGTGAGGGTGATGTTGCTTGTGTTTAGATTATATTTAGATCTCACTTGACTGATGTAGATGTTGTATGTTAGCTCGATCAGAATGGCTCGACTAGATCAACTCTTGTTCGACTATTCTGCTCGATCAACTCTCGTTCGACTATTCTCGTTCGACTATCCTCGTTCGACTAACCTCGTTCGACTAACCTCGTTCCACTATTCTCGTTCGACTATTCTAGTTCGACTAATCTCGTTCGACTATCTGACTATTCGGACTAACCTCGTTCGACTATTCTCGTTCGACTATTCTCGTTCGACTAACCTCGTTCGACTAACCAAGCTCGTTCGACTAAACCCCTTTTCGACTGATGAACAGTATTAACTCGGATGAACAGTAACTAGTCTAACAATTCGGATTTCTTAATTTTTTCTTAGATCTAACCTTCTAACAACCTAAATTACCCCTAGGCGAATGATACCACTTGTTGTTTTATACTTTTATTAATTAAGCTACCACTAATTACCTACTAATTACCTACTAGATCTAGAGAGAGAAAGCTAGAGAGAGAAAGAGATGGAAGGGAGATGATTACACACACTTAAAATAAAACTTCTTAATTCATCAACCAACAACCCTTTCCCTAAGGAGGGAAGGGGTATTTATAGTTTTACATGGTAGAGGGCTTGTTGCCCTAATTCTCTTAACTAATACATCATTAAACATAATAAAATAAATAAACGACACAGCCCATGGGCCTTCTACATGGGCTGGGCCTAATAATAAACCTAAAGGCTGAGCAACCTTAATACAACATGATCAATACTTGGGAATAATACAAAACTGTTTCCCAACAAAAACAATTCCCGTGCGACTTCGTGCTTGCCAAATACCTTAAGGACCTGAGATAAACACATGCTAAAAAGTCAACACAAAGGTTGAGTGAAATTCACAGGTTTATAGTTAAATAATGGACCACAAGACTTCAGAGTTAACATAATAATTGCAATGAATACAATTATGGATAAATAATTATTATTGATTTAAGCTCATGACTTCCAAACTGACTGAAGGTTCATTAAATGAACCAATGCCCTGAAAGGTAAATTGCCATTTCACCTAAAATTCAAATATAGTGCGTTTGTGGCATCTTATCTGACTGCACAAACGGGATTCGTCAATCCCAATAGGCCTATTCACAATATTCGCGTTCACTCACAAGTGATTAATGGTTCATGATTCGTTAGGGACTTATTTTGGCAATATCGGTACTTTAGCAATAATATTTTCTGATAAGCATACAGTTTAAAACACTTGTGTCGAGATTGTAAAATAGCATGTATCTCCCCCAGTGGGTTTATAAACAGTTTAAAGAGTTAAAGTGGGGCTATGAACTCACCTTAAGCAAAGTAGTAATCATAGTGCAAATAAAACGCAAAAAAATCCGATAAAACACTACGAACAACCTGAATTAATATGTTGCGTTTTAGGTTTTATAATAATAGATTAAGAATGCAAGTAAGCATATTATATCAATCATGCAATTGTACATAGCGTTTTTAAGGTTTATGAAGTGACAGGGACTAAAATTGACAAGTTGTGAAAGTGTTACGAGCCCTAATTTATAAGTCGTCCGAGGTTCGGGTTTTATGTTTAGAGGGTATAGTTTGATCGCGGTAATTGCAAACGTGATGTTTTACGACGCGAAATTTAAAATCGGGTAACGTAAAAATATAAAACTTAAAAAAATATTAAAACTTGTTAACAAAACCTATTTTGATATTTTAGGTGATCCTTGAGCTTGTTGGGTGATTATTTGTTGTTTAAAAATTGCAAACGTAGACTGAAAATGCGCAAAAAGCAAAATGTGCAAAGTTTGATTAAAAACGCAAAAGTAAAAATGGGATATTCAAATTATAATGAGTATTGTCGGGTGTTGGTTTGAGTTAAATGTACGTTTAACGACGTACACGGAATAACCTATCTAGTTATCCGTAAGAGTGAATTTACTTAAAATAAAAATATTAAGTAAAATTTAATAATTAAATAATGACCTCAAAATTGTGAATTGTTACAGTACCTAATCTTTAAAGGGAATCCCGTCCCGGGATTCAGTTCGAGTTAGATGTCGATGATGTGTTAGTGAAAAGGTGTGGATATTTCCGACGTATTTGGTCTTCTCTTTCCCAAGTGTATTCTGGTCCTCGTCGAGAGTTCCAACGAACCTTGACAATAGAGATACGGTTCTGCTTCAACCGCTTGACCTCTCGGTCCATGATTTCTACAGGTTCTTCGACAAAAATGAAGTTTGTCGTCAAGTTGAATCTCCTCTAGTGGAATGTCGAGGGTTTCCTCTAATAAGTATTTCTTCAGGTTCGAAACGTGAAATGTGTTGTGTACTCTACTGAGTTATGGTATAAGTTCGAGTCGGTAAGCTACCGGACCGTCTTCAGCCAAACTTTTGAAGGGTTTAATGTACCTCGGGTTCGTTTTTCCTTGTTTCTCGAAACGTATCACGTACTTTCATGGCGAGACTTTCGGCACGATTATATTTCCAACCTGAAATTCTAATGGATTACGTGTCACATTGGCGTAACTCTTCTGACGACTTCGTGCGGCTTGCAGCCTATTGTCTGGGGGTGTTGCTCCTAAGCCATGATACGTACTAACAATTAATGTAGATGGGAAACCACAGAGGCGTATTATCAGTCGAAAGGAGTATATATCAATGTCATGGATGTTGGATCGACATACTCTGACCAAACTAACTTGTAGCTTGTCTACGGTTTAACAACTTTGAATGAATTCAAAACTATTAATAATGAAACATTGATATACTTTGCTAAGTATGCGGAATCTACTTCAACAAAGCTAAGAAGAATTAATAAACGACTTTGAATATTATTAAAACCTTGAACCTGCTTTCTTACACAGATTCACTAACAAACTCTAAACTCTAATACTTCTAATAATCGTATATCACTAATCGCATGAACTTGTCTCTCTAAAAAACACACGTATATCTAATGCCAACCTAGGGATCCTTTTATAGGCACAAGGAAAACCCTAGTCGGTTTACAAACTTGGATAACAAGTAATTCTAATTATAACTCTAATCTAATACGAACATTCTAGAATTACACATTAGTCCTTAAACTATTTGCATAGCAGTCCTTTAACGAGCAGCAGTACTTTGACTAATTAACAGTACTTTGACTTGAGTAGCAGTACTTTGACTTTCATAGCCCAACAATCCTCCCCTAACTTGAATTCTACTTGCTTGATTTCAAGTTCCTTTGTATGTCTTTAACTTCAACACTTTATCTTCAAGGAAAGGTTGTTTCTTTGAAATCTGACTCGTTTTTGGTCATCATCAATGCAATCAGTATCTTCAATCTTCATCAGCAACATTTCTTTTCAGCATCATATCTTTTCAGCAACACAGCATCATATTGGCAATATGTACATCAGATCTTTAAAAGTTTCATACTATTCTCATCACTTCCAGGTGTGTTAACTCCTGTGAGAGGTGAATCATTGAAAATCTTAATGGATTTTGATGTCTCTTTACCAAAGCCATTAACTCTGGAGTAGCCAATGTTTAGATTTAGGAAAAACCATGGTACATTGATAACCATATGATTTTTAGCAAATCATCAGCTATCAACGGATTTGAGTAGTCTTTACCAAATAGCCGTTTGCTTTTGGACTAGCTAGTTCTTTTAGTACAATCACTACCATGGTGAACTAATTACCATATAATGGTTTTCCACAGCCTTTACCACAAAGCCATTATCTTGTGGGCTAGCCAACTCTTCACTAATATAGATATGGTGAGTTGAAAACCATACAATTTTTAGTAAATTGTCAACTAAAAACGGATTTGATAATCACATCAGAGCCGTACCCTCATGATGAGTCAAACTCTTTCTTGTTTGTTAAACATGGTGAGTTGATTACCATTTGTTGTGTAGTACAAGTACTAACACCATGCTGTTGCTTTCAAAACCATTTGTTGCTGTTTCATCTTTGTGCTTCAAAATGTTTTTGCACTTATCAAAAATTACTAATTTTATCAAAAGACTTTACTGGTTTTATGCTGCAAGCAGTACTTTGTGAAAGTACTGTCTGACCAGCAGTACTTTGAAGAAAGTACTTATTTTTCAAAAGATTTATATAATAATTAAACCATACCAGTAGTTATGCATTAAGCTTCAGATTCTATTGTCCACTTGATGAATAATTTTATGACCATCAATGCTACTTCATCCTCTTGTTCCACTTCCATTCCATGCTCTAGCATCCTGATCATCAGATCTCTTGTGAGTGGATATCTCTGTTCTGCTAGCATATGAATCATAGTGCCATCTTCTAACTCCAAAACATGTATCCCAACTGATTCAAAAAATCTCCATCTGTTAATCTCCTAGTTGTCTTGATCTTCCCACAAAGTACTGTCCTTTGTTTCCTCTGTCTCCCAGATTGTTGTGAGATCTCCTAACAATATCAAACCTACTCCTTGTGGTGGAATATGCTCAAAATAAGTTTGCACTTGGAGATATAACTGAAGTATATCATCTCTATCAATCAGATGTAGTATATCCCATAATGAATTGAACACTCTAAAACTTCCATCTTGTCTATGAAAGATCAGATAATCTCCTTCTTTAGATTCTACAACTGAAAAAGTAGATATCTTAGACTTCTTATCAGTATCTTCTTTCAATTTTGGATTCTCAAAGTCAACAACTCTAAGATAATTTCTGAGCTCATCAACTGTGTCTGTTCTTAATTCAACAGCTTCCTTGAACTTCTTTGATGGCTGTTCATCAGTGATTCTTTTCCTCTTTGAGCTTCTTGTAACAGCTCTTTCCTTTCTTTTATCTTCAAGCTCCTTATCTTCAAAAGAAATAATACTTGCAAGATCTTTTTGAATAGCTTCTCTAACAGCATCATACAGATCCTTCATCTCTGTATATGTCAATCTAACTAAACCTGTATATCCTTGACCTTTCAGATAAGCCATCATATCATTCCTTTCTCTAGCTTTACTAAGTGGCCTTTTTGACTGAACACTCTTCCTTGATTCTTCAGCATCTATTTCTGCTTGCAATATTCTAGCTGCTTCCTCATTTTTGGCAACCTGAATTTGTCTTAACTGTGCCAATGTCATCTTCTTCTTCTTCTTTTCTATCAAGATCCCTTTTCCTTTATCTTTTGGATCTATCACTTGTGCAGGTTGAGAAGAAGTATTATGTTGTTGTTCAATCTCATGAATACTGATGCCTCTTTGACTTGACATATTAAGCATAATATCAGCAATTGTTTCATCATCACTGTTAGTATGAGCTATAACATCTTCTTCCTGAGCTGGTTTAGAAGGGCCTACTTCCTCTTGAACTTGAATTGAAGGACCAATATCTTCTTCAAAATCTAAGGTTCTAGGTGTAATAGTGAATTGCCTCTCAGTACCTTGTTGAGCAGTACTTTCTTGAGCAGTACTTTCAGCTTCAGCTCCTTCCAAGTTTATTTCCTCAGTATCACCACTTCTTACTTCAACAGCAGCTTCTTCCAAATTTATTTGCTCTGTTTCATCACTCTTCCTCTCAACAGTATCTTGAGGAATATTTTCAGGTGGTGTCCTCTGAGTATCATCCATAAATCCAGCATCTTGTTCAAAACCAGCATCATCTTCATTCAAATTCTCTAAATTCCTCCCCAATTGGAATGAAGATTGCTTCTTAGACTTTTTCTTCTTTGACTTAGAAATCTTCGTAGGTATCTTACCACTCTGCTTCTGAGACTTTACCCATAATCTATGGTGTTGAACTAGTGGCCAAACATACCTCTTCAATCTTTGAAACTTAGTCTTTAATTTGACTATCTTAGCAGCTTGAGCCTCACTCTCCTTTTTCAGCCTCTTTAACTCCCTTGTTAAAGCATAATTGTCCAATTCTGCCTCTTCTTCTTCAAATTGCTTAGACATATTTGTGGAAGAAGAATCATTAGGAGATGGTGGTTGATGCATACCTTGGTCTGACTCCTCATGAGTAGGAATGTCCATAGGAGCAGTATCTTCCCTAGTAGCAGAATGTTGAGAAGCAGTATGTTGAGAAGCAGTAGGTTGAGGAATACTAACTTCTCTTGAAACTGGAGACTCTTGAGTTGCTGAGGCAGTACTTTAAGCAACAAAGCAGTACGTTCCATCTTCTTATCCATAATCAATACTCCAAACTAAAACCAAGAACTTGTAAATGGTTCATGCTTAAGTTCTAACTAATAACTTATGTTGCCTCCCCTCAAATACAACATATAGGCTAAACTAAACTACTAAAAACCAATACTTTCAATAAGAACTAATAGAAAGTATACTAACTAATACTAAAGCCTCCCCTCAAATGTAGCCTAGTAGTTGATCATCCCAATGCTCACAACTAAGTGGTTGAATCTTGAAACATCAAATCCCTTAGTGAGTAGATCAGCTACATTATCATCTGTGTGAACCTTAACCACATTGATAAGCCTGTGCTCATAACAATCCCGAATGAAGTGATGCCTAATCTGAATATGCTTGGTCTTGGAGTGATAAACTGGAATCTTCACAATGCAGATGGTACTCTCATTATCAATATTGATAGGAGTATTTTTGAAATTGAATCCATAATCCAAGAGTTGATTTTGCATCCACAAAACTTGTCCACAACAGCTTGCAAGCACCACATATTCTGCTTCAGTAGAGGAGGTTGCAGCAATGGTTTGCTTCTTACATTGCCAGGAGACTAATCTTCGTCCAAGATATTGACACCCTCCTGAGGTTGATCTTCTATCATAGTTATCCCCTGCATAGTCACTATCTGAAAAGGCTTCCAAGTGAAAAGGTGACTCCTTAGGATACCATAATCCTAACTTTGGTTGATGCTTGAGATATCTAAAAATCCTCTTGACTGCATACATATGGGAAACCTTTGGTGTAACCTGAAATCTTGCACATAAGCAAACAGCAAACATGATGTCAGGTCTTGATGCAGTTAAGTACATAAGACAACCAATCATAGATCTGTAAAGCTTGACATCCACAGCTTGTCCATCTTCATCCTTGCCTAAGGGTTTATTTTTATCAATGGGTGTGGTGGCAGGCCTGAGATTTGGAAGGTCAAATCTTTTAAGTATGTCTGCAACATACTTTTCTTGGTTAATGAAGATTCCATCTCTTGTTTGTCTAACTTGAAGACCCAAAAAGAAAGTTAATTCTCCCATAGAACTCATTTGAAACTCCTTCTGCATAAGATCTTCAAATTCTTTCACCATAGACTTCTTTGTAGCCCCAAATATAATATCATCCACATATACTTGGACTAACATAATGTCTTTCTTATCCCTCTTGATAAACAAAGTCTTATCAATTGCTCCTCTCCTATAACCATGTTGTAATAGAAAGTTTGAGAGTCTCTCATACCAAGCTCTGGGAGCTTGATGAAGGCCATACAGTGCCTTGATCACTTTGTAGACTTTGTTTGGATGAGCAGGATCTTCAAAACCAGGAGGTTGTTTAACATAAACTTCCTCAGAAATTGTGCCATAAAGGAAAGCACTTTTCACATCCATTTGGTAGACAGGAAATCCCATGTATGATGCAAAGGCAAGAAATAACCTTATTGCCTCTATCCTTGCAACAGGAGCAAACACTTCATCATAATCCACTCCTTCTTCTTGGCGATATCCTTGTGCAACCAATCTTGCTTTATTTTTGATAACATTCCCTCTTTCATCTCTTTTGATTCTGAAAACCCATCTTGTACCAATGACTCTTTTACCATCTGGTAAATCACATAATACCCAGACTTCTTGAAGCTTGAATTGTAGAAGCTCCTCTTGCATGGCTTCAACCCAACTTTCATCAGCTAAAGCTTGAGCTACCTTCTTGGGTTCTTCTTGAGATAGAAAGCAAGCAAACAGGCATGTTTGGTGATCCTTGTGATTCATCCTATTTTGTTTGTAAACAAAGCTAAGTAAAGCAGTATGTTGCTTAGAAAGTCCTTTAACTTTGTTCCTTGTAACCACTCCTGAAGAGGGAGATCCAATAATGTTACTTTGAGGATGAGCTTTATGAATTCTCAATGTAGGAGTTGGTGGTACTGGAAGATCAGACTCCAAGTTAGTAAAATCAATGCCTTCATTGGAGAAAATACCTTCTGGATTAAGCTCATCATCAACTTCTTCTAATCCAGGAATGTTAGCATTAACTAAATCATCATTATCAATATTGGAATCATCAGCATTGTTCCAATTTGATTGCTCTAATACACTAGAAGTACTGCCAAAAGGATCAGCAGTACTTTGATCTAAAGTACTGTGGGCAGTATCTTGAAATTTACCCTGTTGCTTTGCAGCCTCATAAGCCTTCCTTTGTTCATCGTCATAGGATTGTGCTATAGTTTCTTGAAAAAGCATCCTATTAAGTTCATCTTGTATGGCTTGATCTTCATCAGATACTGTATGAGTTGGCTGAGCAGTACTTTGTTCCTCATCAGGAACTTCAGGTTCTTTGTCAGGAACATCTTCTGGTGTAACATTGACTCCATGAACAATGTACTGTGAATCATCTTCTTTGTAATTAGCCTGATTCTCTTCTCTAACAGGAACATAATTCATAGATGGTGTGAACTTGAGATCAAGATCAAACATCCAATCAGGACCTTTACCTTTCTGAGTTTCCTTATCTTCCAAAAATTCAACATGAAGACAATCTTGTACCTTTTTGGTATTCCTGTTATAAACTCTAAATCCTTTGCTATTTGTACAATAACCCAATAAATATCCTTCATCTGACTTACCATCAAATTTTCCCAGAGAGTCAATGGTATTTAGAATAGTCAGAGAGCAGCCAAAAGGTTTTAGAAAACGAATGTTTGGTTTCTTTCCCATGAGTAACTCATAAGGTGTCTTCATCTGAGGTTTAGTTACTGAAACTCTATTCAACACATAGCAAGCAGTACTTATGGCTTCAGCCCAAAAGAGAATAGGTAATTGGGAATCTGCAAGCATTGTTCTAGCTGCTTCTATCAAAGTCCTGTTCTTTCTTTCTGCAACACCATTCTGCTGTGGTGTTCTAGCAATGCTAAACTCTCTCTTGATCCCTTTCTTGGCACAGAATTCATCCATATGCTTGTTCTTGAATTCTGTTCCATTGTCACATCTAATACCTCTTACTTTGAGTCTTAATTGATTTTCAAGGGCTACTATCAGGTCATGGATAGCATCAAAGGTTTCATCTTTGAATCCCAAGAAAAAGACCCAACTAAATCTGCTACAATCATCTGTCACTACCAAGCAGTACTTCTTCTTGTTTAAACTTTCTACTGAAACTGGTCCAAACAGATCCATGTGTAGCAACTCCAAAGGTTCTCTAATATCTCTTTCCCCAAGCTTCTTACATGAAGCTTTATGTTGTTTACCCTTCTTGCAAGCCAAACATGAATGATCAGTCTTGAATGTTTTGGAAGGTAAACCTCTAACTAAATTTCCTTTGACCAGCTTGTTGATGTTCTTAAAATTAACATGACCTAGTCTTCTGTGCCACAGATGTGCTTCTTCCAATGATGCCTTTGCTACTAAACATGTTGCTCTTCCAGCAGAATTGAGACTCTTTAAGTCTAAACTGTATACATCATTGGTTCTTGGTACTCTCAATGTCACTAAGTGATCATCAACAAATTTGAACTCAGGGGAGAGAATGAGACATTCTGTATCAGTGAACAGAATTGGGTACTTCTTGTCACAAATTTGAGATACTGACAAAAGATTGAACTTGAGCTCCTTCACATATCTAACATTCTCAAAATCAATACATCCAGCCTTGATTGTTCCTTTGCCAGTGATTCTACCTCCATCAGGATCATTACCAAATGCAACTCTTCCTCCATAATATGCCTTAAAGTCTGACAGGATCTCTTGTCCCCTGTCATGCTGCCAGAGCAACCACTATCAACAATAATATGATCTTTAAGCTCCTCCTCTGGGTTGCCCTGCACATGAAAGAAAAGGGTTAGTTTCTTTTAGGAACCCAAGCCATTACTGACTTGTGTTCCCCTTGTGGAGTGACATACTTGAATTCCTTCAGTATGTAATCTCCACTGGTTTTAAAGGCATGGTCAATGATTATTTGAGTTGGTCCCATGTCATGTGTTGTAATATCAACAACACTCCCTGTTTCACCCTTATCTGATGAAAGTACTTCTTGTTCCCCATCAGTACTTTCTTTCTTAACCCAATTTCGTTTGACCTTAGGTTTCTCTGATCTAGGTACTCTGCTTGAGGTGTAAGACCTTTTATATGAATTGAATCTCTTAGGTCTTCTAGGTGAAAAAGTGTTAGCAGTACCATAAGTGGGTGAAAACTTATCAGTCCTTTGAGAAGGTACTTCTTGGGACTTATCAGAGTGTGAAGGTACTGGTGATTTGGAAAACATTCTTTTCTGGTGAGGGTACCTATAGTCTTTTGAGAAGTTACTATGGTTGACCCTATTTGAGTAATTCCAAACTGGTGTAGTCTCTCTTGGCTTATGGGTGGTAGATCTATTCTTTGGAAACTGACTTAAGTATTCTGAGTGTAAGTCACAGTGCTTAATCAATTGATCAGGACTATAGCATACATAACATAACTTTCTTTCCATATTCCCAAATCCTCTTCTATGATTAAAAGGTTTCCTGTAGTAAGCAGTATTTTGAAAAGTTTCTCTTGGAGGTACTGCTGAATGTCCAGCAGTACTTTGAAAAGTTTTTGGAGGTACTGCTTGTTTTTGAAAAGCTGTAGGAAACTTTTGATCATTACCCCTTTGAAAATCATTCTTAGGTTTCTCAGAACTAAATTGACCAGTAAGTTTCTTCCTAAACTCTAGGTTGTCTACACCATAACGAGAAACATCTGTCCTAAGAGGTTGAAACTGACCAGTGGGTGGAGGAACTGAGTGGTACTCCTTATCTTTCTTAAACTCAGGAGGTGATTCACTAATTGGTTCCTCATTCCTAGATGTGTTTTCTTCTGAGCTTGTGAGATCATCATCACTAGGTGCAATCTCTTCCTTAGCACTAGGTGGGGTCTCTTCCTTATCACTAGGTGTGGTCTCATCTGAACTACTATCTTCACCATAACCTAGTCCAGCTCTACTGTTTATGACTCTTTGTTTTTCAACAAATTGAACATGTGATAGACCAGCCTGTTTAATACTACCAAGTTTTTCTAACAAAGTATCTCTTTCCTTAGTAATCTTTTCTAATTCAGAAACCTTACATCCTAACTTCCATTCACTTAATTTCAATTGGTAATCTTGTTGCTCATATTTTTCTGCCCAAGCCATTTCATTATTTTCATGTGTTAATATTTTGGCTTCCAGTGATTCTAAAGTTAATTGATAACCAGCTACCTCAGACCTAGCTGTTCTACAATTATCTCTTTCAGTCACATATTCTTTAAGCAACTTTTGATAAACATCATTACACTTAGAGCATACCTCAGAGACATTGGATGAACTTGGTGAAGTGGCTACCATAGCAATCTGAACTGGTTCATCTTCATCCTCCATGCTCCAGTCAAAGCTTCCAAGACCATCCCTTGATTCCAAAGCAGCATATCCAGGTTCCTCATCAAAAGCTGTGCCCCAATCAAACTCTTCCATTGCAACCATAGAATAGGTTACAGGTTCATCATCAAATTCAGCACTCCAGTCAATCTCTGCTAAATTTTCTTGAGCCACCAAAGCTTTTGGTTGTGATTCAGTAATAGGAACCTCCTTTCTTTCAACCTTGGGTTGTTCAATCATCCTGTTTGCCTGATATTTTGCAAACTTGCATTCCCTTGCAAAGTGTCCAAGCTTTTGACAATTGAAACATTCAATCTTGGATTTGTCAAAAGTTATACCTTGTTTGGCTTTGAAATCAATTCCCCTTCCTGTTTTGTTCATGAACTTCTTGATCCTAGCAGTGATCATAGCTACTTGCCATCTTATATCAATCTCCTCTAAAGCATCTTCTTCAATCTGCAACAAGTCTTCTTGATAGGTAACAGGTAAAGTGGCTTGTTGTGCAAAGAAGGAACATACAATTTCATCAGAATTGGTGTTGTTTGTTGGTGATGGGTTGGGGGTAGTTGTGGCTGTGCAAACATGCTGTGAATCACCAACAGTACTTTGAGAAGGATAAGCAGTACTTTTAGTGGAAGTACTGCTTCTGTTTTCAGAAGACACAAAAGCTATGTTGTGAGTTTTCTGAGAACTGTGACCATTCATCTCTTGCTCGTACACTTTCAAATTGTTATAGAGATCATCAAAGTCCATAGACTCCAATCCAGGTTGTCCTCTAATCATAGTAGCAACCACATGCCAGACAGATGGCAAACTCCTTAAGAACTTCAAATTTGCATCTTCAACAGATACCTCTGCTCCATACAGTTCTAGCATACTAAGTAGATTTTGGAATCTGTCATAGGCAGCATCAAGACTTTCTCTTTCACCAACAGTGAAGGTTTCTAAATTGTTGCTTCAATAAGTTTCTATGCATCTTCTTTGAAGCATCATTACCTCCAAATCGTGTTTTGATCGCAGCCCATAATTGTTTTGCATCCTTAGCATCATGGAACTTCAGTAGGTGACCATCAGGAATAGCAGACAGCAGTATGTTGAGAGCCTTATCTTGATTTCTCTTTGTAGCTGCTGGCAAGGTTGGTTGAGGTGGTTTGGGTTGTCCTTCAACGTGTAAAGGTTCATCAAGAACAACATTACCATTGACAATTACATCCCATAGAGCATGGTCAGTAATAGCAAGGTACTGCCTCATCTTCATGCTCCAGAGATCATATTCTCCCTTCTTGATGATAGGAATTCTGAGTGAAGTGATGGATGGGATAGGTGCAGCTTCAGTTCGTCATTGTTGAGGGTTTGTTGATAAATCGGTTTTAAGGGTTTCTTCTTAATCAGAGTCTCCACACAAGCTCTGATACCACTTGTTGGATCGATATACTCTGACCAAACTAACTTGTAGCTTGTCTACGGTTTAACAACTTTGAATGAATTCAAAACTATTAATAATGAAACACTGATATACTTTGCTAAGTATGCGGAATCTACTTCAACAAAGCTAAGAAGAATTAATAAACGACTTTGAATATTATTAAAACCTTGAACCTGCTTTCTTACACAGATTCACTAACAAACTCTAAACTCTAATACTTCTAATAATCGTATATCACTAATCGCATGAACTTGTCTCTCTAAAAAACACACGTATATCTAATGCCAACCTAGGGATCCTTTTATAGGCACAAGGAAAACCCTAGTCGGTTTACAAACTTGGTTAACAAGTAATTCTAATTATAACTCTAATCTAATACGAACATTCTAGAATTACACATTAGTCCTTAAACTATTGCATAGCAGTCCTTTAACGAGCAGCAGTACTTTGACTAATTAACAGTACTTTGACTTGAGTAGCAGTACTTTGACTTTCATAGCCCAACAATGGAAGAAATGATACTCACAAAAAAAAAAAAAAAAAAAAAAAAAAAAAAAAAAGAGAATAACAATACAATTGAAAGAGCTAACGAATCATAAAAATAGTAATGTGATTATGCCGTGTGTAATATTTAGGAGCAAAGATTTCTTAAAAGGGATAGATTAAATATTTGTATGAACAAAGGAGCAAACCATTATCGATCAATGCAAATGAAGGAATTGATGAATAACATTAATGGATCAAAATTAGAGATCAAGAACATTCGTACTTATCATGAGCAAAGAATGCTCGAAAGAAAGATAGGTATTTGTACGAACAAAGAAACAAATCGTTATCAACCGATGCAAATGGAAGGATCAATGAATTAAAACAATAGTGAATAGATTTAGATATCGGTATTATTCGTACTGGTATGAGCAAGGAGTGCTCGAAAGAAAGATTTCATATTCGTACGAACAAAGAAGCAAACGAAAGGGTGTGTAAAAGAGAAGCCAATGACTCAAATTTACGCAAATAGAAGAATCATAATTTATCACAATAGTAAAGAGAAGAGATATAGAATATCAACACGAAATAATTCAATTAACTGAGAGAATCAATCGAATCAAACCAATAGCCAAAAGAGGCCAATACTGAAAGACAAAATTCTAAATGTGGTTTAATAATAATGAGAAAGACAATATTCTTTACGAATGTCAAATGAGAATGAACAATGAAAATTCATATCTAAGAAGGATTATAAACATCATGATTGTTAAGAGAGATTAAGTGAAATGGACAAGAATTGAGAAAGCATTAAGCATTTCAATATGTTAAATGAGAACAAATGAGATAGACAATAAATGTGAAAGCAAATGATAAATGAGGAAGACAATAAGTGTCACGAAGGATATCAAACAATAAATGATAAAGTCCATAAATATTACGAATGTTAAATGAGAATAACTGAGAAAATCAATAAATGAGAAAGACAATATGTATCTCGAATGCTAAATGAGAATAAATGAGAACGAATAATAAAAGACAACTGACAACACGAATGCTAACTGAGAGTAAATAATTAATGAGAACGATAATAAGTGAAAAAGACAATAATCATTGCGAATGCTAATTGAGAATGAATGAGGACTAACAATAAATGAGAAAAGCATTACGTTGTAAGCATGCATGTTAAATGCGAACAAACATAAAATGAGAAAGACATTGTGTATTACGAAAGTTGATTGAGGATAAATGAAAAATAATAATAATAAATGGTAAAGTCAATAAACATCACGAATGTTGATTGAATAAAAATCCGTACTTAGCTCCTCGAGCTTTACTCTGCACCAACAAGACTGTAGGTTGGCCATCACATCTCGTGTAATATATCTCATGATGTGACATGTGTGTCACCAACGATGGGATACTGTGGTGGATGGGCTCTCTGGTGATAAACTCTGGTCGGGTGGGAGGAGTAGGTGTAGTAGTGGTTCTCCTCCTCGTCTTTTGAGGGGTTCTTCTTCGAGTAAGTGATTTTCTGGTTTAGGTTCACACTCCATAGCCTTGTCCTCGAATGGATCTGTTTCACTATCGGACGTCAGTATGTAGGTTGGTGAAGTGAATGTCAGAATTGTGGCCGACAAGTTCTCCAACTTGTCCTAGGAATCGAAAAATAGCATTAAGTTAGGGTAAACATTGCTGTTAAGTTTCGGTGTTACCTTCCTCGTGGCGTAATTCTTCAAAACCAAAAGGAGTGAAAAAAATGAGATATTATAAAGTCGTGTTCCGAAAGTAGGTATTCCAAAGCGGCACGTTAAAGTCAAGTTCTAATCAACCGGCGTGTCTTTAGGTGATGGTTTACGAGGCGATGTAGATGTTCCATGAGTATGAGACGAATGTTCAAACTCGTCTCTGAAGACAGATAGTAAGACAATCGAGGGAATTCAATAGATTGTAACGGGTTTGTGTAAAATGTTGTTATGAAAGATCATGAAAAGTTTTAGCGAATCATGGAATTACTCGCAATGTTTTGCAATTAATTGAGACCATTGTTTTACTTACAATGTCTTGAAAACAAATGAGATCATTGTGTCATCCACAATGTCTTAGGAAAGTTTTAGAGATCATTAAAATGTAAGTGTAGGTATGTGATCGGGGAAAACAGGGTTTGACCTGAAGTTCTGGAAATGAGTATAAGAGATCAAAATCAATCAAACGTTTATATAAATAATCTTTTATATAAATAAATAGTGATCAAAAGTCAATCAAGTGTATATATAAATATTCTTTATATATAAATAGAATAATGGTGCATAAAATTGTGCATAAGTGTTCGGAAAGTGTAAGCGCACGGAGAGTGTAAGGCAATGCAAATTGGAGTAGTTAAAATATAAGGAGTGGTTATAGTCTAGGTCTAAAAATGCAACCTGGTTCTCTATAACCATGGCTCTGAAACCAATCTGTTGTAACACCCCCAAAATATCGCAGCGAAATGTAATATCATTGGGGTGCTACTTATTAGTACAACAGTCATAATCATAGAAAACGAATCTAAATGAGACGTTTTAAAAGTTTATCATTCGATCAAAATAAAACATCAGAGTTACAAGAGGTCCCAAGTAGTTTTGGAAAATATAAAGTATTAACATAAAAGTTTTCAAGAGTTTATCGAATGATAACACAATGCAAGCCATCAAAACAATCTCCGTGCGACTTCGTGCTTGCCAAATACCTTAAGGACCTGAGATAAAACATGTTAAAAAGTCAACACAAAGGTTGAGTGAAATTCACAGGTTTATAGTTAAATAATGGACCACAAGACTTCAGATTTAACATAATAATTGCAACGAATACAATTATGGGTAAATAATTATTGCTCATGACACGCAAACTAACTGAAGGTTCATAAAATGAACCAACGCCCTGAAATATAAATTGCCATTTTACTTAAAATTCAAATATAGTGCGTTTGTGGCATCTTATCTGACCGCACAAACGGGATTCGTCAATCCCAATAGGCCTATTCACAATATTCGCGTTCACTCGCAAGTGATTAATGGTTCATGATTCGTTAGGGACTTATTTTGGCAATATCAGTACTTTAGCAATAATATGTTCTGATAAGCATATAGTTTAAAACACTTGTGTCCAAATTGTAAAATAGCATGTATCTCCCCCAATGGGTTTATAAACAGTTTAAAGAGTTAAAGTGGGGCTATGAACTCACCTTAAGCAATGTAGTAATGATAGTGCAAATAAAACGCAAAGAAAGCCGATAAACTCTACGAGCAACCTGAATTAATATGTTGCATTTCAGGTTTTATAATAATAGAGTATGAATGCAAGTAAGTATATTATATCAATCATGCAATTGTACATAGCATTTTTAAGGTTTATAAAGTGACAGGGACTAAAATTGACAAGTTTTGAAAGTGTTACGAGCCCTAATTTATAAGTAGTCCGAGGTTCGGGTTTTATGTTTAGAGGGTATAGTTTGATCCCGGTAATTGCAAACGTGATGTTTTTACGACGCGAAATTTAAAAATAGGGTAACGTAAAAATATAAAACTTACAAAAATATTAAAACTTGCCAACAAAACCTATTTTGATATTTTAGGTGATCCTTGAGCTTGTTGGGTGATTATTTGTTGTTTAAAAATTGCAAACGTAGACTGAAAAGGCGCAAAACGCAAAATGTGCAAAGTTTAATTAAAAACGCAAAAGTAAAAATGGGATATTTAAAATATGATAGTAAGAAACCAAAATGTATGAAAATAATTATAATGGGTATTGTCGAGTGTCGGTTTGAGTTAGATGTACGTTTAACGACATACACAGAATAACCTATCTAGTTATCCGTAAGAGTGAATTTACTTAAAATAAAAATATTAAGTAAAATTAAATAATTAAATAATGACCTCAAAATTGTGAATTGTTACAGCAACGACTACGACAACATATGTGAACAATAGGTCTCCATCTACAATATTGGAGAAGAAGACACCTATGGAATTATGGCAGGACATTCGAGGAATTACGAGATGTTGAGGATATTTGGTTGCGTTGCTTATTCACACGTAAATTAGGGGAAGCTCAAGCCTAGAGCTATAAAATGCATCCTAGGGTATCCTGATGGTGTGAAAGGATACAATTTATGGAGGTTGGATGATGTTAAACTGAAGATAATATTATGCAGGGATATGGCATTTAATAATAGCCTTATGTATAAGGATACTATCAAGGGTGTTAGTGCTACAGATTCTTGGAAGGAAGTTGAGTTTGGGGAGGAACTTCATAGCGGTAGGGTCGAACCAACTGTGAGTCCTCATATATAGTGGGGAAAATCTAGGGTATGGAGATGAGGGACACGATAAAGATGTAGAAGATACAAGGCCTCAACAACAGAATCTGGACAACTATATTCTGGTGCATGATAGAGCTAAGAGAATAACTATTATACCTGCAAGGTATATGGATGAAGGTAATGTATCATCAGGGTTTAGAAAAGAAGATGATATGACGGCTTATGTGTTTGCTATTGATGAGGAAGAAGATACACATGAACCTATCACATTCCAGGATGTGATTAATTCATTTGAAAAAGATGAGTAGGTTCGTGCAATGTAGGAAGAGATGAGTTCTTTAAAGAAGAATCATACTTGGGAGCTGGTCGATCAACCAACTGGTCATAAGCTAGTAAGTTGCAAGTGGTTGTATAAGAGCAAAGAAAGGACTGAAGGCGTTGAGAAACCAAGGTACAAAGCAAGGCTGGTAGCTCGGGAGTTTACATAACGAGCAGGGATTGACTAAAACGAGGTATTTTCACACGTGGTTTGACATACATCTATTAGGGTGATTCTCTCATTGACTGCTTGTGAAGATTATGAGTTGGAACAACTTGATGTGAAAACGACGTTTTTGCATGGTAATCTTGAAAAAAACTATTGAAATTAGGCAGCCGCCTGGTTTTGAATAAGGAACATGCAATAAGGTATGTTTTTTTGAAGGAATCTCTTTACTGTCATAAGCAGTCTCTAATGCAGTGGTACAAACGGTTTGATGTGTATATGGTTAGCAATGGGTTTAGTCGTAGCAACTATTGCTTTAGTTACTTCAAGGTGTTTGCACCAGGTATGTACATATATCTATTGATGTATGTAGATGATACATTGATTGCTTGTAAAAGCAATTCTGAGATCGAATATACCAAGGAACGATTGCGAAAAGAGTTTGATATGAAGGAACTTTGTCCAGCTAGGAAGATGCTTGGTATGGAAATTATCAGGGATAGGAGTAGCGGAACCTTGAAGGTGTCTCAGTTGAGATACATGCAGAAAATTTTGAATAAATTCAGAGCGGATAATGGCAATTCGGTCTCTATGCCATTGGGAACACACTTCAAGGTATCTTTGAAGGATTGTCCGTCGAGTGACTAGGAAGTGGAAAGAATGAACAAGGTCCCATATGCGAATGTTGTAGGTAGTTTGATGTACTTTATGGTATGTACTAGATCAGATATTGCGTATCATGCTAGCATTGTGAGTAGGTATTTGACGAATCTACGTAAAAACCACTCGGAGGCAGTGAAATGGATTTTGAAGTACCTGAAGGGCACTGCTGGTGTAGGTCTAGTATATGGTAGAGATCAAGGAAAACACGTAGATGTTGACAGTTTCGTGGATAAAGATTATGCTAAGGCTAATGCTAATGGGCGGGGTTGTTTGGGTGAAGTTGTGGTCACCATTAGCATTGGTCTAAAGACCTTAACAAGGGTAGGTCGATAATCGGGTACGTGTTTATTGTACATGGTTGTATTGTGAGTTGGAAAGCAACTCTCCAGCATGTCTTTGCATTATCTACGACATAGGCGGAGTACACGGCACTTACAGAAGCTGTTAAGGAAAACATTTGGCTTAAAGGTCTACTAATTGAGCTGGGATTAAACCTAAGGTGAGTGGTTGTGAATTGTGATAATCAAGGGGCAATTCATCTTTCAAGAACTGCAATGTTTCATTAGAGGACTGTAACACCCCAACCCGACAAGGGTAGAAGTATCACATTATGGTGGCATATCAGAACATGCATAATAAAACACAAGCGGAAGTCTAATCATAAATACCAAAATGTAAGTCAACATGACTTAAAAGAAATACATAAGTTCCATGATCCAAAATGAAGGAAACATAATCCAAGTCTAAATAATGAAAACATAGTCCAAAGCTAGGAAGTCTAGGGTATGTAAGTCCACACACAACTCCTACTCTCAGCCCAAAGATATCCCAGCTCCCAGCTTAATAACCTGCCGCGGAAGAAAAGAAATGCGGCTGAGCTAAAAAAGCCCAGTGAACAGATATATATATAAAAGTATTGAAACTGAAAACGAGAAATACAGAATATAGTGCATTGTGGAATAACAGAAGGTATAATATAGGTGTATCAAAGGTGTAAGGGTTGTCAGAAATCTACCACGAGCCCAGAAACATATCATATCATAAACATCATAATCATGGTCTTCATAAATAACATAAGTAACATAATGGAGTAGCTAGCTCCAAGAAATGTGAAGGGCATGTATTGTACATAGTACCAATCACCAGAAATATAACATATAACATAACAAATTAGATCTAGGATGCATCCATATGCCCCTACAGAAATCATAGTGGCCAAACATATCTTCTTGAGCTCATAAACATATAATAGAAAAGGGACGGGATGGAACATCACTCAACCACCCTAGAGTTATGCCATTGGTGCATCAATGACATGGTCATGGAACCCCCATGACTAGTGAAAGCTCGGGTATCAAACTGAAGGTCAAACAGAATGCCATAGTAATGACACAGAATCTAAGGTCATCAGAAATATCATAATCATAGGTTCATATCAGAGGGTGCATAGCAAAGTCTCATATTAAAGGCTTATATCGTAGTGTCATAAACAGAAAGGTTCAAAGCAAAGGCATCAAAATCATAAGCTAACCAATCAAAAGATGTGAAAGGATCGTGATAAACCTTATAAGAAAGGTCAGAATATCTGTACCTTATGCAAAAGACAATGAATGAAATAACCAAGAAGCACACGGAATAGAAGCTACTCCCTCTTCACGGAACCTATACGAATTAATAATCACGTATTACTTATAAGCTCATTTTACAAGTTTACTGCTTATTGTTATTCAGGTTTCCCATTTAAGGTTTCTTTCTATTTTTAGAAACTTTCCATTTTTAGTAACCTGCCATTTTAGTAAGTTTCCATATTTAGTAACCTTCTAGATTAAGTAACTTTTCATAAGTAGTAACTTTCCATATTTAGTAACTTTCCATATTTAGTAAGTTTCCCGAATTAGTAACTTTCAATATTTAGTAAGTTTTAACACGACTTCCCAATTTAGTTAAATTAGGTTTAGGGTTCGGATTATCAATTAGGTTAATCGTACCCACACACAAGTCAACACGACATTAAAAAGACACACCCGACATAAGAACATGTATTAGGGCACCAAACATCAAAGTGACACATTTAATACTTATGTAACACATGCATACACATTAACTGGTTTTATAACAAAATTAAGCCCATTAAACGAATTTTAAAAACATACCAGAATCCCAAACTAAAAATCAAAAAAATTATCACAGGAGCCCATATGTCTTAAGAGTCTACTTGAATTTTTACAGATTTTATTATTAAGTGGAAACTCCCTTTCAAAAATTGTTTATGCAAACATGTCCAAAATTTCGGATCTGCAGATACACTTCAAAAGTATATAATTAACAACCTAACCAAATGACTCGAAAAATTTCTACAAAAATTCAGGAAGTAGTAAACATATGAAGTATAATTCCTGTAAATTGGCAGCCTCTAATTTGATATAGTTTGAAAATGAAAAATCATAAACCACAACTGAAATAAAATTCTGCTAAAACAGCTTTGACATATCATCACAATAAATTCAAAAATATGATCAAATCAAACTCAAATCCCTCCAAACCAATTGGAATACTTTACTAAGACCCTAAACTGAGTTTTAGAGCAAAAATCCAGAATTGAATATTTACAAAACTCGTTGTATGATGCACACATATTCGACTAACAATTCTGTCCCGCTCAAAACAAGAACATAAACCCTAATTCGCCTCACAATTAATTCCTAGGGTTTCTTTCCAATCTTCATACCGTCATTTGTACCATTTATTTACTGATTTCAAAAGTATTACATGATGTCTAACATAATTCATATGGGTCTTTATATATATTAATCAAACCGATTGTATTTTAGGGTTTTAATCCTTTTATTACGAGCCGTATCATATTGTATATTAAGAGTGATTATAAGGCTTGAATGGATGAAGCATAGAACGAGTTAAACACATAGAAACAACACCAAATCTCATACCTTCACATGGCAGCAAGTATGGATTAAAACCAAGAGGAAAAACCAAAGAGATCGCCTTGTAAACCCTTATTAATAACCGAACCAAAAACCTCTTGAAACCTTCTCTTGCCTTGTAAAATAATCACCAATGCAAACCACCAAAACCTTGTTCTTCTTCTTCTTTTTGTCGTGAGTTTTAATGGTGGATGGAGAGAAAACTTTTGTGTGTGTGAAATATTTGATGAACCGTATAGTTTGAGAGGAATAAGGGATGAAAGCGTGTGTTATCAATTGGAAAAGACCCTTGGCCGAAATTAAGGAGATATGGTGAATAAAATTAGTAGTTATCTTTCCAAGTAAATGTATCTAGTCTCTAATTTGGTTAAAATACATCATATGGACGATTTTGTTTTTTATATATATAAGTGTTTAGGAAGTTTATTTTAATTATAAGGTAAGTATAAATAATTAGTTTAGTTTAATTTATATCTTAGGTTATGTAAATTCCATATTTCTTTTATTTATTCATGTGTTCTTGTAAAATTCAAGTTAGAGGGGTAATTTGGGAAATTCAAATATATAGAAAATGAGGGTTTTACAACTCTTCCCCTCTAAAAAGAAATTTTCATCCTCGAAATTGGAGTCGCAATAGTCAGAAGGATACGTATCAAGTCACGAAAAGGAACGGCGATAATTTGCCTCACACTCGGAGAGGTTATTCCAAAAGACTCCAACAAACGGAAGTGTTTGTTTCTCATGACTCGACCCAGACAAACTCGGATAGCCCTAGGATCTCCAAACAGAACACAAATCATAACAAATCTTGATCCAACGAATACGAAACATATACGTAACAGATGATAGTTGTAATCTCACAAAGAGATACATAAACATCAGATGAATCTGGAACAATTACGAAAGTGATGCTAAGCGGTAGGATACTTCGTGAATTCAATAAGCTTCTGAATGAACTAAGGATCTTGCTAAAATCAGAGATACACATATCGAATTATCAAACGTATCAAGGGTTTCATAAAGAGGGGGGTAACATATTCGTATCGACGACCAATTAAGCACATACCGGAGTATCAAAACATGTTAGAAGGCATAAAGGGATATGTAGGAGAATCGTACGGATAATAACGAACCTAAGGTCTAACGTATCGCGAACTAAATCTTCCTTATATGTGAAAACGTCTAACTCTCTTGTATGAAACATCATACTGATCACTCAAATCCCCGGTCTAAAGTTTCAGAATTACTCTTCTATAATGATAACTAATCTATTAGTCACTGTAATCAACTTCTGACCTTCAATAAGTAATTTTCTGACTTAATTCAACCAAAAGGTGTTCTACTTCTACATTCATACAAAACTCTGAAAGGAAAACCCTTGTCACTTACATGTCATCAAACTTGTTAACAAACATAAACCAGACCAAACACTTGTCGAATTTTCCGCTCAACACGTCTTCCAATCTCGAATAGTTGTTCTCAAATTTTCCGCTCAAATAGTTGTTTTGCTTATCCATCAGTCGGGAGGTGCAAAGCATTACTAATCTTGAGTCTGGATCCTCAAGCCTTCAGTAGTTATTCCTAGGAATGTGAAGTAAGAAAGCAAATCTCTGACACGATCACTGCAGGTGCGCCATGTAGCTTGAATAATCTTCTGCCGAAAGAAAGCTATGCCAATCTTCTAAGTGAGCCGACCTAATCAAGCGATCCACTATAACTCAATTTGCGTTGTCCTTCCAAAATATGCGTGAAATTCCAGTTGTAAAGTTTCTGAAAGTTTAATCCTACTTCCACATACGAACCTCCAAAACTAAGGAAAACCACTTTTACGCAGATGCTAATCTTAACTTGTTGACACGCTAAACACTTCGCCACCAATGTAGTCACAATCGTCTTCATACCATTCCATCAAAATTTTACTTCAAGTCTCTATGCATAATAGTACAACTAAGATGTATAGAGCAAATAGAAGTGTGTGCTTCAATCAAAACCGCCTTTTTCAAGTCTCCTAACATAGATCATATTCCACCGTCTTGCTCCCGTGCTTCTTCATGCCTGTCACAAATCACTCCCAAGTCATGCGTCGGATAGTTCACTTCCTGCGGTTCTAGCTGTACTGACGCATAACCAACAATCTTCCCGTATTGCATAAGGATGTAGCTAGGTCTCCTTTTCTTGAGTAGAAACAAATCTCTTATCAGCTTCTCGAAATTCTCCTCTCATTCATCATCCCAACCAAAATTTGCTATTCGAGAATATAACATATAGCTTCTTCTGACGTAGAAATCTCAACACAAAATACGAAGATGATTTTCACGTTTCTCATTCATCTCTGAATATACCAATATGTCATACTATGACAAATTGTCCAAATATTCATGCGAGAAACGATTCAACAATTCCATAAGAACAATCGAAGCAATGGCCAATACAATTGGCATCACAATAATCATAGAGATCAAAACGAATACGAAAAGCAATTCTAGGAATATCTCGCTCCTCTAAACGTAACTGAAAATAATCGGATTCAAACTCAATCTTTGAGAAAACTTCACACCCTGAAGTTGATTAATCAAATCGTCGATTCAAAGTAATGGAGGATGTTTCAAACTGTACTACGCTTCAGCTTCCGGAAATCAATACATAACCTCATACTATCATCACTCTTCCTTACGAATAAAACTGGAGTTGTTGGGTTTTGAGATGCTGCTGCTCAGATTGGATTCTACTTCTTATTGTGCTAAATGGAAAATACACCAAGTATGATTCTACTGCTAGGCTAAATCATTCTACTGCTGGTGTATTTATTCTACTGCTGGAGTATTCGAGAAGATCAAGAAAACAAGCTAAGTTTATACTACTGCTAGGCATCGAAGATACTACTGCTAGAGTTAGTATTCTGCTGCTTATTAGATAACTATGTATAGTATGTTTGGATAATTATAGAATAGATACGAAAAGATTATTCTTGTATAGAAAGTTATTGTAACCGACTAGGACTCCTTAGTCTATAAAAGGAGGATCTAGGGTTAGGGATTAATACGTATTATTGCTAAGTTGAATCACTTCAAGGTTTTTGTAACCCTGTTACTTTTGAGTAACCGTATTAATATATTAAAGTGTTTATTGAGAATTCGTTTTGTGTTCATTAATAATTCTTCTTAAGATTAAGTATTAGATTCCGCATAGTACTTAATAATCGTTCAAGAATAGTTTCTATACTTATTGTTTTAGATTAACATCTAAGATAATTAACAAGATCGATAGCTCAACTGGGATCAACAAGTGGTATCAGAGCTTGTGATCTAGAAACTGATATCGAGAAGAATTATTGTTAATTAAGATCTGTTCATCATCAACTAAAGCAATGGATTCTGAATCTACTCATATGGTGACTGCTTCTAAAGTTCCTATGCTTAAACCTAATGAGTATGAACTCTGGAAGATGCGAATTCAGCAGTACATAAAGATGCTTGACTACTCCATGTGGGAAGTCATTCAGAATGGAGATACCTTACCTGCCAAGGCAACTGATGGGACACTTTTACCCATTAAAACTAATGAGGAGAAGGCTCAGAGGAGGTTGGAAATTAAAACTCACAGTATCCTCATGATGGGGATACCCAATGAATACCAATTGAGTTTTAGTAACATTCAGACTGCTAAGGCCTTGATGGAAGCCATTGAACTCAGATTTGGTGGGAATGAAGCCACCAAAAAGTCAAGGAAGAACTTGCTAAAGCATCAATTTGAGACCTTTTTGGCCTCAATTTCTGAAAACATTGATGCTACTTATGATAGATTGCAGAAGCTAGTAAGTCAATTGGCTCTCATGAAGGTACCTGTGCCTCAAGAAGACATCAATCTCAAGTTTCTAAGAAGCCTATCATCTGAGTGGAACATGCATATTGTGGTCTGGAGGAACAAGGAGGACTTTGAGAAGATAAGTTTGGATGACTTGTATAATAATCTGAAGGTGTATGAGTCTGAAGTCAAAGGATCATCCAGTTCATCTTCTAGTGGACAAAACCTAGCATTTGTGTCCTCAAACAATAAGGGTTCTGGTAGCCCTCAAGAAAACTATTCTGCTGCTGGGCATGTAGTTTCTGCTGTTGGTTCTGCTGCTAGTACAAATAGTGACAACATCAGTGATACTGATATTTGTGCCTTTTTGGCTGATCTCACCACAAGTACTTCTGTTACTGATCAGGACTTGGAACAAATAGATCCTGATGATCTTGAGGAGATTGATTTAAAGTGGCAGATGGCTATGCTAACCATGAGGGCTAGGAGATTTCTGAAGAAGACTGGTAGGGAACTCAAGTATAGAGGACAAACCAATGTGGGGTTTGACAAATCCAAGGTTGAGTGTTACAATTGTCAGAGAAAGGGCCATTTTGCTAGGGAGTGCAGAGCACCCAAAAAGAACAGAGAGAATGTAAGGAAGGTTCCTATTGAAGAAGTCAAGACTACATCAGCTCTGGTTTCTTGTGATGGCTTGGGAGAGTATGATTGGAGTGATCAAGCTGAAGAAGGACCAAATGCTGCTTTTATGGCTGAAGAAGGACAAAAGGGACACAACTTTGATTTGATGGCCACTGGTTCAGACTCTGAGGTATCTAATGAGTCTACTTGTTCATTTAAATCATGCTTAGATACTGTAGAAGAACTCAAGTCTAGGAATGAGAGTTTAAGAGTTGAAGTTGAAAAACTAAAACTTGATAACTTAGGGTATAAATATGGTCTAAAATCAGTAGAAGATAGACTTGAATTTCTTAAGCAAAATGAGATAGAGTATGCTGATAAAATTCATATTCTAGAAAGTGAGCTTATTAAGAAAAATTGTGAGATTAATGTGCTAAACAAAAGGCTAGAGATGCAGATAAGCTAAAGATATAGCCTTATCTGAGAAAGAGAAACATGTTGTTAGGGTAGAGAAACAAAAATTTGCATCTGACATAGTTAATAAGTCAATTGAAAGTCAATTAATGAGAAGAGAGAGTGGCTTAAGGTACAATGAAGTAGCTCCCCCGGTCAAAAGTGCCTTTGCACCTCCTAGGAAGGAATTGTCTTTCATTACTGAGATAGATGCACAACCTGTAGGTGAAACCAGTGAGTCAAATAATGAAACACCTGATAGAACTTATGCACCAAAGGTAGAGAAGCAGTTATCTGATACCTTAATCATTGAAGATTGGGTGTCAGATAGTGAAGATGAACAGGTTGAGTCAACACCTAAGGTTAAAAAGGAAGAAATTTCTAAACCATTTTACTTTAAGGCTAAACATGTTGAGTTTGTAAAACCTGTGTTAGGTAGTAGTATCTCTAGGAAAATGGCTGAATTTGATGAGAAACCTAGAGAATATCCTAGGAAAACTAATAACTTGCCTAGAGGAAACCAAAGAAATTGGAACAGCCTAATTTCACAAATATTAGGTAGTAATTTTCAGTTACTTAAGAAGGCTTGTTATAGTTGTGGTAGTTTTGAGCATCTTCAAGAAGATTGTTACTACTACCAAAAACCTGTATGGAACCAACAACTAGGGTGAACCATAAGAATTTTGCTAAAAAGACTCACCCACATCCTAAAATAAACATGGTTCCTAGGGAAGTTTTATTGAGAAATGGTGCTACTAGGATAATTACTAATACTGAACCAAAAAGGCCTAATCAAATGAAAACAGATGTTTCTACTGCTAAGGCAAAAGCAGTTTCTACTGCTGAGCCAAAAGTAATTACAGACACTGTTGTGGGCAATCACTTTTATGCTGTTAAGGCCTCAGCTTGCTGGGTCTGGAAACCTAAAATCAAGGTTTTAGATCATGTTCTCAGACACAGCAGTGCATCAATGGACTTGAAGAAATTTGATTATGTTGATGCACAAGGCAGATCCAAGTCAGTGATGGCTTGGGTCCCCAAAAGAAACTAACTCTCTTACTTTATGTGCAGGGCAATCTACAAGATGAGCTAAAGGATAAATGCATTTTTGATAGTGGATGTTCTGGACATATGACTGGAGACCAAAGCAACCTGGAAGATTTTGAAGCTTTTGATGGTGGCTATGTTGCTTTTGGTAATGACCCTAAAGGTGGAAAGATTGTTGGTAAAGGTACTATTAGAACAGGGAAATTTGATTTTGAAAAGGTATACTTTGTAAAAGGGCTTAAGTTCAATCTTTTTAGTGTCTCACAAATGTTTGACAAAAAGAATTTTGTTCTTTTTACAGACACTGAATGTCTTGTCTTATCTCCTAATTTTAAGTTGCCAGATGATCAATCTGTGCTACTTAGAGTCCCTAGAGCAGACAATATATACAGTGTGGACATAAAGAACATAATTCCCAAAAGAGATTTAACTTGCCTATTTGCAAAGGCTACCAATGATGAATCCAAACTTTAGCATAGAAGGCTTGGCCATTTAAATTTCAAAACTATAAATAAATTGGTTAAGGGAAACCTTGTCAGGGGTTTACCTTCAAAAGTTTTTGAAAAACCTGAAACCTGTGTTGCTTGTCAGATGGGAAAGCAACACAGAGCTTCTTGTAAGTCCAAAGTGGTGAATTCTATTTCTGAGCCCTTGTATATGTTGCATATGGATCTGTTTGGGCCAACTTATGTGAAAAGTTTGAATAAAAAAATGTATTGCCTAGTTGTCACAGATGACTATAGTAGATTTACTTGGGTTTTCTTTCTAGCAACTAAGGATGAGACTTCTGGCATTCTTATGGCTTTCATAACAAGACTAGAAAACCTAGTTAATCACAAAGTTAAGGTAATCAGATGTGACAATGGAACTGAGTTTAAGAATAGTATGATGAATCAGTTCTGTGTTGAAAAAGGTATTTTAAGACAGTTTAGTGTGGCTAGAACTCCTCAACAAAATGGTGTTGCTGAGAGGAGGAATAGGACATTAATTGAGGCTGCTAGGACTATGTTGTCTGAGTCAAAATTACCCACTACTTTTTGGGCTGAAGCTGTTAACACTGCTTGTTTTGTGCAAAATAAGAGTAAGGTAGTTAAGCCTCATAACAAGACCCCTTATGAGTTGTTGCATGGTAGGAAGCCTATGATAGATTTCTTAAAACCATTTGGGTGTCCTGTTACTATCTTAAATACAATTGATAACCTAGGCAAGTTTGATGAGAAAGTAGATGAAGGTTTCTTTGTTGGATACTCTACCAATAGTAAAGCTTTTAGAGTATACAATAAAAGAACTAAGCATATAGAAGAAAACCTGCATGTTAGGTTTAGTGAAACATATCTAATGTTGCAGGGAGTGGACCTGAATGGATGTTTGACATTGATTCATTAACTAAAAGTATGAATTATGAGCCAGTGATTGCAGGTACAACTAACACATTTGCAGGTACATAAGATAATTCCAATGCAAGTACACAAACTAAGGTGGATGAATCTGTAAAGGAGTTTGTCTTGATAGAGAAATGGAAGCTTGATCAAACTTTCAAGGCCAAAGAGAAAGAGAGCAAGAGTTCACAAGATGATGTGTTCATAAAGATGTAGAAGTTGGGGATAAACCTTCTAATGCTGAAAAGGTGGTTAATGAAGGACCACAAGTTGCTGATGAAGTGCAGAACAAGACTAGCAGTAGTAACTTTGATTCTTCTGCTAAGCCAAAAGAAACTACTGCTAAGCCTTTTGATCCTACTGCTGCACCAAGATTTTCTACTGCTGACACAGATGGAAGATCTTTTGATGATGTTAACTATCTAGATGATCCTAATATACCTGGATTAGTTAATATCTATGAAGACACTGATGATGAGGCTTTGGATGGGTTTGGTACAGAGGCTGACTTAAAAAATATGGAGAATGCAATACCTGTCAGTCCTATTCCAACCACCAGAATACAAAAGAATCATCCAAAGGAGCAAATTATTGGAGATGTTCATTCTACTGTTCAAACAAGAAGTAAAACAAAAGGTTTCAGACATTTGGTTGATCAAGGGTTATTTGCTCAATCTCTTCATCAGAGAAATAGCCACAAGGATTTACAAAATTGTATGTTTGCTTGTTTTCTGTCACAAGTGGAACCCAAGAATGCCTACAAAGCTTTACAAGATGAAAGTTGGGTTGAAGCTATGCAAGAGGAATTGTTGTAGTTCAAGCTTCAAGAAGTCTGGACATCAGTTGATTTGCCTTCTAGGAAAAAGGAAATTGGTACTAAATGGGTGTTCAGATGCAAAAGAGATGAAAGAGGAATAGTGATCAGAAACAAAGCAAGATTGGTGGCTCAAGGATACACTCAGGAAGAGGGAATTGATTATGATGAAGTATTTGCACCTGTAGCAAGGGTAGAGGCTATCAGACTATTCTTGGCATTTGCTTCATTCAAGAACTTCACTGTGTATCAAATGGATGTGAAGAGTGCTTTCTTATATGGGACAATTGATGAGGAAGTATATGTCTCCCAACCACCTGGTTTTGAAGACCCTAATTATCCTGATAGGGTTTACAAGGTGGAGAAAGCATTGTATGGTTTACATCAAGCTCCTAGAGCTTGGTATGACACCTTATCAAAGTATTTGTTAACCAATGGTTTTAGCAGGGGAAAAAGAAAGACAAAAAGGATATCTTATTAGTACAAGTATATGTGGATGATATCATTTTTGGGTCTACAAACAAGGTGTTATGTGAGGAATTTGAGAAGCTCATGCATAGCAGATTTCAGATGAGTTCTATGGGGGAACTCACTTTCTTTCTGGGGCTTCAAGTTAAGCAGAAGGCAGATGGGATATTCATCAGCCAAGACAAGTATGTGGCTGATATTTTGAAGAAATTTGGCTTTTCTGATGTGAAACCAGCAAAGACAACCATGGAGTCCAACAAACCTCTGATCAAGGATGAAGATGGGGAAGAAGTTGATGTGCACTTATACAGATCAATGATTGGTTCATTGTTGTATCTAACTCCTTCAAGGCCAGACATTATGTTTGCTGTGTGTGCTTGTGCCAGATTTCAAGTGACCCCTAAAGTTTCTCACTTGAATGCTATGAAGAAGATTTTTAGGTACCTAAGGAGTCAACCTAGGTTGGGCCTTTGGTATCCTAAAGATTCACCTTTTGATCTGGTGGCATACTCAGATAGTGATTATGCTGGAGCATGTTTGGATAGGACATCAACTACTGGAGGATGTCAATTTCTTGTACATAGGTTGATCTCTTGGCAATGCAAGAAACAGACTGTGGTCGCTAATTCCACAACTCAAGCTGAGTATGTGGCTGCTTCTAGTTGCTGTGGACAAGTGCTCTGGATTCAGAATCAATTGCAGGATTATGGGTACAACTTTATGAACACCAAAATTTACATTGATAATAACAGTACAATGTGTATTATTAAAAATTTTGTTTTTCATTCAAAAACAAAACATATTGAGATAAGACATCACTTTATAAGAGATTCTTTTGAAAAGAAATTAATTCAAATTGTTAAAATCCATACTGACAATAATGTTGCAGATTTGCTCACAAAAGGTTTTGATGTGGGTAGATTTCAATTTTTAATTGCTAGTATTGGAATGATCAATCTTTGAAAATTCTTATCTCTTTGTGTTTTTGTAATGTTTTGTAAGGTTTTGTACTGTTATTAGTCAAATATGTTGTTTCTACTGCTTGCTATAATGTATGGTTAGTTCTGCTGAAAGTTATATTTAGCCTGCTGCTAGTTGTTAATTCAACTGCTAAGTGTAACTATGGATTGTGATTATTGTGGTATATTCTTTCTTGTGTTTTTGTGGTTTTGGACTAATCTCTTGCAGGATAAGTCAAAGGGGATTGCTTATTAGATGAGCAAAAGGTGTTTGGAAAGATCAGCAGACATTCTACTGCTAGCTACAAAGTTTCTGCTGCTAGGCAAAACTTCCTACTGCTGGGGTTCTGCTGCTCGCTTGGAAACATTGGGGATTCTGCTGCTTGGTTTGAAAGTGTAGGGTCGGTTTTGTAAATTTGACGCGTATAAAACCTAATTCGATACGAACGGCTTAAAAACCTAATTGGATCTTGATGATGTACCCTCCGAACGGGTCGAAGGACTCCCCTTCGAGCCTGTAGAAAGCCCTCCCTTCGGAGGCCCAGGTTATTCTTCTAACACGTTTCATTGGCGTAAAACCATTCGCCTACGAACTGGTTACCATGTGGGAATCCGCCAATCGAAGCCCTAAGCCCTTCGGGGTATTCCTGACGAAGGGACTAGCACGAAGGACCATCCTGACCTGGTCAAACCCACGTCTCCTCTTCCCCTTGGCTTTTCCGCCAAAACAGAGATCATGGGCTACAAAGCCCTAGCGATTACCACTTTCCATGGGACGCCCCCATGATCTCCGAACAATGTGCAACCGCCCACTATGTCCTATTTCTCTCCTATAAATAGCATAGTCAGGCCAAAACAAAGTAAGTTAACTTCACTCTCTCAATTTACGACCTATATTACCATTACACATACTTACTCGCACGCCGGAGGTGGTTCGCAGGGTCCAACCCCTGCGCAATCACTTAACGTAGTGTCTTCGTATTTCTTATTTTCAGGTTAAGAACAAGCTTGGCGCAATCTCAACACCCCATTATTCCTTTGATCACCATCGAAGGCTTGGTTGGCAATTATTTGTTCAATCAGTGGCGCCATCCGTGGGACCGCTACAATTGGTCTCGTTAATTCCGAGCTTATAACCTACCAACTAATTTCACTATTATTCCGGCATGGATCAAGGGAGAGAAGATACTCCCCCACCGGGTTTCTCTACCTTGGCACCAATACCAATCGACGACTCTAACAACCTTCCCCCAATAACCGCTTCCACTTTCACAACACGTTCTCACCCAGAAATCACAACCAACAATCATGCTTCGACATCAGCCAACCCAGAACCTGTCATTAGCCCAGCCTTTGTAGAAGCCAACCACGAAGTGTTGGAAACCCTTTTAAGGGCTCGTAACAGGCAAGTCAGGAATGCTGAGGTGCGAAGGGAGTTGGAATACTCGAGTGATGAGTATGATGAAGAAATGGAGATGGAACCTAGGCCTCCGACCCAAGGACCAACCCTATCGGCCTTAAGAATTGGGTCTCCAATCGGTCAAAGGCTAAGCAACAGGTCCGTTGGTTTCGAAGGAGTCCCCGAGAGGGCTCCGACAAGAAGAGAAGGGGCGGTTACCGAAGGCTCTAACGGTAGGAGCCAGCGAAGGGAAGAAATGGGGGTGACTTTGCCTCAATTGCTAGCAGCTCATCTTGGAAGGACTGAAGCTGGGGTTCCGTTGCAGCCTTCTCACGCATCAGGCGTAGAAGGCAATCCGTCTACAATTAATATGGGAGGAAATCTTCCTCCCAATGGTATGTATCCCTCGTTCCAAACTCAGTCTTATCCTCAAAATTTATATCCTCCAGTAAATGGACAGCCTAATAACCCAAGCTTCCCCCAAAATTATGGGAGCATGCCCTTCGGCTATCCTATGGCGTACCCTCCGTACGCCAAGCGAAACGGTTACCCGTTTGCCATGAATACACCTTATCAGTCCTATCCAAGCCAAACTCCTATGGGAATGCCCCCAAACAGCAATCCATATAATACTGTCCCCATGTACGCACCACCTTATAATTGTCTATATTCAGACCCTATGGGTTCAGCTACACCTTTCGTTAGGTGGATAGAAGATTACCCATTGCCTGATGGGTTGAAAATGCCTTCACATGTTAGGACTTATGATGGGAAGGGGGATCCGGACAATTTCTTACACTTGTTCGAAGGGGCTATCAAAATACAAAAATGGGTTATGCCGGTGGCCTGTCATATGTTTACATACACCCTACGGGATTCTGCTCGTATTTGGTGGAATGGGCAAAAGCCCGTAGCATCGTCAACCTTGATGATCTCAAAGCTAAGTTCCGGTTACACTTCAGTCAGCAAAAGAAGTTCACGAGAACTCATTTAACGGTGCACAACATTAAACAAAAAGAAAACGAAAGCACAAGGGCCTTCGTTACTAGGTACACTGATGAGACTTTGCAGATTTTGGGTCTTCATGAAGATCAGCGTATTTCGGGTTTCGTACATGGTCTTCGAAATCGGAGTTTGGTGGAATTCTTGTCCACTGACCTTCCGATAACTTACAAAGGGTTAACCGAAAAGACATATACATGGATCGAAGCAAAAGAGGTGTCCACTAATGGGGCTCCGATAGATAAAGATAGCAACAACAAGTTTTCGAAGCATTCTTCGTGGGAGGGGTCCAAGAACAAGAACAAGAACAGAGATAGGTTTTCTCCGTACAACAAAGGCCCCAACCATGGTTTGTTAAGCAGTCTAACGAAGTCTCCAAAGGAAATACTTGCTACGGAGAGGGCTGCCAAAGCCTTCGAAGCACCTCCTGTATGACAAGTAAGGGCAAAAACAGGGATACCAGCAAGTACTGTCACTTCCACGAAAATTATGGCCACGATACTAACAGTTGTAGAGAATTAAAGAAACAAATTGAAGAGGCCGTAAGGTCTGGGCAGTTGGCACACCTGGTAAAAGGAATCAAGAAAGGCAAAGAAGAAATGACCGACACTCAATTGGCTAAAGATGCTACTCCTCTCGAAGCCCCAATACTCATGGTCCGTTGGGGCGAAGCCAGCTTAAAGAGAAAGGTGACGGAGGGTAACGAAGTAGGGGAGGTAACTTTTCCTCCTCTTGCAGGCCAAGTCCCTTTAAACGATCCGGTAGTCATCAAAGTCCTCATTTCCAACCGAGAAGTGAATAGAGCCTATATGGACTGTGGAAGCTCCTGTGAAATCATCTACGAGCATTGTTTCCTCAAGCTTAATCCTTCGATCAGGTCACAGCGAATTGATTCGAAGATACCCTTGGTAGGATTCTCTGGTGAACATTCGTGGCCTCTGGGAGAAGTTCCGTTGGAGATAACGATTGGAGAAGGCAAGCTCGCAAGGACAGAAACCCTCATGTTCGCTATCGTAAGGTCCAGCTCTCCTTACAACTTGTTGATAGGAAGGACCGCCATGCAAAAAATGGGTATCGTAGTCTCCACCATACACGCAGCGGTAAAATTCCATACACCTTATGGGATAGGCACCGTATTCTCCACTTACAATCAAGGACATACGGGAGACAACGGTAAAAAGATTAGAGAAAGTCCAGAGGAGCCTCCGAAGGTCATCCTAAGTTGTACAGATGCCGAAGAACGTATCGTGGTGAATGAGCTCTATCCAGAGCAAACGGTGGTAATCGGAAAGCAACTCCCTGCTAACTTCAAAGCAGACTTGGAGAAGCTACTCAGAGCCAACAAAGACGTATTCGCATGGACGTATTCAGATATGACCGGGGTTCCCAGGACTCTTATGATCGATGGCAAGCCCTTCGGTACAGAGCATAAGCTTAACGAGTTCAAGCACATTGAACCAATTAAGAAAAAGTGACGAAGCCTGGTGATTGAACAAATAATTGCCAACCAAGCCTTCGATGGTGATCAAAGGAATAATGGGGTGTTGAGATTGCGCCAAGCTTGTTCTTAACCTGAAAATAAGAAATACGAAGACACTACGTTAAGTGATTGCGCAGGGGTTGGACCCTGCGAACCACCTCCGGCGTGCGAGTAAGTATGTGTAATGGTAATATAGGTCGTAAATTGAGAGAGTGAAGTTAACTTACTTTGTTTTGACCCGACCATGCTATTTATAGGGGAGAAATAGGACATAGTGGGCGGTTGCACATTGTTTGGAGATCATGGGGGCGTCCCATGGAAAGTGGTAACCGCTAGGGCTTTGTAGCCTACGATCTCTGTTTTGGCGGGAAAGCCAAGGGGAAGAGGAGACGTGGGTTTGACCAGGTCAGGATGGTCCTTTGTGCTAGTCCCTTTGTCAGGAATACCCCGAAGGGCTTAGGGCTTCGATTCACGGATTCCCACATGGTAACCAGTTCGCAGGCGAATGGTTTTACGCCAATGAAACGTGTTAGAAGATTAACCTGGGCCTCCGAAGGGAGGGCTTTCTACAGGCTCGAAGGGGAGTCCTTCGACCCGTTCGGAGGGTACATCATCAAGCCCCCCAGTCGAAAAGTGATATATACGTACGAGTATAAATTGCATTCGACTCAATAAACATTCCACACTCTGTCCTTTCCGTCACAAATTCGAATGGAATAAGGATAAGTGTTTAACCAAAATATGCAATAAATGCGGATATTAAATAACTAACTACCACGCTATTAAATACAGCAGCCAAGATATCGGTATCTCCAAACGTCTTTTCAAAATTGAAAAAGCAGCTTTGAGTCCGTATATTACACGTGGACGGTCAGGGTAAACTTCCAATAGGGATACATAAACTCTTGCTCATCCCTACCTAATCATACTTTTATTTTGCGTTAAAATACACATACACAGTACTGTGCTTTGTGCTTCTTCCGAGATTTAAGGTAATTACCCTCCCTCGTTCTTATTGTTACAAATACAAGATGAGTATGGCGGCAAAAAGAACCATTAGGCAACAAAAGTGTACCTTATCAGAACAGGCTTTGGCGGATTTTTTTGAAAAATATCCCATACTTAAAAAGTATAAAGTGATACTCCCAACCGAAAACCAAAGTATTTTTTACGCCCCCGCTGGGTATGTTGGGTTATATGTTCATGCTTTTACAGAATCCAACTTTAGGATTCCTATTCATCCACTAATCTTAGAATTTTTACAGTATTATCAAGTACATATTTCCAGGTTGAACCCATTTGGCTTAGCCAAACTAACCACCTACATTGTCGTATGCAAAGCTTATGGTTATGAGCCCACGCTTAACATGCTTAGAGGCTTTATCAACCTTTGCCCTGGTGGTGATTGGTTAACCTTAGGTAAAAGAAGTGAACCTGATGTTCCCTATTTAATAACAAAACCATTTGCCAACATAAGAAAATGGAAAGGTCTGTTTTTCTATGTGCAAGATACTATCATACCTCCCAAATATCCAGCGTTGCTAGACAAAGACTTTCATTTTGACGAGAAATGTTTTAATGATCCTTTGCCACACTTCGTAAGAAGTTATCCCCTCTACCAACGTCTTGAACGTCACCCATTTGATGTGCAAATGTTTCCTGAGCCGATACTGTTTATGGCGGGGATTATAGATCATTGGGAAGGCTCTCCATTGGAACCTGCGATAATCTGCAATGGGAAAAGTATGTGCATACCTATTAAAATAAATTAAATGACTTATCTGATGATATTTATCTTTTTTTCGTTTGTTTGTGCAGGAATAGCTTTCCGAAATTTTGTTGTGGCCGGAGGTGCCAAGGAAGTTAGCTTTATGCCAAGGGATCCTCGGGATACAGGTTACAGAGTGGGATCTCCTTCTATCTCTTTCAATAATAACGATGTTGATGTCTCTCCACCCAAGCCTCTTGCTGTGCTCCCCCCGATCAAACCCCTTGGTACTGAGGAAGCCCCCCAGCTAGTGGAGGATGTTGGTGACTCTGATGATACCCCTTCCGGAAGTGATCAGCTCAGGATCGGAGGGTCCTCCGGCATTGATGATAGAGTGAGAACAAGGAAAGGTACCAGTGCCAAAGCCACAAAGACGGCTCCAAAAAGAAAACCCAATGTTCCTACTCCCTCATCGAGGAATGTCAAACAAAAAACAGAAAAAGATCGTGGGAAAGCCATTATGTATGCGCCAGAGAAAATGGTTGATGAAGATGATATCCCGGGTAAATGAAAGTTCTTCAAGTCCTCCTCCTTTTCCATCATATTGCGCATTTGGCTTATCTTGCTTCTTCTTTTTTTTTTTTTTTTTTTTTTTTTTTTTAGGTTTGCCAGATACGAAGGAACTGCCCAACGCTCTCTCCTGCCGCTTGCTTGTTGAGAATGTCACTCCTGCCTCATGGAGGAGTAAAATGAGTGAGATGTCCATTGAGAAACTTTGCGATCTTAATGACAAAAGTTATATCAGGCAAGCAATGCTGGACAGCCATCTTAGCTTTCGTACAAGGGGATTGCTTAACAAAGTCAAGGAGGCAAAGGAGGAGGTTGCTGCTGTTGTTGCCAGAGAGAAGGAAAGGGAGGAGAGTTATGCTGAGTTGGAGAAGAAATTTGACAAAGCCATGGAGAACTTTGAGAAACACCCAAGGTATGAGGCTCTTCGAGACAAGATTGATGGTCTTGAGAAACAGCTTAAGGAATCGCAGGCTGAGTGTGGTAGGCTAAAGTTGGAGGAAGCTAAGGTTGTTGGCTATGAAAACCAGGTGAGTGCCCTGGAGTCTAAATGTACTGGGTTGGAGACTGAGAGGGCCAGACTAGTGGAGCAGGATGCCAAGCGTTGTCAAGAGGTTGATAAGTTGAAGCTCGAATGCCAAAGTTTCAGAAAAGATAGGGCTGAGGTTGTATCGAAGGTTATTCCCTATATTGCTATGGAGTTATACCATAGCGATGAGGTGGGGGAGGTTGTGGGTAGGCTAGTGAATGCAGCCATATTCCATGGCAAATGCACAACTTTGGAGGAGATTGCTGAAACCAAAAAACCAGTTGTGCTTTCGGAGGTACCATACTATCGTCCGAATTCCGTTCGGGAATATGATGAAGCTGGTAACGCCTTCACCATGGCAGTGTACCCCTTTCTTGCCGAAGCAACCAAAGATCCTTCAGCCTCCATCGAAGATCTCCTTTCTAAAAAGCCAAAGAGCATACAGCCTCCGTCTCCAACCAAAAGAACCTTGTCTGAGAAACCCAAGTCCGCAACTCACCAGGAAGACCCAAACTCTTCCATCAACAAATGAAGGCTGCCATGTTGGCAGTAATTTAGTCTGTAAGGGTGGCGTGTACCCTTTAAAACAATTTGGTTCGGTTTAAAGGCCGGTGCCTTTGTTTAAGACAATTTATCATGCTTTTATCAGGCGTGTGCCTGTTGGAATAGTTTATCTGGGCTTCAACCCATAACTTTAAACAATTATCTCTTTTGATGATAGCTACGCCTGTGCGTAGTCTTTATGAATATTAATTTGGAGGGATATGCTCCTTTTTTTGATGCCATGCTTATCTTCTCTTACGCTCATTACAAGAACGTAAACATACAACCTAAGGTTATAACCTTATTGTGTGTATTTTGGACCAAGATTTTATGCAATCGTATAATTTGACTGCGACAGAGGGTCGCGACCCACTCCGTCTTTATCCTTAAGTTACAGAGGGATTTTAATACCCTAAGACTTCATAGGAAAGTTAATGTGAATTGTAATGGATGTTATTGTTATACAAGACATGTGCCTTGCTTCATCCTTCGACATTGAAACTTGTAAAGTACTTGGCTGAACCAATCTATGTTGTATAAAACGAAACAAGAGATTTTGAGGGAAACATGTTATATCATTAAGTGGGTAGGGAGGATTACATCATTTGAAGAAATGAACACTAGACACCTACCATTAATGCTTCTTTCCCATGTGAGAAGAGTGCGTTACATGAAATTGAAAAAACAACAAAGTGCTTTTAAAGAAAGGTAAGTTCTCATATGCAAAACTTACGAGAGTTGGTGTCATGTCCAAACTTGTTCACGACATTTTTTTTTCTGCCCTTCGAGCTTGTATGCCTTGTTGCCACAGCATTTCTTTTTTGACGCTGGGCTCTTTCACTTGGTTTCGCTTGCTTTCATTCGAAGGACAAATTCCTATATGCCCTCAAGACTTTGGGAAGTTTGTCTGCCCATTTATGCTGATATTGCCCTAGCTTCATCTCGATTTCGACGACAATATCCTTGTCAACACAAATGAACCTTTGCTTCACATTCAGGCTTTTGCAGAAAGTGGGGAACACTCCTTCGGCAAAGTGTATCCCTTCATAAGAGGTGATGACTTGTGGGATTCCAAATCTGAAAATTATGTGTTCCCACATAAACTCTTCCACATCTTTTCCTTTTGTTGATGCCAACGGCTTGGCCTCGACCCATTTGGTGAAATGGTCGATGGCTATGACCAAGAATTGTACCCCTTCGGGAGCTACTGGTAGGGGTCCGATTATGCTGACTCCCATTGACCGAAAGGCCTTACTGTCATGGTGGAAGACGCATCATACTCTAATGGTTTTCGGCTTTGGAGTGTGTCTGACATACCATGCATGTTTTGATTGCTTCCCTTGCGTCTTCTAGTACAGATGGCCAGTAATAACCCCACCTTGTTACCTTCGAGGCGATGGCTCTAGGGCTTGTGTGTCTTCCACAAAATTCTTCATGAGCATTGTAGAGAATGCTCGAAGCCTGCTTTAATTCGACACAACGAAGCCAAGGAGATGAAAGACGCCTTTTGTAGAGATTATTGCCTATGAGCCTGTACTGGGGACTTTTGACTTTGATTCTTCGCGCTGATTTTGAATTATCAGGCAAAATGCCGCTTATCAAGTACGTTTTTATTGGTGCTATCCAGCTGGAGCCTTCATCAGATGTTTCACTTCGTGCAATTGACCTGGTGGCCAATACTTCCACTAAAACCTCACTGGGTAGATGAGCAAAAGCAGTAGATGCTAATTTGATTAGGGCCTCCACCTATTTGTTTTGGCTTATGTGGACATTTGTTACTTTGTGTCGTTCGAAACCCTGAAGGAGCTTTTTAACTTCGTTCAAATATTCCTAGATTATTGGATGCCTTGCTCTGTAAGAACCCTTGATTTGGCTAGTGACTGAAAGTGAGCCTACGAAGATGGAGAGGTCATGAACCTCCATGCCCTTTGCGAGTCGAAGGCCAGCCAGCAAGGCTTCATACTCTGCTTCATTTTTTGTGGCCTTGAATTCAAAATGTAGTGCATAACTGTACTCCTTTCCCTCCGGATTAATCAGGATTAAGCCTGTTCCAAAACCATCGGAGCTTGAGGCTCCGTCAGTGTATAATTTCCACCCCTCCGTTGCTGTCGGGGGAGTTTCTCCATTTTGGCTGTGTCCGGAAGGTGTTTCGCTGAGAACTTCTGTGGATGTCTGATTTTTGATGGAGCTTGGACTATTACGTCTTTTTAATGACCTCGGAGCGGGTAGATCAATAGCTGCTTTGAACTTCGAAGGGTTGGCTTTGACTCCTTGCTTAGTTGGCTCAATGGGTTTGAACCCCTTGAGTTGATATTCTTTGCCGTAGAGCTTGTCATCAGTCACTGGTGCCTGAGGAGTTCTGGTATTACTAGAATGTGTCCCTTCGAAGACCTTCCCCTCGGCTTTGTGTGGCTTCTTCAAGTCTGATATGGAACTAGCTGGAGGTTGCTTTTCGCCTACTACCCTTCGTCTTGCATGATGCTTTTTTGTAACGATATCTTTTTCAACATCCGCACTCCTGATAGCATCCTTCGGAAGTTCTTTAGAACCTTCCCTTTTTTTCTTGCTATCCTTCGGGCTGTGCTCAGAAAATACCGTCCCTATTCCGTTGGGTGTGTGAAACTTCACCGCTGCATGTATAGTGGAGACTACTATACCCATCTTTTGCATGGCGGTCCTCCCTATCAACAAGTTGTAAGGAGAGTTGGACCTTACGATAGTAAACATGAGTGTCGGTCATCTTTTCTTTGCCTTTCTTGATTCCTTTTACCAGGTGTGCCAATTGCCCAGATCTTACGGCCTCTTCAATTTGTTTCTTTAGTTCCCTGCAACTGTTCGTATCATGGCCATTGTCTTCGTGGAAGTGACAGTACTTGCTGGTATCCCTGTTTTTACCCTTACTTGTCATACGGGGAGGTGCTTCGAAGGCTTTGGCTGCCCTCTCCGTAGCAAGTATTTCCTTTGGAGACTTAGTTAGACTGCTTAACAAACCATGGTTGGGGCCTTTGTTGTACGGAGAAAACCTATCTCTATTCTTGTTCTTTTCTTGTTCTTGGACCCCTCCCACGAAGAATGCTTCGAAAACTTGTTGTTGCTATCTTTATCTATCGGAGCCCCATTAGTGGACACCTCTTTTGCTTCGATCCAAGTATATGTCTTTTTGGTTAACCCTTTGTAAGTTGTCGGAAGGTCAGTGGACAAGAATTCCACCAAACTCCGATTTCGAAGACCATGTACGAAACCCGAAATATGCTGATCTTCGTGAAGACCCAAAATCTGCAAAGTCTCATCGGTGTACCTAGTAACGAAGGCCCTTGTGCTTTCGTTTTCTTTTTGTTTAATGTTGTGCACCGTTAAATGAGTTCTCGTGAACTTCTTTTGCTGACTGAAGTGTGACCGGAACTTAGCTTTGAGATCATCAAGGTTGACGATGCTACCGGGCTTTTGCCCATTCCACCAAATACGAGCAGAATCCCGTAGGGTGTATGTAAACATATGACAGGCCACCGGCATAACCCACTTTTGCATCTTGATAGCCCCTTCGAACAAGTGTAAGAAATTGTCCGGATCCCCCTTCCCATCATAAGTCCCGACATGTGAAGGCATTTTCAACCCATCAGGCAATGGGTAATCTTCTATCCACCTAACGAAAGGTGTAGCTGAACCCATAGGGTCTGAATATAGACAATTATAAGGTGGTGCGTACATGGGGACAGTATTGTATGGATTGCTGTTTGGGGGCATTCCCATAGGAGTTTGGCTTGGGTAGGACTGATAAGGTGTATTCATGGCAAACGGGTAACCGTTTCCCATGGCGTACGGAGGGTACGCCATAGGATGGCCGAAGGGCATGCTCCCATAATTTTGGGGGAAGCTTGGGTTATTAGGCTGTCCATTTACTGGAGGATATAAATTTTGAGGATAAGACTGAGTTTGGAACGAGGGGTACATACCATTGGGAGGAAGATTTCCTCCCATATTAATTGTAGACGGATTGCCTTCTACGCCTGATGCGTGAGAAGGCTGCAACGGAACCCCAGCTTCAGTCCTTCCAAGATGAGCTGCTAGCAATGGAGGCAAAGTCACCCCTATTTCTTCCCTTCGCTGGCTCCTACCGTTAGAGCCTTCGGTAACCGCCCCTTCTCTTCTTGTCGGAGCCCTCTCGGGTACTCCTTCGAAACCAACGGACCTTTTGCTTAGCCTTCGACCGATTGGAGACCCAATTCTTAAGGCCGATAGGGTTGGTCCTTGGGTCGGAGGCCTAGGTTCCATCTCCATTTCTACATCATACTCATCACTCAGTATTCCAACTCCCTTCGCACCTCAGCATTCCTGACTTGCCTGTTACGAGCCCTTAAAAGGGTTTCCAACACTTCGTGGTTGGCTTCGACAAAGGCTGGGCTAATGACAGGTTCTGAGTTGGCTGATGTTGAAGCATGATTGTTGGTTGTGATTTCTGGGTGAGAACGTGTTGTGAAAGTGGAAGCGGTTATTGGGGGAAGGTTGTTAGAGTCGTCGATTGGTATTGGTGCCAAGGTAGAGAAACCCGGTGGGGGAGTATCTTCTCTCCCTTGATCCATGCCGGAAAAATAGTGAAATTAGTTGGTAGGTTATAAGCTCGGAATTAACGAGACCAATTGTAGCGGTCCCACGGATGGCGCCACTGATTGAACAAATAATTGCCAACCAAGCCTTCGATGGTGATCAAAGGAATAACGGGGTGTTGAGATTGCGCCAAGCTTGTTCTTAACCTGAAAATAAGAAATACGAAGACACTACGTTAAGTGATTGCGCAGGGGTTGGACCCTGCGAACCACCTCCGGCGTGGGAGTAAGTATGTGTAATGGTAATATAGGTCGTAAATTGAGAGAGTGAAGTTAACTTACTTAGTTTTGGCCCGACTATGCTATTTATAGGGGAGAAATAGGACATAGTTTGCGGTTGCACATCGTTCGGAGATCATGGGGGCGTCCCATGGAAAGTGGTAACCGCTAGGGCTTTGTAGCCCACGATCTCTGTTTTGGCGGGAAAGCCAAGGGGAAGAAGAGACGTGGGTTTGACCAGGTCAGGATGGTCCTTCGTGCTAGTCCCTTCGTCAGGAATACCCCGAAGGGCTTAGGGCTTCGATTGGCGGATTTCCACATGGTAACCAGTTCGCAGGCGAATGGTTTTACGCTAATGAAACGTGTTAGAAGATTAACTTGGGCCTCCGAAGGGAGGGCTTTCTACAGGCTCGAAGGGGAGTCCTTCGACCCGTTCAGAGGGTACATCATCACCTGGCACCAGAAAGAAATGCAGCCACTTGTAAAGAGGTGGATGAGCTTGTACAAGCAGGAATTCTCAGAGAAGTGAAATACCAAACTTGGGTTGCTAATCCAGTCATGGTAAAGAAAAGTGATGGAGGGTGGCGTATGTGCGTTGACTTCACCGAAATCAACAAAGCCTGCCCGAAGGACTGCTACCCTCTACCAGAAATTGATTAGAAGGTCGAATCCCTTTCGGGGTTCCGTTTGAAATGCTTTCTGGATGCCTACAAGGGGTATCACCAAATACAAATGGCGTAGGAAGATGAGGAGAAAACATCCTTTTACACAGGAAAGGGTGTCTATTGCTACAAGAAGATGCCCTTCGGCCTAAAGAACGCGGGGGCTACTTATCAGCATTTAGTAGACAAGGCCTTCCATAAGCAAATTGGAAGGAACTTGGAAGCCTACGTCGATGACATGGTAATAAAAAGCAGAACCGAAGAGGACCTCCTCTCGGACAGTCAAGAGACCTTCGATCAATTACGGGCAATCAACATGAAGCTTAACCCCAAGAAGTGTTCCTTTGGCATTGAGGAAGGGAAATTCTTGGGGCATTTGATAACGAAACAAGGGATTAAAGCTAACCCTTCGAAGGTTAAAGCCATCACTGATCTTCAAGCTCCAAAGTCATTTAAGGAAGTCCAAAGCCTCAACGGGAAGCTTGCGGCACTCAGCAGGTTCCTGTCGAAAGGGGCGGATTGGTCTTTACTATTCTTCAAAACACTCAAAGGGTGCACAGATAAAAAGACTTTCCAATGGAGTTGTGAGGCGGAAGCAGCCTTCGAAAAGCTAAAGGAATTCATAGAAATCTTGCCAACACTTACAGCCCCAATCAAAGGCGAAGTGTTGTTCATGTACATTGCGGCTTCCTTTGAAAGCATCAGCGCGGTGCTTTTAGCCGAAAGGGAAAAGAAACAAGTCCCAATATACTTTGTTAGCAGGGTTCTGCAAGGAGCTGAACTAAACTATCCGGAGTTGGAAAAGCTAATTCTTGCTTTGGTTTATGCTGCAAGACACCTTCAAAGATACTTTCAGGCTCATCCCATCACAATATTGACTGACAAGCCTATTAGACAGATACTGTCGAAGCCTGAGAAATCAGGAAGGGTAGCTAAATGGGCTATCGAATTGGGAGAACATGAGATAGAATACAAGGGTCGAAACTCCGTCAAAGGTCAGGTACTTGCGGATTTTCTAGCTGAAACGCCTTCCGGACCTAGCCAAGATAAAGAGGTTCCTAAGCAACAGCCTTCGAAGACGATTGAGGGATGGAAGTTGTACCTAGATGGAGCCTCAAGTTCCGATGGTTCTGGAGCAGGTTTAATGTTGGTTAGTCCGAAAGGAAAGGAGTATACTTATGCATTGCGCTTCGAATTCAAAGCCACCAACAACGAAGCTGAGTACGAAGCTCTGTTAGCCGGCCTTTGACTAGCAAAAGAAATGGAAGTTCAGAATCTGTCCATTTTCGTAGACTCCCAGCTAGTTGCTAATCAAGTCAAGGGCTCCTATGAAGCAAGACAGCCCACCATCAAGCAATATTTGGAAAAGGCTAAGGAACTTCTTCAAGGCTTTGAAACCTATGATATAGTACATGTCCGCAGAAATCAAAACAAGAAAGCAGATGCCCTAAGCAAGTTGGCCTCAATGGCATTTGCTCATTTAACGAAGGAGGTTTTGGTAGAAGTATTGGCTGATAGGTCAATTGAACGGGGCGAAGTTTCTGACATCATACCCGAGGAAGGCACCAACTGGATGACTCTGATTAGGGAGTATTTGATCAGCGGTATCCTGCCAGAAGACCCTAAACTGGCTCGAAAGGTCCGGATCAAAGCTCCCCAATATAGACTTATTGGGGATAATCTATATAGGAGATCCTTTTTATCCCCATGGCTTCGTTGTGTGGGACCAAAACAGGCTTCGAATATCATATATAAGGTTCACGAAGGATCTTGCGGGTTGCATGCAGGCCCTCGCTCGTTGTCTCAAAAGTAATGAAGCTTGGGTATTATTGGCCATCCATGCACAGGGATGCAATAGAAATAATACAAAAGTGCGAAGCATGTCAGATCCACTCCAAAGTCCCGAGAATGCCTAAACAAGACATGACCTCTGTTACGTCAGCATGGCCTTTCTGCCAATGGGGAATTGACATAGTCGGACCCCTACCAGTTGCTTCAGGGGGAGTAAAGTTCTTGGTCGTAGCCATAGACTACTTTACCAAATGGGTTGAAGCGAAGCCCTTGGCATCAGTAACAGGAAGGCATATGGAGAAATTCGAGTGGGAACACATAATCTGTCGTTTCGGTGTCCCTCACATTATCATCTCCGAAAATGAAAAACAGTTCGCCGAAGGGGTGTTCCAACCTTCTGCGAAGGCCTGAAGATCAAACAGTCATTCACTTCCGTTTATCATCCCCAAGGTAATGGACAAGTAGAAGTCACAAACCGGGATATCATAGAAGGAATTGAAAAGAGATTGGGACGAAGCCATCATGGGTGGGTAGACGAACTACCCCAAGTTCTGTGGGCACATAGGACGCACCCCAAGTCAAGCCACGGGGAGAGACTCCTTTTATCCTTACTTATGGAACGGAAGCTGTTATACCCTCCGAAATAAGCATCGAAACGGAACGCATTGTGAACTTTGAAGAAAAGGCAAATGACGAAAGGATTCGAGAAAATCTTGACCTTCTGGAAGAAAGAAAAGAAATAGCTTCGATCAGGGAGGCTATCCACAAACAGAAGATTGAAAAGTACTATAACAACCGAGTTCGACCCTCCACGCTCAAGCCAGGCGAATATGTCCTTCGTTTGAATAGTGCAAGCAAGGCCGAATACGAAGGAAAACTAGGGCCAACATGGGAAGGACCCTACGTTATATCGGAAGCCTACGGCAACGGCGCGTACAAGCTCGCAACGCTTAAGGGAGAAGTCATGGATAGAACTTGGAACGGTACTAACCTTCGTAAGTTTTACATCTAAAACTTACTACAAAAAAAAAACACTCAGTTTGTTTTTACAATTTCATGTAACGCATTCTTCTCATCTGGGGAAAGAAGCATTAATGGTAGGTGTCTTAGTATTCATTTCTTAAAATGATGTAATCCTCCCTACCCAATTAATGATATAACGCATTTCCCTCAAATCTCTTGTTTCGTTCTTTACAACAAAGATTTGTCCAGCCAAGTAGTATAAAAGTTTCAATGTCGAAGGATGTAGCAAGGCACACGCCTTGTATATAAAGAACATCCAGTATAATTCACATTAACTTTCCTATGAAGTCTTAGGGTATTAAAAGCCCTCTGCTACTTAAGGATAAAGACGGAGTGGGTCGCGACCCTCTGTCGCAGTCAAATTATACGATTGCTTAAAATCTTGGTCCAAAATACACACAATAAGGTTATAACCTTAGGTTGTATGTGTACGCTCTTGAAATGAGCGTAAGAGAAGATAAACATGACAATAAAAGTGGGACATATCCCACTAAATTAGCATAAACAAAGACTACGTACAGTCTTAGGTATCATAATCACAAAAAGGACAATTGTCTAAAGTTACGGGTCGAAGCCCAGTAACACGAAAGATAAATTGTTCAAACAGGAACAAAGATAAATTATCTCAAACAAATAATATGTTGGGGAATCATTTCAAGGTTGAGCAGAGTTGGATTTCCTTGTTGAGGATGAAGGTTGGATCTTCATAGGCTTCTTTGCCAAAAGCTCCTCTATTGGAGCCAATGGATCTTTGGTTACCTCGGCAAGATAAGGGTACTTTGTTGAAGTAAACGCATCACCAGCCTCATTAAACTCTTGCTCAGAATCTGGGTGATAGTAAGACACCTCCGACAAAACAACGGGTTTCTTTGTCTTGGCAATTTCTTCCAATGCGGTGCAGGTTCCGTAGAAGATGGTTGCATTAACAAGTCTCCCAATAACTTCCCCCACCTCATCGCTACGGTACAATTCAATCGCCACATGAGGAAAAACTCTCGAAAACTACCTTAGCTCGGTCTCTCTCCAAGATTTGAAGTTGGGATCTAAGATCATTGATCTTATCATAAAGGTTAATCTCCTGCTCAGCCAGCCTAGACCTTTCGACCTCCAGGCTTGTACATTTAGACTCGAGCGCGGCAATTTAGGCTCTATCAATGGAAACTTTGGACTCCTCAACCTTCAATTTATTGCACCTCGCTTGGGATTCTTTCAATTGACCTTCGAGTCTGTCAATTTTGACTCGCATATCTTGTACGAAGGGATTCTTCTCAAAGTCCTCCATCACTTCTTTACACTTAGCCTCCAACTCATCATGTTCCTGATACCTAGCTTTTTCTTTAGCTAAGATATCATCCATTTTTACCCTCACATCCAACACCGTTTGCATCAATTCCCTTGTTCTCGAATTAAGATGATTATCCAAAACAGCCTGCCTAGCGTAACTTTTGGAGTGAAAGTCGCAAAGCTCTTCAATAGACATGTTATCCAAGACTCCTTTCCAACTGGTAGGTGTCATTTTGTCAACCAATTAGTCGACAGGCATGTGCATTAGGAAGTTCCACAACATCGGGAAGGCCTAAAAAAGAAAGGAAAACAAGTTATATGATGCATGACATTTGATACGTGTGAAAGATGCTAGCTTACTTGGAGTAGGGTCATCAGGAATCGTTAGAGGAGTGGGTATAAAGGTTTTAGAGTGTGATCCTTTGGGCTTCACAACTCTCGCTGGAGGGGTAGGAAGGGCTAATTTCCTCTTCGAAGGGTTCCTTACAGACATGGCAGCCTTTGCTTTCTTACTTCTCTTATCTGAAAGACCAGAGGACCTTACAGCCTCGTTTGAAACTCCTTGATAAGGGGATCATCGGAATCTGCAACAGTTTCCACAAACTGCGGAGTCTTGTCATTCTCAATTGACATGGATGGAGAACCTATTCCGTAGATTATATTTTCTAGCTCTTTAGGGACAAAACTAACTTCTCTAATACCACGAGCCACGACGAAGTTCCTGAATGCCATCCCTACAGAAAAACAAAAAAAAGATAAATATCATCAGATAAGTCATTTACTTTATTTTAATAGGTATATACATACTTTTCCCATTGCAGATTATCGCAGGTTCCAACGGAGAGCCTTCCCAATGATCTATAATCCCCGCCATAAACAGTATCGGCTCAGGAAACGTTTGCACATCAAATGGGTGACGTTCAAGACGTTGGTAGAGGGGATAGCTTCTTACGAAGTGTAGCAAAGGATCATCAAAACGGTTTCTCGTCAAAACGAAAGTCTTTGTCTAGCAACGCTGGATATTTGGGAGGTATGATAGTATCTTGCACATAGAAAAACAGACCTTTCCATTTTCTTATGTTGGCAAAAGGTTTTGTTATTAAACAGGGAACATCAGGTTCACTTCTTTTACCTAAGGTTAACCAATCACCACCAGGGCAAAGTTTGATAAAGCCTCTAAGCACGTTAAGCGTGGGCTCATAACCATAAGCTTTGCATACGACAATGTAGGTGGTTAGTTTGGCTAAGCCAAATGGGTTCAACCTGGAAATTTGTACTTGATAATACTATAAAAATTCTAAGATTAGTGGATGAATAGGAATCCTAAAGTTGGATTCTGTAAAAGCATGAACATATAACCCAACATACCCAGCGGGGGCATCAAAAATACTTTGGTTTTCGTTTGGGAGTATCACTTTATACTTTTTAAGTATGGGATATTTTTCAAAAAAATCCGCCAAAGCCTGTTCTGATAAGGTACACTTTTGTTGCCTAATGGTTCTTTTTGCCGCCATACTCATCTTGTATTTGTAACAATAAGAACGAGGGAGGGTAATTACCTTAAATCTCGGAAGAAGCACAAAGCACAGTACTGTGTATGTGTATTTTGGGCGCAAAATAAAAGTATGATCAGGTAGGGATGAGCAAGAGTTTATGTATCCCTATTGAAAGTTTACCCTGACCGTCCACGTGTAATATACGGACTCAAAGCTGCTTTTTCAATTTTGAAAAGAAGTTTGGAGATACGATATCTTGGCTGCTGTATTTAATAGTGTGGTAGTTAGTTATTTAATATCCGCATTTATTGCATATTTTGGTTAAACACTTATCCTTATTCCATTCGAATTTGTGACGGAAAGGATAGAGTGTGGCATGTTTTTTGAGTCGAATGCAATTTATACTTGTGCGTATATATCACTTTCGACTGGGGGGCTTGATGATGTACCCTCTGAACGGGTCGAAGGACTCCCCTTCGAGCCTGTAGAAAGCCCTCCCTTCGGAGGCCCAGGTTAATCTTCTAACACGTTTCATTGGCGTAAAACCATTCGCCTGCGAACTGGTTACCATGTGGGAATCCGCCAATCGAAGCCCTAAGCCCTTCGGGGTATTCCTGACGAAGGGACTAGCACGAAGGACCATCCTGACCTGGTCAAACCCACGTCTCCTCTTCCCCTTGGCTTTCCGCCCAAAACAGAGATCGTAGGCTACAATGCCCTAGCGGTTACCACTTTCCATGGGACGCCCCCATGATCTCCGAACAATGTGCAACCGCCCACTATGTCCTATTTCTCCCCTATAAATAGCATAGTCGGGCCAAAACAAGTAAGTTAACTTCACTCTCTCAATTTACGACCTATATTACCATTACACATACTTACTCGCACGCCGGAGGTGGTTCGCAGGGTCCAACCCCTGCGCAATCACTTAACGTAGTGTCTTCGTATTTCTTATTTTCAGGTTAAGAACAAGCTTGGTGCAATCTCAACACCCCATTATTCCTTTGATCACCATCGAAGGCTTGGTTGTCAATTATTTGTTCAATCAGATCTCATTATTAACTTTGTGCGCCTAAAATTCAATTTTATTCAAACCCTAACATACTTTTAAACATCTGATTTGAAAAACCCCCAAAAATAAAGCCCTAATTCACAATGTCGCAAAGAACATTTTCTGACAGTCACAATTAGGTTGCTTTTCCGGAAAAGCCCAAGGATGCTGAAGGTTTTGCTAAGGTAATCGACTTTCTTAATGCTACTTACATAAGGTATGCATTAACAGCAAACCCTACCATATACATTTCCCACATTGAAAAGTTCTGGTCTACTGTTAAGATCAAAACTAAAAATGGGGAAGAATATTTAAAGGCCAAGGTAGAAGGCCACAAGGTAATTATTTCTGAAGCATCTGTAAGGAAAGCTCTTCACTTTGCAGATGACGAAGAAATAACTTGTCTTGAAAATTCTGTCATTTTTAGGAACTTAAACATATAGGGTATGAGAAGAAAATTAATAATTTAAAATTTTATAAAGGTCTTTTCTGCCCCCAATGGAGATTTTTGATTCAGACCCTTCTCTATTGTCTACGTCCTAAAACATCAGGTTGGAATGAGTTCAGTACAACTCAAGCATCTGCTTTGATTTGTCTGGCCAAAGGACAACCTTTTAATTTTTCGACTATGATAATGGATGGGTTGAGAAAGCATGTTCACGGAAAACATTACATTTACCCAAGATTTTTGTAACTCATTTTTAATAATCAAATTTCAAATCTTAAGGTACATAAAAGGAAATTTCTTTGTCATGTGCTTAAACAGAAATTATTTTCATATTTGAAAAAGGATGGCAAAGATTTTTCTGGAACTGTGACACCATTATTTTCTTATATGTTGTCACTAGTTCAAAATCAGGGTGAAGAAGTAGAAATCCCAACTACTTCCCAAAACACACCCAATATGGAAACATCAACTCCTCAACATGAAAAGACCCGAAACACCTAGGACTTCACCAAATAAGAACACTGAGCAACCTCAGGCCAGTGTTAGGAAGGATGCAGATGAGGCGGTCACAGGTGTGGGTGGTGACATGATGGAAGAGGCTAACACTACTGCTTATGGCTTAGTAGCTGGGCAGGAAAGTGTTAACATAAGTAAGACCTTAACCATGGCAACATCTACTGTGGAAGGTTCTCATGAACTAGAAACAGAGGATGGAAACCCCAACCAAATGGCAAACAAGGGGGGCTCAGCTGATCAAATCAGGTTTGATACTGAGTTTGGACCCATTGATTCACCTCTCAGGGAAGGTAATACATCCCGAAGTGATGAGGGTAGGACTGAAACAGAGGAATTGATGGATACTCAAAATGTACAAAATGACAAATCCAAAGATTCACCTCTCGGGCCAGGTAACACAGGCCGAAGTGATGAGGATAGCATGAAACAAATCAATGAATTGATGAAAAGATGTACCAAATTAGAAGCACAAGTTCTTGATCTCTCACAAACAGTCAAAACTTTGAAGATGAGAGTTATGCATTTGGAAGGTGTAAAGAGGTCAAGAACTAGGGTATTCAAACGACTAAAGAAAGTGGGGAGACCACAAAGGGTTAGCTCTTCTAAAGACCTAAGTTTGGGGGAGGATGCTCCTAAATAGGGGAGGAAAGAGACAAAGACTTCAGGGGAGGCTAACACGGAAACAGGGGAAATTTTGAATGATAAAGGTGTTGCTGGTGATGGGGGGAATGAAAATGCTGATATGGATATGGATTCTGGTGAGAATGATGATTTTGTGGTTAAAGATCAAGATGGTAATGAGGCTGTGATTGATAAGGGGAACCAAGAGCAGATTGGGGATAAATTGAAGAGTTTGAATGCTGAGCAGTTGATTAAACATACTGATGTGATGGTAATAGCTATTAAAGGTTTGGTTAATACTGCTGCTAATGCTCAAGTTGAATCTGCTGCTGGTGAAAGTGTTGAAAAGATAGCTAAGGGAGATTCTGATGCTGGTTCAGAGCATTCTGCTGCTAGTGTTAAAGAAGCTACTGCTGAGCCAGAGCAAGTTTCTACTGCTGAATTGGATGATGATATAAGCTTAGCAGAGGCAATAATCTAATTGAAACAATCACAACCATCTAAAACACAATCACCTAAACCAAAACCAACACCTGAACAACAACCACAACCATAACCTGCTGCTAGACCACCTGTATAAGGAGTAACTGATTGAACAAATAATTGCCAACCAAGCCTTCGATGGTGATCAAAGGAATAATGGGGTGTTGAGATTGCGCCAAGCTTCTTCTTAACCTGAAAATAAGAAATACGAAGACACTACGTTAAGTGATTGCGCAGGGGTTGGACCCTGCGAACCACCTCCGGCGTGGGAGTAAGTATGTGTAATGGTAATATAGGTCGTAAATTGAGAGAGTGAAGTTAACTTACTTAGTTTTGGCCCGACTATGCTATTTATAGGGGAGAAATAGGACATAGTTTGCGGTTGCACATCGTTCGGAGATCATGGGGGCGTCCCATGGAAAGTGGTAACCGCTAGGGCTTTGTAGCCCACGATCTCTGTTTTGGCGGGAAAGCCAAGGGGAAGAAGAGACGTGGGTTTGACCAGGTCAGGATGGTCCTTCGTGCTAGTCCCTTCGTCAGGAATACCCCGAAGGGCTTAGGGCTTCGATTGGCGGATTCCCACATGGTAACCAGTTCGCAGGCGAATGGTTTTACGCTAATGAAACGTGTTAGAAGATTAACTTGGGCCTCCGAAGAGAGGGCTTTCTACAGGCTCGAAGGGGAGTCCTTTGACCCGTTCGGAGGGTACATCATCAAGCCCCCCAGTCGAAAGTGATATATACGTACGAGTATAAATTGCATTCGACTCAACAAATCAAATATGCCTTATACTCCTTGTATAACACTAATCAAGCAAAAAGGAAAATAAATGTTCAACTAACCACGCATTTAATGCGGATTAATCACAATTATCCCACTTGTCATGCCACAGCTACTTTCTCGGTATAAGTAAGAGTCCTTTCAAAATTTAAAATCGATTTCAAATCCGCATAGATGACAAACCAGACACGTGTTCGGTCATGATTTAAGATATGATAGGTACTTATACCTTGATACGGTAAAACCCTAGAATATTTTTACCTCCCCCAAAATATACACACACAACTCTGTGTTATCGTGCTTCCATTGGAACAAAAAAGGTAAAATTCTGTCATTTTCTTTGAGCTTCTTACTTTATTCTATTGATATGAGTATGGCTGCCAAAAGGATTATTAGGGAACAAACATGCACCTTGTCTAAAGAAACGTTGACTGATTTTCTGCGTGACTACCCCCTACCATCTGGACTCAAAATCATCCATCCCAGTAAAAGACAAAGTGTTTTTGATGCCCCAAAAGGGTACGTAGGATTATACATTCATGCGTTTACCCAATCAAACCTTAGGATTCCACTTCATCCTTTGATTTTAGAGTTTTTGCAATACTATAAGGTGCACATTTCCAGATTTAACCCATTTGGGCTAGCCAAACTGACTACTTACATCGTGATGTGTAAAGCTTATGGGTATGAGCCCTCATTGAATGTTCTTAGGGGTTTTGTTAATTTGTATCCCGGTGGGGATTGGGTGACTATTGCCAAAAGAAGTGAACATGATGTTCCCATCCTTTTGACGAAACCTTTTTCGAACATAAGAAACTAGAAGGGTCAGTTCTTTTATATTGAAAGCACCATTATACCGTCTGAGTACCCAGCTTTGCTTGACGAAGCCTTTATGTATGATGAGAAGAAATATAATGATCCCTTGCCTACGATGTAAGGAGCGAGCCCTTGTATCAGCGACTTGCACGACATCCTGCTGATGTCCAGACATTCCCCGAACCTATCCTGTTCATGGCTGGTATTGCTAAAAGTTGGGAAGGCTCTCCGTTGCATCCTGAAATAATTTGTGAAGGACAAAGTATGTATATAGCTTATTTAAATAATTTAAGTAACTTATCTGCTGATATTCATCTCCTTTTCGTTTGTTTGTGCAGGAATGGCTTTCTGAAACTTTGTTGTGGCCGGAGGTGCCAAGGAAGTTAGCTTTATGCCGAGGGATCCTCAGGATACAAGTTACGGAGTGGGATCTCCTTCTATCTCTGTCAATAATAACGATGTTGATGTCTCTCCACCCAAACCTCTTGCTGTGCTCCCCCCAATCAAACCCCTTGGTACTGAGGAAGCCCCCCAGCTAGTGGAGGATGTTGGTGACTCTGATGATACCCCTTCTGGAAGTGATCAGCTCAGGATCGTAGGGTCCTCCGGTATTGCTGATAGAGTGAGAACAAGGAAAGGTACCATGCCAAAGCCGCAAAGACTGCTCCAAAAAGAAAACCCAATGTTCCTACTCCCTCATCGAGGAATGTCAAACAAAAAACAGAAAAAGCTCGTGGGAAAGCAATTATGTATGCGCCAGAGAAAATGGTTGATGAAGATGATATCCCGGGTAAATGAAAGTTCTTCAAGTCCTCCTCCTTTTCCATCATATTGCGCATTTGGCTTATCTTGCTTCTTCTTTTTTTTTTTTTTTTTTTTTTTTTTAGGTTTGCCAGATACGAAGGAACTGCCCAACGCTCTCTCCTGCCGCTTGCTTGTTGAGAATGTCACTCCTGCCTCATGGAGGAGTAAAATGAATGAGATGTCCATTGAGAAACTTTGCGATCTTAATGACAAAAGTTATATCAGGCAAGCAATGCTGGACAGCCATCTTAGCTTTCGCACAAGGGGATTGCTTAACAAAGTCAAGGAGGCGAAGGAGGAGGTTGCTGCTGTTGTTGCCAGAGAGAAGGAAAGGGAGAAGAGTTATGCTGAGTTGGAGAAGAAGTGTGACGAAGCCATGGAGAACTTTGAGAAACACCCAAGGTATGAGGCTCTTCAGACAAGATTGATGGTCTTGAGAAACAGCTTAAGGAATCGCAGGCTGAGTGTGGTAGGCTAAAGTTGGAGGAAGCTAAGGTTGTTGGCTATGAAAACCAGGTGAGTGCCCTGGAGTCTAAATGTACTGGGTTGGAGACTGAGAGGGCCAGACTAGTGGAGCAGGATGCCAAGCGTTGTCAAGAGGTTGATAAGTTGAAGCTCGAATGCCAAAGTTTGAGAAAAGATAGGGCTGAGGTTGTATCGAAGGTTGTTCCTTACATTGCTATGGAGTTATACCATAGCGATGAGGTGGGGGAGGTTGTGGGTAGGCTAGTGAATGCAGCCATATTCCATGGCAAATGCACAACTTTAGAGGAGATTGCTGAAACCAAAAAACCAGTTGTGCTTTCGGAGGTACCATACTATCGTCCGAATTTTGTTCGGGAATATGATGAAGCTGGTAACGCATTCACCACGGCAGTGTACCCCTTCCTTGCCGAAGCAACCAAAGATCCTTCAGCCTCCATCGAAGATCTCCTTTCTAAAAAGACAAAGAGCATACAGCCTCCGTCTCCAACCAGAAGGACCTTGTCTGAGAAACCTAAGTCTGCAACCCACCAGGAGCGTCCCAACTCTTCCAAGAACAATTGAAGGCTGCCATGTTGGCAGTAATTTGGTCCATAAGGGTGGCATGTACCCTTTTTAAAACAATTTATCGTGGTTAAAGGCTGGTGCCTTTGTGTTTGACAATTTATGATCTTTATGCTTGTTTGAACAGTTTATCTTTCATGTTATTGGGTTTCGACACGTAACTTTAGACAATTGTCCTTTTTGTGATTATGATAGCAAAGACTGTTCGTAGTCTTTATTAATGCTAATATAGTGGGATATGTCCCACTTTTATTGTCATGTTTATCTTCTCTTACGCTCATTTCAAGAACGTACACATACAACCTAAGGTTATAACCTTATTGTGTGTATTTTGGACCAAGATTTTAAGCAATCGTATAATTTGACTGCGACAGAGGGTCGCGACCCACTCCGTCTTTATCCTTAAGTTGCAGAGGGCTTTTAATACCCTAAGACTTCATAAGAAAGTTAATGTGAATTGTAATGGATGTTATTGTTATACAAGACATGTGCCTTGCTTCATCCTTCGACATTGAAACTTGTAAAGTACTTGGCTGAACAAATCTATGTTGTATAAAACGAAACAAGAGATTTTGAGGGAAACATGTTATATCATTAAGTGGGTAGGGATGATTACATCATTTGAAGAAATGAACACTAGACACCTACCATTAATGCTTCTTTCTAATGTGAGAAGAGTGCGTTACATGAAATTGAAAAAACAACTAAGTGCTTTTAAAGAAAGGTAAGTTCTTATATGTAAAACTTACGAGAGTTGGTGTCATGTCCAAACTTGTTCACGACATTTTTTTTTTCTGCCCTTCAAGCTTGTATGCCTTGTTGCCACAGCGTTTCTTTTTTGACGCTGGGCTCTTTCACTTGGTTTCGCTTGCTTTCATTCGAAGGACAAATTCCTATATGCCCTCAAGACTTTGGGAAGTTTGTCTACCCACTTATGCTGATATTGCCCTAGCTTCATATCGATTTCTACGACAATATCCTTGTCAACACAAATGAACCTTTGCTTCACATTCAGGCTTTTGCAGAAAGAGGGGAACACTCCTTCGGCAAAGTGTGTCCCTTCATAAGAGGTGATGACTTGTGGGATTCCAAATCTGAAAATTATGTGTTCCCACATAAACTCTTCCACATCTTTTCCTTTTGTTGATGCCAACGGCTTGGCCTAGACCCATTTGGTGAAATGGTCGATGGCTATGACCAAGAATTGTACCCCTCCGGGAGCTACTGGTAGGGGTCCGATTATGCTGACTCCCCATTGACCGAAAGGCCTTACTGTCATGGTAGAAGACGCATCATACTCTAATGGTTTTCGGGCTTTGGAGTGTGTCTGACATACCATGCATGCTTTGATTGCTTCCCTTGCGTCTTCCAGTACGGATGGCCAGTAATAACCCCACCTTGTTACCTTCGAGGCGATGGCTCTAGGGCTTGTGTGTCTTCCACAAAATTCTTCATGAGTGATGAACTCAAATAAGTACATTTTATTATCATCATTTATCCTATTTATTTGACTTGTTTTATTATATTATATATGAGAATTGATACGTTAATGTTTACTTTTGTAATTCTCAGGTAAAAACAAGTATTATGTGAAACTTGGCAATTTTGGACTAATTATGGAGCAAAACAAGCAAAATGTTAAGAGTCTACTGAAATGTACAAGATCAAGATCATTCTGCTCCAGATACGCCGCAACATACTTCTTACATACGGCGTATCACTATCAAGATTTCACAAGTTACAATCCAAGACAGCAAAGGACATGCGCCGCATAGAGAAATGGAGTTACGCCGCATCTTAAGGCGGTGTATGAATATTCCTGAATATATTAATCTTGGACCCCACGTGAAGTTAAGTCAATGCGCCGCATCTACTTATCCTATGCGCCGCATCTAACCCTCAGACAGAAACTATAAATACCCCAAAGTCAGACGAATTTTGTGTGCAAGATACCATACGTACGATTACCAAACCAGAGACGAATTCAGACGTATTAGCAGCACAAGACACACCCTGAACGAAGATACAAGAGCTGTAAGAAGGTCCTGCATGTATTCAATTCATTAAGTAGTTTTGTTTTATTGTATTAGTACACTTTAATTCATCAGGATTGATGGGCTGATGTCATGTGACTATGGAAAATCATGCGCACCCCTTAAAATTGCTTTCCCATTAATTAAAGTTTATATGTTGATGTCTTTGGTGACTTTTATTAGTGCATTGATAACCTCTGTGTCTAGCTGAGCATTGCTTGGGTCGTCATGCCCCTTCCTCGCCTATTTATTCTATCGTTTCTAGGATAGTGGGATAGACATAAGTGATCATTAAGGGTTTACTCGCCGAGAAGATTAGAGCCAACGAGAAATGGTTAATTATATACACTTCATATAAAACTAGCAATAAAACAAGTGACAAGCTACTTAATTATCAGGACAGGTCTTCATATTGTCTCAAGTATCTATCTGTGTACGTGTGTGCTAATCGCTGATTCGTGCTCATTAGTTTAGTTTACTATTTAATCATAACCAAACCGTGCCAGTCTCTCAGGCTGAAACCCCCTTGCGTTAGATTAGGTTGTATAGCTAACTTAGGATATTAAAATACTGATTAGAATAACTAGATAATACGTTCCACTCTTAGTGATCGACACTCTACTTACCACTATATTCATACTGACCGGGTACACTGCTCGTTAAGTGTGTGTGTTATTGATAAGTCGGCTAAATATAAATTTAAAACTTGAGTAGGCATTAATACTGCTAAACCGCAACGACACGCGCACGCATCAAGTTTTTGGCGCTGTTGCCGGGGAGTGAATTGTTATTATCTGTTAATTTGATTAGTATTTTAATCAGGTTTTTTCTTTTTAATTTTTAGATTCTAACCACTAACCCTGTTATATATTAGATAAACTGCATTCATTGTATTATTTGCATATTTTCTGTTTTTGTGTGTTTTTATTTTCTGTAAATTTTTGTTTCTTTTTGTGTGTTTTTATTTTTTTTGTTTTTCTTTTTTTCTATTTTTCTGCATTTTGCTATCGTTGTACTGTGCTAATACAAACGATACGGCGCATCTGTTTTCACAGATACGGCGTATTGAGTTTAATTTTTATAAAATACAACGCGTTTAATAAATTCGAGTACGACGCATCTTTCCCAAGATACGGCGTATTCTGTTTTTAGTATGGAATTTTTCTAAACGATAACGCCATACGACGCATCTGTTTTCATAGATACGGCGTATTTTTGATTTAAATTAAAAACAGTTTTCGAATTATTAAACAAAAGTGGCGCATCGATTTTTATCGATACGGCGCATCTTCTGAATCAAAAATCTTGTATTTTGAAACCTAACGAAAATACGGCGCATTAGCTTTTGTTAATACGACGCATTTAACTTTAATAAATATAAACGATTTTTGATAATTTAAAACTGATACGGCGCATTCTAAATTATAAGCGGCGTATCTGTTTTCTGAATAAAAGTCTGATTTAATTTTAACGTAATAAGATACGGCGTATCCAACTTTTTGGATACGGCGCATTGTCTACAAATATCAGCAACTTTTATTTTACTTTGATTGTTTCACTCTTCTTTTGCACGAGTAAGTTTTATTTCAGGAAGATGGACGATCCGGATATTACAATGGAAGAATATGTTAGGTTTGAAGAGGAAAAACCCTTGAGCAATAATCAGGTGTATAACTGGAAGAGAGCAAGATATTGTGCACAAGTCATTGAGACGAAAGAAATTAGTATGGAAGAATACTTGTTGCTGGAAAAGGTTAAGTCAAAGAAAGAAAGAAATGGGTTGCCGTTTCAACACACTTGGTGTATGTCAAATGATGATGAGGAGGAGTCATATACCGTGAAACCAATTCCGGCAATTGTTATTGATAGTACTTTTTCTCCGGAGATTGCACAAGATGATGTGTATACGAAACCCTACGTTGAAGAATATTCTGCAATCGTATTACCACCATTAGACAATCCAACGGATGAAGATGAAAAGTATTCTAATTTTGATTTCGAACCATTTGACGCCATAGTTTATGATGACATACCTCAACCAGATTTTGACCCAACGAGGGATTTTGAAGAAATCTGGGATTACTTATTTAAGGATGAAATTCGGGACGATTATGAAATTGCAAGACCACTAGTTGAAGATGGAGATTCACAAGATTAATTGGAGTCACTTACAACACAAAGTGGTACAAATTTATTTAATATTATTAATCCCGTTACTAATAATCTTGCTAGTTTTCCTAAACAGGTTGCAAAACAAAAGAATGATGAGGTCAAATTTATTACACTACCTATTGAAGCACATGAAGCACCTGTGATCAACCCGTTTTTGGTGGAGCTCGAGGAAGAATTTGGTGATGAGCTCTTAAACATTGCTATGATTGATGAAGATGATGATTTCGACCCTATGAAGGATATAGAGGAACTCGAACTTTTACTTGCTAAAGACCCTTTCTCATCTTCTGCGGAAGTCAAGGGACGCCTTACTACCAAAGAGACTAACCAAGAAGAAAGGAGACTCATTTTTCCTCAACATACTACTCTTTCAGATGAAGTGGTCAAGTCATCCAATTTATCAACCAAACCGGGTAAGAATAGGAAAGATGTACATATATTGCCAAGGTATGATCTTTATGTATTTCTTCCATCTTTAATAGCAAATTTACACTCTTTTCTGTTTATTGCTACTATCACCCGCACTTGATCCCAAGTGGGGGGAACAACACCCTATTACACAGTAAATAAGGGTGGAGTCAGGCTCGTGACTCGAACAAAAACAAGCGCTTCGTGGGAGGCAACCCATGCTTATCATTATTTTATTTTCTGATTTTGTATTGAGTCTGTCAGACCTGTAGATGATACGGCGCATCTCCATCATAAGATGCGACGCATCACCTGCACTGGTCATATCTTATTTAATTTTCTGCATTTTTATTTTTGACTTTAAAACTTTCTGTCAGAATTTTAATGCGGCGCATCCCTGGTTAAGGATGCGACGCATCTTTTATTCTGATTCGTATTTATTCCAGGCTCGATACGGCGTATCTTTTTCCATAAGATACAGTGTATCGACTGACCTGATGATTTTCATTTTAATTTTTTAGTTTTATTTTTACTAACTACTAATGTATTATGCAAGTTTGAACCTTCTTAACTCAGGTGTGTTAAAGTCTGAAAGGTATTATAGATTCCTGCATTTCTGTGGATACATCATTTTTGAAGCTTAAACGTTCTCATCCACAAGAAAGTTGATTTTTGCTCTTATACGAATAATGGAGGATCATACCGAGCAAATCTCAGGGGAGTTTTTCTGTTCTAATTCTTTTATTTTCCAGGTTTTAACCTTTGATACAAACAACGAGGACGTTGTTTAACTTAAGTGGGGGGATTGGAGAATTAGAACACTTAGGATTGGAGAATTAGAACACTTACTTGTCCTAAACTTCTTCAAAATATGCTTAAAATGCACTTAATATATCAAAATTTAAAATTTTTTAGCATGTTTTTGTTTAAAGTCTAAATTACATAGCTGCACACATAACATTATTTCCAAAAATTGTGAACTTATCAAAATCCACAAATCTATGAGTGTGTCGGTGACTTGTAAACTTTAGAACTTGGCTTATATACTATTCGAGACCACCATAATTAGTATTATCTATATAATTGGAATGACTTGTCTAAATTGGTAAATTTCTAGGATTACACCCAAATAGCCTTTATATGTTATGTGATATTAACTAACTACACTGGTTAGTTAACCCCCGTATAAACCCTTTTGTTACTCTCACTTTTAGAGTAAGATACCCTAGAAAAACCCTCAGAGCCATTCCTTTCGTTTCTTACACCTTTGTTATAATGTTTCGTTACACCTTTACACCTTAGCCTACCCTGTAGATTAAAATCCGTGGTTAATTGCTTTAGGAAAAGTGTGTTTCCTTACATTACCTGTGTTCGCGTGCGTAATTCATTATCTTTGGTTGAGTCGGGAAATTGCACAATGCAATTGGTATGAAAGTAAATACTGTATATTCTTTGAGTTTATTTTTCGTGTGTTTACTACTTTCACTATTACAGTTATTTCTGAAAGTATGAAGAGTATGGGAAAATTATCCGGAAAAATAGTGATAGAAAAGTTGTGAAATTTTACACATATATGTTGATGTTAAAAAAAAATCGAAAAAATAGAAAAGAAAAAGAAAAAGGAAAAGTTGGAAGTTTGTTTTAACCAACTTATGTAAAGTTTTGTATTAAGTGGGCGATATCACCACTATTTGTTGTATATTATATTTATGGATTGAATGGGAGTTGGCCGTTATGGGAACGCCAACTAAGGTTATTCTTTGATTGAGATCTTGTTGAGTATAATTTGTGTCTACCTAAAGCGTGTGTTTAAAGTGTTAAAGCGTGAGTTATTCAATGATATGAGTCTTATTCATGGGATGGTTGGGAAAGTAATTTACCACACTTAGGATTTTAATTTATCTGTTTTGTTTATTTTTCATTTTACACCAATTTGTATCCCAAATATTATCCATACCCTACATCATTCTTTATCCAAACCTTTGATTTATTGAGATTAGGGATTTGAGCAATCTTAAGTATCGTAGTCGTGGATTCGGCTATGTATTTATGATTTTGTCACCCTTTTTGATATAATATTATTGGTGAAGATTACTTGGTCCTATCTTTAGCCTATTCGAGTTAAGGATTTGAGCAATTGCAAGTATCGTGGTCGTGGATTCGATCATGTATTTGTGATTTTGTCGCCTTTTCTGGAATATGAGATTGATAGAGATTAAAAAGGATGATCAACCCTTAACCAACAAACCCTTTTTACCGCTTTAGACTTGTTATTCCTTAGCTTTAGTGGGGGAGATGCGTATACTTGCCAAGCTTATGATAGAATATTCGTCACGACTGGACAGTTAAACGATTAGATTTGCTTTTATCGAAATATTTTATTTTATTTCTAATTCGTTAAGTGTTTGGTTGTGTGATTATGACAAAACGAATACATGCTTAAATATAAAAATAAATCCTAATATCTTTTAGGATACATTTTCATAAGATTTATTCTAAGGTTTACTTGGGGACAAGTAAAGTTCAAGTGGGGGGATATTTGATGAACTCAAATAAGTACATTTTATTATCATAATTTATCCTATTTATTTGACTTGTTTTAAAATATTATATATGAGAATTGATACGTTAATGTTTACTTTTGTAATTCTCAGGTAAAAATAAGTATTATGTGAAACTTGGCAATTTTGGACTAATTATGGAGCAAAACAAGCAAGATGTTAAAAGTCTACTGAAATGTACAAGATCAAGATCATTCTGCTCCAGATACGCCGCAACATACTTCTTACATACGGCGTATCACTATCAAGATTTCACAAGTTACAATCCAAGACAGCAAAGGACATGCGCCGCATAGAGAAATGGAGTTACGCCGCATCTTAAGGCGGTGTACGAATATTCCTGAATATATTAATCTTGGACCCCACGCGAAGTTAAGTCAATGCGCCGCATCTACTTATCCTATGCGCCGCATCTAACCCTCAAACAGAAACTATAAATACCCCAAAGTCAGACGAATTTTGTGTGCAAGATACCATACGTACGAGTACCAAACCAGAGACGAATTAAGACGTATTAGCAGCACAAGACACACCCTGAACGAAGATACAAGAGCTGTAAGAAGGTCCTGCATGTATTCAATTCATTAAGTAGTTTTGTTTTATTGTATTAGTACACTTTAATTCATCAGGATTGATGGGCTGATGTCATGTGACTACGGAAAATCATGCGCACCCCTTAAAATTGCTTTCCCATTAATTAAAGTTTATATGTTGATGTCTTTGGTGACTTTTATTAGTGCATTGATAACCTCTGTGTCTAGCTGAGCATTGCTTGGGTCGCCATGCCCCTTCCTCGCCTATTTATTCTATCGTTTCTAGGATAGTGGGATAGGCATAAGTGATCATTAAGGTTTTACTCGCCGGTAAGATTAGAGCCAACGAGAAAGGGTTAATTATATACACTTCATATAAAACTAGCAATAAAACAAGTGACAAGCTACTTAATTATCAGGACAGGTCTTCTTATTGTCTCAAGTATCTATCTGTGTACGTGTGTGCTAATCGCTGATTCGTGCTCATTAGTTTAGTTTACTATTTAATCATAACCAAACCGTGCCAGTCTCTCAGGCTGAAACCCCCTTGCGTTAGATTAGGTTGTATAGCTAACTTAGGATATAAAAATACTGATTAGAATAACTAGATAATACGTTCCACTCTTAGTGATCGACACTCTACTTACCATTATATTCATACTGACCAGGTACACTGCTCGTTAAGTGTGTGTGTTATTGAAAAGTCGGCTAAATATAAATTTAAAACTTGAGTAGGCATTAATACTGCTAAACCGCAACGACACGCGCACGCATCAATGAGCATTGTAGAGACTGTTCGAAGCCTGCTTTAATTCGACACAACGAAGCCAAGGAGATGAAAGACGCCTTTTGTAGAGATTATTGCCTATGAGCCTTTACTGGGGACTTTTGACTTTGATTCTTCGCGCTGACTTTGAATTATCAGGCCAAATGCCGCTTATCAAGTACATTTTTATTGATGCTATCCAGCTGGAGCCTTCATCAGATGTTTCACTTCGTGCAATTGACCTGGTGGCCAATACTTCCACTAAAACCTCACTGGGTAGATGAGCAAAAGCAGTCGATGCTAATTTGATTAGGGCCTCCGCCTTTTTGTTTTGGCTTCCGTGGACATTTGTTACTTTGTGTCATTCAAAACCCTAAAGGAGCTTTTTAACTTCGTTCAAATATTCCTTAATTGTTGGCTGCCTTGCTCTGTAAGAACCCTTGATTTGGCTAGTGACTGAAAGTGAGCCTACGAAGATGGAGAGGTCATGAACCTCCATGCCCTTTGCGAGTTGAAGGCCAGCCAGCAAGGCTTCATACTCTGCTTCATTCTTTGTGGCCTTGAATTCAAAACGTAGTGCATAACTGTACTTCTTTCCCTCCAGATTAATCAGGATTAAGCCTGTTCCGAAACCATCGGAGCTTGAGGCTCCGTCAGTGTATAATTTCCACCCCTCTGTTGCTGTTGGGGGAGTTTCTCCATTTTGGCCGTGTCCGGAAGGTGTTTCGTTGATAACTTCTGCGGATGTCTGATTTTTTGATGGAGCTTGGACTATCACGTCTTGTTAATGACCTCGGAGCTGGTAGATCAATAGCTGATTTGAACTTCGAAGGGTTGGCTTTGACTCCTTGCTTATTTGGCTCAATGGGTTTGAACCCCATGAGTTGATATTCTTTGCCGTAGAGCTTGTCATCAATCACTGGTGCCTGAGGGGTTCTGGTATTCCTAGAATGTGTCCCTTCGAAGACCTTCCCCTCAGCTTAGTGTGGCTTCTTCAAGTTTTCTGTGGAACTAGCTGGAGGTTGCTTCTCGCCTACCACCCTTCGTCTTGCATGATGCTTTTTTGTAACGATATCTTTTTCAACATCCGCACTCCTGATAGCATCCTTCGGAAGTTCTCTAGAATCTTCCCTTTTTTTCTTGCTAGCCTTCGGGCTGTGCTCAGAAAATACAGTCCCTATTCCGTAGGGTGTGTGAAATTTCACCGCTGCATGTATAGTGGAGACTACTATACCCATCTTTTGCATGGCGGTCCTTCCTATCAACAAGTTGTAAGGAGAGTTGGACCTTACGATAGTAAACATGAGGGTTTCTGTCTTTGCGACCTTGCCATCTCCAATTGTTATTTCCAACGGAACTTCTCCTAGAGGCCACGAACGTTCGCCAGAAAACCCTACTAAAGGCATCTTTGTGTCAACCCTTTGAGACTTGACCGCAGGCTTGAGCTTTCGAAAGCAATGTTCATATATGACTTCACAAGGGCTTCCGCAGTCCATGTAAGCTCCACTTATTTCTTGGCTAAAGATTAGGACTTTGATAACTACCGGATCATTCGAAGGGATCCTGCCTGTGATAGGGGAAAACGTTATTTCCCTTACCTCGTTCACTTCCGGCTCCGGTACTTTCCTTTTCGAAGTGGTTGCGCCCCGATGTATCATTAGTATGGGGGCTTCGGTAGGGTTAGTATCCTCGGCCATTTGAGTGTCGGTCATCTTTTCTTTGCCTTTCTTGATTCCTTTTACCAGGTGTGCCAACTGCCCAGATCTCACGGCCTCTTCAATTTGTTTCTTTAGTTCCCTGCAACTGTTCGTATCATGGCCATTGTCTTCGTGGAAGTGACAGTACTTGCTGGTATCCCTGGTTTTGCCCTTACTTGTCATACGAGGAGGTGCTTCGAAGGCTTTGGCAGCCCTCTCCGTAGCAAGTATTTCCTTTGGAGACTTCGTTAGACTGCTTAACAAACCATGGTTGGGGCCTTTGTTGTACGGAGAAAACCTATCTCTGTTCTTGTTCTTGTTCTTGGACCCCTCCCACGAAGAATGCTTCGAAAACTGTTGTTGCTATCTTTATCTATCGGAGCCCCATTAGTGGACACCTCTTTTGCTTCGATCCAAGTATATGTCTTTTTGGTTAACCCTTTGTAAGTTGTCGAAGGTCATGGACAAGAATTCCACCAAACTCCGATTTCGAAGACCATGTACGAAACCCGAAATACGCTGATCTTCATGAAGACCCAAAATCTGCAAAGTCTCATCGGTGTACCTAGTAACGAAGGCCCTTGTGCTTTCGTTTTCTTTTTGTTTAATGTTGTGCACCATTAAATGAGTTCTCGTGAACTTCTTTTGCTGACTGAAGTGTGACCGGAACTTAGCTTTGAGATCATCAAGGTTGACGATGCTACCGGGCTTTTGCCCATTCCACCAAATACGAGCAGAATCCCGTAGGGTGTATGTAAACATATGACAGGCCACCGGCATAACCCATTTTTGCATTTTGATAGCCCCTTCGAACAAGTGTAAGAAATTGTCCGGATCCCCCTTCCCATCATAAGTCCCGACATGTGAAGGCATTTTCAACCCATCAGGCAATGGGTAATCTTCTATCCACCTAACGAAAGGTGTAGCTGAACCCATAGGGTCTGAATATAGACAATTATAAGGTGGTGCGTACATGGGGACAGTATTGTATGGATTGCTGTTTGGGGGCATTCCCATAGGAGTTTGGCTTGGGTAGGACTGATAAGGTGTATTCATGGCAAACGGGTAACCGTTTCCCATGGCGTACGGAGGGTACGCCATAGGAGGGGTACATACCATTGGGAGGAAGATTTCCTCCCATATTAATTGTAGGCGGATTGCCTTCTACGCCTGATGCGTGAGAAGGCTGCAACGGAACCCCAGCTTCAGTCCTTCCAAGATGAGCTGCTAGCAATGGAGGCAAAGTCACCCCCATTTCTTCCCTTCGCTGGCTCCTACCGTTAGAGCCTTCGGTAACCGCCCCTTCTCTTCTTGTCGGAGCCCTCTCGGGGACTCCTTCGAAACCAACGGACCTTTTGCTTAGCCTTCGACCGATTGGAGACCCAATTCTTAAGGCCGATAGGGTTGGCCCTTGGGTCGGAGGCCTAGGTTCCATCTCCATTTCTTCATCATACTCATCACTCGAGTATTCCAACTCCCTTCGCACCTCAGCATTCCTGACTTGCCTGTTACGAGCCCTTAAATGGGTTTCCACACTTCATGGTTGGCTTCGACAAAGGCTGGGCTAATGACAGGTTCTGGGTTGGCTGATGTTGAAGCATGATTGTTGGTTGTGATTTCTGGGAGAGAACGTGTTGTGAAAGTGGAAGCGGTTATTGGGGGAAGGTTGTTAGAGTCGTCGTTTGGTATTGGTGCCAAGGTAGAGAAACCCGGTGGGGGAGTATCTTCTCTCCCTTGATCCATGCCGGAATAATAGTGAAATTAGTTGGTAGGTTATAAGCTCGGAATTCACGAGACCAATTGTAGCGGTCCCACGGATGGCGCCACTAATTGAACAAATAATTGCCAACTGATGATGTACCCTCCTAACGGGTCGAAGGACTCCCCTTCGAGCCTGTAGGAAGCCCTCCCTTCGGAGGCCCAGGTTAACCTCCTAATACGTTTCATTGGCGTAAAACCATTCGCCTGCGAATGGTTACCATGTGGGAATCCGCCAATCGAAGCCCTAAGCCCTTCGGGGTATTCCTGACGAAGGGACTAACACGAAGGATCATCCAGACCTGGTCAAACCCACGTCTCCTCTATCCTTTGGCTTCCCGCCAAAACAGAGATCGTGGGCTACAAAGCCCTAGCGGTTACCACTTTCCATGGGACGCCCCCATGATCTCCGAACTATGTGCAACCGCCCACTATGTCTTATTTCTCCCCTATAAATAGCATAGTCGGGCCAAGAACAATTAAGTAATTTCGAGTTAATCCACAAGCTAACTTCACTCTCTAAATTTACGACCTACATTACCATCACACATACTTACTCGCACGCCGGAGGTGGTTCGCAGGGTCCAACCCCTGCGCAATCACTTAACGTAGTGTCTTTGTATTTCTTATTTTCAGGTTAAGAACAAGCTTGGCGCAATCTCAACACCCCATTATTCCTTTGATTTACCATCGAAGGCTTGGTTGACGAATATTTGTTCAATCAGTGGCGCCATCCGTGGGACGCTACAATTGGTCTCGTTAATTCCGAGCTTTTAACCTACCAACCAATTTCACTATTATTCCGGCATGGATCAAGGGAGAGAAGATACTCCCCCACCGGGTTTCTCTACCTTAACACCAATACCAACCGACGACCCTAATAACCTTCCCCCAATAACCGCCTCCACCTTCACAACACGTTCTCACCCAGAAATCACAACCAACAATCATGCTTCGACATCAGCCAACCCAGAACCTGTCATTAGCCCAGCCTTTGTCGAAGCCAACCACGAAGTGTTGGAAACCCTTTTAAGGGCTCAAACAGACAAGTCAGGAATGCAGAGGTTCGAAGGGAGTTGGAATACTCGAGTGATGAGTATGATGAAGAAATGGATATTTTACCTAGGCCTCCGACCCAAGGGCCAACCCTATCGGCCTTAAGAATTGGGTCTCCAATTGGTCGAAGGCTAAGCAAAAGGTCCGTTGGTTTCGAAGGAGTCCCCGAGAGGGCTCCGACAAGAAGAGAAGGGGTGGTTACCGAAGGCTCTAACGGTAGGAGCCAGCTTAGGGAAGAAAGGGGGTGACTTTGCCTCCATTGCTAGCAGCTCATCTTGGAAGGACTGGAGCTGGGGTTCCATTGCAGCTTTCTCACGCATCAGGCGTAGAAGGCAATCCGTCTACAATCAATATGGGAGGAAACCTTCCTCCCAATGGTATGTACCCCTCGTTCCAAACTCAGTCTTACCCTCAAAATTTATATCCTCCAGTAAATGGACAGCCTAATAACCCAAGCTTCCCTCAAAATTATGGGAACATGCCCTTCGGCCACCCTATGGCGTACCCTCCGTACGCCATGGGAAACAGTTACCCGTTTGCCATGAATACACCTTATCAGTCCTACCCAGGCCAGACTCCTATGGGAATGCCCCCAAACAGCAATCCATACAATACTGTCCCCATGTACGCACCACCTTATAATTGTCTATATTCAGACCCTATGGGTTCAGCTACACCCTTCGTTAGGTGGATAGAAGATTACCCATTGCCTGATGGGTTGAAAATGCCTTCACATGTCGGGACTTATGATGGGAAGGGGGATCCGGACAATTTTTTACACTTGTTCGAAGGGGCTATCAAAATGCAAAAGTGGGTTATGCCGGTGGCCTGTCACATGTTTACATACACCCTTCGGGATTCTGCTCGTATTTGGTGGAATGGGCAAAAGCCCGGTAGCATCGTCAACCTTGATGATCTCAAAGCTAAGTTCCGGTCCCACTTCAGTCAGCAAAAGAAATTCACAAGGACCCATTTAACGGTGCACAACATCAAGCAAAAAGATAACGAAAGCACCAGGGCCTTCGTCACTAGGTACACCGATGAGACTTTGCAAATTTTGGGTCTTCATGAAGATCAGCGTATTTTTGGTTTCGTGCATGGCCTTCGGAATCGGAGTTTGGTGGAATTCTTGTCCACCGACCTTCCGACAACTTACAAGGGGCTGACTGAAAAGACGTATACTTGGATCGAAGCAAAAGAGGTATCCACTAATGGGGCTCCGATAGATAAAGATAGCAACAACAAGTTTTCGAAGAATTCTACGTGGGAGGGGTCCAAGAACAAGAACAAGAACAGAGATAGGTTTTCTCCGTACAACAAAGGCCCCAACCATGGTTTGTTAAGCAGTCTAACGAAGTCTCCAAAGGAAATACTTGCTACGGAGAGGGCGGCCAAAGCCTTCGAAGCGCCTCCCCGTATGACAAGTAAGGGCAAAAACAGGGATACCAGCAAGTACTGTCACTTCCACGAAAATTACGGTCACGACACAAACAGTTTTTGAGACCCGAAGAAACAGATAGAGGAAGCTGTGAAGTCCGGGCAATTGGCACATTTGGTTAAGGGTATAAAGAAGGAAAAGGAAGAGACGACCGACACCACTCCTCTCGAAGCCCCAATACTCATGGTCCGCTGGGGCGAAGCCAGCTTGAAAAGAAAGGTATCGGAGGGTAACGAAGTAGGGGAGGTAACTTTTCCTCCTCTCGCAGGTCAAATCCCTTCAAATGATCCGGTGGTAATCAAAGTCCTCATTTCCAACCGGGAAGTGAATAGAGCCTATATGGACTGTGGAAGCTCCTGCGAAATCATCTACGAGCACTGTTTTCTCAAGCTTAATCCTTCGATCAGGTCACAGCGAATTGATTCGAAGATACCCTTGGTAGGATTTTCTGGCGAACATTCATGGCCTCTGGGAGAAGTTCCGTTGGAAATAACGATTGGAGAAGGCAAGCTCACAAGGACAGAAACCCTCATGTTCGCTATCGTAAGGTCCAGCTCTCCTTACAACTTGTTGATAGGAAGGACCGCCATGCAAAAAATGGGGATCGTAGTCTCTACCATACACGCAGCGGTAAAATTCCATACACCCTATGGGATAGGCACCGTCCTCTCCACTTACAATCAAGAACATACGGGAGACAACGGTAAAAAGATTAGAGAAAGTCCAGAGGAGCCTCCGAAGGTCATCCTAAGTTGTACAGATGCCGAAGAACATATCGTGGTGAATGAGCTCTATCCAGAGCAAACGGTGGTAATCGGAAAGCAACTCCCTGCAAACTTCAAAGCAGACTTGGAGAAGCTACTCAGAGCCAACAAAGATGTATTCGCGTGGACATATTCAGATATGACCGGGGTTCCCAGGACTCTCATGATCGAGGGCAAGCCTTTCGGTACAGAACATAAGCTTAACGAGTTCAAGCACATTGAACCAATTAAGCAAAAGCGACGAAGCCTAGCACCAGAAAGAAGTGCAGCCGCCTGTAAAGAGGTGGACGAGCTTGTACAAGCAGGAATTCTCAGAGAAGTGAAATACCAAACTTGGGTTGCTAATCCAGTTATGGTAAAGAAAAGTGATGGAGGGTGGCGTATGTGTGTTGACTTCACCGACATCAACAAAGCCTGTCCAAAGGACTGCTACCCTCTACCAGAAATTGATTGGAAGGTCGAATCCCTTTCGGGGTTCCGTTTGAAATGCTTTCTGGATGCCTACAAAGGGTATCACCAAATACAAATGGCAAAGGAGGACGAAGAGAAAACAGCCTTTTACACAGGAAAAGGGTGTCTATTGTTACAAGAAGATGCCCTTCGGCTTAAAGAATGCAGGGGCATACTTATCAGCGTTTAGTAGACAAGGCCTTCCATAAGCAAATCGGAAGGAACTTGGAAGCCTACGTCGATGACATGGTAATCAAAAGCAGAACCGAAAAGGACCTCCTCTCTGACATTCAAGAGACCTTCGATCAATTACGGGCAATCAACATGAAACTTAACCCCAAGAAGTGTTCCTTTGGCATGGAGGAAGGGAAATTCTTGGGGCATTTGATAACGAAGCAAGGGATTAAAGCTAATCCTTCGAAGGTTAAAGCCATCACTGATCTTTAAGCTCCAAAGTCATTAAAGGAAGTCCAAAGCCTCAACGGGAAGCTTGCGGCACTTAGCAGGTTCCTTTCGAAAGGGGCAGATCGGTCTTTACCATTCTTCAAAACACTCAAAGGGTGCACAGATAAAAAGACTTTCCAATGGAGTTGCGAGGCGGAAGCAGCTTTCGAAAAGCTAAAGGAATTCATAGAAATCTTGCCAACACTAACGGCCCCAATCAAAGGCGAAGTGTTGTTCATGTACATTGCGGCTTCCTTTGAAAGCATCAGCGCGGTGCTTTTAGCCGAAAGGGAAAAGAAACAAGTCCCAATATACTTTGTTAGCAGGGTTCTACAAGGAGCTGAGCTAAACTATCCGGAGTTGGAAAAGCTAATCCTCGCTTTGGTTTATGCTGCAAGACGCCTTCGAAGATACTTTCAAGCTCATCCCATCACAGTCTTGACTGACAAGCCTATCAGACAGATATTGTCGAAACCCGAGAAATCAGGAAGGGTAGCCAAATGGGCTATCGAATTGGGAGAGCATGAAATAGAATATAAGGGTCGAAACTCCGTCAAAGGCCAGGTACTTGCAGATTTCCTAGCTGAAACGCCTTCCGGCCTAGCCAAGATAAAGAGGTTCTTAAGCAACAGCCTTCGAAGACGATCGAAGGATGGAAGCTGTACACAGATGGAGCCTCAAGTTCCGATGGTTCGGGAGCAGGTTTAATGTTGGTTAACCCGGAAGGAAAAGAGTATACTTATGCATTACGCTTTGAGTTTAAAGCCAACAACAACGAAGCTGAATATGAAGCTCTGTTAGCCGGACTTCGGCTAGCAAAAGAAATGGAAGTTCAGAATCTGTCCATTTTCGTAGATTCCCAACTGGTTGCTAATCAAGTCAAGGGCTCCTATGAAGCAAGACAGCCCACCATCAAGAAGTATTTGGAAAAGGCTAAGGAACTTCTCCAAGGTTTCGAAACCTATGATATAGTACATGTCCGCAGAAATCAAAACAAGAAAGCAGATGCCCTAAGCAAGTTGGCGTCAATGGCATTTGCTCATTTAACGAAGGAGGTTTTGGTAGAAGTGTTGGCTGATAGGTCAATTGAACGGGGCGAGGTTTCCGACATCGTAACCGAGGAAGGCACCAACTGGATGACTCCGATTAGGGAGTATTTGATCAGCGGTATCTTGCCAGAAGACCCTAAACTAGCTCGAAAGGTCCGGGTCAAAGCACCCCAATATAGACTTATTGGGGATAATCTATACAGGAAATCCTTCTTATCCCCGTGGCTTCGTTGTGTGGGACCAAAACAGGCTTCGAATATCATATACGAGGTTCACGAAGGCTCTTGCGGGTTGCATGCAGGCCCTCGCTCCGTTGTCTCAAAAGTGATGAAGCTTGGGTATTATTGGCCATCCATGCATAGGGATGCAATAGAAATAATACAAAAGTGCGAAGCGTGTCAGATCCACTCAAAGGTCCCGAGAATGCCTAAACAAGACATGACCTCTGTTACGTCAGCATGGCCTTTCTGCCAATGGGGAATTGACATAGTCGGACCCCTTCCAGTTGCTCCAGGGGGAGTAAAGTTTTTGGTTGTCGCCATAGACTACTTTACCAAATGGGTTGAAGCGAAGCCCTTGGCATCAGTGACAGGAAGGCATATGGAGAAATTCGTATGGGAACACATAATCTGTCGTTTTGGTGTCCCTCACATTATCATCTCCGACAATGGAAAGCAGTTCGCCGAAGGGGTGTTCCCAACCTTCTGCGAAGGCCTGAAGATCAAACAGTCATTCACTTCCGTTTATCATCCCCAAGGTAATGGGCAAGTAGAAGTCACAAACAGGGATATCATAGAAGGAATTGAAAAGAGATTGGGACGAAGCCATCATGGGTGGGTAGACGAGTTACCCCAAGTTCTGTGGGCACATAGGACGCACCCTAAGTCAAGCCACGAGGAGACTCCTTTTAGCCTCACTTATGGAACGGAAGCTGTTATACCCTCTGAAATAAGCATCGAAACGGAGCGCATCGTGAACTTTGAAGAAAAGACAAATGATGAAAAGGTCCGAGAAAATCTTGATCTTCTGGAAGAAAGAAGAGAAATAGCTTCGATCAGGGAGGCTGCCCACAAACAGAAGATTGAAAAGTACTATAACAACCGAGTTCGACCTTCCACGCTCAATCCAGGTGAATATGTCCTTCGTCTGAATAGTGCAAGCAAGGCCGAATACGAGGGAAAACTAGGGCCAACATGGGAAGGACCCTACGTTATATCAGAAGCCTACGGCAATGGCGCGTACAAGCTCGCAACGCTTAAAGGAGAAGTCATGGATAGAACTTGGAACGGTACTAACCTTCGTAAGTTTTACATATAAAACTTACTAAAAAAAAAAAAAAAAAACACTCATTTTGTTTTTACAATTTCATGTAACGCATTCTTCTCATCTGGGGAAAGAAGCATTAATGGTAGGTGTCCTAGTATTCATTTCTTAAAATGATGTAATCCTCCCTACCCAATTAATGATATAACGCATTTCCCTCAAATCTCTTGTTTCGTTCTTTACAACAAAGATTTGTCCAGCCAAGTAGTATAAAAGTTTCAATGTCGAAGGATGTTGCAAGGCACAAGCCTTGTGTATAAATAACATCCAGTATAATTCACATTAACTTTCCTATGAAGTCTTAGGGTATTAAAAGCCCTCTGCTACTTAAGGATAAAGACGGAGTGGGTCGCGACCCTCTGTCGCAATCAAATTATACGATTGCTTAAAATCTTGGTCCAAAATACACACAATAAGGTTATAACCTTAGGTTGTATGTGTACGCTCTTGAAGTGAGCGTAAGAGAAGATAAACATGACAATAAGAGTGGGACATATTCCACTAAATTAGCACAAACAAAGACTACATAAAGTCTTAATTATCATAATCACAAAAAGGACAATTGTCTAAAGTCACTGGTCGAAGCCCAGCGACACAAAAGATAAATTGTTCAAACAGGAATAAAATATAAATTATAGCATGGTGGGGAATCATTTCAAGGAAGAGCAGAGTTGGACTTCCTTGTTGAGGATGAAGGTTGGATCTTCATAGGCTTCTTTGCCAACAGCTTCTCTATTGAAGCCAATGGATCTTTGGTCACCTCGGAAAGATATGGGTACTTTGTTGAAATAAACGCATCACCAGCTTCATTAAACTCTCGCTCCGAATCGGGGCGATAGTAAGACACCTCCGACAAAACAACGGGTTTCTTTGTCTTGGCAACTTCTTCCAAGGCGGTGCACGTTCCGTAGAAGATGGCTGCGTTCACAAGTCTCCCAATAACTTCCCCTACCTCATCGCTACGGTACAATTCCATCCCACATGAGGAACAACTCTCGAAACTATCTCAGCTCGGTCCATCTCCAAGATTTGCAGCTGGGATTCAAGATCATAGAGCTTATCAACAAGGTTAATCTCCTGCTCAGCCAGCCTAGACCTTTCGACCTCCAGGCTTGTACATTTAGACTCAAGCGTGGCAATTTGGGCTCTATAGATGGAAACTTTGGACTCCTCAACTTTCAATTTACTACACCTCTCCTGGGATTCTTTCAGTTGGCTTTCGAGTCTGTTAATTTTGACTCGCATATCTTGTACGAAGGGGTTCTTCTCAAAGTCCTCCATCACTTCTTTACACTTAGCCTCCAACTTATCATATTCCTGATCCCTAGCTTTTTCTTTAGCTAAAATATCATCCATTTTTACCCTCACATCCAACAACGTTTGCATTAATTCCCTTGTTCGTGAATTAAGATGATTATCCAAAACAGCCTGCCTAGCGTAACTTTTGGAGTGAAAGTCGCAAAGTTCTTCAATAGACATGTTATTCAAGACTCCTTTCCAGCTGGTAGGCGTCATTTTGTCAACCAATTGTCGACAGGCATGTGCATTAGGAAGTTCCACAACATCAGGAAGGCCTAAAAAAAAAGGAAAACAAGTTATATAATGCATGGCATTTGATACGCATGAAAGATGCTAGCTTACTTGGAGTAGGATCATCAGGGATCGTTAGAGGAGTGGGTATAAAAGTTTTAGAGTGTGATCCTTTGGCCTTCACAACTCTCGTTGGAAGAGTGGGAAGGGCTAATTTCCTCTTTGGAGGGCTCCTTACAGACATGGCAGCCTTTGCTTTATTACTTTTCTTGTCTGAAACACCGGAGGACCTTGCGAGCCTCGTTTGAAATTCCTTGATAAGGGGGTCATCGGAATCTGCAACAGTTTCCACAAACTGCGGGGTTTTGTCATTCTCAATTGACATGGATGGAGAACCTACCCCATAGCTTATGTCTTCTGGCTCTTTAGGGACAAAACTAACTTCTCTAACACCACGAGCCACGACGAAGTTCCTGAATGCCATCCCTGCAGAAATACAAAAAGAAGAGATAAATATCATCAGATAAGTCATTTACTTTATTTTAATAGGTATGCACATACTTTTCCCATTGCAGATTATCGCAGGTTCCAGTGGAGAGCCTTCCCAATGATCTACAATCCCCGCCATAAACAGTATCGGCTCAGGAAACGTTTGCACGTCAAATGGGTGACGTTCAAGACGTTGGTAAAGGGGATAGCTTCTGACGAAGTGTGGCAAAGGATCATCAAAACGTTTCTCGTCAAAACGAAAGTCTTTGTCTAGCAACGCTGGATATTTGGGAGGTATGATAGTGTCTTGCACATAGAAAAACAAACCTTTCCATTTTCTTATGTTGGCAAAAGGTTTTGTTATTAAACAGGGAACATCAGGTTCACTTCTTTTGCCTAAAGTTAACCAATCACCACCAGGGCAAAGGTTGATAAAGCCTCTAAGCACGTTAAGCGTGGGCTCATAACCATAAGCTTTGCATACAACAATGTAGGTGGTTAGTTTGGCTAAGCCAAACGGGTTCAACCTGGAGATATGTACTTGATAATACTGTAAAAATTCTAAGATTAGTGGATGAATAGGAATCCTAAAGTTGGATTCCATAAAAGCATGAACATACAACCCAACATATCCAGCAGGGGCATCAAAGATATTTTGGTTTTTGTTTGGTAGCATAATTTTAACTTCTTTGGGCATAGGGTATTTTCTTAGAAACTCTATTAAAGCCTGTTCTGATAAGGTACATTTTTGCTGCCTGATAATCCTTTTCGCTGCCATACTCATCTTGTATTTGTAACAATGAGAACGAAGAGGGATAATTACCTTAAATCTCTGAAGAAGCACAAAGCACAGTACTGTGTATGTGTATTTTGGGCGCAAAGAAAAAGTATGATCAGGTAGGGACTAGAAAGAGTTTATACATATCTATTGACAATTTACCCTAACTGTCCACGTGTACTCATAGTTTGAGACTTTGAGTAGTATACGGATTTCAAACCATTTTTTCAATTTTGAAAAGAAGTTTGGAGTTACCGATATAGTAGCTGCTGCAGCCTAGGGCGTAGTAGTTGGAGAATTATTAGCCGCATTTATTGCGCATAATTTGTTTAAACACTTATCTTTATCTCGTCCGAACTTGTGATAGATGGGATAGAGTGTAGCAAGTTTTTTTAGTCGAATGCAATTTATACTCGTACGTATATATCACTTTCGACTGGGGGGCTTGATGATGTACCCTCCTACGGGTCGAAGGACTCCCCTTCGAGCCTGTAGGAAGCCCTCCCTTCGGAGGCCCAGGTTAACCTCCTAATACGTTTCATTGGCGTAAAACCATTCGCCTGCGAATGGTTACCATGTGGGAATCCGCCAATCGAAGCCCTAAGCCCTTCGGGGTATTCCTGACGAAGGGACTAACACGAAGGATCATCCAGACCTGGTCAAACCCACGTCTCCTCTATCCTTTGGCTTCCCGCCAAAACAGAGATCGTGGGCTACAAAGCCCTAGCGGTTACCACTTTCCATGGGACGCCCCCATGATCTCCGAACTATGTGCAACCGCCCACTATGTCTTATTTCTCCCCTATAAATAGCATAGTCGGGCCAAGAACAATGTAAGTAATTTCGAGTTAATCCACAAGCTAACTTCACTCTCTAAATTTACGACCTACATTACCATCACACATACTTACTCGCACGCCGGAGGTGGTTCGCAGGGTCAACCCCTGCGCAATCACTTAACGTAGTGTCTTTGTATTTCTTATTTTTCAGGTTAAGAACAAGCTTGGCGCAATCTCAACACCCCATTATTCCTTTGATCACCATCGAAGGCTTGGTTGACGAATATTTGTTCAATCACCAACCAAGCCTTCGATGGTGATCAAAGGAATAATGGGGTGTTGAGATTGCGCCAAGCTTGTTCTTAACCTGAAAATAAGAAATACGAAGACACTACGTTAAGTGATTGCGCAGGGGTTGGACCCTGCGTACCACCTCCGGCGTGCGAGTAAGTATGTGTAATGGTAATATAGGTCGTAAATTGAGAGAGTGAAGTTAACTTACTTTGTTTTGGCCCGACTATGCTATTTATAGGGGAGAAATAGGACATAGTGGGCGGTTGCACATTGTTCGGAGATCATGGGGGCGTCCCATGGAAAGTGGTAACCGCTAGGGCTTTGTAGCCCACGATCTCTGTTTTGGCGGGAAACCAAGGGGAAGAGGAGACGTGGGTTTGACCAGGTCAGGATGGTCCTTCGTGCTAGTCCCTTCTGTCAGGAATACCCCGAAGGGCTTAGGGCTTCGATTGGCGGATTCCCACATGATAACCAGTTCGCAGGCGAATGGTTTTACGCCAATGAAACATGTTAAGGAGATTAACCTGGGCCTCCGAAGAGAGGGCTTTCTACAGGCTCGAAGGGGAGTCCTTCGACCCGTTCGGAGGGTACATCATCAGTAACCATTAGAGAACCTATCCCAATCAAGAAACCTAGTCAATCACATACATACTCAGGAAAAGGTAAAGAGAAAATGGTTGAAGAACTTGAATCTTATCCTGATGATGTTCCTTTTGAGTTCTGGCCAAAAGATCTTCAAGAAAAGTATAATGAAGAAGCTGCAAGGAAAATTCAAGCTGATTATGAGGAAGAAAATCTAGCAGAACTTGAACGACAAAGAAAACATGCTGAAGATGAGGCCAAAACACAAGCTGCCTTGGATGCTTGGGATGAGGAGAGGATAAGGTGTGAAGCTGATATGGAGTTGTTGAAACAAGTCAAAGAGGAAATACAAGATACACAAACACAAACAATGGAAGAAAGAGAAAAATGGATGAAAAACTACAAAGAACAAAGAAGAAAATGGTTTCTTGCTGAGAGAAAGAAGAAAAAGCTACTCAAACCACCAACTGTCAAGCAAATAAGAAAGTTTCAGGATCATTACTTGAAGAATATGAAGGGCTGGAAGCTTGTTCAGTTGATGCCATACACAGATGATGAAGTTCAAAAGAAGTTTGAGAGAGCTAAAAGAGAGTTTGAGAATTTCATGCCAATGGGGTCTGAACTTGAAAAAGAAATTATTAAAAAGAGGTTTAAGAAGGTGGAGAATCCTGAGATTGAGACTGAGGTTGAGAAAGAAAAAGTTGATGTTGAAAAGGTGGAAGAAAAGAAAGAAAAGGTTGTGAAGGAGGAAGAGATAGAAGGTTCTAGTATTGGTAAAAAGAGAACTGGCACAGTGTTGAAAAGTGTTGGAAGGAAGAAGAAAAGAAAGGTTGATAAACCAAAAGTTGTGGAAAGTTCTGAGTCTAAGAGTGAAGAAACAGAGAAAATAGAGCAATCAGAGCAATTCTACAAGGAAACAATTGAGTTACAACAAATGACTAAGATTGTGGATGATGATGATGATACATTTGTTGATACTGCTCCTTTACATTCTAAAGCTCCTATTACTGGATGGAAGGCTAGATATGATGATAAGAAGATTCCTTGGTTTGAGATCTAGAGAGTTGGTGGAAGAACTCAAAGGTTTAAGTCATTTTCTCAAATGCTCAAAAACATTGATAGAGAAGATTTGGTGAACTTGTGGGGATTAGTCAAGAACAAATATGGAGATACTAGGCCACAAGATAAGATTGATAGAGTACTCTGGGGAGATCTAAAGATCATGTTTGAAGTTTATGCTAATGACAGAGTGTGGATGGAACAGGGCAGAAGTACTAAAATTAGTCTTTGGATATTGTATGAGTCATGTGGAGTTCACAATGTAGTACTGCAGGGAGGACTTCAAATGTACATGCTGGTAGAAAAGGATTACCCTCTGGCTAAGTCTACACTTAAGATGATGGTTAAAAGTGATATTAGACTTCATGTTGATCGTTGGAGTCAGATGGTTATTGATCTCATCAGAAAGATAAAAAGAAAACTCTATGGGCAGGATTATGGGAGAAGAAGAAGAAGTGAGTGTTTGGAAGCATCCTCCTGGTGATGGTTTAAGGCTTAAAGGAAACTTGATGATTTTGGGAGAAAATATCAAGTTTAGGGGAGGATTGTTGGGTTTTGAGATGCTGCTGCTCAGATTGGATTCTACTTCTTATTGTGCTAAATGGAAAATACACCAAGTATGATTCTACTGCTAGGCTAAATCATTCTACTGCTGGTGTATTTATTCTACTGCTGGAGTATTCGAGAAGATCAAGAAAATAAGCTAAGTGGATACTACTGCTAGGCATCGAAGATACTACTGCTAGAGTTAGTATTCTGCTGCTTATTAGATAACTATGTATAGTATGTTTGGATAATTATAGAATAGATACGAAAAGATTATTCTTGTATAGAAAGTTATTGTAACCGACTAGGACTCCTTAGTCTATAAAAGGAGGATCTAGGGTTAGGGATTAATACGTATTATTGCTAAGTTGAATCACTTCAAGGTTTTTGTAACCCTGTTACTTTTGAGTAACCGTATTAATATATTGAAGTGTTTATTGAGAATTCGTTTTGTGTTCATTAATAATTCTTCTTAAGATTAAGTATTAGATTCCGCATAGTACTTAATAATCGTTCAAGAACAGTTTCTATACTTATTGTTTTAGATTAACATCTAAGATAATTAACAAGATCGATAGCTCAACTGGGATCAACAGGAGTACACCACCGATACACACTCAGACGGATGAAACCACTTTCTAACATCTGGTCCTTCAATTCTTTCCATTCAATTAATGACATAAAACACAGAGTTTCAGAATTAAGCAAAACGTTGCTCTTATACGGATAGGGTTTCTGAATCAAACAACTTACTGATCTCAGGCACTGCTCAAGACATCCTATGATTCCAATAAGTTCAAGTTATATGATGTAACTATTATCACGTTCGCCAGGCGTCATAATACTTGCATCATATACACATGCCTTTATTGCAATCACATTCTACCTTGAGTCGTGACTAAGCAAATTCTCATAATCAGATCAAAACAAATTCACACTCAGATGGAAATCTTGATAGTTCATTAAGGAATACATTACGAAAATTTCAAACAACCGAATAACTCTCGAGGCGAGTTTCATCAAACGAAATATCTTCACAACCGTGACAGATTAACGTACGAGTTTTTAAAACAGATGTGATCATAATTATTTACCAGGTTGGGAACCATGGTACAGAATTTGAGTTTCTCAAATCGCCAAAGATTACAAATCTAATATGACTGTTGTTAACATTTCGATGCTCAGTCAACAAATCCATATTCAAAATAACATCGAATTAAACATTCCCAAAGGAAACAGATTAACGGAACGAAACTTATTCTCAAATATCTTCAAAATGTGCTGGACAATTCCGATACTTGTGACGGATAATCACAAGATTTCTCATAGGAATAGAAATGAGTATAGCAGATTCTAATAGTGTAGAGGGAACCTTAATAGCTTAGCAAAAGCAAGGGAAACCACATAAGGTGTTGATCACATCGGATTCATACATATACGAATTCTCTGAACGAACGAAAAGGTATCTAAACGAATCATAAACGAATCAGAGATCGAAATTCGAAAGAATGCGGTCACATAAGAAAGTGAAACTTGTAAGGCATTACTACAAAAGTCTCATAGCATTCTAAACTTATGTTGCGTATCTTGCTAGATTTTCTAAATCTCTGGAATGAATAATCTTATAAAGGCTTAGCTGAAATCAGAGGCATAAATCAGAGTGGTGCAGAAGAAAGATAACTAGCCAATGCCTTATCGCATAATCTACCCGTTCCTCACCGGTCATAACTGAAGTTCCTACGGGGAGAAACCTAAAGCAAATCCTTCAAAGGTCATTTCATAAGCTCCTATAGTGCAAACCTAAAGGTCCAAATCTTCACAGGCCATAACTTATGTACTACAAGTCGGAGCCTGGGCTCTGATACCATAATTGTAACACCCCAACCCGACAAGGGTAGAAGTATCACATTATGGTGGCATATCAGAACATACATAATAAAACGCAAGCGAAAGTCTAATCATAAATACCAAAATGTAAGTCAACATGACTTAAAAGAAATACATAAGTTTCATGATCCAAAATGAAGGAAACATAATCCAAGTCTAAATAATGAAAACATAGTCCAAAGCTAGGAAGTCTAGGGTAGGTAAGTCCACACACAGCTCCTACTCTCAGCCCAAAGATAGCCCAGCTCCCAGCTTAATAACCTTCCGCGGAAGAAAAGAAATGCGGCTGAGCTTAAAAAGCCCAGTGAACAGATATATATAACAAAGTACTGAAATTGAAAATGAGAAATACAGAATATAGTGCATTGTGGAATAACAAAGGTATAATATAGGTGTATCAAAGGTGTAAGGGTTGTCAAAAATCTACCACGAGCCTAGAAACATATCATATCATAAACATCATAATCATGGTCTTCATAAATAACATAAGTAACATAATGGAGTAGCTAGCTCCCAGAAATATGAAGGGCATGTATTGCACACAGTACCAATCACCAGAAATATAACATATAACATAACAGACCAGATCTAGGATTCATCCATACGCCCCTACAGAAATCATAGTGGCCAAACATATCTTCTTGAGCTCATAAACATATAATAGAAAAGGGACGGGATGGAACATCACTCAACCACCCTAGAGTCATGCCAATGGTGCATCAATGACATGGTCATGGAACCCCCATGACTAGTGAAAGCTCGGGTATCAAACTGAAGGTCAAACAGAATGCCATAGTAATGATACAGAATCTAAGGTCATCAGAAATATCATAATCATAGGTTCATATCAGAGGGTGCATAGCAAAGGCTCATATTAAAGGCTTATATCGTAGTGTCATAAACAGAATGGTTCATAGCAAAGGCATCAAAATCATAAGCTAAGCAATCAAAAGATGTGAAAGGATCATGAGAAACCTTATAAGAAAGGTCAGAATATCTGTACCTTATGCAAAAGACAATGAATGAAATAACCAAGAAGCACATGGAACAGAAGCTACTCCCTCTTCACGGAACCTATACGAATTAATAATCACGTATTACTTATAAGCTCATTTTACAAGTTTACTGCTTATTGTTATTCAGGTTTCCCATTTAAGGTTTTTTCTATTTTTAGAAACTTTCCATTTTTAGTAACCTGACATTTTAGTAAGTTTCCATATTTAGTAACCTTCCAGATTAAGTAACTTTCCATAATTAGTAACTTTCCATATTTAGTAAGTTTCCCGAATTAGTAACTTTCAATATTTAGTAAGTTTTAACACGACTTCCCAATTTAGTTAAATTAGGTTAATCGTACCCACACACAAGTCAACACGACATTAAAAAGACACACCCGACATAAGAACATGTATTAGGGCACCAAACATCAAAGTGACACATTTAATACTTATGTAACACATGCATACACATTAACTGGTTTTATAACAAAATTAAGCCCACTAAACGAATTTTAAAAATGTATCAGAAGCCCAAACTAAAAATCAAAAAAATTCTCACAGGAGCCCATATGTCTTAAGAGTCTACTTGAATTTTTACAGATTTTATTATTAAGTGGAAACCTCCTTTCAAAAATTGTTTATGCTAACATGTCCATATTAGGATCTGCAGATACACTTCAAAAGCATATAATTAACAACCTAACCAAACGACTCCAGAAATTTCTACAAAAATTCCAGGAAGTAGTAAACATATGAAATATGATTCTTGTAAATTGGCAGCCTCTAATTTGATACGGTTTGAAAATGAAAAATCATAAACCACAACTGAAATAAAATTCTGCTAAAACTGCTTTGACATATCATCACAATAAATTCAAAAATACGACCAAATCAAACTCAAATCCTTCCAAACCAATTGGAATACTTTACTAAGACCCTAAACTGAGTTTTAGAACAAAAATCCAGAATTAAACATTTACAAAACTCGTTGTATGATGCACACATATTCGACTAACAGTTCTGTCCCGATCAAAACAACAACATAAACCCTAATTCGACTCACAATTAATGCCTAGGGTTTTAATCCTTTTATTACGAGCCGTATCATATTGTATATTAAGAGTGATTATAAGGCTTGAATGGATGAAGCATAGAACGAGTTAAACACATAGAAACATCACCAAATCTCATACCTTCACGTGGCAGCAAGTATGGATTAAAACCAAGAGGAAAAATCAAAGAGATCGCCTTGTAAACCCTTATTAATAACCGAACCAAAAACCTCTTGAAACCTTCTCTTGCCTTGTAAAATAATCACCAATGCAAACCACCAAAACCTTGTTCTCCTTCTTCTTCTTCTTGTCGTGAGTTTTAATGGAGGATGGAGAGAAAACTTTTATGTGTATGAAATATTTGATGAACCGTATAGTTTGAGAGGAATAAGGGATGAAAGCGTGTGTTATCAATTGGAAAAGACCCTTGGCCGAAATTAAGGAGATATGGTGAATAAAATTAGTAGTTATCTTTCCAAGTAAATGTATCTAGTCTCTAATTTGGTTAAAATACATCATGTGGACGATTTTTTATATATATATAAGTGTTTAGGAAGTTTATTTTAATTATAAGGTAAGTATAAATAATTAGTTTAGTTTAATTTATATCTTAGGTTATGTAAATTACATATTTCTTTTATTTATTCATGTGTTCTTGTAAAATTAAAGTTAGAGGGGTAATTTGGGAAATTCAAATATATAGAAAATGAGGGTTTTACAGGACAAAGCATATCAAAGCGAGGTATCACTTCATCAGGGAGATCGTGGAGTCTAAAGAGATTGCAGTGGCAAAGATAGGCACGAAAGATAATGCAGCTGATGCATTCACAAAGGTGGTTCCAAGTCCGAAGTTCAAGTATTATATTAAGATACTTGGTGTCGGGCCTAACTAGTCTTGTCACTAAGGTGGAAATTGTTAGTCTATATTAGTTTCCAAGATTTGTTAGGATAGTATTTGATTAGAATTAAGTCAATGTATGGTAAGTTCCCTTATGTAACATAGTTTGCCTTGCAAGGAAAGTTATTAGCTTATTAGAGGTGAGGGGTGATGCTCTAAATCATCCCATCTTGTATTCTTTCCTAGTCGATTGGTATTAATAAAACATTAATCATTTGACTAACTTTGTGGTGTATGTTCTTTGTTCTCTCGTGTTCTTCTATGGGTTACGTTTGAAGGTGCTACTTGTGCTCGATACAACCCGCGATCTAGCGTTCCACGATCATTGTTGTCGTAATTGTCCAACAAGAGGCGTTGCATAACTTTTAATATCATGTCATGAAATTTACTCTTTTTAAAAACACTAGCTGAGGATCCGTGCGTAATGGCAACAGTGTATAGTTTTAACAAAATCTGGTTATGTCAATCATGTAGACTCTAAAGATGAAGGGTAATCCAACCATTGAATTCTTGAAAAATAGAGGTATGTCTTTCAATGCTGGGCAAGATGGTTGCATATTGTGTGATGTGCTAAAAGCATCGATCATCTCTTCGTCCATTGTGACTGGTCTTGGTCTCTTTGGCAAACTACTTTTGATTGGCTTTATTGTTATTGGGTTATGCCCAAAAACTTATCTCTGTTTTGTTCAATATTAAACCCCGCCCTGGTAATTTTCTTCGGATGTGGTGGCCTATGATTGCTTCATCGGTTATTTGGTCAACCTGGAACGCAAGAAACAAGCTAGTATTTGAGGGAACCGTTCTCTGTTGGAAATCAGTATCCTTGTCGGTGAAATTGAACAACTTCAATTGATTGGTAGGTGAGAAAAAATTGAGTCATTCATGCAGCTCACGTTGGTTAGAGTCCCAAGTTCTTTTCTAATTATGAATGTCTAGATGCCAGTTTCAAATTTTCAATTTTTTTTTCAATGTAGTGTTGTTGCACTTGCAAGCTTTGTTTCTTGTATGTTATCTCAGTATGTAAGAGTGGTATAGTCCTATACTCCCCATTTCTCCAAAAGGTGAAGAACGGTGGGATCACCCTGTTCCCATGCATCCTAAGGATGCCAACCGGACTAGGCCTCAGGCAATGAGCACCTTTTCCAGTGACTGTACTTATCAAGAGGTGGGCATTGAACCCTGTCCATTTTCTCCAATAGGCCCCTCGTTGACCAGTCAATCTGGGCATTTGTAGAGGGGGGATGGTACCAATTGAAAGCTTTTTAGGTCAATTGAGAGATTCAAACCCCGGTCTATACTCCTCATTTCTAATATATAACTTTTACCATTAGAAAAAAGTCCCAAGATGTATATGGCTAAAGAGTAAAATAAGAAATAAAAGTGAAATGAGAATGATGAGAAATAATCACAGCCGTATATTTCAGATGCACCTACAAAAAGAGATGCATCTCCCATGAAATTTTCCTTCTTTATTTAAAATGTGTGGCTGAAAAGCATTTCTCATTCTTTTTATTTTTATTTTTCTTCTTAGTGGATCCATTCCCTATGGCTATATGCTATATTATTAACTAGATGCAAGGCCCGCCCCGATGGGGCGGCTAGCTTTAAAAATTTGATTATACGATAAAATTAATAGTATAATATTTATGAACGTGTAGTCACATCCATGAGACGAAAATGAATAAAATAGACATGCTATTATCTAGAAAATAATAACATTTAATCAAACATAACGTTCAAAATAACCGAATTACATATAGTTTATAATCTATGAAGAACTTCTCTATATACAACGTTTGTCGTAGAGTTGGTGTAGTTGTCTTTGTCACAACACAACACTTTTAGACCTCTCTTGCCTTTTACTCTGGAAACGGCTACATAAAGTTGTCCGTGGGAAAAAACAAACCGTTCCAAATATAGCCCAAAATTAGACAATGTTTGGCCTTGACTTTTGTTTATAGTCATGGCAAAACAAACGAAAATAGGGAATTGTCTCCTATTAATTTGAAAAGGCATCTTCTTGTCGGATGGGCTTATAATCATTCTAGGTATAGAGCGAACCTCACCCACTTTACCACCTGATATAATCTTTGCCTCAATGTTATTGATTCCCATTCTCAATACTTGTAACCTGGTGCCATTACACAATCCACCTCATTGATCAATGTTGCGCAAACACATAATGGGAGTGCCAATCTTCAAAACTAATTTATGGTTTGAAAGTCCAGACATTTTGATTGTATTCAAAAATTCTGTAGTGTACATATCCTCGCTATGATTAAAATCCACGTCTAAATCTGAGACTGTATCCGAACTATAATATACTTCCACTCTGCCACTAAGTTGAGAAAGCATTCGGTCATTCACTTTGTCAACTTCCTCATGTGTTGGTGCAAGAATGGCTCGATCTTGGAAATAAGATGGATCCCAAAGATTATCTTCCCAATTATCGTAAGTTTCTTGTATCACAGCTTGTATATGATCGTCAGAATCAGGTATTAGCATTTCTTCTGGGAATTCAACCTCAAAAGTGCCATCTTTAGTGCCACCTATTGTCCCATCGCCAATACTCAAAATCCATTCAACAAAATCGCTAATTTGTTCTGCATCTCCAGGGTTGCAACCAACACGAAGCCTCATATTCTCGGTAAGTTTTAGAACCGTGCAATGATTCAATAGATAAGACTGATTTAAGGAAGCATGTACGAAATCTTGCCTGCTACCGTTTGGAATAACTGGGAGTATTTGCCGAAAATCGCCACCAAAGACAACAACTTTACCACCAAACACCTTTTCAGAAACTGTCGTACAAGTACCTGTTAAAAAGACAATTTAAACATTTCTATATAAAGTTTTGAAATATATTGTGTTTATATTACATTTAAACTACAAACAACACTAAAATGCTGATGATTTTTTTATTTTTTATTTTATTTATTTTATTTATTTATTTATTTATTATGATTTTTTTTTTTTTTTTTGCTAATAATAATTTGTGAGTGCAAATCCCATATAATTTTCTACATGGTTAAAGATAAATGCACATAATGAGAAAGAAAATAAAGAAATGTATTTGGTTAATTAGCAAGGATGCATATGGGTTGAAAGTTAGTCAAATTAGAAAATCAGTAAGAAACACACCTACTAAATTTAGATTATTATTAGACTTTTTTGTAGGTAATATTTAAAGAAGTTTTTTAATATCATTAGTATAAAAAAATAGAAATGTAATACTTTATCGATGTAAAGAAATTGCATAAGAAAAAGTAAAATGTACCTGTTGATATATCTCGTAAAGTTCTGTCAAAAGCTTCAAAACAAAGTCTGTTAACCATTGGTGCTTCGTCCCATATAATTAACTTTGTCTCGCGAATCAATTCAGCAAGATCACCATCAACACTAATAGTACACATTGAATCCTCAACAACATTGATAGGGATTGCAAACCGAGAATGGGCTGTTCTACCACCATCAAGCAAAAGCGCAGCTATACCACTGGATGCTACGTTCAGAACTATTTGACTCTTGGACCTTAAAGCATCTGTCAATGTCTTGTACAGGAAAGTCTTCCCTGTACCTCCATAGCCATATACAAAAAACGTACCTCCTTTGTCATTATCACAAGCATCTATTATAGTATCATATATTCCTTTCTATTCATTTTTCAAACTTCCATATAGTGCTTGATGTTGGACTATCAATTCTGGAACATTATAATCAAGTTCATCGTAAATCAACCTATTATATCCATCCATTGTGAACTCTGAATCCGGATATGGCATATTGACAATATTTTTGAGGCTTTTTGATGGGCGTGCGTTGGAGTAAAGTTTTGGCAGTTTTAATGCCTACTCAAGTTTTAAATTTATATTTAGCCGACTTATCAATAACACACACACTTAACGAGCAGTGTACCCGGTCAGTATGAAGATAATGGTAAGTAGAGTGTCGATCACTAAGAGTGGAACGTATTATCTCGTTATTCTAATCAGTATTTTAATATCCTAACGCAAGGGGGTTTCAGCCTGAGAGACTGGCACGATTTGTTTGCAATTAAATAATAAAATAAACCAATAGGCACGAATCAGCAAGTAGCACACACGTACACAGATAGATACTTGAGACAATAAGAGGGCTGTCCTTATGATTAAGTAGATTGTCACTTGTTTTATTGATAGCTTTATATGAAGTGTATGTAATTAACCCTTTCTCGTTGGTCCTATTCTTATCGGCGAGTAAACCCTTAATGATTACTTATGTCTAAAAGTTATTCCTAAGTGATCAATTTAGTAATAACGTGGGAGCCACATTATGTCCCGCAGTCAAATGCCCGCAAGCCACTAATAAACACAGAGGTTATCAATGCACTAATAAGTAGTAACCAAAGACATCAACATATAAACTTTAATTGATGGGAAAGCAAGTATTAAAGGGAGTGCAATCTTTCGTTGTCACATTACACAAGCCACCAATCCTGATGAATTAAAGTTTGCTAACACAATAAAACAAAACTACTTAATGAATTAAATACATGCAGCACCTTCTTACAGCTCTTGTATCTTTGATTTGGGTGTGTCTTGTGCTGCCTCCTTGACTGAATTCGTCCTTTTGTTCTTCTGTTCGGTCTTCGAAACTTATATGATGCACCCGAAATTCGTCTGGTCTTGGGGTATTTATAGTTTCTGTCTGAGGGAAGATGCGGCGCATCTAAGGAGTAGATGCGGCGCATGTACTTAACTTCGCGTGGGGTCCAAGATTATAATATTCAGGAATATTCGTACACCGCCAGAAGATGCGGCGTAACTCCATGATTAGATGCGGCGCATGTCCTCTTGTATCTTGGATCGTATCTGGTGATATCTTGATAGAGATGCGGCGCATGTCATGAGTGAGATGCGGCGCATCTGGAGCAGATTAGTCTTGATCTTCTTCATTTCAGTAGACTCTTCACATTATGCATGTTTTGCTCCATTATTAGTCCAAAATCGCTAAGTTTCACCAAATGCTTGTTTTTACCTGAGAATTACAAAAGTAAACGATTAAGTATCAATCCTCATACATAATATAGTAAAACAAGTCAATTTAATAGGATAAATGATAGTAATAAAATGTACTTATTTGAGTTCATCAAATATCCCCCCACTTGAACTTTACTTGTCCCCAAGTAAACCTTAGAATTTCTTTTATGAAAATGTATCCTAAAAGATGTTAGGATTTATTTTTATATTTAAGCATGTATTCGTTTATTTCATAATCACACAACTAAACACTTAACGAATTAGAAGTAAAATAAAATAAGTCGATAAAAGCAAATCTAATCGTTTAACTGTCCAGTCGTGACGAATATTCTATCATAAGTTGGCAAGTATACACATCTCCACCACTAAAGCTAAGGAATAACAAGTCTAAAGCGGTAAAAAGGGTTTGTAGGTATAAGGGTTAATTATTCTCTTTTCACTATCAATCTCAAATTCCAGAAAAGGCGACAAAATCACAAATACATGATCGAATCCACGAACACGATACTTGCAATTGCTCAAATCCTTAACTCGAATAGGCTAAAGATAGGTCCAAACTTCACGAATAATAATATATCAAAAAGGGCGACAAAATCATAAATACATAGCCGAATCCACGACTACGATACTTAAGATTGCTCAAATCCCTAATCTCAATAAATCAAAGGTTTGGTTGGATAAAGAATAATGAAGGGCATGGATAACATTTGGGATATAAATTGGTGTAAAAATAAAAATAAACAAACAAATAAATTAAAATCCTAAGTGTGGTTAATCACTATCCCAACCATCCCATGAATAAGACTCATATCATCGAATAACTCACGCTTTAACACTTGAAACACACGCTTTAGGTAGACACGAATTATACTCAACAAGATCTTAATCAAAGAATAAACCTTAATTGGCGTTCCCATAACTGCCAATTCCCATTCAATCCATAGATATAGTACAACAAATAGTGGTGATATCGACCACTTACATAACTTTACATAAGTTGGTTAAAATTAACTTCCAACTTTTCTTTCTTTCTTTTTCTTTTCTTATTTTTTCGATTTTTTTTTTTTTTTTTTTTTTTTTTTTTTTTTTTTTTTTTTTTAACTTGAAACATAAACATAGATGTGTAAAATTTCACCACATCACTATAATGATAATTCTGGATAATTTTTCTATACTTTTCATAACTTCAGAAATAACGCTAATAGTGAAAGTAGTAAACACACGAAAAATAAACTCAAAGATATACAATATTTACTTTCACTCCAATTGCATTGTGCAATTTCCCGACCTAACCAAAGATAATGAATTACGCACGCGAACACAGGTAATGTAAGGAAACACACTTTGCCTATAGCAATTAACCAACCACGGATTCTAATCTACAGGGTAGGCTAAGGTGTAAGGTGTAACGAAACATTTTAAACATAGGTGTAAGAAACGAAAGGAATGGCTCTGAGTGTTTTTCTAGGGGTATCTTACTCTAAAAATGAGAGTAACAAAAGGGTTTATACGGGGGTTAACTAACCAGTGTAGTTAGTTAATAACACATAACATAATAGGCTATTTGGGTGTAATCCAGAATTTTACCAATTTAGACAAGTCATTCCAATTATATAAAATAATACTTATTATGGTGGTCTCGAATAGTATACAAGCCAAGTTCTAAAGTTTACAAGTCACCGGCACACTCATAGATTTGTGAATTTTGAAAAATCACAATTTTTGAAAATAACGTCATGTGTGCAGCTATGCAACTTAGATCTTAAACAAAAACATGCTAAAAAAAAAAAAAAAAAAAAATTAAGTTTGATATATTAAGCACATTTTAAGCATAATTTTTGAAAAAGTTTAGGACAAGTAAATGTTAAGTGTTCTAATTCTCCAATCCCCCCACTTAAGTTAAACAACGTCCTCGTTGTTTGTATAAAAGGTTAAAAACTGGAAAATAAAAGAATTAGAACAGGAAAACTCCCCTGAGATTTGCTCGGTATGATCCTCCATTAGTATAAGAGCAAAAATCAACTTCTTGTGGATTAGAACGTTAAAGCTTCATACTTGATGTATCCACAGGAAATCCAGGAAACTATAATACCACCAATGCTTTAAAACACACCTAAGATAAGAAAGGTTCAACTTGCATAATACATTAGTAGTTAGGAAAAATAAAACTTAAAAATTAAAACTGAAAATCATCAGGTCAGTCGATGCGCCGTATCTTATTGAAGAAGATACGCCGTATCGAGCCTGGAATTAATACGGATCAGAATAAAGATGCGCCGCATCCTTAACCAGGGATGCGCCGCATTAAAAATAAACTGATAAATAGTTTTAAAGTCGAAAATAAAAATGCAGAAAAATAAAATAGGATATGACCATTGCAGGAGATGCGTCGCATCTCAGAATTGAGATGCGCCGTATCCTCATGCGGGCCTGACTGACTCGACACAGAAAACAGAATAATAAAAGATAAATCCGGGTTGTCTCCCGGTAAGCACTTGTCTTTATTCCAGAGTCTTCAAGTTAGACTCACGTTCAGCTCTTTAATCCAATACTTCAGGTTCAAACTCCACCACCTCGTTCTCATTATCCTCAATTTTATTATCAAAGTATTTCTTCACACGTTGCCCGTTCACTTTGAATATATAACCATTTTTATCGCATATTTCAATAGTTCCGTATGGATACACTTTCTTGACAACGAACGGTCCCGTCCATCTTGATTTAAGTTTACCAGGATACATCTTTAATCTGGAATTAAACAGTAGCACTTTCTCTCCAATAGTAAACGTTTTATCCCCACGTAACCTCGAGTCATGCCATCTTTTAGTTCTTTCTTTGTAGATCTTAGTATTTTTGTAGGCCTCATCTCTTAGTTCATAGAGTTCATTAAGTTCCATGAAACGGTTCTTCGTTGCAGCTTCCATATCCATATTACAATTCGTCAAAGCCCAATATGCACTTTGTTCAATTTCGACCGGTAGGTGGCATGCTTTTCCGTATACAAGACGAAATGGAGTGCATCCCGTTGGTGTCTTATAGGCTGTACGGAATGCCCATAAAGCATCATTTAACTTGTCAGACCACCCTTTAGGATTATACCCAGTCGTTTTTTCAAGAATTCGTTTTATAGCTCTATTGGTTACTTCAGTTTGACCATTTGATTGAGGATGGTATGCGGTGGAAACCCTATGATATACTCCATATTTTTGCAAGGCTTTTCCCAGATGGTGATTACAAAAGTGTGTTCCCCTATCACTAATCAATGCTTTAGGAATTCCAAACCTAGAGAACAAACTTTGCAAAAATTTAAGTACTACCTTGCTGTCGTTTGTTGGAGATGCTTGCGCTTCGACCCATTTTGATACGTAATCAACAGCAACTAAAATATATTTATTACCTTTAGATTCAGGAAACGGTCCCATGAAGTCTAATCCCCATATGTCGAAAACTTCACATACATGGATATAGTTTTGCGGCATTTCGTTTCTTGATGTAATATTTCCGGATCGTTGACACGCATCACATCCTTTTATATAATCTTTCGCATCCTCCAACATAGTGGGCCAATAAAATCCCGCATCCAGGATCTTTCTTCTTGTGATGACTGGACCGTGATGTCCCCCTGTTGGCCCTGAATGGCAATGTGCCAATATTGCTGCGATGTCATCACCGTCTACGCATCTTCGTATAATATTGTCAGGACATAATTTAAAGGCATAAGGTTCATCCCAAATATACTCGTTAGCGCGAGTTATAAACCTTCTTTTCTCGTCGGATGTTAGCCCTTTTGGAATTTCATTTGCAACAATAAAGTTTATAAAGTCGGCATACCATGGTCCATTATTATTGCTCTTAATTCCTACCATCATAAGGTGTTCATCAGGAAAGTCATCAGCTATTTCCCTTTCGTCAAGCACCTCCATATCAGGGTTTTCAAGTCTAGATAAATGGTCAGCAGCTAGATTCTCGGCACCCTTTTTATCTTTAATTTCAATATCGAATCCTTGGAGCAATAAAACCCACCTAATAAGCCTTGGCTTGGCATCCTGTTTATTGAACAAATACTTCAAAGCAGAATGGTCAGTGTAAACCATAGTTTTTGACAATATAAGATATGATCTAAATTTATCGAATGCAAAAACTACTGCTAAAAGTTCTTTTTCCGTGGTGGTGTAGTGTTCTTGGGCATTATTCAATGTTTTGCTAGCATAATAAATTGGCTTAAATTTCTTATCTATCTTTTGGCCAAGTACGGCTCCAACAGCATAATCACTAGCATCACACATTAGTTCAAAAGGCAGATTCCAATCAGGCGAAATTATAATGGGTGCAGAAGTTAGTTTTTCTTTAAGTATATTAAATGCCTTTTTGCAATCTTCAGAAAAATCAAACTTTGCATCCTTTAGCAACAATTGGGTCATAGGCCTAGATATTTTTGAAAAATCCTTTATGAATCTACGATAAAATCCAGCGTGCCCTAAAAAACTTCTAACGCCTTTTACGTTAGTGGGGTAAGGTAGTTTAGCAATTACATCAATTTTAGCTTTATCGACTTCTATACCTTTCCCAGAAATCTTATGTCCTAACACAATTCCCTCTCTAACCATAAAGTGACATTTTTCCCAATTAAGAACAAGGTTAGTTTCTTCACACCTAGCAAGCATTTTATCAAGTTTAAAGAGACAATCACTAAATGAGTTACCGAACACTGAGAAGTCGTCCATGAAGACTTCCATAAAGTCTTCTACCATATCATGGAAGATAGTCGTCATACAACGTTGGAAAGTAGCAGGGGCGTTGCATAATCCGAACGGCATTCTTCTATAGGCGAAGGTTCCATAAGGGCAGGTGAAAGTCGTCTTTTCTTGATCCTCGGGGGCAATTGGTATTTGGAAGAAACCTGAAAAAACCATCTAAAAAACAATAATAATCATAACCTGATAGTCTTTCTAACATTTGATCAATAAATGGAAGAGAGAAGTGATCTTTTCGCGTAGCATCATTGAGTTTGCGGTAGTCGATGCAAACTCTCCATCCGGTAACAGTTCTTGAAGGGATTAGCTCATTGTCGTCATTGAGTACTACCGTCATTCCTCCTTTTTTTGGTACAACGTGGATAGGACTGACCCACGAGCTGTCGGAAATTGGGTAGATAAGTCCGGAGTCAAGTAATTTTACAATTTCATTTTTCACCACATCTTGGACTTTTGGATTCAAACGCCTTTGAGGTTGGATAGTTGGTTTGAATTCATCCTCCATAAGGATTTTATGTGTACAAAATGACGGGCTAATTCCCTTAATATCAGACATACTCCACGCTAATGCTCCTCTTCGTTTATATAGTACCTGCAAAAGAACTCTTTTTCTTTTGGCGTTAAGTCAGATGCAATAATAACGGGTGAATTAGTATTTCCGTTTAAATAAGCATATTCCAAAGTAGAAGGAAGATCCTTAAGCACAGGTTTAACATTATCAATTTCAGTAGCACTAGCGGAATAAACCTGTTCATTAATTATATCGCTGCTGTCATCAGATAGATGCGCCGCATCGAGGTTTTCGATGCGCCGCATCGCGTTACATACAGCAGAGTCAGCAGCAAAATCATAATCAACAGTATTCTCATCTACTTGATCTTCTATAGCAATTGCGTTTTCTAAATTTTTAAGCAGAAAAGAATCAAGCAAATTATTCTTTAACAATTTCTGAGTAAATTGATTAATCGTATCATCAGAAACATCGATGTTATAGCATTCATCGTCATCGGATTCATCTTTACTCATAGATTGTTCCATGTTAAACTCAACCTCATCTTTCCCTATGGTAAAAGTTATCTTTTTATTAAAAACATCAATTATGGCCCTAGCAGTGGCTAAAAATGGTCGTCCTAATATTATAGGAGTTCTAGAATTTTCAGGCATATCAAGGATAACGAAGTCGATAGGTAATTCAAATTTATCAACTTTTATTAATATATTTTCCGCTATTCCTAATGGGTATTGTATAGACCTATCAGCTAGTTCTAAGCACATCCTAGTAGGTTTTGGTTCACCAAGACCTAATTTATCATACATAGAAGAGGGCATAAGACTTATACTAGCTCCTAGGTCGGCTAAAGCATTTTCAATATGCAAATTTTTAATTTGACAAGGAATAGTGAAACTCCCTGGATCTTTTTCTTTAGACGGAAGTTTATTGAGCAATGCCGCTGAGCTTCTTTTCCCCATTGTTATGGTGCAAGCCTCTTCGAGTTTAGACTTGTTTGTAAGCAAGCTTTTCAGATATTTAGCATATTTCGGCATTTGCACTAGGGCTTCCATAAATGGTATGCTTAGCTGCAGCTGCTTGAGATTCTCCAGGAATTTCTTTTGATAGGATCTTCTTTCTCTTTCCTTACCCTATGTGGGAAGGGTGGTGTTGATCGTTTAGGTTCAACAGAAGGTTCTCTTCTAATTACAGGTTCTGGATCAGTCTCTTTTGGTTGCTCTTGCTCAGGTGGTAAAGATTCAGGGGAAATTTTGTTTGTACTGTCATCCTCGGGTGTTTCTCCGATTTGAAAGGTTGACTTTCCGCCTCTAGTTGTAATTCCTTTCAGATCGTGCCTTACCAAAAGAACCTTGTTAAGCACTGTTGACAATTGGTGCACTTCAATTGCCAAACCATTGATCATATTGTTTTGTTCCTTTAGTAACAGCTCATGACTGCCTTTGAATTCAGTGATAAAGTTCCTTGCTTCATGATGTTCTTGTTCATTGGCTTGAGCGATTAGTAATGCAAACTCTTCCATAGTAAGGTTTCTTTGGGGTCTTCCGAACCAGTTTGGGAAAATATCGAACATTGCTCCTGAAAATTAAGAACAAGAAGATTTCAAAGTAAAAGCTTCCTAGTATAAGGGTAAGTCAGAATATTTTCCGTTCGGAAATTAGAAAAGAATAAAAGTTGCTGATATCTGCAGATGATGCGCCGTATCCAAAGAATTGGATACGCCGTATCTTAATACGTTAAAATTTAATTCAGACTTTATTCAGAAAATAGATACGCCGCTTAGAATTTATGAATGCGCCGTATCGAATTAATTAATCAAAAATCAGCTTATCTAATTAAAATTAAATGCGTCGTATTAACGAAAGTTAATGCGCCGTATTTTCGTTACGTTTAAAAATAAATATCGATTTTTGATTCAGAAAGATGCGCCGTATCGACAAAGATCGATACGCCGTATCTGTTTAATAATTCGCAAACTGTTTTTAATTAAAATAATAGATACGCCGTATCTACGAAAGCAGATGCGTCGTATGGCGTTAACGTTAGAAAAATATATTTTATCAAAAACAGATACGCCGTATCTGCAAAAGCAGATGCGTCGTATTACTTTATAGCTATTTGAAAAAAAAATTTCGTATTAAAAACAGATACGCCGTATCTTGGGGAAAAGATGCGTCGTATCGAATTAATTAAACGCGTTGTATTTTTTAAAAATTAAACGCAATACGCCGTATCTGAGAGATCAGATGCGCCGTATCGTTTGATTTAGCACAGTACAACGATAGCAGAACAGAAAAATACGAAAAATAAAAACAAAAATAAAAACACACAAACAAAAAATAAAACACACAAAAAATAAAAATAAAAGCAAACAATTAACACACAATACAACAAATATGCAAAATAGTACAATGATGCAATTAATCTAATAAAAAGAAAAACCTAATTAAAATACTAATCAAATTAACAGATAATAACAATTCACTCCCCGGCAGCGGCGCCAAAAACTTGATGGGCGTGCGTTGGAGTAAAGTTTTGGCAGTTTTAATGCCTACTCAAGTTTTAAATTTATATTTAGCCGACTTATCAATAACACACACACTTAATGAGCAGTGTACCCGGTCAGTATGAAGATAATGGTAAGTAGAGTGTCGATCACTAAGAGTGGAACGTATTATCTCGTTATTCTAATCAGTATTTTAATATCCTAACGCAAGGGGGTTTCAGCCTGAGAGACTGGCACGATTTGTTTGCAATTAAATAATAAAATAAACCAATAGGCACGAATCAGCAAGTAGCACACACGTACACAGATAGATACTTGAGACAATAAGAGGGCTGTCCTTATGATTAAGTAGATTGTCACTTGTTTTATTGATAGCTTTATATGAAGTGTATGTAATTAACCCTTTCTCGTTGGTCCTATTCTTATCGGCGAGTAAACCCTTAATGATTACTTATGTCTAAAAGTTATTCCTAAGTGATCAATTTAGTAATAACCGTGGGAGCCACATTATGTCCCGCAGTCAAATGCCCGCAAGCCACTAATAAACACAGAGGTTATCAATGCACTAATAAGTAGTAACCAAAGACATCAACATATAAACTTTAATTGATGGGAAAGCAAGTATTAAAGGGAGTGCAATCTTTCGTTGTCACATTACACAAGCCACCAATCCTGATGAATTAAAGTTTGCTAACACAATAAAACAAAACTACTTAATGAATTAAATACATGCAGCACCTTCTTACAGCTCTTGTATCTTTGATTTGGGTGTGTCTTGTGCTGCCTCCTTGACTGAATTCGTCCTTTTGTTCTTCTGTTCGGTCTTCGAAACTTATATGATGCACCCGAAATTCGTCTGGTCTTGGGGTATTTATAGTTTCTGTCTGAGGAAGATGCGGCGCATCTAAGGAGTAGATGCGGCGCATGTACTTAACTTCGCGTGGGGTCCAAGATTATAATATTCAGGAATATTCGTACACCGCCAGAAGATGCGGCGTAACTCCATGATTAGATGCGGCGCATGTCCTCTTGTATCTTGGATCGTATCTGGTGATATCTTGATAGAGATGCGGCGCATGTCATGAGTGAGATGCGGCGCATCTGGAGCAGATTAGTCTTGATCTTCTTCATTTCAGTAGACTCTTCACATTATGCATGTTTTGCTCCATAATCAGTCCAAAATTGCTAAGTTTCACCAAATGCTTGTTTTTACCTGAGAATTACAAAAGTAAACGATTAAGTATCAATCCTCATACATAATATAGTAAAACAAGTCAATTTAATAGGATAAATGATAGTAATAAAATGTACTTATTTGAGTTCATCACTTTTCGAATTGCTGAGTAGCGTGTCCTCAATATATGTTAAACATATATTGTACCTTTGTCTATCCGTTATTTTAGTTCTGCATAAAATGAGTGAATTATAGTTGAATGACTTTCAAACATGAAACTACAATTGAAATTTCTGTCTACAATTTTATTACTATTTATGCTTTAAAAAATGAAATTGTAGGATACCTGGATGATTTCTTTTTTGCCTTTCCAAATGTTCCATGTCTTCTGCTAAAAGAGTCCACGACTTCTCCCAAACGACCTCAGGTCTTGACAAACTATCTGATAGTATTAACATAACGAAATGATTACGAAGGTAATCCCTAGTTCCCCACGCACTTGCATCAATTATGCCTCCGATGTATTCCTTGTCATCCTCTAACAATCCACGTGCATCGCAAGCCTCTTTATATGTACCATATAATACACCATCAAATTTCTTAAAGTCATCCCATTCTTCTGCACCTTTAACTTTGTTTAAGAGCATACGTAAATAAAAAAGCTCGCCCCAAGGTGGAGGAACGTGAGGGATCCGACCTATACTTTTGCCTTGCTTTCGTCAAGTCCATATTTTGTCTTGACTATTCCAAACAAAATGTTTTAGGATCTCAACATACAACAACGATTGCGCTAAGGTATCTTCTTTATTGAGATCCATATAAGCCAAAAACTTGGTGGTATTAGCTGAGGCCTGCTTGAGTTGAAAGTCGATACTTTCAGTCGGATCAAATACAACAGAATGCTCGTTTGGAAGGTGAAATAGTAAACGCTCTGCTGCAGGAAACCTGTGGTTTATATCAAACTTAAATATCCTCCATGCAGCTTCGCAAGCTGATAAATAATGGAAATTGTAAAAGTCTTTAATCTCATCCGTCTCTTCATCTTCGACAGCTGCAGTAACTCTATCCGGTCCCTTGTTTATGTACTTAAATCAATACTTGATGGATCCAAACTGATTACACCATTCAACATTGATATGAGCTTGGTACCTTTTCAATAAAGTTGGATTGTAGGGAACGACAAAACCGCAGTGAAGATCTGCGCCTTGTTTTTTAACAGTTCTTCCATCATCAGTCCTTTTATATATAGCATATTCGCTTTCGTCGATGAAAGTAGACTCATTAAATGGCTTTGGAAACTTCTTCGAACACTTATTTTCAACCATGCAAGGGCAGCTTCTATGATCAGGACCAGAAGGACCGTGCATCATAAATTCTTTAACCAATTGGTGTAGTTCGGGGTCTTCATCTATATCTGGTATTTCAGCAGATATACATCTATCTATATCTGTGGGGAATCTCAACTTGTTATCTGATTCCAACCATACACATAAGTGACAGTGAGGCAGTCCACGTTTTTGAAATTCAATTGTGTAAACCTCTGTAATAATAAAAAAATGAACATATTGGTATTAATAAAATGCAAGTTGTATAAAACTTAGATTTGAAAACAAAACTTAAGTAAAGCTTTAAATGTACCTGCATGAACACGACCAAAAATACGTTTCTCCTTAATGTCTTTTATCAACTGATCCAACTTGATCTTAAAAACTCTTGTGGTAATGTCGGGACGATCCTCTGATTTTAGACCCTTCTTACGTAAAAACCTTGTAATCTCAGGCCACTTTGGATTACATGTAAAGGTTATAAATAGATCAGGGTATCCATAAAACTTGCACATTGCCATAGCGTCCAAGTAATTCTGCATCATATATCTTGGGCTACCTGTGAAGGATGAGGGTAAAATCACTTTTTTCCACGTTTCTTGTTTTGTTGGTTGGATGATTCAGCAGCTTTAGCTAATCGAGAATAAGTTTCACATCTTAATTCACTGTTCTGATTTTTTACATATAACAGCCTCTCCGCTTCAACCATAGTGTAACCATGACCAAAAACTACTGAAATAATCGCTTACCGTTTAAAATAGTTGAAAAAACATTTGGCCTATCTTGTACACGGTAAGCAAACCATTCACGCATTGTGACATATTTTTTATCCTTGTCTGGGGTGGCATCAGTAATACCTTGATGGTATATGTCAGTTCTATAACCATCTTCTGCGTAAGGGAACAACAACGGGTACTGTAATGGAAGGTATGAAACATGTAACTCACTAATCTTTTTCTTCTTGCCACTGTTTTTTTGCACCATAATGTCTCTTTCGTTATGATTGTTATCAAAGTCACCAACAATAAGTGCAGCCACTTCATTTGCTGTAGGAAGGTTATATTGCCTCCCATCTTTTTCACGCCTTCCTATCAGCCTGATCTTAACATTTTCCACTCCATGAGCAATTTGCTGACCAGCCATTCCAAACTTCTTTACCAGAGGGTTATCACGATCAAGCATTGTTTTAAGGTCTTTAGTTAGTTGACGGTCTATTTTTTTATTAGAAGAAGATGATCCACTCTCATTGGAACTGTCATGAATTGGAAAAAACATTATAGTTAGTGTATTTAATCTATAATTTTATGACCTGGAAATTAAACGGCACAAAAAAGTAATAACAGGAAATGGGACATATTACATTTACCTGACAACATTAATGCGGTTTTGAATTTCGTTCTGTGGATCATAAATATAAAGCTGATAAAACTTTGGTGTATCGCCAGTTTTGGGTAACAAATCTCCAATTAAATGGTAGTTTATCCCTTGTATTCTAAAACAATATGGTGCGCGACCATTGTTAACTGTATGGTCAACGTTACCACCCATGGATGTAAAAGCAAACATCGAGTTATACCGGCGTATGTTCTCAAGATATGACTTTCTTTTTCGGTGTTCCCCATTCATAAGTTTCGTTAACAACTCAGGAGGATTCTTCAATGCAATAGGTAATACCATTTTTCCTCGACCACAACAGAGAGAAAATGAATCAGTGGTACCAGAGTTAGTAGCTCATCTTTTACTTTCAGCAAGCCACAACATTGCTCCACATTTTATGCATTGAACATTCTGATCACCATTGTCGAGGTAATCTAAAAAAATATATAAAATGTATTGTTTATTAGGATACAAAAAGATATACACCGACTTAAACCTATCAATAGTAAAAAGAACTTAACGATTAATAAATATGTAAAAAATAATTATACCTTTGGATATGCCTGAAATACGTTCAATATATCCATGTTCATCCTCAGAAACATCCTCTGATAAATCAACTTCCATTGTATGTGCTATTGACTTGCCTTTTTCTTTGCTATTACGTTGTGTTGTTGAATCAACATTATTATTTGTAGACGGTCTTGCTGAGACAATACCTGGACTACCTGTTTCAGATATATATAGTTATACTTAACAATATTTTTGTGCATGAAATTTTAATAAAACATGAATAGGAGATGAGCGCCACTAATTATGCTCACCAATGTGAAACTGAACTGGACTGTTATTGCCTAATCTTGATCTGTGAGTTCTTTTCGACATGTTACCTGTATACCACATTTAATGATTGGTGAACTTATAATGTGTTACGATGCAAAATTAATAGATAAAAAACATATTACACAACTTACTTGTAGAATTGATATCTTGGCATGGGATGTTTGCATGTATTTCAGGTGTGAACATATTAGCACTTAGAGATCCACTAACATTGCTCGAAGATATGATGGGGACAGGTTGCTTTATACTACTACTTGTATGATTATCTATTTTTTCGAGGTGAAAAAAAAGGCTCGTTAACTTCAAAAGGATTAAATATATATAGTTTATAAAGGTGTGTGTGCTAAAATCATGTACCTATTTTGGGAGGCCTTCCGCGTCGTTTAGCTACATTTCCTATAGTAACCTCTGGCGAAGCACCTTCTGAAAGGTTCGGCGAAACAGCTCTACTGGTACAGTTATCTATTGTTTCGACTTGAAAACAAAAAAAATGTTTGTTAACTGCAGAAGGATTAAATATAAATAGTTTATAGATAGTTTAATCAAAGCATGTACCTGCTTTGGGAGGCCTTCCGCTTCGTTTAGCTACATTTCCTATAGTAACATCTGGCGAAGCACCTTCTGAAAGGTTCGGCGAAGCAGCTCTACTGGTACAATTATCTATTGTTTTGACTTAAAAACAAAATAAAATGTTTGTTAACTGCAGAAGGATTAAATATAAATAGTTTATAGATAGTGTAATCAAAGCATTTACCTGTATTGGGAGGCCTTCCGCGTCGTTTAGCTACATTTCCTATAGCAACCTGTGATGATGCACCTTCTTAAAGGTTCGGCAAAACATCACTGGTGGTACAATTGTCTATTAACAGGATTTAAAAACAATAAGTATGTGTGTTTAATTTAGGATGATTACAACTAAAAAGTATATTGATACATGATAATATAAATAATTTACCGGTTTCGCAAACTACTTTGCGAGGTCTTCCTCGTGGTTTAGCTACTTTTTGTACAATCTCATTTGATGCTCCTTCATTAAGGTTTGGTGAGACCTGACTAACTAAAGAATTCTTACGGGGACGTCCAGGTCGGTTTGTATTTCCTACCGTATTTGTAACATCATTAAGAACATGAGGACTTGTTTTTTGTATAGCAAACTGTGTAGTTCGGCCAGACGCAAGTTGTGGTAAAACAACGGTTGCTGCATCTGGCTTGCGTGGACGTCCAGGTCCTCCTTTAAGTGGTGTAGGATTTGTGAAAACGGATTTCATATTCCTTGATTGAGAAGTTTGAAAAGTTTGGTTCATGTTTGAATATGTACCTATTACATAAACAAATATTGTCAAATAAGGTGTAAAAAACATAGAAATAAATATCTGATCAAGGAGTTTGGGTATAACATTATGTAACACCCGGTGAATTTCCTAAACTTATTCTACTGGCCAAAATATTTATTTTTGATCTCCTATAGCTTTTAAATTTCTTTGAACTTGTTTGGGTTTGAAAAACCATGGATATCTTGTTTAACGTAAGCGTTTTTCCTTTATCGAGTCGGCACAACCTAAAATGCACGAAAAAAATCGATTGATTAAATAAATTAACTCCGAGAAAGTTATACGTGTGAACACTCGTTCTTATTAGAAATATTATTTGGAACGCAAAGATTAAATTTTCGTATTTTGAAACGATCCTTATCGAGCCCTAACGTGTCCCGAACCTCAATATGTCAAGAGATAGCAAAAATTATAGAAATGGTCCCTGTGGTAAAGTTACACAGCAGCCCTTTCATCTATTATAAAAGTTTCAATTCATTTTTACAACTTCTTTGCACCTTCAATATAAACACATATAAAGATTAGGGTTTCACTTTTCATAAGCAAACCCTAGCCTCCCCTCCTCCCACATACGGCCACCTCCACTGCCGGCACCACGATGGCAGTCACAGCCGCCACCTGGTGCCACCACTCCGCCACCACGATACTTTTCATCACGACCACCATCTGTCAGCTTACGCCACCACCTCTAGTCGCCACACGCCGTTATCCCCACTCACCGCCGTCCCCACCACACCACTGCCGCTAGCCACCGTCTTCCCCACCATCTCCCTCTCGATTGGTAAAGCTCACGCGCCTTTCTCCTTTATTATTTTCAGTTTGTTTTGAAACCCTAATCGGCTAAAACTAAAAACCTAACGTTTTTATAATTAAAACTAGTTAAAACCTTATGTTTTGATACAAAACTCGTGTGGATCTTGATGTTTTAACGCGTGACTCGTGTGACTCGTTACCGAGTCACTTGACTCGTCCGAGTCAACTCACGAGTTGAGTTGACTCGGATCTTATTGTGTTTGTATCGTGTTTATTTGTTATACTTTGAGCATTGGATTTGTCATTGTCGATTTATTTTATGGTTTGAAGATGGTTTGGTTGTGTTTTGTTTGAGCTTGTGCAAATCAGTGTTGTTGCATTTTGGATTCTGATATATTTGTCATTTTAGTGGTGTGCTCGGATTTAACGAGACCAAAAGAGTGGTCGTGTGATGTTTTGTTCTCGGTTCAACCAACAACACCCCGAAGGGTGTTCATTTGCTTTGTTTTCTCGGCTTAGCCAAAACGCCAAGGGGCGATTGATTTATATTTGGTTTACTTTGGTTGAGTTGTATGCTTGTATGCTTGATTGGTTTACAAAATGAAACTTACACAAAGAGTGCAAATGGTGTCGTGAGTTTGTCCGTGAAACAGTTTAACAAATTATTGTGTCATTTGAGTTCTAAACATAGGATTCGTGATGGTTTGTGTTATTTTAATAAATACCGATGCATATAGATTTTTAGTTATGCGTTTGTTGATTGATTGATTGAGTTGTGCGAGTCGTAGTGTGGATTACGACAAGGCTAGTCTTGAGTCACCACATAAACGGGTGAGCTCAACCTAAGGTGTTTATTTGTTGGTTCAGTCAAGTAGAAAGACTAGTATGAGTCTCGGGTGTTGATTTGGTTTTGTTGAGTAGCCTCACAACGAAAGGAAAACCCCCGTAGGGTGTTTATGTTTGCATTACAATTGTGTCGTTTTCGGTTCTACGAGATGCACAAGGGTGCGTTTGATCACTTTGAAAAAGGTGTGTCTAAATGATGTAGTACGAAAATAGAGATAAACAAATCGGACCTGTTGATTCACACGAATACCAGAAACAATCTTCCAACTATCGTTGATTCAAAAGAATACCGATAATTAGGCAGCTCCAACAATCGTTGATTCAAAGAATACCGATTATTAAGAGAATCTTAGCAAACCGCCAAGAACAAAGCAAAAGCTTTTATTATCAAAACTCCAAAAGGTCCCTCAATACAAAGAAAAGACTCCTTATTTATAGGAAAACTAGAAGAAACTTAAATAAATAAAAGTTAATGTCTTGGCTTAGAAGTTGGAAGAGCATCATAATGTCTTGACCTAGAAGTTGGAACAGCATCATTCTCCCCCACTTAAAAAAACTCGTCCTCGAGTTTGCTTCACTCGTCCCTTGTACTCGTTGCATCCAAATCTGTATCCATTGCATCAAATTCCCTTCCTTTATAATGACTCGACCTCGAACCTTGATCGTCTTAAAACCGAACTTATCGACCATGGGTGTAGCTTTCAAATACCATTCTAAGTATTTTTTACGAATCAGAAATTTAAAACGTTGGCTAACTTTGATAATAATACTTTTTCCAAACGACATCAAATTCTTCTTGGTCTTCATACTCTGATCTACAAAAAGCTTCACCATAAATCTCTTGAGCTTCAAATACTTGTTAATATAAGTCTTCACAAAAAATGTCTTGGACTTTAAACCTTTGACAGCACCATGCCCCAAAAAAGACTTCAAAACATTATCCATCATCTTTAAAATAGTAGACTCCTGATCCCCAGGTCCAAAATAAATAACAGACCCAATGGTCCAACTTTCCACGACATTTTCCAAACACCACTTATGATCCATACTAACCATATAAACATATCCCAAACACCCCTTTTGCCTCAGAAACCAGCCAATATCAGTAGGAAACCAGTCAATAACCCCAATTTCTGCATTAATCCAATACTTTAAAGGGGAGAAATACCAAAACTCCCAAATATCAGCCAATAAAGTTGTTTGGATCATTGAAGAACAAAGATCATTAGCCACAACTATGACGTCTTCGATGTTGTCTTCTTCCCTACCAAATCCTCCTTTCCCAACAAATCCTTCTTCTGCCTCAATGATATCTTCAATATCGGTATCATAAACTGGCATCAATTCTTCTTCATATTGATCATCATCAAATACTGGAGGTCCTTCATAATCGTCACCCGCCACACCATAATCTCTCCATTCATGAGAAGATGAACCATCACTCTCAAAGAACGGATATTCTGACTCTTCGCCTTCACTTCTCCTTGGAGACATCTTAATCAGGAACTTCGGCTTTGATACCAACTGATGTAGTACGAAAATAGAGATAAACAAATCGGACCTGTTGATTCACACGAATACCAGAAACAATCTTCCAACTATCGTTGATTCAAAAGAATACCGATAATTAGGCAGCTCCAACAATCGTTGATTCAAAGAATACCGATTATTAAGAGAATCTTAGCAAACCGCCAAGAACAAAGCAAAAGCTTTTATTATCAAAACTCCAAAAGGTCCCTCAATACAAAGAAAAGACTCCCTATTTATAGGAAAACTAGAAGAAACTTAAATAAATAAAAGTTAATGTCTTGGCTTAGAAGTTGGAAGAGCATCATAATGTCTTGACCTAGAAGTTGGAACAGCATCACTAAAAGTCTTTTTGGTATATCATAATCTTTGTGAAAATGTAATGTTGGGTTTTACTCAAAATTGAGGGTGCATCTCTTAGCAGTTAGGTGCGTTTGGTTTAAGTTTGTTGGGCCCATAACCACAGGCCAAGCCCAAGAGTTAACAAGGGTGAGTTTGGTTATTGTGAAAGGTGGGCTGAAGCCCAAGGAATGTGTATACGGATAAGGTCATTGGGCCGAAGTCCAATGACTTATACCGGGGATTTTGTCACCATTTCATTGTATTTGTAAAAATTATTGTAATAGATTAGTGATTTGAATAATTCATTGTAACCGTTATTGGATTTACGATATTAGTGTAGGATTATTGTATGATTTGATACAAGAGACGGAAGAATATATTAGACTCGTTGAGCTTAATATGTTTGGACCCGAACGGACAAAAATTATCCGATAAACCGAACCTAATAATCACGTGAATAATAACGATATGAAACTTATAAAACGTATAAAACTTGTAATAAAATTTGTTTACAAATAATCACGATAACTTGGGAAGGTAATATAGACGAAAGTGTTACGCCGAGATTTATAAAACATTTCAACTTTATAAACTTATAAACTTGTCAAACAATTCTTATATAAGATTGTATAAAAGGTTTTATTCCAACTTACACAAATTATACCTTTGGGATACGGGGTAAACATCCACTCATTCATCGACTTATCTTTAGTCTTATATTCATTCAATATCGCTTATTCGTTCATTCTTGATTCTATTCGTTTTGGCGTGAGTTATTGTTTGATTGTACATTTTACGACTTCTACGCGAGAGCGTTTTACTCCTTTTCCTCATTCTTTTATATTGGTTTGATTGTGTTTCGCCGACTTTTATCGTCTTAATATGTCTCTAACGTCCACACGAGATATAAATGTTTACTTCTGTTATCGCCATCGAAAACTAAACCTTTTTATATTAACACGAGTATTCAACGAACACTACTTCATAAATTACTTGAGGATTATTTTTTTCTTTCTAAAACATGTTACTTATTAGGTCGTGCCGATCCAGTACCGTTGTGCTTATACTTCATGAATGCTGTTGTGTCTTACTACTTGATTATAGTTGTGATATCTTGCATTGCCGCATACTGAGGTGAGTTCATAGCCCCACTCTTATTTATCTTAACTATTTTGCAAACTACTTGGGGTGAGATACATGCTACTGTTTTGACTATGATCACAATTGTTTGAAAACTGTACTTTGAACTAAAAACTATGTTTTCTGCTTTCTGAAACTTTATTTGGATTGGAACAACACTTATACTTTCCCGGTACTGTGAGTGAAGCAGTAGCCATTTATACTTTTCTGGTACTGTGAGTGAAGCAGTAGCCATTTTGCGAAACTTCTGATAAGCACTAAGTACCACCATTGCCACAACTTAAGTCCCTCGATCATGCACCATTAATCACTTACGAGTGAGCGCGAATATAGTTTATAGGCCTATAGGATTTGACCATCCCATTCCTGTTGCTGGGTAGGCAACACGGGTGTGCTATATTTGAGTTACCTAGGTATTTGGCAAGATACCTAGCTCTGGGGGCAACTATTATATTATGAAATCCGCGGTTACTGTCGACTTACGCCAGGGTTACTGGTGCTGGTTAACGTTTTGTGTGTCATGAGCTTAGTGCAGTGGTAACATCTCAACTTTCGGGCGTATAACAACGTAGCCCACTTTCTCTTAAACTTGAAATATTGTGATCAACTACTTTACTTTAAACCTATGAATTCACTCAACCTTTGTGTTGACTTTTAGCATGTTTTATCTCATGTGTTAAATTTTTTCCGCTGCATATCTTACTTTTGGAGAAGCTTGGCGTAGGGCATGGCATGGCCATAGATGACTCTGAAAACTATTTGGGACCACTTTAAAATCCTGTTATAGACCTATATTTTCCGCACTATTTTTAAATAATGTAAATTGAATGTTTTCAATTATGAAATTTCTTCTAAAACAGCTTAAGTAAAACCGTTCTTTGAACCTTGTGTGGCGGTAACAATCGAGTAGCACCCCAAGACTTGTATGCTTCCGCTGATCCGATTTGGGGGTGTTACACATTACTCGTAGTCATGTCATGTTGAGGAGGTGGTTGAGATTGCATATTAGCTAATACATCAACAACACTTGAATCTCTCGAACGTTGGACGGTATTTATTGACATGTCTACATTATAATTATTTTCAAAATCTTGACTAATAGTAGACAATATTCCTCTATCATGATAAACTGCTTTAGAGTGATAACTGTTTTGGTTACACAGAAATTTATGTTTCTGCCATTGATAATTATTCGGCGTACCTATAAAAAAAAGTATAGCGATAAACAATGTCAATCATAAAGATTTAATTATGAGTCTAAGTTACAAAAATGCAAAAAATAAACATGTAATAGTAATAAAATCATACTATCAATACATATATATATATATATATATATATATATATATATATATATATATATATATATATATATATATATATATATATATATATATATATATATATATATATATGATCATAACGTACCAATAGGTGTAAGAGTTGTCGGCATATATATAGGGTCATAGTGAAGAACATTATTGTATGGCAAATCATTGAAAGATAAAACATCATCATTTAGGGTTTTGTCAAATGTAACAGACTTTCTCTTGTTGCGGATATCTTGATCTTGTAATGGGTTTACTGATTATACATCAACAAAAAATCGTGTAAATAATTAAACATTGTTGAAATTTTATACAAATAACGATAAACAAATATTTGTATATGTAAAAACAACAACACCAAAAAATAAAATCTTACATTAACAATTGTTCAGTCTTTGATCGGCTAACATATTCGAGTCATTCGAACATATAAAATTAGATGTTGAAATATTGTTTGAGCTTTGAGTATCTTGCATACCAACAACTTCTTCCATAGAGTTTATATAACCCTTATCAAAATTGTCTCTTCCAGTGAATTGATTCATTATTTTTGCTTTGGTTATTCATCTAAGGATATATGAAATTGATATACAGTTGTACGATACAATTATGAAAATTGTTACGTATAATAGCTGCAAAGAAACGAAATTTAAAATTTAAAATCATTCCATATTTGAATGATTGATTCCTAAAATTATGTAAGTTTTAGACCAAGAAGTTAGCATTGTTAATGAGATTCAAATACACTTTTGTAACCTAATAACAATTAAATGAGGCCCAATGTATACCAAATCAATGTATGGGTTTATAAAGGCCCAACTCTTCATTTATATGTGATACAATTTAAGATAGTTTATATACATTGTTATAAAATAAGCATTTAATGTTAAATTTTCAATGAAAAAATTATCATGCAGTATAATGATTACTTGTTTCCAAATATTGTGATTAGTTGTTGCTTTATGTTGTTTGTACACTTTAGCTAGTTGAATGTTAATTGTTGTTTTAGTATTGATAATGTACATTATAATTACTATTGTCAAATAAACATGAATAAGGTTATATATATAGATAATAACTCACAAGATACATTAACACTATACACCTTGATTGTAAAACACATTATTTTTGACATTTTCGATATTAACGTTGTTGCTCATTTTACTCTCTTTTTTTGATTGTCTTTCGCGTTTCTTTGTGATGGGGAAATCCTGCATGTTATTTAAATAAATTAGAAGGAAGAACATACTTAATAATACTCTTATAATAGGTCACACATACCAAATCATCATCAGATAGGATAATGAAATTGTTATTCATGGATTCACGAGTTGGTTCATTTGGATGTTCTTCAGCCTTGAAAACCTAAAAATGTCATAAATCTGTTAAAATACATCTAGTATACATTCTAAAGTTAACGGAATAAAATGAAAGATATACACACTATACAAAAACAAAGTATTTAACCTTAGGAGATTTAGGGTGATCCATCAGGTATTGTACGCAAAAATAGGTTATCATTATAGATGATGATGCTTGATGGTTTTTATAGAGACTCGATAGTTAGCAATTTTAGGAAATGATATGCTATTCAAACATTTAAAATGTGGATTGAAGAATATCATTCAAAAGTTGAATGTTTGTTATGTTTATTTTAGTATGGGATTATAGTCAACTTAAGATGATACATTGGTTTTAAAATAGAGTGAGATATGATATTTAAGTTTAAAATAAAATGGTGGATGGTTTATTTTTGAAGGTTGTTCTTTTGATGAATCAGTCGAGACGAAAAAAATGTTAAACACGTAACGATTTGGTAAATTGCAAACAATGGAAATTGGAAAACTTATAAATTATGAGTTGGGCCTTTATAAATTTATGTAATGATCCATTTTAACCATTGGGCCTCATTTAGATAAATTATGTTAGAAATAATGGAACATTGTGATAACCAAAATAAAATATTTTTAGTATATAAGATTAGCATGTAATAATTATTTGGGTGTTGTTTTTAGAATAACGATGTACATTTGTAAATAACTTTATAAGACAAAAAGTTATTTATCCTATTGCATCCGATAAAGGAACTACACATTTTTGTATACTATACTCTCGTTTTCCATTTACTTGATAGAAAGGCTATAAAATTGGACCATTGTAAATACAACCATGGTTACAAAAGGATGCTTTAACATGGATTATTATAAACATGATTATAAAGAAAGAAAGAAACAAACAAAGATGTTGTGTTAAAAAAAAAACTTAATTTGATAGGAACATATTAATGATAAACATGGCTTGCAAAAATTGCAAAAGCCAACTTATTACAAACCTAACCGAAAAGAGTACTTCAAACGTACGAAAAACAAACCAACATTAAACGAAAAGAACAAAACATTGTGATAATGAGAATTACAGCATCACCAAACATGTCCAAAACTTATTATTCATCGTCACTAACGTTGTGATCAACCATATAGTCATCTGTTATCTTGTGTCCTGCTGCACGTAGTTGTTTGATAATTTCATCTGCCTTTTTGACAGAATCCATCACGCTATTCCAATGGCAATTACAAACATGCTTCTTCTTAATCTTATGCCAAGTACCATTGTAGCAAACATACCTGTCTGTATCATATCTTAAAAAAAATTCTCCGTTATAAATCTAACAAAACAAATGAATATATGATAGTTTTGTCTTATAAATATTATACGTATGCAATACCTTCAGGCTTTTGTAGAGTTTCCGCCTTCTTATTTTCCTTTTCGTTACCATGGTTAGAATGATGTGTAGCTTTTTGTTTTGGTTGATCTTCAAACTGAATGTTTGGTACGTCATTCTTGTGTGTTTCTGTGTTCAAAGAATTGGATGCATGTGATTCGAATTGTTTTGCAGGTGTCGACATTTTAGATCAAACGAAATTGTGACTTTTATTCTTTTGGGATGTGTGGACAATGATATATATAATGTGGTAGATGTATACATTTGATTCATATATTTTAGGAGTTCATATGGTTTATAATTTAAATTAATATCAATATCACTAAAAATTTTATTTTTTTTTTTAAATTCAAAAATATCTTATGCTCAGAATCTCATCACAATAAAATTCAAATTGACATGTTTAAAAGATAACGTGAATTATGGGTTTTAGTTTAGGGTAAGTACATAAATTTGGTTACATAAATTTTAATAGGAAACTTAAATAAAGTGAATGAGGCCCCAAATTAATGAGCCCCCATATGTTTAAGCCCATCCATCCTCTTCTTGTTAATAAATTGTTTAAGCCCATTTTCATTTTACAAAAATGATCATGTTTATTAATTGTTTAAGCCCATTTTCATTTTCAACTTGACTTAGTTGTGACTGAAATATGAATAGTTTTTATAATTCCATGCAACTTGGTGTAGCTTCATGATTACTATTCTAACTCTAGACTTAGACATACAATATTTACTCTTGTCTTTACATATCAGTATTAACCATTTGTTTAACTTCCACAGAAATATAATGACAGCATTGAAAACACAAAATTTTCTTAGATCAAAAGATTTGTTCACAAAAAAATCAAAGGTAAAATCTACAATCTTGATCTTATCAGTTTTTTTAAGATGTTTTGATCTTACTTGCATGTTTTACTTGTTAATGAACTAAAAACCATGAATCGTGTTATGCTTTTCATTATATTTTATGTAAGTGTATATTTAGACTTTTTTTTAATGTTTGGAAACATTTTGTTATTGTGCTTAGCCTTATTAAGAATAATTATGTAATTGATTATGTTAGGTATTTTTGTTTTCAGAAATAGGATAATTAAAATTATTGTTGTTGTTAATGATTTAGAAAAGCCTGGTATATACTTGTTTTTGGTAGAATATCGATGTAAAAGGTTATGGTGTTGTACTATGAATAGGTTTTCGTTGATCATTAGCAGTTAACCTGTTCCAACTATGTGTATGAAGTTTTGTTTAGAATTGATCATTAGGGTTATTTAATAATTATTTTTTGTTTGTCATTGGTAGTTGATGAAATACTTGTATTTGTGTGATTTGGGATTTTTTAAGATGAAGATATTGAAGGGATATTGCGTATGTAATAAGTTTTACGCCACACTCTGTTTAACAGCACTAAGATTTAAACTATTAATGGTTTTGTAGGACAATGACTGTTGAATTTCTTATTATGGTGGACCGTACAACATATCCAAAATCACAGGTAATGCAAACTCTCCCATATTCCGATATAGTTGTAATAAACTTAGGAGGATATTAATGTATTAAATAATGATTCAGGAAATGCCTGAAGTTTTTTTGGATGAATGTTACAATGGGAACAAATGTGTGTACTTGACAAGCTACAGAAGGATTCCAACAAAAGTAGCCTTAGCAAAACCATACGATGGACCTATCGTGCTTAAGGGTTACAAATGGACTTCATTTGCAAAGGAAAATATCGGTCATAATGTTCAAGTGTTGCATTTTATACAAGAAGGGGATGATTCCTTCTATGTTACAGGATATGATTATCCTGGGCGTGAATTCGGAGGATATGAGAGAATACAGGGACGTCCATCTCGCTTTAAGAGTAGAGTTCAGGCTGACGAAAATAGGACTCCAATAATAGTTAATAGTTGACTTAAGTTTGCTTTAACTTCATTAGTAGGTAAATGTTGAATGTAAAAGTAAATAATTGTCATTATTAACTTCTTTTACAGAGACTTTCCACTGAGTTCTTAACTGGGCTAGGGATGGAAGGAAATATTGGGATTAACGTTGAAGGACGCCGGTTTACAGTTCCTTTGGTTGGTTTAAAAGTAGGAGACGACAATATGCCTGAAGAATATGCACTGAATAGTCAAGTTTGGAATGTTATTAAAGTAACTCTGCATTTGGAACGTGGAATGATATTGGTTTTTACAAAGGAACAAAATTATGTATTTTGGATGCAGGCGTTTTTACCAGATGGGTGGCCAAATACAATTCCTCATTTCCTTGGTGCGACAACACTACATCCAATACAACACTATACCTTTTGAAGACAAAGGTTAGTTCTATACATATTTTATAATTTAGAATTATGCTAAATTTTATTTGTCTTTATACATTTGGTGGATTATGTTAAATTTTATTTGTCTTTAAAAATTATCTTTGTATTACGGTACTGATTGATGTTTGTTATACATATCGGCTGATAACTAAAATGGATACAGTTTAACTGGCTCGGATTTTGATTTGTCAATGAAACTATAAATAAGTAGTTGGTCAAAAATATATATCTCAGTTGTGGTTGTATATAGTTCATGTATAGGTTTTGGCACCCCTTTTATGGAGATAAATCAGTTAGTTAATGAATATTCTCAAACTCTTTGCCCGACTATTGATAGCTTAATTAGTATGTAGTAAATTTGGTTATTTTTTAATCATACATAAGTTATATTATAAAGACTTCTTAGAAGAACTAATTGTGTTCTGTCAATGGGAATATTTAGTTGAGCAAGTGGCAAAATTGTGTAGATACGAAGTTAAGAGGATTTTAATTTGTTAAATCTATTTGCAGATGATGACCGAATGCATCACATTTGTCAATGGCCATCTCATCGTGACCATTTTGGTGAATCTGCAGACACATTCTATAAGAGATTTTCTTATATTGTGGTTATGAAAAGACTTGTAAGTATTAGTTTCAAATCTTTAATGTTAAAAGCTGTGTATTTACATAAGTAGTTAGTATTATATTTAACTATTGCGTTACTGCAGACAATACCGGCGGAGTTCTTGGAGGACCATCCAATGCACACTTACACTAAAGTCTTGATGAAACACCAGCATGTGGAATGTACAATGACTATGAAGATGGAGTTTCACAAAGAGGATCCAGAGCGGACCAATCATATCAATATATTTGGTGAATAGAGGGAGTTTGGACAGGAATGTCGCTTTGCATATGATAAAATGATAAGGTTCAGGTACATGTTTATGCTCGCAGACATTAATGGAGATGAGGTGGAGGAGTATCCAGTATTTCACTTATGTTAAAGAATGATCCCGTAATAGTTTATCTATCTTTAAGGTGTGTTGGTATGGTAATCAGACATGTTTTAGTATTTGTTTTGTTGTGTTATGTTTGGATATTTGCTATTTTGTTGTTTGTAAAGTAACTAATCACTATGTCAGTATTTGGTAAAGTAGGATATTAGGATTATGTAGTAATCACTTTCAGCCTCAAACTGGTTGTAAAACTATAATCCTTGCAGCTTTTATAATTTAGTATGTAACTATGTGTCTTATTTTTCCCAGTAGTATATTTGTATGAATTAGCCTTTTCTATACTTTGTCACTGGTTGGTCAATTTGAAGTTGCTATAGCCTGCAACATGGTGATGTCTTGCTTGTAGTTTTTATTTTTATATTGTTGTATGATAAAGTTGTTGTATGTTGTTTGATATTGTTGTAACAAATATAAAATCTTAGTTTTGTCTGATATTGTTGTTGTACCAGATATAAGAATAATGTGAAGCATTATATGGATTATAAAAAGTAATATTGAATGAACAAACAAATTGAATAACAATAACATAATAGAATGCTAATTATGATTAAAAAAAATAAATAATAATATTAAGTAGATAAAAAAAAACAAAGATTTTTATTTTATTTTTTTTGAATTATGTTATTAAGGAAACAGAAATTACTTATTGATAATAATCTAACATGGCGACATCATTTCTTGACAACAGCTGCATCACAAACTTTCTTTGACATCGATTTCTCGTCCTCATCATCGTAGTCCACAATATGATTGTGGAATACACATTCTTTGTTAATGTAGATCCATTTTACGTTGGGATCATCCACAACAGCTTCAACATCAACAGTGTTTGTTGATAAAAAAATTGTGTTCCTTTTTTGAATGGTATAAACATTCTTTCTTGATACACTTCCATTTGTCGTTGTCATCATCAGAATCGACAACATTAACAACATTCTTTTTGACAAGTGTACCATCGGTTGTTAGTCTTTGACGTTAATTATTTTGGGGAACATCCTGTAAGTAGACTAATATAAGTTACAGGACATAATGAATTTGCTAATATTCGTTTAGCAAGTTATGTAAACCATACCACTTCATCATCTGATATTATGATCACAGGTGGATCTTCCATCCAAAATTCATTTGGTGAGTTTGAGTCTTCTTCTTGCTAGTTTTGTTATCGAATGAACGAATGTTATAACAATATGTTATAATGCATGTTCATTCTATAGGTATAAGAATGAAAATTATATAAACTATATAGATATACGTTTGTTTACCATTGGTGACTTAGGATGATCCATATGCTATTCTAGAATGAAGTTTGCAAAAATGGTGTAACTGAATGTATGTGCTTTAACTCTTGATAGTATATATAGAATTTGAATAGAAAGAGATTTTAGGAAATGATATGGATAAAAATAAAGTTTAAAAGTATATTAAAAATAATACTTTAAAATTGGAAGTTTGTTAAAATTATTTTAGTATTGGATTTTATTTTAGGAAGGAATTGTTAAAACATATTTGTCTATTTGTTTTAATAAGTGTGTTTGATATTCAATTAATATTGCTTAATAAATAGGATATCATTAGTATACAAATAGAATTTCAGGAATAAAATTTAAACATGAATAATAACATTTAATTTGTTACCAAGATATAGTATCTATGAGACTTATAAACTTTGATGAGAAATTTATAGAAAGAAGTAGAGGAAATGAGGTGTTATAGTGAGAACGTTAAGAGAATGGTAAAATGGCTACGGTAGAATGTGAAAGTATTAGTCAATGTTGACTTATGTAAAGTCAAAATGGTTCAATTTTCTCAAGCGACATATAGTCCTTGACGGAAATGCTAGAATAAAGCGAGTAAGAACGTTGTATAATAGTAATAGTGTTGACTAAATGATATATTGGTTATAGTAAATATGTCTTGGATGACATAATGACTTTAGTAAGAGCAATAGAAATATATGTATAGTAGATTGGATTAAGGGTTTGGGTTGTGTTATAGAATGCCTAGAGTTGCAAGATCACCTAGATCGTCGCAACTAATTGGATAAGTGTTTGAAAGTGCCACGGAATGTGAATGGATGTGACCAAGTTTTTGGTTAGTAATAGACGAGAGATTTCGAGGACGAAATCTAAATAAGGGGGATAGAATTGTTAGACCCAAAACCCATTTTCCAACGGATATGACTCTAGATGAAGTTGACTAAGACTTTTATGAGCCGGGAGACTCGATATGATTGGTTAGTCAATGGATGTTAAGTTAAAGGTGTTATATGACTGGCTAGTCAAACCGGATAATTAATCTAATAGTCAAAGAATATGTAATATGGTTATAGAAAGATTGATGTGTCACAAATATAAGAAAGATGGACTTAAAGGACTAATATTGTCATGTAGTAAATAAGTAATAAAGTTACATGTGGCTGAATTAGAAGTAAATGGACTTGAGGGACCAAATGTGCCAATTAGGCAAACTCACCCCCTACAATTGTCTGGATACTTCTCAAAGCATCATAAGACTTCCAGAAATGTTCAGGTGAGTTTGTGTGTGTGTGTCGTAAATGGAGTGAGGAGGAAAAAAAGGGGTGAAGCCTAATGATCAAATTGATGATGTTTAAGTGTTCCTATTCAAGAGTATTATACCTAGCAATCCTCCCTCCAAGAAAGTAACCTCAATATTGTGATTAATTGATTAATTAAGGAGTTAGGGTTTATGAACCCTAATTTGGGTATTTGGGTAAAAGACGGTAATAAGCTAATTAAAGATGTTACAACGATTATGGAATAAGTTGTATTGAAATTAAGTTAATAATCTTAAGGGATAATTATAATATGATCAATATATGATGATATGATAATTAGAAGTGTTAAGAGGTGAGCTAAGTTGTGGTAAATCATTGTTATAGTTTATTGTCTATGTTTTAAGTGATTATGTTTATGATGATTTAACATATGATGATGATGATGGTGATAAGGATGATGATGATGCCTTGATATGCTTAGCTTGGAGCTAAGGTAAGTAATTCGGTTACTATGTGTTTAATGTGGAAGTTGTTGTATTATGTGTTTATGAATGTTAGTGTAAGAAGAGTTATAGATGCTTAGAAGGTGTGACTAACCTAGAGACTTGGTTATTGGAATGTTATAGGACTAGTCTTGATCATGGATGGACCTAAGGTATGTGTTGAGGTTTCAATGTGTTTATGTGCGTTATAGTTATGTGTTTATGGTTATGAGTTCATGATGCATATATTATGATGGACGTACTAATTATGTACTAACCAATTACTTACTAAGCGTAATCGCTTACCGTTATAGTTATCAATGTTTTGTAGGTTCTTTGGAAGCACTGTTACACCCCGTGCCCGCTTAGAACAAAAATTAAAAACTTTTACGCGGAAACGCTTGGCCTTTCACGGACATTCTGTTACTCTTTCGACCATTTATAAAAATATATAAAAATTTAAGACTTAAGACTAGTTTTAAATGAAACTTGACTCAATTACCTTCAAAATGATGGGTGCCGCGACCTGTAACGACTTACGGTTCAAAAGATATGAATTTTCAAAGATTGCCGAAAATCTGCCAGGCGCCCTCCATCCGATCGGATGGAGCTCCAACCGATCGGTTGGATGTTTCTGGTCGCCCGGATCAGTTTTCAAAATCCCGAATTGGAAGTCCGACCACCTGAACTCGATAATTAACTAAACTTTCCAGATTTATTTAATATACAATTGGGCTCATTTTCATACAAAAACATTTACCGTTTGACTCTCGGAAACGTACTTTACACAATCACGGGTTTTGCACCAAAACCCGTTTTGACCCATTTACACTACAAACTACTTATACCACTTCATTTTCCCACCAAACTTAACCAACATCATTACTTAAACATACCAAACGTGTTCCATATCAACTTGACCCATGTACAACCCAAAATTGGTATATTTACACTTAATCCAAATGCTCCTTTAACTTTGACTATAAACACATAAAAAACACTTTGACACACCGTTAGACCACCAAATCATTATGACTCCATTAACATACATTTTGACACTTGACTTTACTTTACAAATCAATAAAAGACCAACGGGGGTACAAACTTTGACCTTGAGCTCGGTATCTACCTAAGCTCCTAACACTTACTATCTTCCCAACCGCTTTCAAGTCTTTAAGCCATAACCCAAGCCAAGTTATCTTCAACGCAATTAACCTACAAAACATTAACAACTAAAAGGGTAAGCTTACGCTTAGTAAATAACCCCACATAAAACATATCTCATACACATATTTCCACATAAGCATCATAATCACTTTAAGGCATTCCAAGCTACATCATTCAATTCATATCACATATAACTTCATAACATAACTACATCTATTCATCACATCCATAATCAACTACATACCTTAATTAGTCCAAATCCCACAAGCTAACATACTCTTAGTCGAAATCACTAGCCATCCATCCTTAACTTACAACCGTTCTAATTCCAAATCTTATACTCTTATACCACCATAATACATATATGATAAATACACATATAATACATGTTTTAGTAAGAGTTACTTACCTCATATCCAAGCTAATCTACCATTCATGATTTCACCACCATCATCATCATCCTCACCATTCATCATCATCATCATCATCAATCATCATCATCATCATCCTTCACCATCATCAACAAACCTAATAATACATATAACTCAATACTATCAACAAGGGTTTATATAACCCACCATAATTTACTCATCTTCCATTCTACATCATCATATGATCATACCTTGATCATATGATGAAAACCCACTTCAATCATAAACCCTAACCTTAATAACATCAAGATAGGGAAAATACTTACTTGGAAAATCATTGCTAGGAATGACTACAATCATAAGGACTTCATCATTATCCTCCCTAAGTCATCCAACTCATCTTCTTCCCTCCCTTTTCCTTTCTAAGCCGACAACCCACATCCCTAGAATAATATGGAAATGTCTAGAATTTCCTGGATAGATAAGATATTTATCTAGTTACTTGAACTAGTTTGGCCATTGGGCAAGATTGGTCCCTCTAGTCTCTTTTCTTTTACTTTGGCCTCACTACATATAATAATACATTTTGTCCTTGGCAACTTAGGTCCTTGAAGTCTATTCCTTTCTAAACAAGACACAACATATTTATATAGCCATATTATACATACTTTGACTATCGGGTTTGATCGCTACACAACTCCCGCTGACTAACCAATTACAACAAGCCTTAGCCGGTTTCATCTAGGGTGGGGCCTACTTGCATACGGGAAACGGGTCTAATAATTCTACCCCTTATTTAGATTTCGTCCCTGAAATCTCTCGTCTATTACTAACAAATACTTAGTCACATAATACACCTCATTCCTAGCACTTTCGATTCTTAGTTTATTTAGTTGCAACGATCTAAGTGATCTTGCAACTCTATGCATACTATAATATATCACATGTCCTTAATCCTCATTACTTTTCGCTTACTTCTATAACCATACAACTCTTACTTAGATTATTACATAATACGAGACATACTTACTATAACTAATTATCATTCCAATCCATTCCATTACCGCTACATCACATTCTCACTTGCTTTATCCTATATTCTCATTCTTTGACTACATATTACTTGAGAAAATCGTACTATCCGACTTTACATATTTACACTTGGCTAATACCTTCACATTCTATCAACACCTTTTAACCATTTCTTTTACATTTCTACAATTACCTCGTTTCTTCTACTTCTTTCTTCATGTCATTTTCACTTACCTTTATAAGTCTTATAGAATTAATTACATGAATTGACTTTATACCATCATACTTTAACATTTGCCATCACATTACACATGACACTTATCATTAATTATTTCCATTACTCACATTTTGTGCCACGCCACAAATGCGTACTATAACATTTTTAAGCATCATTACAATTCTTTAATTCCTTCAACTTATACTTAACACTCAAAACATAGATTTCTCATAATTCTCCCTAAAAGGCATACTTTAATTTTAACCCTCCTATCTTAGTCCTTATAATTTCTAACTAACTCTAGACTTCTGCTTTCTACTTCTCTAACCCTACTCGTGCCATGTCGGCAACACATAAGCCCACTAATTCATGCTTCCTCCTTTACATGGAAAGGCGTCCCAATCGATATAAATCAAGAAACATAAACTCATGGTTATATATTTCCAACACAACACAAATACTCCTATTCCCCAATTTAACTTTTATTCTCTCGTCCTTTTTATTTCATTACCTCTACCCTTCTTAGACTCGGATCCATAACATTATCACATTCATTATGGGGATATTTTTATGTGCCATGGATGTAGGCAACCCTTTTCCGGTGAAGGCAATACTTTTCATCCGGAAGGATCTTTAACATTCATCCCGAAGGATTCCTTAACATTCATTTACTTGGTCATCCCGGAGGTTACCACCTTTAACATTCATCCCAAAGGATCATTAACATACATCCCAAAGGATCTTTAACATTCACACTTTGTCTCTTTAACAATGGATCCGAGTCATAAGCACTTTACACACATTATTGCATCTATTTATTTTAGTGAGAGCAAGCACATAGAGCATATGAACCTGCTTATTGTAATTACACATTTCAATATGTTTATCATCTTACATTCTAAATCCGCATTAATTATTTTCACCTTCTTACTTTACCCTTTAGTCTACCCGACTCTTTCCACTTTTAAACCTTGCATAGGTTAATTTTCATTCATTCATTAGCATTATTTATTCTTCTTGCAAGTTTTAAGTCACTTTCACATTCTTATCATGTCTTAGTTTTCACAATGCATCATTGCGTTCTTACTCGCACCCTTAACTCATCACATTCTCTTTCTCGTACTTTATCTCATTTCTTTAATCATTTATATATTTATGCAATATCATTTTATCTCGCCTTTTTCATATATACCCTTTCATAGATCGTTAACTATAACACACTCGTTAGCGTCACTTTTTCTTCACACACATTTTATATCATTAACATAAGCTCGTTACATTTACCACACAATATCTCATTACATTTTTTCTCACATACTTAACTCGTCTCATTCGATCGTTAGCGTTCAAATCATACCCTTTATCTTGTTATTACCTTACCAACGCACCTTACTTTAATCCTATAAATTTTACATCATATTAAACAATCAAGGTACTCATTTAATCTTGCTTTCATCATACCCTACCATAACATCATTGTCATTATTATACATTCATGTACAAACTCAATCCTCATACATACTCATCTCACTCTCATTTACATTCTTAACTTATCGCATTTAACTTTTAGCATTCAAACTTTTTCATTTAATTTTACCGTTACCCCGTCTCTATACCACTTTAACATTAGTCTTTAGTCACTAAATATAATGAGACCATATGTTGGTCACATTTCATTCCATCCTTTCCTAACCTCTTTCTTTAACCTTCAAGTCATTAAACACTTTAATCATTAATTCGTTAGTTTCATCTTGTCTTTTCACGCCATACCTTAGTACACTCAATATCATTACGATCCACACTTAAAGCATCATTACTTAATCTCATTCATTTTCCTCATGTCAACAAACCCTTAACAATTAGCGTGTTAATTCCATCTTATCATTACACATTATATTTTAGCACACTTTTCATCACCACGATCCATTATTTAAGCGTTAATACCTTAAGTTACTTATTAACCCATCTTTAATACCATTTAGCATCTCTATTCACATCTTGCTATTGTTATTCTTCTATAACTCACAATCTCGTATCATTTACCATTACGTTGATCCATTTACTTACACATCTATAATCCAATCATGAACTTATTTTTCCCTTCGTCCTCAACTCACTACGTGTCATCACCAATCAGTCGATTCTAATTTACTAATTCTATATTCACAAATTATTCATTATTCAGGCATTTCTTAGACTAACACATTTCCGTTTTCTTTTCTCTTTGCCTTGCACATTTTTAATTACTCACCTATCACCTTTCATTACTTTGACACAATCTTAGTAATACTCATCTTTTTCATACTTTCGTACATATGAATATACACATTTTGTGTTAGGAATATAAATATTCATATGAAGGTTCGGTCACCCCGAGTATCTATTTAGCATATCACATAGCTCGTAGGCTTATTTATATAAGCTTAGTATTATTAGTATTATTAGTTTTATTAGATTAGTCGTATCTATATTTGTGGAGTGGGTCGGGGCTTTCCCCTCTGTCAGCTCACTTCACAGCCCACTAGGGGCACTATTATTAGGAAGTATAAATACCCCTTCCCACACTTGGGAAGGGTTGGAACTCTTGTAACTTTCACACACACTAATCTAATTGATTCAAGTTTCTCCCAACTCTCTCTCTCTCTAACTTCTCTCTAGTTCATCTCATCTACCATGGATCTAATCTTCCACAACCCAAGACCACCTGAATCATCCACACAATCAATATGATTATTTCCTACAAATGGTATCAAGAGCCATGGTTAGGTCCGGTTTGATTGTGTGTCCTTAGATTCGTTGTCTATATTTTTTTTCTTGTTCTCGTTTGCTATTTTTTTTTCTGTGGTTCGAAAAATAATTTGAATCTTGGGCCTTAGTGTTTTTGGTTGAGTCAAGCCCATTCGTTTGGTTGATGTAGCAGCAGATGGTTTCTTTTTCTTGGTTTGTGGTTCATTTATTAGTGCCATCAAGTGAATTAAACTCATGTATTCTTGTTGTGTCCATACCTGTGATTTTGATTTATGTAGCAGCTGCGTGCTTCTCTTTTGCGTTGGCTAAAACAGCAGCTTGGTTTTTGGGTTTTGGTTGTTCAAGCAACAAATCACACTCTTGGTTTGTACACTTGTGTTGTTGGGCTTGATGTTCACTGTGTTGTTACACTTGCTACTCATTTTTACACATAACACAAACTCGTATTTTTTATATCCACTCCCTTATGTTGAATCTGCTTATGCAGTTTTGTGCTTTCATAAACTAGTATCTTGAATCAGTAATGGTTGTTCTCAGTAGTGGGTTGCTGCCAAGTAATGGATTGTTCTTGGATGCGGTTTGTGTCCAATGGGATTGGTGGTTGGCTGTTTGCCAAAAATGGTTAATGGGGACAAAATGGGTGATAGTGACAGCTTTGACTTGTCAAAGACGCGGTTTGTCTATATGCTCACAAACTCGGTTTGTCTGTATAATTACGAACTCGGTTTGTCTATATGCTCACAACTCAGTTTGTGTATATAAAGTGTACTCGGTTTGTCTGCATAATCACGAACTCGGTTTGTCTGTATAATCACGAACTCGGTTTGTTTATATGTTCACGAACTCGGTTTGTGTATATAAGGTGTACGCGGTTTGTCTGTCACTCGGTCAAACGGTCGTCAAATTTGGTCAACGAGTTATCAAAATGAAAGATTAGAACGAGAAGCAGCAATCACAGAGTAAGAATCATTTCACAACACAATAGCAACAAACAATAGTAAGAATAATCAAGGAGACTCAAGTATAACCAAAACAAATCCAAACCATTCCTTTGTTCCAACTACCAACAACTAATAACCAGATCCAACATCTATCCTAACTCAACTCGTGAATATCCGCAGCAACACTCACATCCTATATCTCAAACACATCGAGCCAATCAGTATACGTTAACATAAAGATCTCAGCTCATTATTTCTTTCTTTTTAGTGATATTCAAAGGATCATCATGACTTCTCAAAAGCCAAACACACGAAAGAAATAAATATTCATCATCGATCTAGTGTTTAAAGCAAAGCTTCAATTAAATATCCGAATCGATCTATGAAAGAACCAAAAAACAAGTGTGTTTTACTTCTTTCATTTTGTTCGGGTATAACGAATCACAACAAACGAAAAACAAAAACAAAACTATACGAAACTGCTTCAAGAAGAGAACAAGAACAATAGTGTCCATATTCTTTCTCAGTTTCGACCTTCAATCAAGATAACATATTCACCTACCCGAGACCCACGAAGTGATCTTGAAGCCTCTCAATTTATTTCCTGATTCGGATTAAGCTGCAAGAGAATAACAAGGTAAAGGTAGGGTAGATATTGTTTTTGTAAGAATCGATATTAAGGATTTGTTGTTTGATTGTGTTGTGATTGATGGCTGAGTGTAATGAAGAGGAGAGGGGGCGGATTATTATGATTAGGGTTAAACAAGATGGGGATTAGTGGTGCTTTATATAGTCATTTTGTTTTGGGTTATATCTAAGACTAGGGTTTTTGATCGTATAAGGGTGTTAGTTGTTTTGGACCGGACTTTCAAAAGAGCTAGTTGGGCCAATGTACACGTGTGTGAACTTAAAGTTTGGATTTGGATCCTTTGTGTTGGGCTGTGGTTACTTATGATCGGGTTGTTATGGTACTTATGATATTGTGGACTGAAGTAAATGATGCGTGGATTGGGCTGTAGTGTTTATCCAAATCAATTTAACAATTGTGGCTGAAATATAATTAACAAATGTACTCTTCATACATTGTGTTAATTTATTTCTGTTACAATTGATTGTTAAAAGGAGTGGCATTTCGGTTATTATTGTCACATGGACTCACACGTCACGGCTAGTATTTGGGTTCATGAATATCAATGTGATTACAGAATAGTGGATTTGGCTGCACGGTCCTATTAGTGCCTACGACTTGAGTGAGCCTGCAATTTGATGTTTACGATTTGAGTTACAGTTGACAAATTGCAATTTGATTAATTGTGATTTGTCAAGTTGCGTTTTGACTTATTGCGACTTGACGGATTGCGACTTGACCAGTTACGATATGACGTTGCAAGTTGACACTTGCGATTTGACTAATTGTGACTTGGTTGATTGCAATCTGACTTGTTGCAATTTGACAATCTGTGACTCGACTTGTTGCGATTTGATCAAGTAGTGATTTGACTCCTGTGACTTGAATTTCGAAGATTAATATTGCACTTCACTCTAGGCTATTCTTGTTGAGTTCACGGTTTCTCTTGTAGATTTTAGAAAATCCCGCGAAAGATTCGATTTCTCGGTTTAAATCTCAAGAACTGTAAAATCCCGTGAAATCAATTTTGGACAAGTAGGCGGGACTTGGATTTAGATAAAATAAGACTTACGGGGTTTGACTATTTTTTTTGGGATAAGTTTGTGCTACAAGATCGGCAGGAATTGGGAAATTATGATAACTTGGTTGGTTTGTTAATTCACGGGTTGGTGTACTTAGTGTCACAAACATCTCGGGGTGGATGGATGCACGATGTTTGATGACCCTTGCTCAAGCGTATTTAAGGTGATTAGACCTGGATGTTCAAGAAGTGGATATATACAATAAAGGATGGAAGGTTGGGTATATATCACTACCTATATTTAAAGGAGTTACGTTGTTGTGCTTAATATAGGTTCTAAATCACAATTTGCAATTTAAGGTGATTAGACTTGGATGTTCACGAAGTGGATATATACAATTAAGGATGGAAGGTTGGGTATATATCACTACCTATATTTAAAGGAGTTACGTTGTTGTACTCAATATAGGTTCTAAATCATAATTTAGTGCAAGTTTAAGTCGCGGACTTGTTCTTTATCAAGCTTCATCAAGTGATTGTTGTTTCTCAAGCTTCTAATGGGATTGTTGTTCAAGATCTTCTCAAGAGGTAGTCAGGCTTAAAGACAAGAGGTGATTTGTTTGGAGACATGTTTTAACCTTTTACTCACTTTAAGGTCATATGCATTTCATCAAGCGGTTTTGGCATATTACGAGCTTCAATGAATTGTTAATCTACTAAACCATTGATGATGAGGAAAGCAAGGGGTTACTACAAGAGAGTCTTAATCACCATCTTCGTTGCAGTAGTTTCATTTGTCTCTTTCCATGATTTGTGCCTGACAAATTCACAAACATCACGAACTCTCAGCTTTGGCAAAAAGGTCATTTCATGTCCTTTTTGAGGGGGAGAATTATCGCAAGTTTCCTAGAAGTTCCGTCTCCAACGATGTGAACTTTAGCGGTTCCGGTTACAGCGGGTCAGATCGTATCGGTTCAGTCTCCAGCGGTTTGAATCTTAGCAGTTTCAGTTACAGCGGGTCAGATCATAGCGATTCAGGATTCAGTGGTTCAGTCTACAGCAGTTTGATACTTACTGTTGTGCAGTTAGTTCTTGAATTTATTTCTCAGATAAATCTCAAGAACTGTAAAATCCTGTACACAGTACGACAACTATTCCACATCCAAGTAGCTGGGTCAGACAACTTTGTTTGATAGGACTGACTATGAGTCATGGGCACTTCTAAGAATTAGCGCATGTTTCTTCTCTTTTTGGGCTAGTCAACAGCACAAGATGATCACGAAGTTAATCAGGTATTCTTTATTTGTGATTGAAGTTGAATTACACGAAGGCGTCTACTTATTTTATCTTGAAGTCGGGGTTGGTTGGATGCATGACCTTCAATGATAACTTGCTCGGGATCAAAATTTAAGTTGAAGACTTGGGTTATCTAGTTACCAGCAGTCGGGGTAACTATCACTTTAGAGTTATTGGAGTACTCAGTGTCACACGTCAATGACGTTGTCGATAATCGCAAGAGGTGTTAATGTCTCATACTTTGGTTGGGTATTGAGCACTTAGAGATTTGCTTGGAGCATTAATTCTCTACACCGTTCTTCCAACATTAGTGCAAGCTTAAGTAACAAATTTGGGGACTTCTACTTCAGTTTTCAGTATTGGTATATCGGGTTTTCTTCATCGAGTGGTCACTAATCTATGTACAAGGTTGGTTAGTTGGCCAAAGGTTTTAAAAGTTGTGATGTGATCTGTAATCTTCACAAGATATTCTTTACCCAAACTGATGTTCACCTTAAAATCAAAATCAGTCATGCCACATTCAATCTGTTACTGCCTCACGGTTTCTTCTTAATTTTGTAAAATCCCGAGAAAGAACTTATTTCTCGGTTTAAATCATAGATTTGTAAAATCCCGTGATGATGGACTATGCGCTCTTAACCATGATCGGGTTAAAACCATTATCAAAGTTCAGTTAAAGCATCATGAAGGGCTAGATTTGGGCATTAACCACAAGACGTGACTACGGCGTTAATTCATTATTATTTATTTGAGGCTGAAGTGAAATTTCATGGGTGCGTGTACTTAGTATCTGAAGATATCGGGGAGGTTGGATGAAGATTCTTCGAGATCCTTGTTCGAGCTTTCAATACAATGACGAGGACTTGGATATCTAGTTATTTTGTCTTTCTCTCTATTACAAAATAACTATCACTTTAAGGAGTCACGTTGTAGTGCTCAGTGTCACACGAAGATGTGGATATCCAAGAGGTGATGTACGTCCTATACTTGATGGTTGGTTGGTTGAAGAGTATAGAGTACTTAGGGATTCGATGTTGCACGAAGTCTCTACACCGCTCTTTGTCACGCATTAGTACAAGTTTAAGTCACAAGTTCGGGTTATATTACTTCAGTATCAAGTTCATCATATTGGGTTTTCTCCATCAGTGGTCACGACATCAAGCCGACAGAATGATAATGGGGTTGGTAACGAGTTAGATGAGAGAAGAAGTAAAGAGAGAGAAATGACGTTTGTACAAGTCAGTGCAGGCCTCGCTCTTCATCATAATGACGTCTGTACACATCAGTTCAGGCCTCGTTCTTTAAAGAAAAGAAAAGTGTACGCTTGAGTGCACTTTATCTTCAAAAGAAGAGGAATATTCTTATTTATGGCCATTCTCATCAACAAGATTCATGCTCTTTCCTTGCTTATTCAGTCTTCAAGTGGATCGGCGCACATTGGAGTATATTCTTATTCACTTGTTCAACCAAAAATTGCAGTTGACAGGCATATGCAATTTTTGAGGGGGGGAAAGGGTGAATAAACAACATGTCAGTCTTCAAGAACCGTCAAGTGGAGCTACTTACCATTGATGGTATTCATATTCACTAGTTCAATCATCAAAAATTGCAGTTGGCAGGCATATGCAATTTTTGAGGGGGGGAAAGGGTGAATATTAATCTACATGTTAGTTGATGATTGAGAATTGGTCATACGACTCCTGAATACGTCAGTTTAGGAGTCGTGCAAACCATGGTTCTCCAACACTACTTCTTCCTCCGTCTATCAAGGTGTTGAAGAACATGGTCATGGAATGCTAATCGACTTAGTCTCACGGGCTGGTTCAATCAGCAACAAAGGGTTTCTAGTCAATGCTTCATGCATACGTCATCAGGCTACATGTACACATCATGATGATGATTCCGATTAATCGTAACCATCATGGGGGAGAGAAATGTGTACACCAAGGACGCACAACAGGTTCACGTGATCAGGGCTTAATATCCAGGATGGATAAATACTGTAGATGATCAGTGGTTCAACTTGTTACCTTGGTATTATCGTTTCACTGCTACGTTATGTGCTGATTAATCGTAACCATCAGGGGAGAGAGAATGTGTACATCAAGGACGCACAACAGGTTCACGTGATCAGGGCTTAATATCCAAATATGGATACATTCTATAGATGATCAGTGGTTCAACTTGTTACTTTGGTGTTATACTTAAGACTGAAGAAGGTCGAGTCGTCAGTCTACTCTTCATTCTATGTTGGGTGTTATCATCTCATGTGTATGCTGCGGGCTGATGGGTTATATGTAAGGTTACTGGAAGGCATTTGTGAGATGAAGATGATTGGTATTCTGTTCCTCTACATTGGGCAATCTTGAAGAAGGTCGAGTCTTCAGTCTTCTCTACATTTAAAAATGTTGAGCTCTTTTCTTACAACTTGATATTTAACTTAATCCCATGACAGTTCTTGTTTGATGAGTTGTGGAGTTAAGTTACGTTCAAGTTGTTCTGTAGTTTAAGGTTAGGTCCAACTTGATTTTAACCTAATCTCATGCCAGTTCTTGTTTGATGAGTTATGAGGTTAAGCTGAAATCAAGTTGTTACTGGGCTTAAATTTGTGGTTTAGCTTAACCTCATGACAGTTCTTGTTTGATGAGTTGTGGGGTTAAGCTAGATTTCAGTTGAGGCTCATCTTAAACTACCGAAAAGATGCCTAAGGTTTTTGACGGCGTTACTCAAAGACGGGTGTGTTAGAAGACTAAAGGCGGCATGCATTTGGTTATCTAAAGACTTCTTCATATTATGGGCGTTCATCCAAAGTCTTCTTCCTATTATGGGTGTTCATCAGAAAGATTGTCAGATTGGGGGAGAGCACTAATTAGGGGAGAGTGAAAAGCCAGAATCATTCCCTAATTGAAAGTGCTCACATTGCTCTTCAGCAAGTCAAGTGATGAATGAGGTGAAGATTCAGAATGCTGAGGAGTAATGGTTTCTGGTTCGTATCCTTGTACATATATTCTTGTTCATATCATATACCATTTTTGTAAATAGATATATAGAAATCTTGCTAATTGTAAATAGAGAAACGTAAAATCAGAAAAACCATAAAAATTAAAAAAATTAGAAAATACCAAAAATAGTTTCACCTAGGCATGTCTTCTGTTTATCAATAACATTTACGGACTTAGAAATGTCATTCAATAATGGCACAGGTCTTTAAATGAAGCTCGAGCAGAAGTTAAAATGGATTCTTAAAACATGTCTAAAATGGCTTGCTATTACTTTAGATAGCAACCCGCGCTTCATATTGGGGAAAGCACGTCGCCAAAAAGACGGCTGTTCCTCCAACTGGGTGATGTTCACCTGGGCATGGATTACTTCATATCCATGTTTCCTGATTTGATGTACGTTTCAGTGCATCATTTCTTGTAAAAGAAGAGAAATCTTCTTAGTATAACAAATAGTTTTCATTCTATGATTCTTCTGAAAATTATTTGTGAGACACTTGGTGAATATGTGTTGTATGAAATTTGTTTATACTTGGATTATGCATAAAATTTGTCACTCAATCAACGACTACAAAACCTCATGACAGTTCTTGTTTGATGAGTTGTGGGGTTAAGCTTGATTTTAGTTGAGGCTCAACTAGAATACGGGTCATTGATTGAGGGGGAGAGTGAATTCAAATTTTATATCATCAAACGGATTTATTGGTTAAATCATACTTGTTAGAAATGGTTTTGTAGTTAATGGGGAATTAGTTGAAGAGGATATTGCTTAAATATATCAAATGACCAAGTGTGTTAGCTGCTAGAAAGTTTAGGATATTATGTGCAATTTGCTTATAGTTTCCTTGCTTTATGTATCTAGAAGGTTCATTTGTGTTACTTTGGAATCCTCGTATAATCCCCAAAATGCTTTAAGACTCAAAACCTAAAAGAAGTTAGAAAACCAGTTGTGTTTGATGTTTTTGAATACTCCACTGGCATTTGTATGATCTAAATGAATGAGTTTCAAATGTTGTTTGTCTCTGCTGCTTAATGGTTGTTGATATTGTGCATATGTTCTCAGGATTCGCTTAGGTAGATTGCTATTATGTTAGAATCATGTTCCTAAGATCCTGAATTGAATATTGAAATCCGTGTGAATTGCCATGTTCATGATTGCTATTTGCTCTTCATGCTAGATAGTGGTTTGACGTAGTTCCTGATTATGGTTTGATTATAAGATGAACTTGGTTTTATAATGTGGCAAGCTGCTGAAGGGTAGCTATTTAGGAATAGTGTATCTGTATGTATGTATATCTGTGTTGATATTCTTATGCAGATTCCATAGCCAAAATGAATGTGCCAGTTCCCATTCTAACCACTTGATCAGACGTTCAAACTCTATTGATTGGCTCGGAATTCACCTCAACAACAACGTCGGCAACAACAACAACAACAACACTTTCACCACCGCCACCACCATTCATCTATTTTGGTCTCGCCAAGTGGGGATCAACGACATTTGCGAAAGATTTGTTGCTGGATGGATAATTGATGTTGACACTGACTCACTCAGAAAAGCGGATGATCACATCATCTGAGCAAAAAGGTCAATATCATTTGTGTCATAAAAGTTATCTTGTGCAAAATAAGCAGTGAATCTCCCTCTTAGATTAAGGGGGAGCAAAGTATGTTTCATCATCAGAACATGTTAAACCTAACCACATTTTCTCCCATGTTTTCTAAATTATTTAAATCAATTGGGATCATAACTCTTAAAAGGTTTGAAATTTTTGATCGGGGGAGAGAATGTGATTTAAATATGAAATCTGATGAAAATGTGATGTTTTGGATTTAAGTGTAAGCTCTCCCATATGTGCTAAACTCTTTTGTATACCAAGGCACATATTGAGGGGGAGCAAAATGTTTTGGATGTGAAAGTAAGCTCTCCAGTAAGTGCTAAACTCTTTTGTATACCAATGCACTTATTGAGGGGGAGCAAAGGATTTGGCATGCATCTTATGTGAGCAAGGCTCAGACTTCACCAATGAATTGACGATAGCTAAAGTCAGTAGTCGAAAGGACATGTCCTGGACGGGTAATAATTTCAAGGCAGTTTATCTGGTGATGTAAGCGTGTCTCGCAAAGGACGTGTCTGAGTAGAATGTACCGATTTCGAGCGATCTTCCTTGAATGTGATCTGGACGGGTAATAATTTCAAGCTAGTTTACTAGTGATGTAAGCGTGTCTCGCGATGATCATGTTCTTGGAAAATCAATCAATTCAAAAGTGCGAGCTTCACCTGACATGTGCAAATTTATAAAACAATCATTTGAGCACATGTTGAGGGGGAGCATTTGAAAAATATAAAACTCTCAAGTGTTTGCAAAAATGTGTTTCAGAATCATGAACACTTTGAGAGATTTTTCAAAGATTTGGTTTATGGCAATCGTGGAAGTACACCAAAGACGACCATTTTAATTAATGCATGGAGTTATAAGGATGGTTAGGTTAGGTTCAAGTTCCCACGATCCCGCCAGAGCCGGAGGGATCTACCCAGGGACAATCCACTAGTTAGTGTAGAAGTCCTTAGGTATGATTAAAAAGGAGAAAAGTGAATGAGGGAAGAGTGCCGACTGAGATGGAGCTAACACTGGAACATACCCAACAAGGTGTTAGTTATGAAGTCTCGGTAAGCACTGAAGGGGTTGAAGAATGAAAAAGAATTGTAAAGAGAAAGGGTGAAAAGAAATAGCCCTCCTTACAACTTAGGCAGAAACCGGGTCAATACATATGCTGTCAGAATCACTTAGTTGATTGCTGGCATTGAAGACAAAGTATCATGGACCCAGTGATACGCTGCACAACCCTCCCTAGCCACTCAAGGTCCCTCAAAGGATTCTTGTTTCAATTGTCACGGAGTTCAATACATTCCTATCGTCTCTCTCACTCCGAGTTAGATGATATTGAAAAGGTGGCAGTCCTCTCCAGCCTCCGCTCACTAAATCAAAGAGCACTATTGAGTCTAGAGCCACGAGATGCATAATAAGATCTCATAGGGACACGAATTACTTCTACATTGGTAGTTCAACATTAAGAACACCAGATGTAAACTTATGAGTCCTACGCAGATCTTAGCAATCTGCCAGAACATTTATGAGAGAATTTACAAATGTAATTCTCAATGATTGAATGGAAATTCCTGCCAGGGTCAACATCAAGCAACCCTGAAAGCAGGTCACTTCGGTAATTCTTTATGGATTACGCTTAGTGGTCACGGCGGTTTCTGACGGTCTACAGTCGTGGAGTGATCTCCAGCGACTCACCTAATCGTTGATGTGCTACGGTTCGATCTTAAAAAGCCCTCTGTGGGTTTTCGATTAGGAACGGTCTTGGTAAGGATTAGAGAGAGTTTTCACACTATGCTGTTAACAATCTCGAAGTCCGAACTTGTAAGTACCGGACGTTTTATTGCTAACTGTCGTATGCAGGAACATCTGGCGGTTGAAGCTGATTGCTGGTGCAGCTGTTTGCGGTTGTAGCTGATTGAGGTTGCAGCTGAATGCGGTTGTAGCTGGTTGCAGAAAAGATGCCAATCCTCTACCACATGTTCACACTACATCATCATTGTAACTCAACAATGTCATGATCAACCTAAAAGACCTTTAACACGGCTTCTGCAAACTCTGATGCTAAAGATCATGACTCCAAATAGTGTGAGTATGTCGGCTCAAAGATTTACACATCACGTGGAGACATACTACTGAAAGATGGCTTGAAGACACATGCTGGATGATATTTTCGAAGAATACTCAAAATCATCCAAGACAAAGGAAAGGCCATCAAAAGTTCACTGCTGAAAGCACAAAGATACAAGACTTTGAAGAATCAAAGACTACGAGCTATAAAGACAAGTTCAGAAGAAAGAATGCTAGAATTCAAATTATTATTTCCGGGGTGACCTCCCTTAGGGGGAGATTGTTAGGAATATAAATATTCATATGAAGGTTCGGTCACCCCGAGTATCTATTTAGCATATCACATAGCTCGTAGGCTTATTTATATAAGCTTAGTATTATTAGTATTATTAGTTTTATTAGATTAGTCGTATCTATATTTGTGGAGTGGGTCGGGGCTTTCCCTACTGTCAGCTCACTTCACAGCCCACTAGGGGCACTATTATTAGGAAGTATAAATACCCCTTCCCACACTTGGGAAGGGTTGGAACTCTTGTAACTTTCACACACACTAATCTAATTGATACAAGTTTCTCCCAACTCTCTCTCTCTCTAACTTCTCTCTAGTTCATCTCATCTACCATGGATCTAATCTTCCACAACCCAAGACCACCTGAATCATCCACACAATCAATATGATTATTTCCTACATTTTGTTTTCATCTGAGTTGTCACATTACACTTATCGTTTTCTTGTTAACTTCACGTTATCCTCTTAGTCTATTTACACATGTTCATTCTTTTAATGTTGTCTATTTCAATCCTGATTTACTCACCTTAATCTTGACATGGCTTAACCAAACATTAGACATGAATTATTTTCTAGACCATATATTGGTCTTATGTTGTAATCTAAAACTCGTTCATTTACCCAGCTTCTAACACTTCATGTCACGACAAGAATTCTAGTCGTGACTCGTCCAATTCAGGTTCCCTTGCAGTTTACTTTTTCAACTTATTCTATACATCACATTGTAACACGCATTCATAATCACCTTGTCTATGACACAATAACACCTTACACATAAATGACAAACACATTAGTACATATTTAATCTCATTCATACTTTAAATCCACATTCGATCATTCTTTCCATAAAAGATAAACGTCACTAAACACCTATACTTCATTAATCTATTATCAAATTATGATTTAAAACATTTGAACATGTCTATGTTATACCATTGTCTATTATCATTGAGGTACTTACTACTTTACTTTACCAATCTATGAAATAGTTATTTCATATACTATTCATTACTCATACATTTCTTTAATATCTTCAATTACTCATTTCAACAATTCGCTTTACCTAATCATTTATATCTTCGTCACGTACATATCCTCATATATCATCTCATTTCCATCTATAACTCCTCACTAATACGACATTCTATTTTCACCTTTCTATAACGAGCATATCACTTATCCTTTCTATACACATCATTCTATTACTTCTATAATATACACTCACATACTCACATAACAATCACCGACACTACCCGAGGTGTACGGTAATTCCTATCACTTAAACACATCAAATCTTTCACGGACATATATCACATACACAATAGCACATAAAACACAATCATAATATCATCATTAAGCTTATATAGCAATCACATGGTCCATCTCATAACTTAACAATCACATCCTATAACTTAACCAAATATTTATCCGCATTACTTAATCTTACATCTAACGCATCTACTAGTGGTTTAAGTCTAGGCAATCCTAAAGAAAACCTAATTCACTTAAACCGAAGCTCTGATACCAAGTTGTTACACCCCGTGCCCGCTTAGACCAAAAATTAAAAACTTTTACGTGGAAATGCTTGACCTTTCACGGACATTCTGTTACTCTTTGGACCATTTATAATAATCTATAAACATTTAGGACTTGATACTATTTTTAAATGAAACTAGACTCAATTACCTTCAAAACGACGGGTGGCGCGACCCGTAACGACTTATGGTTAAAAAGATATGAATTTTCAAAGATTGCCGAAAATCTGCCAGGCGCCCTTCATCCGATCGGATGGAGCTCCAACCGATCGGTTGGATGTTTCTGGTTTCCCGGATCAGTTTTCAAAATCCCGACTTGGAAGTCCGGCCTCCCGAACTCGATAATTAATCAAACTTTCCAGATTTACTTAATATACTATTGGGCTCTTTTTCATAAAAAACGTTTACCGTTTGACTATCGGAAACGTACTTTACACAATCATGGGTTTTGCAACAAAACCCATTTTGACCTATTTACACTACAAACTACTTATACCACTTCATTTTCCCACCAAACTTAACCAACATCATTACTTAAACATACAAAACGTGTTCCATATCAACTTGACCCATGTACAACCCAAAATTGGTATATTTACACTTAATCCAAATGCTCCTTTAACTTTGACTATAAACACATAAAACACACTTTGACACACCGTTAGACCACCAAATCATTATGACTCCATTAACATACATTTTGACACTTGACTTTACATTACAAATCAATAAAAGACCAACGGGGGTACAAACTTTGACCTTGAGCTCGGTATCTACCTAAGCTCCTAACACTTACTATCTTCCAAACCGCTTTCAAGTCTTTAAGCCATAACCCAAGCCAAGTTATCTTCAACGCAATTAACCTACAAAACATTAACAACTAAAAGGGTAAGCTTACGCTTATTAAGCATCATAATCACTTTAAGGCATTCCAAGCTACATCATTCAATTCATATCACATATAACTTCATAACATAACTACATCTATTCATCACAACCATAATCAACTACATACCTTAATTAGTCCAAATCCAACAAGCTAACATACTCTTAGTCGAAATCACTAGCCATCCATCCTTAACTTACAACCATTCTAATTCCAAATCTTATACTCTTATACCACCATAATACATATATGATAAATACACATATAATACATATTTTAGTAAGAGTTACTTACCTCATATCCAAGCTAATCTACCATTCATGATTTCACCACCATCATCATCATCCTCACCATTCATCATCATCATCATCATCATCCTTCACCATCATCAACAAACCTAATAATACATATAACTCAATACTATCAACAAGGGTTTATATAACCCACCATAATTTACTCATCTTCCATTCTACATCATCATATGATCATACCTTGATCATATGATGAAAACCCACTTCAATCATAAACCCTAACCTTAATAACATCAAGATAGGGAAAATACTTACTTGGGAAATCATTGCTAGGAATGACTACAATCATAAGGACTTCATCATCATCCTCCCTAAGCCATCCAACTCATCTTCTTCCCTCCCTTTTCCTTTCTAAGCCGACAAACCACACCCCTAGAATAATATGGAAATGTCTAGAATTTCCTGGATAGATAAGATATTATCTAGTTACTTGAACTGGTTTGGCCATTGGGCAAGATTGGTCCCTCTAGTCTCTTTTCTTTTACTTTGGCCTCACTACATATAATAATACATTTTGTCCTTGGCACCTTAGGTCCTTGAAGTCTATTTCCTTTCTAAATAAGACACAACATATTTATATAGCCATATTATACATACTTTGACTATCGGGTTTGACTGCTACACAACTCCCGCTGACTAACCAATGACGACAAGCCTTATTCGGTTTCATCTAGGGTGGGGCCAACTTGTATAAGGGAAACGGGTCTAACAAGCACTATGGTTTGGATTATGAATTAAAGATTGGATATGCGGAAGGTTAGAAGGTAGTATGTATATAGGAGCATTGTTGTAGAATACCGAGCTCCAAGTCAAAGTTGAACCCCCGATGGTCTATAAATGGTTTGTAATCATGTGGTCGAGTGTCATAGTCTATGTCATGGTCATTAAAGTACTTTGGTGGTCAATTGATATGTCATAGTATGGTTAAAGGTTCGTGGTTAAAGTTAAAGGGGTGTTTGGATTAATGTATGTTCGTACCCATTTTAGCATGTGAACGGGTCAATGGTCATGGATCAAAGTTGTCAATGTTAAGCATGTCTAGTCAATTGTTATAATTTTGTGTTATAGAGTATGCAAATGGGTCAAAACGGGTGTTTGGCATAACACCCGTCACTTTGTAAAGCACGTTTACGCGGGTCGTTATGACCAAGTTTATGCATATATTCAATGTTTATAATGTCCTAATGATTTCCGAAAGTTTTGGTGTTATGTCATGTTATAAAAGTCGTTTTTCGGAAAATGGGTCAAAAGTGCACCAAAGGGGTTATAGTGCACTTTAGGGGTCTTTAGTGCATCAAAGGTGTTATAGTGCATTTTAGAGGTCCTCAGTGCACCAAAGGGGTTATAGTGCACTTTAGGAGAACTTAGTGCACAAGATGGGCTGTAGTGCACTTTAGGGTGCCACTCGTCATTTTAAAAGTATTTGAGTCTAGTTTCATTTAAAAATGGTTTAAAGGTCTATATGTCTAAGGGTTTTTGTCAATGATCAAAATAGTAACAGAAGGTCCATTATAGTCAAAGCGTTTCCGCGAAAAAGTTTTAATTTTTGTTCAAATCGGGCACGGGGCGTAACAACTTGGTATCAGAGCTTCAGTTTAAGTGAATTAGGTTTCCATTGTAGGTTGCCTAATCTTAGACCACTCATAGATGCGTAGCCCGTGAGTGTAAGTGATGTGGAAGGATAATCACTTAAGTTATTGAATGTACATGTAATGTGTTATATGAGCTAAGGATGATAAGCGTTATGTATGTTTTATAGTGGTGATGTGTATGTTATATAAGTCCATAGTGGACTTGATGTATTTAATGATTAGATCACCTTGCACCTTGGATAGTATTGGTGATTGTTATGCGAATATGTGCTATAGTGGTAACATTAAGAAGTAATTGGAAGTAATAAATTATATAATAGTTATGGAACATATGACTATAAATAAATGTGTCATGATGAGTATGCTATGGCATGACGGGATGAAACTAGTAAAAGTTATAGAACGGGATTAAAGCATTTTGGAATGTAAAGATGAGATAGAATAATATATCTTAAATGCTAATGATTAAAAGAGATGAGTTAAGTATGTGAGCAAGAATGTGATAATAAGTTTTATAGTAAAACATGACGTGATTATGTTAATGTTATAGAATGTATTGAAGATGAAATGAATGTTAGCGATTGTGTTATAGTTGATGACCTATGTAAGGTTATATGAGGAAAAGTCGAATAGACTAAAATTATAATAGTATAAACGGTGAAATGGTCAACAAGGGTTGACATGCGAAAGTTATAGTGAGTCAAGTAAACACATAGCAATGTGTGAATAATAAATTAGGCAGTATCTTACCGATCTGTCTAAAATTAAAAAAAAAATGGTAAAGTGATATGTGTATGTGATAATAGCTTGGATCCAATATATGGTTATAGTATGTGGTTACAGATGACTCGGGAAAGTGTTATACTGGTTGTTACAGATAATCCTCCGGTGGGATACGTTATACTAAATCCTACAGGATATGTTATAGTGATCCTACGGGATGTTTTATAGCCTGAGTGAGCAAGTTAATGTTATAGAGATCCTTCGGGGTGAAACATATTGCCTTCACCGACAGGGGTTGCCTAAAATTTTTGGCATATGTAACAATCCCCTAAACGAATGCTATGGTAAATGGATCCAATGCTGGAAATGAGATTGGGGGGAATGAGGCAAGTAAAAGGTAAAGCGTTTGACTTGTTAGTCAGTGAATGTAGAGTATGAAAAGGTTGAAGGTAAAGGAGTGTAGTAGTAGTTGTAGTGTTATGTCGAAAGGGTATAAGTAGGATGATTTATAATTTGCTTATTTAAATTGATTGGGACGCCTCTACATTTAAATAAAGGAATTGTGAATTGTCGAACCATGAGTTTATATTTCTTTATTTACATCGATTGGGACGCCTCTCCATGTAAATGAATAAGTATAAATGAGTGGGCTTATGTGTTCCCGATGTGACATAAACAGGATTATGGAGTAGAAAATGGAAACAAGAGTTAGATTAGACGTCTTAGAAACTAAGATAGGTGGAATAAGAGTTAAATTATGATTTAAAATTTTGATGTTATGTAAAACCTGCTATTAAGGTGTCTAAAGTATAAGTTGAAAGAATTAAGAAATTGCAATGGTGTTATAATACGCCTTGTGGCGTGGTACAAAATGAAAGTAATGATAGTAATAGATGCTAATTATTATTAGCACTCTCATGTTTTATATGATGGAATAAATTAAAGTTTGACTTTATAAAGTCAAAGTATTGAATTTTCCAATGACACTTATAGTCTTTGATGAGAAATATATAGAAAGAAGTAGAGGAAATGAGGTGTTATAGTGAGAACGTTAAAAGAATGGTAAAATGGCTACGGTAGAATGTGAAAGTATTAGTCAATGTTGACTTATGTAAAGTGAAAATGGTGCAATTTTCTCAAGCGACATATAGACCTTGACGAAAATGCTAGAATAAAGTGAGTAAGAACGTTGTATAATAGTAATAGTGTTGACTAAATGATATATTGGTTATAGTAAATATGTTTTGGATGACATAATGACTTTAGTAAGAGCCGCATTGTAATAGAAATATATGTATAGTAGACTGGATTAAGGGTTTGGGTTGTGTTATAGAATGCCTAGAGTTGCAAGATCACCTAGATCATCGCAACTAATTGGATAAGTGTTTGAAAGTGCTAAGACGGAATGTGAATGGATGTGACCAAGTTTTTGGTTAGTAATAGACGAGAGATTTCGAGGACGAAATCTAAATATGGGGGATAGAATTGTTAGACCCGAAACCCGTTTTCCAATGGGTATGACTCGAGATGAAATTGACTAAGACATTTATGAACCGGGAGACTCGATATGATTGGTTAGTCAATGGATGTTAAGTTGAAGGTGTTATATGATTGGCTAGTCAAACCCGATAATTAATCTAATAGTCAAAGAATATTTAATATGGTTATAGAAAGATTGATGTGTCACAAATATAAGAAAGATGGACTTAAAGGACTAATATTGTCATGTAGTAAATAAGTAATAAAGTTACATGTGGCTGAATTAGAAGTAAATGGACTTGAGGGACCTAATGTGCCAATTAGGCAAACTCGCCCCCTACAATTGTCAGGATACTTCTCAAAGCATCATAAGACTTCCAGAAACGTTCAGGTGAGTGTGTTGTGTGTGTGTTGTGAAGGAAGTGAGGAGGAAAAAAAGGGGTGAAGCTTAATGATCAAATTGATGATGTTCAAGTGTTCCTATTCAAGAGTATTATACCTAGCAATCCTCCCTCCAAGTAAGTAACCTCAATCTTGTGATTAATTGATTAATTAAGGAGTTAGGGTTTATGAACCCTAATTTGGGTATTTGGGTAAAAGATGGTAATAAGCTAATTAAAGATGTTACAACGATTATGGAATAAGTTGTATTGAAATTTAGTTAATAATCTTAAGGGATAATTATCATATGATCAATATATGATGATATGATAATTAGAAGTGTTAAGAGGTGAGCTAAGTTGTGGTAAATCATTGTTATAGTTTATTGTCTATGTTTTAAGTGATTATGGTTATGATGATTTAACATAGGATGATGATGATGGTGATAAGGATGATGATGATGCCTTGATATGCTTAGCTTGGAGCTAAGGTAAGTAATTTGGATACTATGTGTTTAATGTGGAAGTTGTTGTATTATGTGTTTATGAATGTTAGTGTAAGAAGAGTTAGAGATGCTTAGAAGGTGTGACGAACCAAGAGACTTGGTTATTGGAATGTTATAGGACTAGTCTTGATCATGGATGGACCTAAGGTATGTGTTGAGGTTTCAATGTGTTTATGTGCGTTATAGTTATGTGTTTATGGTTATGAGTTCATGATGCATATATTATGATGGACGTACTAAACATGTACTAACCAATTACTTACTAAGCGTAATCGCTTACCGTTATAGTTATCAATGTTTTGTAGGTTCTTTGGAAGCGCTATGGTTTGGATTATGAATTAAGGATTGGATATGCGGAAGGTTAGAAAGTAGTATGTATATAGGAGCTTTGTTGTAGAATACCAAGCTCCAAGTCAAATTTGAACCCCCGATGGTCTATAAATGGTTTGTAATCATGTGGTCGAGTGTCATAGTCTATGTTACGGTCACTAAAGTACTTTGGTGGTCAATTGGTATGTCATAGTATGGTTAAAGGTTCATGGTTAAAGTTAAAGGGGTGTTTGGATTAATGTATGTTCATACCCATTTTGGCATGTGAACGGTTCAATGGTCATGGATCAAAGTTGTCAAGGTTAAGCATGTCAAGTCAATTGTTATAGTTTTGTGTTATAGAGTATGCAAATGGGTCAAAATGGGTGTTTGACATAACACCCGTCACTTTGTAATGCACGTTTACGGGGGTCGTTATGACCAAGTTTATGCATATATTCGATATTTATAATGTCCTAATGATTTCCGGAAGTTTTGGTGTAATGCCATGTTACAGAAGTCATTTTCCGGAAAATGGGTCAAAAGTGCACCAAAGGGGTTATAGTGCACTTTATGGGTCTTTAGTGCATCAGAGGTGTTATAGTGCACTTTAGGGGTCCTCAGTGCACCAAAGGGGTTATAATTCACTTTAGGGGTCCTTAGTACACAAGATGGGCTGTAGTGCACTTTAGGGTGCCACTCGTCGTTTTAAATGTATTTGAGTCTAGTTTCATTTAAAAATGGTTTAAAGGTCTATATGTCAAAGGGTTTTTGTCCATGGTCAAAAGAGGAACAGAAGGTCCGTTATAGTCAAAGCGTTTCCGTGAAAAAGTTTTAATTTTTGGTCAAATCGGACACGAGGCGTAACAACTTGGTATCAGAGCTTCGGTTTAAGTGAATTAGATTTCCATTGTAGGTTGCCTAACCATAGACCACTCTTAGATGCGTAGCCCGTAAGTGTAAGTGAGAGGATTATAAAACACTTAGGATGTTACTCATTTATAAAGTGTTTGATATACTTTGAGTGTATACAGTTAAGTATGCGGAATCTACTTAACCATACTTAGAAGAATAATGGTTTGTTTTATGGAACAGTAAAGCTTGAATGGACAATGAACATAGTAAGATTAACACCAAACGATTCAATATTATTGCTTGAATAATACGAGTGATCTTGCTATCACTAGGGTTACAATGACTTTGAATCTTAACAAAACTCTATGACTGATATATTATCAAACGTATAACCTAGGATCTCCTTTTATAGACTTAAGGAGTCCTTTACAAGATAAGTATTCTATCGTATAATTCTAACTAATTAAGATATACAAAAGATCTATTCCATACTTATCCTTAATACAAACGTTTATCCATGCAGCAGTACCTTCTATATAGCTAGTAGTACAAACTTAGCAGTTTGTACTGTTAGTTGTTTCTTCAGCAGTTTTCACTTATACACTAACAGTTTGTATTGTTAGTGTATTTCTTCAGCAGTACTAAGTTCTGTGATATTTAATTCCCAAAATTAAGTGATGTGGAAGGATAATCACTTAAGCTATTGAATGTACATGTAATGTGTTATATGAGCTAAGGATGATAAGTGTTATGTATGTTTTATAGTGGTGATATGTTATGTAAGTCCATAGTGGACTTGACGTATTTATTGATTAGATCACCTTGCACCTTGGATTGTGTTGGTGATTGTTATGCGAATATGTGCTATAGTGGTAACAGTAAGAAGTAATTGGAAGTAATAAAATGTATAATAGTTATGGAACATATGACTAGAAATGGATTTGTCATGATGAGTGTGCTATGGCATGACATGATGAAACTAGTGAAAGTTATAGAACGGGATTAAAGCATTTTGGTATGTAGAGATGAGATAGAATAATATATCTTAAATGCTAATGATTAAAAGAGATGAGTTAAGTATGTGAGCAAGAATGTGATAATAAGTTTTATAGTAAAACATGACGTGATTATGTTAATGTTATAGAATGTATTGAAGATGAAATGAATGTTAGCGAGTGTGTTATAGTTGATGACCTATGTAAGGTTATATGAGGAAAAGTCGAATAGACTAAAATTATAATAGTATAAACGGTGAAATGGTCAACAAGGGTTGACATGCAAAAGTTATAGTGAGTCAAGTAAACACATAGCAATGTGTGAATAATAAATTAGGCAGTATCTTACCGATCTGTCTAAAATTAAAAAAAAAATGGTAAAGTGATATGTGTATGTGATAAAGCTTGGATCCAATATATGGTTATAGTATGTGGTTACAGATGACTCGGGAAAGTGTTATACTGGTTGTTACAAAAATCCTCCGGTGGGATACGTTATAGTAAATCCTACAGGATATGTTATAGTGATCCTACGGGATGTTTTATAGCCTGAGTGAGCAAGTTAATGTTATAGAGATCCTTCGGGGTGAAACATATTGCCTTCACCGACAGGGGTTGCCTAAAATTTTTGGCATATGTAACAATCCCCTAAACGAATGCTATGGTAAATGGATCCAAGGATGGAAATGAGATTGGGGAGAATGAAGCAAGTAAAAGGTAAAGCGTTTGACTTGTTGGTCAGTGAATGTAGAGTATAAAAAGGTTGAAGGTAAAGGAGTGTAATAGTAGTTGTAGTGTTATGTCGGAAGGGTATAAGTAGGATGATTTATAATTTCCTTATTTAAATTGATTGGGACGCCTCTACATTTAAATAAAGGAATTGTGAATTGCCGAACCATGAGTTTATATTTCTTTATTTACATCATTGGGACACCTCTCCATGTAAATGAATAAGTATAAATGAGTGGGCTTATGTGTTCCCGACGTGACATGAGTAGGATTATGGAGTAGAAAATGGAAACAAGAGTTAGATTAGATGTCTTAGAAACTAAGATAGGCGGAATAAGAGTTAAATTATGATTTAAAATTTAGACGTTATGTAAAACCTGCTATTAAGGTGTCTAAAGTATAAGTTGAAAGAATTAAGAAATTGCAATGATGTTATAATATGCCTTGTGGCGTGGTACAAAATGAAAGTAATGATAGTAATAGATGCTAATTATTATTAGCACTCTTATGTATTATATGATGGCATAAATTAAAGTTTGACTTTATAAAGTCAAAGTATTGAATTTTTCTATGAGACTTATAGTCTTTGATGAGAAATTTATAGAAAGAAGTAGAGGAAATGAGGTGTTATAGTGACAACGTTAAGAGAATGGTAAAATGGCTACGGTAGAATGTGAAAGTATTAGTCAATGTTGACTTAAGTAAAGTCAAAATGGTGCAATTTTCTCAAGCGACATATAGTCCTTGACGGAAATGCTAGAATAAAGTGAGTAAGAACGTTGTATAATAGTAATAGTGTTGACTAAATGATATATTGGTTATAGTAAATATGTCTTGGATGACATAATGATTTTAGTAAGAGCCGCATTGTAATAGAAATATATGTATAGTAGATTGGATTAAGGGTTTGGGTTGTGTTATAGAATGCCTAGAGTTGTAAGATCACCTATATCGTCGCAACTAATTGGATAAGTGTTTGAAAGTGCTAAGACGGAATGTGAATGGATGTGACCAAGTTTTTGGTTAGTAATAGACGAGAGATTTCGAGGACGAAATCTAAATATGGGGGATAGAATTGTTAGACCCGAAACCCGTTTTCCAACGGTTATGACTCTAGATGAAATTGACTAAGACTTTTATGAGCCGGGAGACTCGATATGATTTGTTTAGTCAATGGATGTTAAGTTGAAGGCGTTATATGATTGGCTAGTCAAACCCGATAATTAATCTAATAGTTAAAGAATAAGTAATATGGTTATAGAAAGACTGATGTGTCACAAATATAAGAAAGATGGACTTAAAGGACTAATATTGTCATGTAGTAAATAAGTAATAAAGTTACATGTGGTTGAATTAGAAGTAAATGGACTTGAGGGACCTATTGTGCCAATTAGGCAAACAAACCCCCTACAATTGTCTGGATACTTCTCAAAGCATCATACGACTTCCAGAAATGTTCAGGTGAGTGTCTGTGTGTGTGTCGAGGAGTGAGGAGGAAAAAAAGGGGTGAAGCTTAATGATCAAATTGATGATGTTCAAGTGTTCCTATTCAAGAGTATTATACCTAGCAATCCTACCTCCAAGTAAGTAACCTTAATCTTGTGATTAATTGATTAATTAAGGAGTTAGGGTTTATGAACCCTAATTTGGGTATTTGGGAAAAAGATGGTAATAAGCTAATTAAAGATGTTACAACGATTATGGAATAAGTTGTATTGAAATTTAGTTAATAATCTTAAGGGATAATTATCATATGATCAATATATGATGATATGATAATTACAAGTGTTAAGAGGTGAGCTAAGTTGTGGTAAATCATTGTTATAGTTTATTGTCTATGTTTTAAGTGATTATGGTTATGATGATTTAATATAGGATGATGATGATGGTGGTAAGGATGATGATGACGCCTTTATATGCTTAGCTTGGAGCTAAGGTAAGTAATTCGGTTACTATGTGTTTAATGTGGAAGTTGTTGTATTATGTGTTTGTTTGGAATTAAATAGAGTTGATATTGACAAAAGATGAAAGATGGAGGAAACTTATGAAGACAAAGATAAGGGACTAATTATGTTAATTGTTAAAGTCTTTGTAACCCTAATCTCTATTATATAAAGAGATTAGAGGCGTAGGTTTTTATACACAGGTCTTCCACAATGTAGTCATAAAAGTGTGTGTGTGTCTAGGCATCAAGTCCTCTAATCGATGCCTAGGGTACGTAGTTTGTATAAGCTACAAGAATCATTCGACAAACCTTGTTCAATAATAATGATTCGTTTGATTATTCCGCTGCGTACTATATTGTTGTTCATTATTATTGTGTTAATCCTAGATGAGGTCTAACAAACCTCGAGCAAACGATCTCCCACAAGTGGTATCAGAGACAGGTTGCTCATGATATCTAGGATGTTACAAGGTTTTGTGTCAAAGTGAAGAGCAGATCTGAAGATGGTTTTATGATCGGTAAAAGTTATTCAAGGTTTGTTGCTGTCGAAAAGAAAGCAGTTCGAAGAAGTTTTTTTAAGGTTATTTGGCGACATATGTTTAAGTTTCTTGTCGCTGCTGCTCTTGATTATTTATTAACTCTTCGATACCTCGTACTATGCATTTAATTGGCTGGTGGAAGATAATTATGTTCGTTGTCGTCTTTTGCCATGAGGTAATAATTCTGCTGCTATTAATGTACCATGTGGGACAGTGGTCAATCTTATTTGACAATAAAGAATTGTTTTCGACAAAGGGTTTAAGGTAATTAATTGGTCGAATCTTTATTGCTATGGATCGGATGGTGACAGCTGTGCGATTCAAATGGGCCAGTCATAGCTGCTGCTAATTGATTTTTGTTGTGTGGGGTTAACTTTGTCGCATCTGCTTCCTATTCGTTCAATGTCAATGGAGGATTGGTGCAGTTATTCAAACCTCATACTGATTGGACCACTCGCATTTAAATTTTGTTAATGGTTGAAGCAGATCAGAGTTGGAGATTATTTCCGTGCTGTTGTTTTACATAACAGTTTCTACTGCTCGCCTAACAAATTCGTACTGCTCTTGATTCATACGTAGCAGTTGGTACTGCTGTGACTAACAGTTAGTACTGCTCGTCAATAGTTAGTACTGTTCATTGGTTTATATGTAGCAGTTTGTACTGCTGGCTTCACCAGTTAGTACTGCTTGGTCTTCGGAATTAGTACTGTTCGTTGAACAGTTTGTACTGCTAGCTTTGGAGGATGAACAGTTTATACTGCTGGTTGGTACTGCTAGAGCATGGGCTTCTCAAAGTGAGGGGAAGCATTGGTTATTGATTTGGAACTGGTGGTTCCAAAACACACACACAGAGGGAAGAAACACACACACAGGAGGATTTTTGGTTTGGATAAAGAACTATTTTTCATTCTACTACTGCTTGGTTTCAAATATTATTGTAGTCATTTTTTATTAGCACCTGTTTTACTATGATCTTCATGGTACTACATGGTATTTGTTTCTATGGTGGTTAGTTCTTCGACAAGTTCTTTAAAATGGTTAACATATAAGTTTCAGGGGAAGCTTAACTGTTTAAATGTGTAACCATTTATGTGCTACATCGAGGAGAAGGTTTTTGTGATTGCTCGTTGGTATTCATACTGAAGATTTGGGATTTTTTATGTCTTGCGTTAATTTAATAAGTAAGCGTTTTGGTGTTCTTAATGGTAATTCAAGACATTAGAAGACTCGATTGGAAGTATGGTACTGGTTGGTGATTATGACGATCAAAGTTGCGTATTTCTTTTTCTTTTCTTATTTGATGATGACAAAAAGGGGAAGAATATTCTGAAGGTTTGCAGCTTGAAGATCCTTGATGGTATGCATGGCTTAAGGGGAAGACGACATCTTTCATATGCTTGGTTTTGTCATATCAACTAGGGGAAGATTGTTAGGAATTAAATAGAGTTGATATTGACAAAAGATGAAAGATGGAGGAAACTTATGAAGACAAAGATAAGGGACTAATTATGTTAATTGTTAAAGTCTTTGTAACACTAATCTCTAATATATAAGGAGATTAGAGGCGTAGGTTTTTATACACAGGTCTTCCACAATGTAGTCATAAAAGTGTGTGTGTGTGTCTAGGCATCAAGTCCTCTAATGGATGCCTAGGGTTCGTAGTTTGTATAAGCTACAAGAATCATTCGACAAACCTTGTTCAATAATAATGATTCGTTTGATTATTCCGCTGCGTACTATATTGTTGTTCATTATTATTGTGTTAATCCTAGATGAGGTCTAACAAACCTCGAGCAAACGATCTTCCACAGTGTTTATGAATGTTAGTGTAAGAAGAGTTATAGATGCTTAGAAGGTGTGACGAACCTAGAGACTTTGGTTATTGGAATGTTATAGGACTAGTCTTGATCATGGATGGACCTAAGGTATGTGTTGAGGTTTCAATGTGTTTATGTGTGTTATAGTTATGTGTTTATGGTTATGAGTTCATGATGCATATATGATGATGGACGCACTAATCATGTACTAACCAATTACTTACTAAGCGTAATCGCTTACCGTTATAGTTATCAATGTTTTGTAGGTTCTTTAGAAGCGCTATGGTTTGGATTATGGATTAAGGATTGGATATGCGGAAGGTTAGAAGGTAGTATGTATATAGGAGCTTTATTGTAGAATACCGAGCTCCAAGTCAAAGTTGAACCCCCGATGGTCTATAAATGGTTTGTAATCATGTGATCGAGTGTCATAGTCTATGTCATGGTCATTAAAGTACTTTGGTGGTCAATTGGTATGTCATAGTATGGTTAAAGGTTTGTGGTTAAAGTTAAAGGGGTGTTTGGATTAATGTATGTTCGTACCCATTTTGGCATGTGAACGGGTCAATGGTCATGGATCAAAGTTGTCAAGGTTAAGCATGTCAAGTCAATTGTTATAGTTTTGTGTTATATAGTATGCAAATGGGTCAAAACGGGTGTTTGGCATAACACCCGTCACTTTGTAAAGCACGTTTACGCGGGTCGTTATGACCAAGTTTATGCATATATTCGATGTTTATAATGTCCTAATGATTTCCGGAAGTTTTAGTGTTATGTCATGTTATAGAAGTTGTTTTCCGGAAAATGGGTCAAAAGTGCACCAAAGGGGTTATAGTGCACTTTAGTGGTCTTTAGTGCATCAGATGTGTTATAGTGCACTTTAGGGGTCCTCAGTGCCCCAAAGGGGTTATAGTGCACTTTAGGGGTCCTTAGCGCACAAGATGGGCTATAGTGCACTTTAGGGTGCCACTCGTCATTTTAAAAGTATTTGAGTCTAGTTTCATTTAAAAATGGTTTAAAGGTCTATATGTCTAAGGTTTTTTGTCAATGGTCAAAATAGTAACAAAAAGTCCGTTATAGTCAAAGCGTTTCGGCAAAAAAGTTTTAATTTTTGGTCAAATCGGGCACGGGGCGTAACAGACACAACCACATTTCTTGATGGTGAGATACCACCAACCATTTTCTCGATGTACCTTGTGGATCTTAGCATACAAAATACATTCACATTGTTCTATAATATAATTTATATATTAGTACACAAACTTGACATTCATAAAAAATGATTATAATAATCACAGATAACTTATGTATTCAGATTCAAGAATAGACCCCCATCATTTTCCTAACAGCATTCTCAAAAAACTCATCAGAAGTCATTTCTTTTTTGGATGGCGAAAACATTTAAAATAATATTATTATCAACATATCCATCCATTTCTTGGTACCTATACAACAGAACATAGTGATTCATGATACAGCCGTATGAATGTAGCATGTTGTGTTTATAGTATACGATGTAAAAAAGGATAAAAATAAAATTCATGTGATATTATTTTGAAACCATTAGTTTTATAACTGAAGTACTTACATCTTTCTGAAAGTATTAATCTCTGGTATGTTTTCATTTAGATAAAGCTTCGTTGCAAATGCCCCATTGCTAACAGACGGCTTATCTGCAGTAGTAGAATATCATCGTTATTGCATTGTAATGAAAAAAACTATTAAAAATAAACATCACCACTTGATATATAATATTTTACCATTAAAGTATTTCACTTTTGCGATTTGAAGAATCATTACAACATTTCGCATTTTATTCAGTTGCTGGGCCAAACTGTTGAACCGATCGACCCATCCGTCAAAGAAACAGCAATTCAGAGTGACCCTACTGTATTATTTTCAAACATTTCAGTACATATAAGTGGATCATTTAATATATACCAAAAGTATATTTCTTACTCAACATCTTCCAAGGGGACAGTACTTCTATAATTTTGAGTACCATAACTTTCATAGGGTATTGGTCCACATACGGATATTATAGTCCTAATGACATCTGCGTTGACATAAGAATACAAATGTTTTTTAGTATGAAGACTGATTTAAGTAAATCATCATCATGAAAGTCTGCTAACGCATGAATAAAAAATAAACACAAAACAATAACTATTACCAACAATATCAGTTTCTAAGAAGTTCCTTCTCGTAAAGTTTTGAAATGGTTCAAATCTAAAACCACGGGTATTCTGGTTAAACGGAGCAACTCTTGTGACAGAGGTATTCTTATAGAATCCGATTTTGTAACGGTGACTCAGCAACGGGAACTTCCCGCCATTCTCACCCACCCCAAAGCTTCCCACTTTGTAGTAGGACCCTTCATCAAGAATAGCTTGAAACTTATTCATATATGCCTTCTTAATAGAAGTTTGAATACGGTTACCCTGAAATATGATGAAAATATGTATAAATAAAACAATAATTGATTATTATAATGTCTTAAACGTAAACCCTAAATCTTAGATTCTTAGTAAATGACTTAAACGTAGATTCGTATCAACAGGTTGGCTTAAACAAATATTAGATTCTTAATTTATTTCAACAACAATCCTAAAAAACAATTTATAAACATTATATTGTATAAATGCCAACATCGATATGACTGATAACATGAATGTGAAAAAAATTAATGGAAAAACATTTATGTGATGCAACTAAAGTGCAAATAAAGTGTCTTTCTACAAAAAAAACATGAACATACAAACTTCTATATGCACATATAGATCCAATAAGATTGTTACATTTTGTAGCTACGAATATTCCAAGCTTAATAAATGATATATAAAAATAAAAAACAGGATGATGTTAATAACCTGTTCATCATGGAATAGAACTTCTAAACTCCAAATTTCATTCGGCTTATTGATAGGATGAGCCTTCCATATACGTACTACCCTCACCAAAATTTTGGCAACATCTAGCATAGGGTCAATGTCACTCAAAGCATTACTTGATCCATTTGTTTTTCCTACAAATGACACAACATTAATACATCTTTCAAATATGTAATCATATAAAAATATTAATAATTCAAACAATAGAGGAAACAAAATTATAAATGATTGATTATGATTAGGCATTTCAAATACCTTTTTGATTTTGTTTAAGATGAAGTTATAAGAGATGAATGAGGAGTAGTTTAGGATGCACTGAAATATATAGTGGTAGGAATTATGTTAAATGAAGCAATTTGCGAAATTACAGTAATGTAAAGATTCAAAATTTAAAAGTTTTAGCTAAAAATCCGGATGATAATTAAGCTGATACGTTTTTTGTGATTGAAATTTAAAAGCTTTCAATGTTATCAACTTCTTTTTCAAAATTTCCTTCATTACCAAATGATTTTTCAAAGTTTCCAAAAAATGTTCACAAAAGTATAATTATTTTAAATAACATTTTTTAAATATTCCTAAAAAAAATCACAAAAGTTTAATTATTTGAAATAACATCAATGATAAGATAACTGTGGTGCAACCAAATATCAAAAAGAGATGCTAATCAGAGAAAATAACATGAACCTAAGATTGTTTTGGACAAATACAGATCAAATAATTATCTATTCTACATCCATAGTAAAAACATTCTTTGGGACGAACATATTAATCTATTGTATATATAGTGATTCAAAATTGTGATGACTGATAACATGAATGTAATGAAACTAAAGATCAAATAAAGTGGGAATATAAATCAACCAAATGGCTAGGTTAATTTCGGGATGAACATCAAAATCTAATAAACCGAAAAATTAAAAAAATAACATAAGGGATAAGATCGATTGTATCAACACCTGGAATAAATTGTTTGAGAAAATAATACAAATCAATAAATCTTGAAGTTCCATGGATCATAGTCCATGGAACTCTTATTCAGGTTAGGGTTTGAGGGAGTGAGTTTGATAGGAAGAGTCGTGTCTCTCTGTGTTTATGATCCATTTTATCACAACCTGAATTAAATCATTACTCATCACCATCCAAATGGCGATTGATTATTCCGGTTAGGGTTTCAGTGAGAGAGTTTTGAGAGGAGGAGTCGTGTGTGTGTTTTATTTTATTTCGTAAGATGTTGCAAATGAGGTCCGGTTAGGAGTTTCCGCCCAAATTGTGGGATAAAAAAATGAACGATCCTGATCAATTGAATTTTCACATGGCAATTGATTAGATATTTTGAAGGGAGAAATAATAGGACAAGCTTGTTTTATATAGGAGGTATATTGTATCAATATCATTTCGTGTCTTCCAAGAAAGTACTCAAGAGTGAAGAGCACGTACATGGCTTCGAGTATATATATGTGATCCCACTTACGTTTTCATTCGCAACATCAAACTATCTCCTACAAGATATATTGAAAAAAATTTATACTTCGTTTTTTTTTTTTTTATAATAATAAAAAAAAAAAAAAAAAAAAAAAAAAAAAAAAAAAAAAACACACATGTCGAAAGTCTTGGGATCAAAGAAACCGTATGGAAGGCTTCCACCTAAACGTGGTCAAGTGAAATTACACATACTGCATCTTATTATTGAGATTGTTAAGGATATGGTGAATGGACTGCCCGAAGATAATAGACATCTGGTATTTAAAGAAATCTGACCGAAACAATATTCAAATTTGTCATAGAGGTGATACATTTTGCTTGAAAATGTATGCATTTTTCTAAGATGTTAAGGTGACGAATGTTAGAATGTACTTTGTATTTTAAGTGGCCGTAGTCTGTAGATAATTCTTAACATTCTTCACTGAGACTGCTCTCACTGATTCATGAACGTGTTGCTGTTTTTTTTGTTTGTTCTTCAATAGTTGTATCTTCAATGTTGTTTAAATTTTGCTTTAATGTTAAGCACTTAATCAATCTGAATGTAGAATATGATATGATAGTAATCTTACTTTATAATTGTTGCACATTGTCTAGCTTTCACGTCGATGCATCAGGCCAAACTGCTTGCTAACCACATGGTTATATCACTACAACATTCGATGCTTTTCGAGCGGACTTTTTGGACCTTTCGACGGGGACATGTCCCCGCCAAAAACTTTCAGCGGGGACTTGTCCCCGCCGAAAGGTCCCCGCAAAATCCTTCTCGCTAATACTTTTTGCGGGGACAAGTGAGACCTGCAACCTTTGATCTGGTCCAACTTAGTGCAGCGTGGCATTACTTTTGGCGTGGTGGCGGGGACATGTCCCCGCCAAAAGGCTATTAATTATCATAATCAAGTAATTAAGTGACTTTTCTGGTTTATTAAAGGACCTTTTCGCGGGGACATGTCCCCGCTAAAAGAATCATCCACTGTTGCAATAAACTCTTTTGCCGAGGACATGTCCCCGCCAAAAGGCTTAACCAGATAAACCTGGTTCAACCTTTTGGCGGGGACATGTCCCCGCCAAAAGCCTCTGACCCATTTTGCAGCATATTGCTACAAAATGGGTAATTTTCAGATTTTTTCTGGAAAAATTCCAAAAAAAATCTACAACATCACAACCTATATATCCAAATGCTACAACACCACAAAAGTCTCTCACATCACAAATTCGCTAAACATAATATCATACATATCCAAATTCGCTAAGTTAACATAATCATGCATATGTATCCATGATCATCTACAAAACTATACATAAGCTATACATAAGCTAGCTAGCTATCCGCTACGACCGTGATCACATGATCATCTACAAAATGATACATAAGCTAGCTATCCGCAAAATGGTCCAAAACTATACGCGGGGAACAATTCAGCGGGAATCCCAACACATAAACACATAATAATCCATGTAAATCTCCACAACTTTGTCCATAACCCCAAAACAAATATAAATCGACCCATGGGACCCAAACAAGCCATACGCTACTCCCCAGTCACCCCACTCCCCCCATTACCCCCACTACCCCCACTCCCCTCCCCGGTACCTCGAGACTCACCCTGTGAAGCATTTTGTGATCCCGATGTCCCCGGCATGCCACTCGCTAGCCGTTCGGTCCAACCCGGCTGAGTCATGGCCCAATCCATCAAAATATTAAGATGTGTCCTTTGCGTGGAGAGCTCCTCGGATTGCTTCTGCACGGTTTCCTACAGCGAGGACGAGGAGGTTGCTCGATGGCTCGTGAGGTGTCCTACCCCCAGATTCGGGTCCAGCGGAAGCATACATGTCGCTCGGGTGCAACTCAATTGGTATCACAACACAAGTACAAAGAACGGTTTTCATCACAATCATTTAGAATATATTTGAGAAATCAGAAGTGTTAAATTTACATTATGAAAAGTAGTGCGAAAATAGGCCTTTAAATAGGTTAAACGGTCCCAAATGTTTATCAGAGTCTTCTATGACCATGCCATGCCCTGCCAAAAGCCTCCAGTAGCGTGCAATTGCTTAATACCTGAAAATACATGCTAAAGTGTCAACACGAGGTTGGTGAGTTCATAGAGTTTAGTGTACAATGTAAAGCATTTGAAAATGATTTCCCAGCAAAATCATTGTAAATCCACCCAGTCCCAAGTCCCGCCCATACAAGACTTGCAACCTGTGTGTTTACAACCCACTGCCAAATAAGTTTTGGTTTATGTAAACAAAAGTAATATATGGACCAAGATTCAAAGATAAGTGTGACAATGTCGCTATATAAAGATAAGTGTGAAAATGTCGCCATCTAATCAATGCTGACAATGTCGCCATATAAACAATTCTGACAATGTCGCCATATGAACAATTCTGACAATGTCGCCATATAAACAATTCTGACAATGTCGCTATGACAATGTCGCCATATAAATAAATCTGACAATGTCGCCATATAATCAATTCTGACAATGTCGCCATATAAACAATTAATAATGTTTAAAAGACAAGTCACATTACAAGTAAAACAAGCATGGTGTTTAATTGTAAAACAAACAGTGAGTTTAAATGTAAAACGAGCATAAAGTTTAAATATAAACGAGCATGTATTCTCCCCCAAAACAGTTACAAAACAAGTAAAAGTAGGGGCCATGAAACTCACCGAAAACAAAGTGCACAATCAAGTGAGAATAAATGAAGAAATAACCGCGAGAATCCTACAATAAACCTATATATATATATATATATATATATATATATATATATATATATATATATATATATATATATATATACATATATATATATATATATATATATATATATATATACGCGTGTCTTAGCTTCTAAAAATAATGATACATTTATCTCTATATGCTATGTAAGTTGTAACCTCAATTATGCTTGGTACATAATATTTAAATAACTTTCAAGGTTGAATTTTGGCTTTTAAAATAATTTACAAATATGAAATATATTTCTTACCCAATTTCAAGTTTTAAATCATATTTTGATTTTAAGTCCAAAATGAGTCATAAGGGTCTAAAATAAGTCCAAGGGTTCAATCTTTAGTCAAAAGGTTCAAATTATGTCTAAGGGTCCAAAATATATTAGGTGGTTCAAAATAAAAGCTCAAGGTCCAAATATACAAGTTATCAATCTTTTTGCATCTTTTAATTCCAAAGCTGATGGAAATTTTATACACTTAGCCACTTTAAAAAATTCGTATCTCCCAAACCGTAAGTCTAAAAATCATGTTCTTTACATCCCTAACTTCCTCCAAGTCCCTACTTTACTGTAAAAATAAGTTTACTAAAAAATATCCAAGTATAACCACTTTTTATAATTTTTGTTTACAAGTCAGTCCCAAAGGTGATATTAACTGAGTTTTAGGTCTTGCCAAAAAGGCCATAGCTTGAAATCTACAGACCCTGTGACGGTGAAATTAATTGGAGATGATAGCCCTATTTCTCTAGATCAGGCTACATATTTGCTATTTAAAAAGTTATGCTATAAAACTTGAGTTTTGCCCCGAATGGGAACAGTACACCAGATCTGACTGTTTTTGCCACAAAAATCATATCTTAATCATCGGGTATCGTCACGGGAATCACCACCCGGGGAAATGACCACAAAACATAGATCTACAACCACATATTTTTCCCTTAGGCCCAAAGTCTACTGATCAGCACAGTTAATTCCGTTTTTACCCCTGATCAGAATACTATTTTGCATGTTAAGTCCTTTTAGGGTTTTCTTGTAATTTAAAGTGTGTACCAAGTATAATCAAGCATAAACAACTTATGTAGCATATAAAACACATAATATGAGATGAATATCAGTAGTGAAATGAATGAAAATAATGAGGGTTGGTTCCTTACAAATGATGATGAACAAGAAAATCAAGAAAACTAAGAACAAGTTAGCACCATAGGACCTTCATTCTTGCACCATATCTTTAATAGGATTAACACAAAAATTTGGTGTTTTTGAGCTTGAGAACCCATGACCTAGAGGGAGTGAATGAGCAGATTTTGATGAGTTTGCATGAGAAATGAGATAGTTTGGTGACTTGTTGGGACTTAGATCACTTATGGAAGGAATAAGGAACACATGTCCTCACTTTTGGACAAGTGTTGAGGTGTGTGGTATACATGGGGCGGCAAACACATGGAATAAATAAGGAGGTGCAGATTTTTGTTATTAGTTAAAGCATTTAGTGTATTGTGTAGTGTAGGTTGCTCCCGGTACTCAAACGTAGGGTTTTTAAGACACATAATGCAATACCGGGTAACGTAAAATTGTAAAACTTCTAAAAATATAAAAACTTGTCATCATGACCTATTTTATTATTTTAGATGAGTGGTGAGTTCATCGGAGGGTACAAATATAATTAAAATCTAAAAACGAAGGTTTAGAACGCGTAAGACGTAAAAGGTGCAAGGTTTACGTAAAAATGGAAAAAGTGAACAGTGACTTTTAAAATAAAATTGTAAGGAACCAAAATTATATAAAAAAGTGTAGACTGGACATTTTCTAGTGTCGGTTGAATTAATTGTACGTTAAACGCGAGTTGTTACCAAAATTTGACGAAATCGTGAAATGAAACAGAAACTGTGAAATATAGAAATTTTTGAATAATAGGAGATTATAATGGAATATTAAACCACTAATAACATGATAACAAATAGAAATTCCAAGCACGGTTCATGAATAGATAAAAATGCAAATGATCTCTAAACCGGGTACTATTTATGCATAGCTCGCAAGAATAAATGCCACAAGGATATTTAACTTAAAATGACCTAAATTGACGATGAAGTTACTGATGATACATGAATACGCGGCTAAACCATACTGGTTACGCACATTTGAATACCTGTAAACCTAGTTTACGTAATGACGAATAATAACCATGAATAGTGATTTCCCTCCGGGAATGAATAGGGTTCTATGAATAGTGAAATTTTTGAAACATCTCAAAGTCAGGAATATGTCCGCGCTGCTTACCACCGATCACGTGGTGCATAATATCGAAGTCAGTCATAGTCGTCCTGGCGGAGGTGCTCTCTGTCCGCATCCGTATCATCTCGTTCTGTTTAGTTAAAAAAAAAGAAGAAAAGTAATATATAAGTCGTGATTTATTATATTGCATTAATGTGGGTGAGTTTTTGGAAATAAATTATGCTTATGTATCTAGCCTCGGACACTGGAGACTCAAAGACGTCGTCTCTCGTATGGTTCCTCCTGTAAAGCTCAATCAAGACTCTACCAGGCACGGAGTCGGTGGGGTGCCTCAACTGTTTATAAATTAAATAAATAACGACTCACCCAAATATATATATATATATATATATATATATATATATATAATATATATATATATATATATATATATATATATATATATATATAATTAATTATAAAGTGTCTTATGAAGTTATCGCTATAACAGCTAACGAATGGGATCCATGAAGGCTAGAACTCGTATTCGCCAGCCGGTTTTGCCTGTTGATCGCCGCTATCTTCAACTTGTTTGGGTCTGTCCAAAGCTTCACCTGCTTATTATAAATAATAAAAACTATTATATAAATGAATTATTATTATTATTATTATTATTATTATTATTATTATTATTATTATTATTATTATTATTATTATTATTATTATTATTATTATTATTATTATTATTATTATTATTTTATTATATATTATGATAATAATATAATAATAATAATAATAATAATAATAATAATAATAATAATAATAATAATAATAATAATAATATAATAATAATAAATAAATAAATAAATAATAATAATAATAATAATAATAATAATAATAATAATAATAATAATAATAATAATAATAAATAATAATAATAATAATAATAATAATAACGTGTCGATCTAGTAATTTACCTGTTTTTCCCAATCCTTAGGCGTCTGGTTCGCCGGACGCTTATTCTTGATCTCGTCTACTTTCTCAACCTCACCTTGCCGTGTAAAATTCTGCAATTTGAATTTGTATTTGTTGTCATCGCATCGCTTTCTGAGATAAGCTTCGATACTTTTGACAATATCATCTCCATCCGGACCGGCAAGGTGTTCGCCGAGATCAAAGAAATGCTGCAATAAAATATAATTAAAATAAATATACAAATTTAAATAAACAAACAAATTTAAATAAATAAACACATTTAAAATAAATAAACACAATAATTAAAAAAATAAAAGATAAAAAAAACTTGCGTGTAGCTGGTCATCGATGTGGGCCCTTGGTGGTCTCGGGAACCTCATCCCACGAATCGTAATGCATGGGAATTGATTCCCGTAACAACGTCCCGACCATGTTGGAGAACCAGGAAGAGTGATCGCCCACATGCTCCCACATCCCTTTGCCGTTCTTCCAGAATCTGATCGATACCGGACGACCTGTCTCAGCCCTCATTTGGTGGAGTTTCGTGTTCTTTGTGGGACCGTGCACCACCTTCCCGCCTTTGCCAATTTGTGCATTGGGCTTGGGAGGTTTGGATTTAGACCCTACAAGTAATCAAATTCAAGTGATGATGACATAAAATAACAAGTTATCAATTTCAAATAATGATCAAGTTTAATTAAAATAATCGAGAAATTCTTACGCTGACAAATAGTGCCTATCCTCTTTGAGGGACCACGGGGTGGCTCATTACCTCCATTGCCACTATGGCTCCTAACCACAACATCTGCCATCTGTAAACGTACTAGTAAAAGAACATAGAAATTAGTGAAGAAACACATGTACGCATATATATATATATATATATATATATATATACACACATTCAAATAAATAACAATATATACCAAAAAATATATTAATAAATAATTAAATAAATAAACACATTTAACCACTCGATAACAATTTCATTCAAATAAGTGTCGTTTAACAAATTACAATTTGAGATCAATTTCCCACATCACTAAGATAAAAATCCTTATTATTATTGTCAGCTTCATCTTCACGATCGACGTGGTCTTCACCATCAGATGCTAAATCATGAGGAACATGGTCATCATAATCAATATCATCCTCGTCGTCGACATCAGTGATAATTGGTGGTGGTGGTGCCTTAACTTCCGCTGGCTGGACATCTATATTTATGGTGTTATAATTCAACTTATCTAACTCAGCAGAGAGTGTGACATGTGATGAGTTGTTGTCATGTACAACATCTTGATTGTCTTCTACCACGATGATATCCGGGTTCCAAATCTTTCGATGATAAGAATCTTGGATGGCCTTGCAATTACCACGTTTACCCGGGAAATCAAGGTAAAAGACTTGTGTTGCAAGAATGTATGAATCATTTTGAAACGATACACGATTTGTCATAATTTGTGTAATGTTATTTCTATAGGTACAACGTTTTATGCGACCCTCGTTATTATAGTGTCGAACCATTTGAATTTGAACAACAGAACCTTGAACGGAATATACAAAAACTCGAGAATTTCTTCAAGCTGGCCATAATGCATTCCTCCGCTAGGATTAGGAGTTGAAATTCCGCTGTTTTGAGTTAAACGACGTAAATCACGGTCGTGTATGATAAACTTCACACCATTGACTACGCAAGAGTCGACTGAGACTGCAGTACATGATGGTCCACAAGCCAAAGCGAATAACTCGGAAGTACAATTGGGTTATTCTTTACTTTTAATTTATGAATCTATGAAAAAGTTAAGAATAGATATAGATGAGTAATAGTCGTTATTTTTACAGGGTAATACATACAATAAGTCTACCTTGATCCCAAACCAGCAAGGAAATCCTTCTTGTATGTCATTGCCAGGAAATGCCCTGTAAATGTTCATGATATTAGAATAAGTCGTCGAATAATAACTTACGTCAAACAAATTTTGAAATAAAAAGCGTACCTCTTGTACTCGTTCATGTACGGGTCGATTTCATGACTGTTGTGTAGTACATACCATACTAGAGGTGGCCAAGTGAACCGGTTCCTGAACCGGAACCGGATAAAAATCCGAAATCGAATCCGGTCAACACCGGTTCTTAGAGGATCCGGTCCGGTTCCTATAAAATCCGACGGTTCCTATCCGATTCCAAGTTTCTGCTGCTCGAACCGGTTCGGAACCGGATTTTTACACACCGGTTCGAGATCCGGTTCTTGGGAACCGGTTCCGAACCGTATCCAAAGTTAATATTGCAGTTTTCCAGAATTTGGGATTGGGACAGTAGCTTATCAGTTGCATAGATGAAAGATCAATGCTCTAGGCTCTATGTTAGACCCGTTCCCCGGGTAGTGGGACCCCACCCTAGATAAAAGTTGACCCGAACCTAAGTATGTTTGACTAAGGATATGTGGTCTTCTGATGAGGCCTAGATGCGGCGCATCTAGGAAGTGACATGCGGCGCATTGTAAAAAGGGAAAGTAGAACCGACTTATTATGGTCCATGCGCCGTATTGGAGAAAGAGATACGACGTATATGAGGAGTGGCGTAGATGCGGCGCATCTAAAATATAGATGCGGCGCATCGACCTTAAATAAGCAGAATGGACAGAACTGCCCTTGTAACTAGAAACTTCCCTATTATTCTATAAGATACCACACTCTCCTGTAAAAGAGAGTGTGTTTCTGTGGTGTTCGAACCAAGGGAGAAAGAATGGAGAAGATGGTGAGATGATGGTGCTTTAAAGGTGATAATTCAAGAGTGAAGTCTATAGTTTGTCCTAGCATGGTTATCAAGTAAGTAATGTTGTTTAATTAGTGTTTATTTGATGATTAAGAATCTAGGGTTTGTGAACCCTAATTTGGGATTAAAGGGTAAATGGTGTTTTAAGATAATTAAGAAGTAATGATGATTATATGATGAGTTTTTAATGGGTTTAAGTGGGTAAATGATGGGATTGATTATCATATAATCAATCTATGATTATATGATAATTAGAAGTGTTTAGAGGTTAGTTATGGTGGTGTTAACCATGATTATGGCTAATGATTATGTATTATATGTTATGATGATAATGGTTTAGGATGTAATGATGATGATGATGATGATAAAGATGAAGATGTGAAGATGATGTTAGTGATAGTTTTGGCTTGGACTCAAGGTAAGTAAACCGGCTATAAAATGATGTTATGATGACTTCTATGCATTATGTGTCTAGATGATCATTTGTGCTAAGATTAATGAATGTTTGTGTGATGTTGTTATGTGTTAGTAAGTGTAAGATAGTGATGGATTAGGCAAGGTTGGATTAAGGTATGTGTTTATGTTCGATGTATTGAAGGATTATAGGTTATGATGTGTAATGTGAGAATGAATTATAATGTTATGTTATACCCGCTTTACTTACTAAGCATTCGTGCTTACGGTTTAAGTGTTTAATGTTTTGTAGGCGGAAGTATTAAGGCGAAGGCTTGGATAGGGATTAAGGATGGATATGCAAAGTGTAGAAGAATGGGTAAGAAAATAGAGCTAGGTAGAATACCGAGCTCAATGTCAAGTTTGTACCCCCGCAAGTCAAGTTATGTTTTATAAAGTGTAGTCAAGTGGTAAATTGTATGCCAAGTCTTGTATAACGAATTGGAAGTCATTTGACGAGTCTAAGTATGTTTTATGTGAAATCGAGTAAAGTTAAGGGGTGTTTGGATTAGTGTCCATTTGTACCCATTTTGGAGTCAAACGGGTCAATTGTCGTGTTTTATAGTTTGATAGGGTTTTAATGCTATTGGAGTGTTTTGGTACAAGTTATAGAGTTGTATAAAGGTGTCAAAGTGTATTTGAGGTGTGTTGGGTTTATGCAGGTCTTCCTGCTGATGTTCTGTGTCAAATGGGTAGATGCGGCGTATCTAATATGGTAGATGCGGCGTATCAGAAGTTTAATGCGGTGCGGCGTATCTAATATGGTAGATGCGGCGTATCAGAAGGTTCAGGTGATGTGGCGTATCACTTTAGGTGGATACGGCGCATGGTCTGATACGGCATATCCCTCAAAGGGATACGGCGTATCTGTGGTCTGAAAGGTTGTTTGATTATGTTATACAATTTATTATGAAATGTTTTGAAAGGTGTTCGAGTATAGGTCCTTGTAAAGTATTTTAAAAGGTTTAAATGTTATAAGTTGTGGTTATTTAAATGAAGAATTGTGTAAGTCCGGTAAAGTCAAACGTTTTCGCGTCAAAGTTCAAAGTTTTTGGTAAAAGCGGGCACGGGGTGTTACAAATTGGTATCAGAGCTTCGGTTTAAGTGAATTAGGTTTCCTTTAGGTTGCCTAGACTTAAACCACTCATAGAAATGTTGGACGTAGGTGTAAGAAATGCGTAAGGTAAGCGTTTAAGTTATAAGAAGGAATGTGTGATATGTTAAGTGGATCAAAGTTGATGAATAATAAATGTGCCTTAGGTGCTAATGTGTATGCGATGTAAGTCCAAGGAGGACTTGAAATGTTAAGTGATTAGTTAACCGTGCACCTTGGCCGGTGCTGGTGATTGGTTGTGATTTCATAAGTGTATGTTAGCCTAGCGATAATGGAATGAGGATAGGAATGGTATTCGGTATTAGAGACGGGCTAATAAGTAAATCTAAATGTTAATGTTTAAAGTATGGAATATTATAAATGTGCTAATCTATAACGTGAAAAGCTAAGACAAGTTAAGGAACTAATGAAGTAGGGTTGGATGGTACGAAAGGTAAAGAATGAGATTAATAAATGACGGCATGTAATGATTATGACCCGTAAGATGTAACAACCAATATATGGTCTTGTTATACATATACACGCCTAATGAATGACGTTAAGGTAATATAGAGACGGGCTAAGGGTACGTAAGATAACGAGGATGAATGATATGATAGAACGTAATTGATGAAATCAAATGATATTGCTTAAATGCATAAATAACTAAGATAAGATAAGACAAGGCATAAGAACAAGAACGAAATGAGTATGCATAAGGTTAAAGTGATTGACTTAAAATCATTATATTACGGCTAAGGCGATTAGCGGTAATTATTATAATGAAAGCATGTGTTGCAGAAACGATATGTGTATAGACTTGTGAGTATACTAACGTATGATGTAAAAAGATGGAAATGGCTAGCACGGGTTAAAGAACGTAAGCTAATGTGAAAAGTGTAAAGATGAAGAAAATGCGTAGATAACTAAAACGCGAAAGAAGAACGAGTGATGCTAACGAACGAATGTAAGTTAACCTATGCAAGGTTTAGAAGTGAAAAGAGTCGGGTAGACTAAAGGGTAAAGTAAGAGGATGAAAATGACTAAAGCGAATTTAGAATGTAAAACGATAAACACATAGAAGTGTGTAAATATAATAAGTAAGTTCATGCGCACTAAGTTTTTGGTAAAAGCGGGCATGGGGTGTTACACTCTAGCTAGTATAATATAACAATTCCCTCTACAAACTTTCACTAATTTAGTAATGTCTTATTGACATGCCCACTGTGGAACAGTGGATAGTGGAAGCTATATACGGAGTATTTCATTTCCTAGTTTCTACTACTGCATCCGTGTTCCTTTTTTTTTTTAATAACCAAGTCCAAGTTGGCACATTTGGGCCTTAAAGTTAAAGCCCACTATCTCATTTGTAAATAAAATTCGAGACAAGCAGAAGCAGTCAAGCAGAAACTTAATAACCAAGTGCCACATTGACCGGTTCTTGGGATCCGGTTTGACCCGTTCCTAGGATCCGATCCGGAACCGGTGCTACCGGTTCGGGTTTTTTGGGGGTCGGATCCGGAAAAATCCGATCCGGTTCCTTGAATTTGACTAAAATCCGATCCGGTTTGGATCCGGATCCGGTTTTTTTTCGGATCCGGGTTTTGGCCACCTCTATACCATACTACTTTCTGCATTGTGTCTGGTTGAAGCCAAATTAATGATTGTCTACCATTCATTTTACAGAGTGATCGAAACACCTGAAATCGACTTGTTGGGCTTGGACCGTCCTCATTCCAGTCAGGACGATTAAATCTCCACTCAACACCCCAAAAATAATGCGAACAGAAAGTTAATGCTTCATCAGCAATATAACCCTCCGCTATTGAACCTTCAGGCTTAGCTTTATTTCTGACATAATATTTGTCCTTTTTCATGTATCTTTCAAATGGATACATCCACCTCATGTAAACAGGCCCGCCTTCAATAGCCCCTTCGGGTAGATGAATAACCAAGTGAATCATAATGTCAAAAAAAGCTGAGGATATATTTGCTCGAAACTGCACAAAATATTGATCAGTTGTTCTTTAGCTTTCAACATGTCATCCACCATCAAAGTTCGAGCGCATATTTTTTTTGAAGAATGAACAAAGCTCGATTATTGGTGTTGCGGTGGTTTGGTCCTTCAAGTAATTTTGAAGTCCAGCAGGAAGTAACTGCTGCTTTATTATATGACAGTCATGAGCCTTCAAACCTGTTATGTTGCTATCATTGTCGGTCACTTTATGCTTGAAGTTAGATCCGAACCCATCAGGTAGTTTAACACCTTTGATGAATTGACAAAAAAAAATCATGATATTAGAATAAGTTGTCGAAATGAATACGCGAATTGAATTGGAACAAATAAATTTTGAAATAAAACGCGTACCTTTGATGAATTGACAAAAAGTTTTTCTTTCTTCATTTGTAAAAGAGTATGTGGGATGAGGCTTAGAGCGCTTCCCGTTTCCTTTGTCGACGAGCCACAACTCATCACGAATTTGAAAATTTTGTAAGTCTTGTCTTGCCTTGTTGGTGTCTTTTGATTTGTCATTCATTAACAAAGTACCCAACACACTCTCACACACATTTTTTTAGATATGCATGACATCTAAATTGTGTTTTAGTGTAAGAAAAGACCAATACTTTAGCTCGTAGAAAATAGATACTTTGGTCCAATTCAATTCGCGATCAGGATCACATTTTTTCTTCGCACCCCCAAAACTTGGATGTTTCCCCAGGATACATTTAGGCAATCTCCTAAGTTGAGTCCAGATGACATCACTGGTAAATTTTCTAGGAGGTGGTCTATCATCGACCGAAGTATAGAATGCCCTTCTATTTTTCCGCCATTTATTGGTTGCGTTTAAGAATATTATGTGACCAACATAAGCGGTTTAGCTTAACACGCGAATAGCTGGAGTGTCTATATTACAGGTCGGACATGCCTTGTAACCTTGCCCACTCCACCCAAACAAACTACTTCGAGCGGCAAAGTCATTGATAGTCCATAAAAGCGCTGCTTTCATACATAATTCAGTGCCAGTAACAGCATCCATAATCATGACTCCATCTTTCCATAAATGCTTTAGGTCTTCAATCAAAGGCCTCAAGTAAATATCTATGTCCTTCCCGGGTGATTTAGGGACCGAAATTAACAACGTCAACATAAGAGAAGTCTCTCTCATACATATCCAGGGAGGCGTATTGTATGTTGTTAATATGACCGGCCACATGCTGTAAGCCTGACTAAGGTTGCCGTACGGATTGAAACCATCAGCAGCCAACCCTAATCGGACGTTTCTTTTTTCATAGGAAAATTCTTTCGAATACTTCATGTCAAATTTCTTCCATGCTTGACCATCAACCGGGTGTTTAGACTTGTACAAACGTTGTAGTCTAGGAATGATAGGAAAGTAACGCAACACCTTGTTAGGAACTTTCTTCCCCAGTGTGTTCTTGTCTTTCCATCTACTAGCATCGCAGATGGGACAATTCTGCAAATCTTCGTTACCCAGCCCCCGGTATAAAAAACAATCATTTACACAAGCATGTATGGATTCGTATCCTAACCCGATCGTTTTATATGTCTTCTTTATTTCATAGTATGACAATAGGATTTCGTATCCTAGAACGGGCGGGAAACATTCCTTGAGAAATTTTAGGGTTTCGTTAAATGTGGTGTCACTCATTTTACCTTTGACCTTGATGTTCGTAAACTTTGCCGTAAAGTCCAATGAAGACATCCAATTAAAGCCCGGGTATAGTGGGTCGTTGGCAGTGGCAAGTAACTCTTCAAACTCGTTACATTGAGGAAGTGTCGTTGCTTGAGTTGGCTCGTTACTTGTCTAGCCAATATTTCCTTGAGTTGGCTCATTTTGTTCGTTATTGGGACAAATATCATGAAGGAACTCAGCCATGTCACTCATCCCAGGATGATTTGTGTTGGGTACTATTGTCCAGGCATCCGGTTCACCGTGATTATACCATTTCGTATAACTTTGGTCCCAACCATTTGTGTGTATGTGATCAAACAAATCTTCGTGCTTTATCCAACGAACGTTATAACATGAAGCACATGGACATTTTACATTCCCATCAATTTTCACAAAGGACTTGCAATACTTGCAAAAAGCTTTAAGTCCTTTTAAAAATTCGATGCTAGCACAAGATAATGAGACCCAACTCTTATCAATTGGCATAACTATGTTTTAATGATGCAACAAGTAATTATATAGAATTAAACATGTTCACAAAAATCTATACGTAAACACATAAAGGTGGAATTACGAGTTGTGCGTTTTGTTCACCTAATCCAACTATGGAAGGCAATCCTAACCCACTCTTTGAATGTTTCGTCTCATATATGAATGCGTATAACTGAATTTACTATTTGAGAAAATTTCGGCAGCATTTCCCCTCAACTCCCCAAATATGTGCATTAAAGACATATTCGTAGGAGTAAAGGGGAAACACTGTCGAAATTTTCACAAATAGTAAATCAGTTATACGCATTCATATCCTAAATGAGACAAAACATTCAAAAAGCAGTCCCAAACAGGGGACTTTCCGAAATTAATTTCTAATAAATTAATTTCGGACGGGTTTTCTATGAGATGATTAACTTCGGACGGGGACTTTCCGAAATTAATCACTAAAGTCCTAAAATCATTTACAATAGTCTAACACAATCAAATACCATATAATACTAACATAATCGCATTGTCAATATTCGTAGCTAACATAATGATCCATATATGAAATTACTTAGACAATTCATCAAACACAAATATATAAATGATTATTAGCATATAACAAATTAAGGGGGTGTTTGTTTAATCTTATTTGTAGCTTATGATCTTATTTGTTTTTCGGCTTATATATCATAAGACTCAATTTTCCGGCTTATTTGGAGACTTGTGAGCTTATATAAGTTTATTATATCATAATATACTTATATAAGCCCACAAGTCTTCAAATAAGCCAGAAAGTTGAAGGCAGATAAGCAAACCCAAACACCCCTGTTTGGACAGCATAAACCAAACACCCTGTGGTGTTTGGACAATAAACCCAAACACCCCTGTTTGGGCTGTTGTTAACCAAATGGACCCTTTTGGACAGCATAAACCAAACACCCCTGTTTGGACAGTAAAACCGTTGTTGCAAAATGACATGCATTCCACATAGCAACACTAGATAGACAACAATATATCAGTTAATACGTAGTATTACTTAGCACAGAGCTTTTACTTTATTATTCTTCTAATGCTTAGTTGCTTACCTCACCAAAGATTCTAGACATATAAACTGAACAAAGATTAAAAATTTTAGTGAAACAAGTATGCAAGAAGTAGCTAGTGCTCTTTGGTTCAATGATGCTTCTCTATTCTTTCGGCGGGGACATGCTTCTCTATTCTTTAGCAACCACTACAACATGAGATATAAACTAGTATTCCTTTCGAATCAAAAGGGATAACTATCTTGTTTAGATTACAACTCAACTTTAGATTAACATCTCAAATCAAACCACAACTTAGTTATGTTGGATTGCAGCGATTTGTTTACCAAGTAGTGCAAATAAATCTATCAAGTGCAAAAAATCAACCATGTCATCAAAGTTCTGTTCAAGAAAGTTAGATTGTGGTTTTGGCAACAGTAATAAACAAAACTAGCTACATGTAAAGCATTCACAATCACAAATTCCGAAATTCGCAACATTATAAATGATAACATTTCTGCTTGAATGTCAGAAAGCAAATACAATGCATAGAGTGTCACTCATATAGCCGCATAACAAGTTACATATCCTCATTGAAACAAGTCTCAACTATTGTACTCAAAATTCTTATCTTTCCTACCTGAAACTAATTGGTATCCTTCAAAAAGGCTCAAGTAGATCTACTAAGGGCAAAAACGAGTCACTGTACGACTCCTCTTGTAAATGTATTTATCAATATCTTTAATTTTTGTTCTGTTTTACTGAAAGTGTGTTGGTGTGTGTGTATGTGGATGCCTATATCTTACCTATGGTAATACACACAAATTAATCATTATAAACTTTTGGCGGCGACATGTCCCCGCTAACACATAAACACAAAAAAAAAAAAAATAATAATAATACCTCTTGGTCTCAACAGTGGGCTCTCATCTGTGGTCTCAGCTTGGTCTCGATTGGTCTCAGCTGAACTGTGGTCTCGGCTGTAATGTGGTCTCGAAAGGAAAAAAATCAAAAAACTTAATAAAAATCAAAAACTAAAAAAATTAACACAAAACTAATAACAAAAATTAACAATTAACAGAATTAACACAAATTAACAACAATTAATAAAAATTGAAAAAAAATTAACAAAAATTAACTTGGGTTTTTTGGTAACACTGTCGAGAGTAAGAAAGGAGAAGAGAATAGAGAGAATCAAAGAATGAGAGGGGTTTAGGAAAGAATTAAACAATGAGAGGGGAGAAAGAGATACATCGTGCACAGTGGTGCGAGTGTGGGTGTATTGTGGTGGAGATGGTGGTGCTGTGGTGGTGATTAGTGGTGGTGCGAGTGTGGTTGAGAGGAAGACGAAGGCAGCTCAGTTTATTTATTTTTTTTTTTTAAGTGTTTTCAAATCTGTGTTAATAAATGAGGTGAGTTTTTAGCGATTACATTTGGCGGGGACATGCCCCCGCTGAAAGTTAATTTGTCTTTTAGCCTGACTTTCGGCGGGGACAAGTCCCCGCTAAAAGTTTTTACTAATCGCCAAAAACTTTGGCGGGATAAAGTAAATGCGAAGAAGGATAAAAAAATTTGTGAAATCTTTTAGCAGGGACATGTCCCCGCAAAAAGCTGTTAAAAAAAAAAAAAAAAAAAAAAAAAAAAAAAAAAAAAAAAATCTTTTATATCATTTTAACTAACTTAAATCAATATTAAATCTTTTAAATTTAATTAAAATTTTTCTAAATCATCTTTAATTAATTTAAGAATCTTTAAAATTATTTACATCACTTTTACCTAATAAAGTTAAAACATTTATACATAATTTAAATCATTTAAAATTATTTTTAAAACATTTTAATTAAGTTAAATCACTATTAAATCATTTAAATTTCATTTAAATATTTAAATCATCGTTAATTGATTTAACACTTTTTAAAATTATTTACATCATTTTTAACTAAGTTAAATCATTTATACTTAATTTACATCATTTAAAATTATTTCTAAAAAGGTTTGCAACACTATTATTTCTATCCACAAGTGTTTGTTTGCATTGGTTTAGTAATATACTTTATAAACGAATATGTCGAGATTATATGGTTGACTGGATCTACACACACTCCTTGTGTTAGATGTGATACTAAGAATTATACGTAGTCTAGCACGCGGAATTTACTACTAGCACTTACCTTATGTGTTTTGTACGATTTGAATGAAACAAAGAACATAGAATAATAACCTTCAACGATTCAATATTATTAGAATAATAATACGAGTGATCTTCTATCACTAGGGTTTACAACCTTGAATCTTAATAATACGTATGAACTCTATCGTATTGTATATTGTTCGTGTATACAAAACCTTAACCTAGGCATCCTTTTATAGACCAAGGATTCCTTTACAAGATAACTATCAATCTAATTCTATACGATATACACAATATCTTTTCCATATTTATCTACTTTACATAAATCATAAACCGTCTTAACTTCTTCACTCAGCAGTCTTAACTGCTCATGTCTTCAACACTCTTCAGCAGTCTTAACTTCTTCCTTCAACAGTCCTAACTGTTACCTCCAACAGTCTTAACTGCTTAAGCTTAATTTCCTAACAATCCTCCCCTAAACTTATGATTTCTATCCAAATCACTAAGTTTCTTCAAATTAAGCTTCTTCTTCTTAATGCTGAAAATTCTTTCAAATACCCATCAAGCCAATCTCTTAGATCGAGCTTTTACTTCTTGTGCAAGGTTGAATATCTTTGCCACTAGCATATCAGCCATCTTAGACTCTTCATTAGCTTCCAGTCTAACACATGCCATCATTGTCAAAACACCTGGTCTGAGTGGATAATTCTTTTCAACCAGCATATATATCTCTATTCCATCCTTTGTAGATACTCTGTGTACTCCACACATTCCAAATAACTTCCAAGAGATGTCCTTGACTTGAGCTTGAAATCTCCATATCGATTCTCCACCATCTGGTTCATAAATTCTTTTCAATTGAACCCATAGTTCTTTGTCTTTATCTTCAACTGGATCAATATCTCTGAACTTCTCTTTCACTAAACTCCAAAGTTGATTTAGATCTTCTCTGTCAAAGCCTTTAAGTAAATCTTCAAACAACTTATATCTTTCAGAAATATCTCCAAGTCTAATAATCTTCCATCCCTTCATTCTACCATCAGTAAACACTTCCCAGTCAATGATTGGATGTTTTACCTGCAAAGGTTTAATGTAAGAAGACTCTGAATAATCACCATCATGCTTCTGATCTTCTCATTAGTTAATCCTTCTTCATCAGACTTTTGTTTCTTAGCAACTTCTGATTCCATAGATTCTGCTTCCCTCTTCTTACCTGTTTTGACACTTCTTCTTGGAGAATTCAAAATAGCATAAGTTTCACAGAATTCCTTTTCAATTATAGCATAAGACTTTCCCTTGAAATCTTTCATTGAGTAATTTGCTGAGTTCTTCAAATAATGCTTCATATCCTCAACAAGTTCCTTCTTTGTTGGTAACTTTGTCTTGTACCCTGACTTCTGTCTTTCTCTTATTCTATGAATCATATCTTCCCATGTTGCAACTCCATTCTTCTTGAGTATAAATTCCTTAAGCTCCTCTGTCTTATCATCTTCATTCAACTCTTTATCTTTAAGAACCATTGAAGCTTGTGCTCTTACAATCACATCAGAATCCAGAAAATATTGTAACTGTTCATTGAATTCTTCTTGATTTACTTCATTTGATCTTTTTCTTTCCATGAATTCAGCTATATTTCTTATATCATCAGCAGCCATTTTCCTTGCAAATTCTTCATCATGAGCAATCTGAGCTTGTTTAGCTTCCTCTCTAGCCAAATCTTCTTCTAACATTTGCCTTGCAACCTCTGCATCATGATCAATATGTTCTTGAGTTTTTGGTTTCAACCTTTTAAGCCTTTCAAGTTCTTGAACAGCAACCACTTCTTCAGATGTCATAGGTTTCTTTCCTTTATCTGCTCTTCTCCTTTCATATTCTTGTTCAGCAGAAGTTTCTTCAGTTGGAACTGCTTGTTGCTCTGACTCAGCAGTTTGAACTGTTTCTTGCTCTGTCTCTTGCTCTGTCTCAGCAGTTTGAACCAATATCAAAACCTTGATCTTGTTCAGAACCTTCTTCATACCTCCCCTGAGATGCTGATCTATCCTTATCTTTTCCAAATTTCCTCTCTTTACCAAATTTCCTCCCCTGTTTGGAAGAATTTTCATCATCCCCGTCTGAACCATCTGAATCATCATCATCAGAATCATCATCCAATACCACTCTTGCCCTTTTCTTCTTCAACTGTTCTTCAAGCTTCTTCACCCTTTTTGTTAGCTTTGTATAGACTTTGGCAAAAGTCTCCTTGTGAGCTTTGAATTCCTCCTTGGTTTGCTTTAGCTCCTTCTCCAAAGTGTCAACCTTGGCTACTAACTTGGTACATAAAGCCGTCAATTCAGTTTGTGAAGAACTACCCTCATCACTTCTAGTTGTATTACCTGCTATGAGAGGTGAATCTTTGGGCAAGGATTCAGTCACCACCCTAGTTAGACTAGGTTTAGACCTTCTCCTATAAGTGATAGGTGGTTGTTGGGTTGTTTCAAATACTTGAGTGGATGTGTGATGGGGATCAGTTGGAACTGCTGAACCTTCACCCAACTCAGTTTGAATCATTTGAGGAAATAATGGAACTGGTTCCCCTTCAAAAAGTCTATTAGCCATAGTCATATTTTGAAAAACCTTTGATTGTAGACTAGGCGTAGCAAAAATTTCAGTTGGTTGTGTAAGCAGGTTTTTCTTTTTATTTAAAATTGTTTGAACAAACCTGGGATACATTAAAAACTTTGTTTTACTATCAACATTTGATGCCATACCTTCAAAAATATATTTTGAAAAGTTAAAAACCCTGTTTGTAGACAAGCAAATGAGAGCAATAGCAATATTGCTACTGAACTGTTCCAAAGCAGTCTTTTTATTACTTAAACAACATAGAAGAGTATGTATCAAAAATCTCCATTGGGGTGAAAAACATGCTTTTTGAAAAGTCAATTTATGTTCAGATGTATTATACCCCATTTTTGTGAGTTCTTCCCAAATTTCAGTATTTAGCATAGTGTGGATACCATCTGAGTCATTTAATTTAAGATGTCTCCTAAGTATAGACTCGGTAACAACAAATTTAATGCCATCTACTTTAGTATGAATTTCTAAGTTTCCATCATCACTTGTCAAGATAGATGAATTCTGCCAGAACTGTGTGATGTGCGAAACATAAAGAGTAGGAGAAACAGTTAGAGCATACCTTATGTGAGAGTTGTTGAGAAAATCCACAACCTCATAAAATTTTGGCCCATCTCCTTGCTTTGTTTTCTCTAAAAACGCAACCTGGTTGTGACGTTTAACAAATTTCAAAACATCCATTCTTAGCAGTAAATATTAGTTAACAGCCGTGAAAGTAATAATGTTGAGTGAAAAGATAGAAGATGAAGGCAATATTGAGAGTTTATGGAGAGAGTTGTAGGGTTTCAAGTTGACCGACTTAAAGAATATGGTAACAATTTATTTTAGTATAAGAATATAATAAAATAAAAGTTAAAATATCTATAAGAGGATCCCTCGAAATCCGTAATCCATCCAGTAAAAATCGCAACAAACCGCCAACGGCTAGTTTTTACCCCAAAATTAATTACTGACACGTCAGTCATAACGGCTAGTTGAACTGTACCAATATTTTGTACTAACCGTCCCAACTGTTGGAAAATTTTTGTTGAGCCGTACCAACTTTTTGAAATAAAATTTTAAAATACCATGGCTCAAACATAGTTTTTCGCAAACTATCAGCTATCAACGGATTTGATATGTCTTTACCAATAGCCGTTTGCTTTGGACTAGCCAACTCTTCACATTAAGATATGGTGAGCTGATAACCATACAATTTTTGGTAAATTGTCAACCATAAACGGATTTGATTAGTCTTTACCAGAAACTGTTTGCTCTGGACTAGTTGGTTCTTATGTGGATAAGACATGGTGAACCAATTACCATTTATTGTATGCAAAGATCACATACTAAACTCCAGAACACCATTTAGTCCAAAACATCAAGCATTCATAATCCCTTGGTGTTTTCTCTCCAATCCTGCAATTGTTAGTCCAAAAACAAAGAAACAAAATACAAGCATATGACTAACAATGCACACAACAAGAAAAATTAATTTCCTTGTGGAACCCAAGCCAAAACAGACTTAGGCTTTCCTCTAGCATCAACATAATTCATTCTTTTCAAAACAGTCTTAGCACCATTGGGTTTAATTGGTCTCCATACCCAACATGCTGAAGTATTCACTCCATTACCCATGTTGGGCTATAAAGTTAAAGTACTGCTGGAATATCAAAGTACTGCTGGAAGTCAAAGTATTGCTAATTAAGTCAAAGTACTGCTGCTCGTTGAAGGACTGTTATGCAAATTGTTTAAGGACTAATGTGTAATTCTAGAATGTTCGTATTAGATTAGAGTTATAATTAGAATTACTTGTCGTTCAAGTATTGTAAACCGACTAGGGTTTTCCTTATGCCTATAAAAGGATCCCTAGGTTGGCATTAGAGATATACGATTTTAGAGAGACAAGTTCATACGAATATTAGAAGCTTATTAGAGTATTAGTGATTAGAGTTTGTTAGGGAATCTGTGTAAAGAGCAGGTTCAAGGTTTTAATAATATTCGAAGTTGTTTATTAATTCTTCTTAGCTTTGTTGAAGTAGATTCCGCATACTTAGCAAAGTATATCAGTGTTTCACTATTAACAGTTTTGAATTTATTCAAAGTTGTTAAACCGTAGAAAAGCTACAAGTTAGTTTGGTCAGAGTATATCGATCCAACAAGTGGTATCAGAGCTTGTGTGGAGACTCTGATTAAGAAGAAACCCTTAAAACCGATTTATCAACAAACCCTAAACGATGTCGACTGAAGCTGCACCAATCCCATCCATCACCTCACTCAGAATTCCTATCATCAAGAAGGGAGAATATGATCTCTGGAGCATGAAGATGAGGCAGTACCTTGCTATTACAGACCATGCTCTATGGGATGTGATTGTCAATGGTAATGTTGTTCTTGATGAACCTGTACATGTTGAAGGACAACCCAAACCACCTCAACCAACCTTGCCAGCAGCTACAAAGAGAAATCAAGATAAGGCTCTCAACATATTGTTGTCTGCTATTCCTGATGGTCACCTACTAAAGTTCATGATGCTAAGGATGCAAAGCAATTGTGGGCTGCGATCAAGACAAGATTTGGAGGTAATGATGCTTCAAAGAAGATGCATAGAAACTTATTGAAGCAGCAGTTTGAAACTTTCACTGTTGGTGAAAGAGAAGGTCTTGATGCTGCCTATGACAGATTCCAAAATCTACTTAGTATGCTAGAACTGTATGGAGCAGAGGTATCTGTTGAAGATGCAAATTTGAAGTTCTTAAGGAGTTTGCCATCTGTCTGGCATGTGGTTGCTACTATGATTAGAGGACAACCTGGATTGGAGTCTATGGACTTTGATGATCTCTACAACAATTTAAAAGTGTACGAGCAAGAGATGAATGGTCACAGTTCTCAGAAAACTCACAACATAGCTTTTGTGTCTTCTGAAAACAGAAGCAGTACTTCTACTAAAAGTACTGCTTATCCTTCTCAAAGTACTGTTGGTGATACACAGCATGTTTGCACAACCACAACTACCCCCAACCCATCACCAACAAACAACACCAATTCTGATGATGTTGTATGTTCCTTCTTTGCACAACAAGCCACTTTACCTGTTACCTATCAAGAAGACTTGTTGCAGATTGAAGAAGATGCTTTAGAGGAGATTGACATAAGATGGCAAGTAGCTATGATCACTGCAAGGATCAAGAAGTTCATGAACAAGACAGGAAGGGGAATTGATTTCAAAGCCAAACAGGGTATAACTTTTGACAAATCCAAGATTGAATGTTTCAATTGTCAAAAGCTTGGACACTTTGCAAGGGAATGCAAGTTTGCAAAATATCAGGCAAACAGGATGATTGAACAACCCAAGGTTGAAAGAAAGGAGGTTCCTATTACTGAATCACAACCAAAAGCTTTGGTGGCTCAAGAAAATCTAGCAGAGATTGACTGGAGTGCTGAATTTGATGATGAACCTGTAACCTATTCTATGGTTGCAATGGAAGAGTTTGATTGGAGCACAGCTTTTGATGAGGAACCAGGATATGCTGCTTTGGAATCAAGAGATGGTCTTGGAAGCTTTGACTGGAGCATGGAGGATGAAGATGAACCTGTTCAGATTGCTATGGTAGCTACTTCACCAAGTTCATCCAATGTCTCTGAGGTATGCTCTAAGTGTAATGATGTGTATCAAAAGTTGCTTAAAGAATATGTGACTGAAAGAGATAATTGTAGAACAGCTAGGTCTGAGGTAGCTGGTTATCAATTAACTTTAGAGTCAATGGAAGCCAAAATATTAACACATGAAAATAATGAAATGGCTTGGGCAGAAAAATATGAGCAACAAGATTACCAATTAAAATTAAGTGAATGGAAGTTAGGATGTAAGGTGTCTGAATTAGAAAAGATTACTAAGGAAAGAGATGCTTTGTTAGAAAAACTTGGTAGTATTAAACAGGCTGGTCTATCACATGTTCAATTTGTTGAAAAACAAAGAGTAATAAACAGTAGAGCTGGACTAGGTTATGGTGAAGATAGTAGTTCAGATGAGACCCCACCTAGTGATAAGGAAGAGATCCCACCTAGTGATGATGACCTTACAAGCTCAGAAGAAAACACATCTAGGAATGAGGAACCAATTAGTGAATCACCTCCTGAGTTTAAGAAAGATAAGGAGTACCACTCAGTTCCTCCACCCACTGGTAGGTTTCAACCACTTAGGACAGATGTTTCTCGTTATGGTGTAGACAACCTAGAGTTTAGGAAGAAGCTTACTAGTCAATCTAGTTCTGAGAAACCCAAGGATGATTTTCAAAGGGGTAATGATCAAAAGTTTCCTACAGCCTTTCAAACACAAGCAGTACCTCCAAAAACTTTTCAAAGTACTGCTAGACATTCAGCAGTACCTCCAAGAGAAACTTTTCAAAATACTGCTCACTATAGGAAACCTTTTAATCATAGAAGAGGATTTGGGAATATGGAGAGAAAATTATGTTATGTATGCTATAGTCCTGATCATTTGATTAAGCACTGTGACTTGCACTCAGAATATTTAAGTCAGTTCCCAAAGAATAGACCTACCACCCATAAGCCAAGAGAGATTAGACCAGTTTGGAATTACTTAAATAGGGTTAACCATAGTAATTTCTCTAAAGACTATAGGTACCCTCACCAGAAAAGATTGTTTTCCAAACCACCAGTACCTTCACACACTGATAAGTCTCAAGAAGTACCTTCTCAAAGGACTGATAAATTTTCACCCAATCATGGTACTGCTAACACTTTTTCATATAGAAGACCTAAGAGATTCAATTCATATAAAAGGTCTTACACCTCAAGTAGAGTACCTAGATCAGAGAAACCTAAGGTCAAACGAAATTGGGTTAAGAAAGAAAGTACTGATGGGGAACAAGCAGTACTTTCATCAGATAAGGGTGAAACAGGGAGTGTTGTTGATAATACAACACAGGACATGGGACCAACGCAAATAATCATTGACCATGCCTTTAAAACCAGTGGAGATTAATACTGAAGGAATTCAAGTATGTCACTCCACAAGGGGAACACAAGTCAGTAATGGCTTGGGTTCCTAAAAGAAACTAACCCTTTTCTTTACTGTGCAGGGCAACCCAGAGGAGGAGCTTAAAGATCATATTATTGTTGATAGTGGTTGCTCTGGCAGCATGACAGGGGACAAGGAGATCCTGTCAGATTTTAAGGCATATTATGGAGGAAGAGTTGCATTTGGTAATGATCCTGATGGAGGGAGAATCACTGGCAAAGGAACAATCAAGGCTGGATGTATTGATTTTGAGAATGTTAGATATGTGAAGGAGCTCAAGTTCAATCTTTTGTCAGTTTCTCAGATTTGTGACAAGAAGTACCCAATTCTGTTCACTGATACAGAATGTCTCATTCTCTCTCCTGAGTTCCAGTTTGTTGATGATCACTTGGTAACTTTGAGAGTACCAAGAACCAATGATGTGTACAATTTAGACTTAAAGACTCTCAATTCTGCTAGGAGAGCAACATGTTTAGTAGCAAAGGCATCATTGGAAGAAGCACATCTGTGGCACAGAAGACTAGGTCATGTAAATTTCAAGAACATCAACAAGCTAGTCAAAGGAAATTTAGTTAGAGGTTTACCTTCCAAAACATTCAAGACTGATCACTCATGTTTGGCTTGCAAGAAGGGTAAGCAACATAAAGCTTCATGTAAGAAGCTTGGGGAAAGAGATGTTAAAGAACCTTTGGAGTTGCTACACATGGATCTGTTTGGACCAGTTTCAGTAGAAAGTTTAAACAAGAAGAAGTACTGCTTGGTTGTGACAGATGATTGTAGCAGATTTAGTTGGGTCTTTTTCTTGGGATTCAAAGATGAAACCTTTGATGCTATCCATGACCTGATAGTAGCCCTTGAAAATCAATTGAGACTCAAAGTAAGAGGTATTAGATGTGATAATGGAACAGAATTCAAGAACAAGCATATGGATGAATTCTGTGCCAAGAAAGGGATCAAGAGAGAGTTTAGCATTGCTAGAACACCACAGCAGAATGGTGTTGCAGAAAGAAAGAACAGGACTTTGATAGAGGCAGCTAGAACAATGCTTGCAGATTCCCAATTACCTATTCTCTTTTGGGCTGAAGCCATAAGTACTGCTTGCTATGTATTAAATAGAGTTTCAGTAACTAAACCTCAGATGAAGACACCTTATGAGTTACTAATGGGAAAGAAACCAAACATTCGTTTTCTAAAACCTTTTGGCTGTTCTCTGACTATTCTAAATACTATTGATTCTCTGGGAAAATTTGATGGTAAGTCAGATGAAGGATATCTATTGGGTTATTGTACAAATAGCAAAGGTTTTAGAGTCTATAACAGGAGTACCAAAAAGGTTCAAGATTGTCTTCATGTTGAATTTTTGGAAGATAAAGAAACTCAGAAAGGTAAAGGTCCTGATTGGATGTTTGATCTTGATCTCAAGTTCACTCCATCTATGAATTATGTGCCTGTTAGAGAAGAGAATCAGGCTAATCACAAAGAAGATGATTCACAGTACATTGTTCATGGAGTCAATGTTAGACCAGAAGATGTTCCTGACAAAGAACCTGAAGTTACTGATAAGGAACAAAGTACTGCTCAACCAACCATCACAGTATCTGATGAAGATCAAGCCATACAAGATGAACTTAAGAGGATGCTTTTTCAAGAAACTATAGCACAGTCCTATGAAGATGAACAAAGGAGGGCTTATGAAGCTACAAAGAAAAAGGGTAAATTTCAAGATACTGCCCACAGTACTTTTGATCAAAGTACTGATGATCCTTTTGACAGTACTTCTGGTGTGTTAGAACCATCAAATTGGAACAATGCTGATGATTCCAATGTTGATGATGATGATTTGGATAATGCTAACATTCCTGGATTAGAAGAAATTGATGATGAGCTTAATCAAGAAGGTATTTTCTCAGCTACCAATGAAGGGATTGATTTTACTAATTTGGAATCTGATCTTCCAGTTCCACCAACTCCTACATTGAGAGTTCATAAAGCTCATCCTCAAAGCAACATTATTGGATCACCCTCTTAAGGAGTGGTTACAAGAAACAAAGTTAAAGGTCTTTCTAAGCAACATACTGCTTTACTTAGCTTTGTTTACAAACAAAACAGGATGAATCACAAGGATCAACAAACATGCCTGTTTGCTTGTTTTCTATCTCAAGATGAACCCAAGAAGGTAGCTCAAGCTTTAGCTGATGAAAGTTGGGTTGAAGCAATGCAAGAGGAGCTTCTACAATTTAAACTTCAAGAAGTCTGGGTATTATGTGATCTACCAGATGGAAAAAGAGTCATTGGTACAAGATGGGTTTTCAGAATCAAAAAAGATGAAAGAGGGAATGTTATCAAAAATAAAGCTAGATTGGTTGCACAAGGATATCGCCAAGAAGAAGGAGTGGATTATGATGAAGTGTTTGCTCCTGTTGCAAGGATAGAGGCAATAAGGTTATTTCTTGCCTTTGCATCATACATGGGATTTCCTGTCTACCAAATGGATGTGAAAAGTGCTTTCCTTTATGGCACAATTTCTGAGGAAGTTTATGTTAAACAACCTCCTGGTTTTGAAGATCCTGCACATCTAAACAAAGTCTACAAGGTGATCAAGGCACTGTATGGCCTTCATCAAGCTCCCAGAGCTTGGTATGAGAGACTCTCAAATTTTCTATTACAACATGGTTATAGGAGAGGAGCAATTGATAAGACTTTGTTTATCAAAAGAGATAAGAAAGACATTATGTTAGTACAAGTCTATGTGGATGATATTATCTTTGGAGCCACAAAGAAGTCTATGGTGAAAGAATTTGAAGAACTTATGCAGAGGGAGTTTCAAATGAGTTCTATGGGAGAATTAACTTTCTTTTTAGGGCTTCAAGTTAGACAAACAAGAGATGGAATCTTCATTAACCAAGAAAAGTATGTTGCAGACATACTTAAAAGATCTGACCTTCCAAATCTCAGGCCTGCCACCACACCCATTGATAACAATAAACCATTAGGAAAGGATGAAGATGGACAAGCTGTGGATGTCAAGCTTTACAGATCTATGATTGGTTGTCTTATGTACTTAACTGCATCAAGACCTGACATCATGTTTGCTGTTTGCTTGTGTGCAAGATATCAGGTTACACCCAAGGTTTCTCATATGTATGCAGTCAAGAGGATTTTTCGATATCTCAAGCATCAACCAAAGTTAGGATTATGGTATCCTAAGGAGTCACCTTTTCACTTGGAAGCTTTTTCAGATAGTGATTATGCAGGAGATAACTATGATAGAAGATCAACCACAGGAGGATGTCAATATCTTGGAAGAAGATTAGTCTCCTGGCAATGTAAAAAGCAAACAATTGCTGCAACCTCCTCTACTGAAGCAGAATATGTTGCTGCTGCAAGCTGTTGTGGACAAGTTTTGTGGATGCAAAATCAACTCTTGGATTATGGATTCAACTTCAAAAACACTCCTATCAACATTGATAATGAGAGTACCATCTGTATTGTAAAGAATCCAGTTTATCACTCCAAGACAAAGCATATTCAGATTAGGCATCACTTCATTCGGGATTGTTATGAGCACAGGCTTATAAATGTGGTCAAGGTTCACACAGATGATAATGTAGCTGATCTACTCACAAAGGGATTTGATGTTTCAAGATTCAACCACTTAGTTGTGAGCATTGGGATGATTAACTACTAGGCTACATTTGAGGGGAGGCTTTAGTATTAGTTAGTATACTTTCTTTCAGTTCTTAATGAAAGTATTGGTTTTTAGTAGTTTAGTTTAGAACATATGTTGTATTTGAGGGGAGGCAACATAGTTATTAGTTAGAACTTATGAATGAGCCATTTACAAGTTCTTGGTTTAGTTTGAAGTGTTGATTGTGGATACGAAGATGGAACGTACTGCTTTGTTGCTTAACGTACTGGCTCAGCAACGTACTGCTTCAACGTACTGCTTACGTGGACGTACTGTTCCAACGGTCAAAAAATGTGGGGCTACGGTTAATTAATTCCTTACGGCGGAGATAATAAGTCCATCAAAACGGTAACTTTATTATTTTGAGTTTGATTTGTTTCACTCCTATTTAAAGAAACTCTCACCTATTCCCCGCCTTTTAACTTAATTCGAGATCCCTCATTCATTCTTCCACCACAATCTTTTTAACGAAACACACATTCAAACCGTATTCTTCTCTACGCTTCATCATGGCTAATCGATTCACAGTTAGCAAACACAACATGATCGCTAATTTAGACAAGACAGGGGATAATGTTGATTTTCATGCGATCATTGATTTCTTGACTGGGTCTTCCATCAACTACTCTATTTTAGTTGATCCTGACGTTATTGGTCCATGGATACAAGAATTTTGGGCTACTGCAACGGTTGAAGATGATTCTTTAATTAGGGCTACGGTTGCTGGACGAACTATTCGGATTTCTGAAGCCACAGTTAGGGATGCTTTGATGTTTAATGATGAAGGAGGGGCTGTTCGTTTTGACAAACAAGTGCTTTGGGACACTTTAAGCGATATAGGCTATGAGGGAGATCTTACAAAACTTACTTTTCAGAAGCCTTTGTTTTGTTCTCATTGGAAGTACCTAATTCATGTCTTACTTCACTGTTTAAGTCCCAAGAGTACTTCTTTTGATCAATTTGGTCAAAATATTGCATCTGCTTTAGTGGGTTTGGCTACCGATCAACGATTCAACTTTTCAAGACTAATTCTTGATGGTATGCTTTCACACATTGCTAATGGTACACCATTCTTAATGTATCCAAGGTTTGTTCAGTTATTCTTTAACAATCAACTTGAGGATGTCCCTAAACCTCAAAGTTTTTTACCCACTGTCAAACTTCCACCAAAGGTGTTTACTTTTCTATCTAAAAAGAGTATCAAGTTTTCTGGAACAAACACACCTTTGACTGCTCATATATTGGGAGTTGCACAAGTTGTTAGAGATGCAGAGCAAGAGCAAGAGCAAGAAGAAAACTCTGAATCAGCAAGTCAAGAGTCTCCAGTTTCAAGAGAAGATAGTATTCCTCAACCTACTGCTTCTCAACATACTGCTTCTCCACATACTGCTACTAGGGAAGATGCTGCTCCTATGTCCATTCCTATCCATGAGGAGTCAGACCAAGGTATGAATCAACCACCATCTCCTAATGATTATACTTCCACAAATATGTCTCAGCAATTTGAAGAAGAAGAGGCAGAGATGGATAATTATGCTTTGACAAGGGAGTTAATGTTGGGAATTCTGCTAAGGAAGAATTCTGCTGATGGTTACTGCTGATGGTTACTGCTGAAGCTTTATGATTCTGCTGAAGAATGTTACTTGCGGAAGTATAGATTGTGCGGAATGTGTTTCTGCTGATGGATAGTTTCCGCGTATTATGTTATTAGTTAGGATATGCATGAGTTTATTTAGAATGTGATATTGCATATCTTAGATATTTTTTTAGATTATACGTTTCTTGTGAAACGGTTTAGGGTTGTTTAGGTTCCTTGTCTATAAAAGGAACACGTCTTTATGTATTATGTACGAGTTTAGAAAAACACTTTTAGTATTAATCAAAAGATCCATAGAGGATCAAATCGTTCTTAGTAATTGTGTTCTTACTTGTGTTTGTTTTCCGCTATAGAATACAAGTAACTTAGACTTTCTTTTAGTGTGTTTGTGATTACATAAACATTACTAACGATCCACGAGCTCATAAAGATCTATCAAGGTCTGCGTTTCAACAAGTGGTATCAGAGCCTCGTGAGAGTCTCTGTGTTACTAAGAACATCTTCTCGTTTACACCCTCTCACACCCAATAACCATGCCTGGATCAGATGATGAATCTGAAGTTCACAGCAACAACAACAACAACAACAACAACCAAAACACCACATCTATGCAACAACTCAATCTCACCAATAGCAATGCAAAGTTTCCTTATCTTAAGAAGGAAGAATATGAATTATGGGCAATGAAGATGCAGAACTGGATCACCAATATTGATTGGAATCTTTGGGAAGTTGTCCGTAAAGGAAACAGTTTGAAGAAGCATTCTAAGGATGAACATGGTGTTATTACTATTCTTCCTCCTAGATCTGCTGAAGAGATTCTTGCAGTTCAAAGAGAAAATAAAGTGAGAACCATTCTTCTTCAAGCTATTCCAGATGACCACATGGGAGATTTTCACTACATGGATGAAGCAAAAGATATCTGGATGGCGATCAAGGCTAGGTTTGGTGGGAACGATGAGTCAAAAAGGATGAAGAAGTCGATGTTGAAACAGCAGTTTCAAGAGTTTCAAATAACTGAAGAGGAAGGTATCCACAAGGGGTATGACAGGTTCCATAAGATTTTGAGCCAGATGAATCAGCTGAAGGCCAGACCTGACAATGAGGACTGCAATGCAAAGTTCCTTCGATCATTACCTCCCTCATGGCTACAAGTGAGCATTGCACTCAAAGCAAAAGGTGGTCTTGATATGCTTTCATTTGATGATCTCTTCAACAAGCTTAAGACTCTTGAACCTGATGTTCGAAGTCCCATTCGTACATCCACTCCTAACTACTCAGCATTTGTAAGCACCAGCTCCAATAAGATGACTCAGGCTTCAAGTTCAAGCTCCTCAGTAACATCTTCCTACTCTCAACCACAGTCTAGTGGTGTAATGGAGGATGTACTCCAGTCGTTTGTTGCTGATTATGAACATCAGCAGCATCTTGCTTTTGAGGATTTTGATCAGGTGGATCCTCTTGACTTGGAAGAGATGAATCTAAAATGGCAGGTGGCCATGCTTACTTTAAATGTCAAGAGGTTTGAAAAGAAGTCTGGAAGAAAGTTCGGGTTTCAGGGAAGAGAACCAGCTAGGTTTGATAGAAGGAAGATCAAGTGCTATTCATGTGGTCAGTTGGGTCACTTCTCTAGAGAGTGCAAGGATAGAAAGACTGGTGATGAAGTTCGGTATTCAAGCTATCAGAAGAACCAGGTGAATGCTGAAAACCCCAAAGCCATGGTCACTCTTGATGAACATATCAACTGGAAGGTGCATGATCCTGAGACTGATGATAATGCTGATGTGGGTGGATTGCTGGCTAGCTGTTCTTCAGAGGATAATCATTGTCAGAATGCCTTGATGGGAATATCTCAGGTACAAAATTGTGTATTTGGTTGTAGTGAAAGGTATAATGAACTTAAAAAAGAACATGATGAATTAAAAGCCAAATATCATGAAAGTTATATAGATGTTAAGGCTTATAAACACTCTTTAAAAACACTAGAAAGACAAAAAGTCTGGTTTCAGAAGAATGAGGTTGCTTATGGTGAAAAGATAGGGGTGTTAGAGAGAGATCTATTTTGTGCTAAAAATGAATTAAAATGTTGTGAAAAGGAAAAGGCTAAACTAGAGGTAGAAAAACAGGAAGTGCAGACTAAACTAGATGATAGCTTGGCTAGGTTTGATAAATGGAAAGATTCTTCTAAAAATCTAAACAGGTTAGTTAACAGTTCCATGTCTGTAAAAACTAAAATTGGTTTAGGGTTTGGTGACTACATAGGGAAAGATCAATTTTATGACCCTAATGAGTACAGTGTGTTTGACCCTGAACCAGTAGACTATCAAGCCCCTGTTAAGTTTGTCAGTAATGGATACTTACATGCTGTGCCTGGACCTATTAGGGGAGAACACATGCCATCTAGCACCACCACCTCTGACTTTGATGGATCACACCATCTTTATGGCAAAAAGTCAATTGACTTGCCAGACCCTGATTCTAATTCTTCTGACTTTGTCTCTTGTTCTGACAGTGACAAGTCCTCTGACCAAGGGTCTACCACCTATACCAGTTGTGATTCAAGTGAAAAGTCAGACCCTACAAAGACCTCTCCCAAGCCTTCACCCAAGCCTACACCCTACAAGTCTGTTAGAATTGCTGCTGAGGATGTCAAGTCCAAGACAGTTTCTTCTGAAGACTTGTCTTTTAATTCTTTGCAAAATAATGTTTATTATTGTGTCAAAAACAATCCTGTTTCTGTTAGTGATTTGAATAATTCTACTTGTAATGGAACATCTTTTTCTTTTAATAAATCTTCTAAAAAGAAGAAATGTTTTGTGTGTGGAAGTAAATCTCATCTAATCAAGGATTGTGATTTTCATGAGCAAAGAATGGGTGTTGGTCAGACTAAACCTAGACCAATGTGGACAAATGTTCAGAATATTCCACCATATGTCCCACAGGCATCTCATAGGGCCAGCAATTATGCTGATAGACATTCTGCTGATAGACATTCTCCTAAGAAACATTCTGCTGATAGAAATTTTCAGTCTGCTAGGAGAAGATATGTTGCTAGACCATTTGTGCAACCCACTAGTTCTTATTTTCAGAATGGTCTTTGGCCTGGCTTTATTGACCCAATGACTATGGGTATGGGATATTGGGATACTGCTGTTAAGCCCTCAGCAGGTTGTTTTTGGACTCACAAGGGACCTAATCTTCATAGAAGGTCCAAGAACAATGGTGGATCTTATCAATCTACATGGCCTAATTCTTATGATCCACAAGGCAGGCTCAAGTCAGTAATGACTTGAGTCTCCAATGTGTACTAACTTTTGTATAATTTTGTTGTATATGTAGGATCATCCTTTGAAAAGTAAAGATGTAGGGATAGTAGATAGTGGTTGTTCCAGAAGTATGTCAGGAAATAGGGACATGCTGCAGAATTTTGTACCCATTCAAGATGGAGGCATTGTGACTTTTGGTGGAGGAGATGGCAAAATCACTGGGTTTGGTACCATCAGAACACCTGGCTTGGACTTTGAGAATGTGCTCTATGTGAAGGAACTGCAACACTTCAACCTGTTCTCAGTATCACAAATATGTGATGGCAAGAACAAGGTCTTCTTCTCAGAGGATGAATGTCTTGTGCTCTCTAAAGACTTCAAACTTCCAGCAGATTCCCCAATTCTGCTGAGAGTTCCCAGAAGATATAATTTATACACAATCAACCTGAATGAAGTCCAACCTGAAGGTGATCTGACATGCTTGGTGGCTAAAGCATCCATGGATGAGTCAAATAAGTGGCATAGAAGGATGGCTCATGTCAATTTCAAGACCATAAACAAACTCTCTAAGCTTGGTCTAGTTCATGGGCTTCCCTCCAAAATCTTCACCAATGAACACAATTGTGTTGCCTGCAACAAAGGGAAGCAACACAGAGCCTCATATAAAGCCATTACAGCTGTGAGCACTATCTCAGAACCTCTCCAGTTGCTGCACATGGATCTTTTTGGCCCAGCTCAAGTCAGGAGCATTGATCACAAATCCTTCTGCCTGGTGATCACTGATGACTATAGCAGGTTTTGTTGGGTATTCTTTTTAAGAACTAAAGATGAAACATCTCCAATCTTAAAAGAGTACATAACCCTTGTTGAAAACCAGCTAAATAAAAAGGTTAAAGGGATTAGGTGTGATAATGGGACAGAGTTCAAAAATGCTGTCTTAATAGAACTTTGTCAGTCTAAGGGGATAAAAAGGGACTATAGCACTCCAAGAACCCCACAGCAAAATGGGGTTGCAGAAAGAAAGAATAGGACCTTAATAGAGGCAGCAAGATCCATGCTTGCAGACTCTAAATTACCCACTATGTTCTGGACTGAAGCAGTAAGCACTGCTTGTTATGTTTTGAACAGGGTATCCATCACTAGACCTCATATCAAGACACCTTATGAACTTCTCACTGGGAAAGTTCCTGATATTCATTACTTTAAACCTTTTGGTTGTCAAGTGACCATTTTGAACACTAGTGATCCTTTAGGAAAGTTTGATGAGAAGGCAGATGAGGGTTTCATTGTGGGATATTCAGCTCATAGTAAGGCTTATAGGGTATACAATTTAAGTTCTAAAAAGATAGAGGAGACCCTTAATCTGAGATACCTAGAAAATAAGCCTCATGTTCAAGGACAAGGTCATCCTTGGTATTTTGACTTGGATTACCTAACTGATTATTTGGGCTATACTAGATATGTTGCTGAACAATCTGCAGGTACAAAAGAGTCTCCTACTAACAATGCAGGTACCCTGGAAGAGGACTCAGGAAGTGAGTCTGAGCAAGATGAGCATACTATTGTTGTACCTTCGTTTCCTCCTAACCATGTTGAAGGAAATACTTCTGGGGAGATTGAAGATTTGTCACACTATGCAGAGGACCTTGCTAGACTGAAGAAGCAAGAATTTGCAGCCAATCAAGAAGCTGAAAGACTAAGTGAGGAGTCAGCACAACCCTTCAGTGGAAACCAGGATTCTGCTGATCCACCTCATGTTTCTGCTGAAGTTGCTAAATCTGCTGATGGATCTTCTGAAGGTTCTCCCCTGGCTAATAGTGTGTCCACAGACTTTGAGGAACCTTTTACACGCTTTCCAAGTCCTTCTGATCTTGGAAATCATTCACCCAAAGCTGGTATCTTCAACTCAGCCTCCTATGACAGTGACTTTGGACCAAATATGACCAATCTTGACACCACAATTGAAGTCAACCCCAATGCAACCAAAAGGATACATACTGATCATCCTCAATCCAACATTCTTGGTGATCCTCAAGCACCTGTTAGAACTAGAAGTTCTGTGAAAGGTTCTAAATATGGTCAAGTGGCTTTTCTTTCTTATGTTTCATCTCAGCAAAGGGACAATCACACAGACTTTAAGCATTGTCTGTTTGCTTGTTATCTCTCACAAGTGGAACCAACAAGTGTTAGTCAAGCTCTTGACGACTCCAGCTGGCTTGAAGCAATGCAGGAAGAGATGCTACAATTCAAGAATCAGAAAGTTTGGGTATTGGTACCACTACCTGAAGGGAAGATTGCCATTGGTACCAAGTGGATTTTGAAGAATAAAAGAGATGCCAGGGGTATTGTGGTTAAAAACAAAGCAAGATTGGTGGCACAAGGATTCAGACAAGAGGAGGGAATTGATTATACTGAAGTATTTGCTCCTGTAGCTAGGGTTGAGGCCATCAGAATCTTCTTGGCCTATGCATCTTATATGGGTTTCATGGTATATCAGATGGATGTCAAAGGTGCTTTTCTATATGGAGAAATTGCTGAGGAGGTTTATGTAACTCAACCCAAAGGTTTTGAAGACCCAGATAATCCAAAGCATGTTTACAGGGTTGTCAAAGCTCTCTATGGCCTTCATCAGGCACCCAGAGCTTGGTATGCTAGGCTTTCATCCTTTCTGCTGAAGCATGGATACAGAAGAGGTGCTATAGACAAAACACTCTTCATTAAGAAGAATTCCAGGGATATCATCCTTGTTCAAGTTTATGTGGATGACATTATTTTTGGCTCCACTAAAGAGGCTTGGTGCAGGGAGTTTGAGGAACTCATGAAGGGAGAATTTCAGATGAGTGCTATGGGAGAGCTCACTTTCTTTTTGGGTCTCCAAGTTCAGCAGAAACCAGATGGTATCTTTATTAGTCAGGATAAGTATGTTCAGGATATGTTGAAGAAGTTTGATATGGAGAATGTTAGACCTGCCACTACACCCTATGAAGCTCCCAAGCCAAAGAATAACCTTGAACCAGATCATGCAGTGAATGTTCACTTGTACAGGTCCATGATTGGTTCACTAATGTACTTGACAGCTTCAAGGCCAGATATCACATTTGCTGTGAGTGCTTGTTCTAGACATCAGGTCACACCACTCACTTCCCACCTGAATGCAGTCAAGAAGATCTTTAAGTATCTCAAAGGCCAACCCAAGCTAGGTCTTTGGTACCCACAAGAGTCTCCTTTCAAGTTGGAAGCTTATAGTGATAGTGACTATGCTGGTGCAAATCTGGATAGGAGATCCACAACTGGAGGTTGCCAATTTATTGGAAGAAGGTTGATTTCTTGGCAATGCAAGAAACAAACCATTGTTGCTACCTCATCTACTGAAGCAGAGTATGTTGCTGCTGCCAATTGTTGTGGACAGGTTCTTTGGATACAAAATCAATTGTTGGACTATGGGTTTAATTTCATGAATACCACCATTTTTATTGATAACCAAAGCACCATATGCATTGTTAAAAATCCAGTTTTTCATAATAGGACTAAGCATATTGAGATAAGGCACCATTTTATAAGAGATGCATATGAAAAACATTTGATTAAGGTGCTTAAAATACACACAGATGATAATGTGGCAGATCTGCTGACTAAAGCTTTTGATGGACCTAGGTTTCAACACTTAGTGGTCCATATTGGGATGGTTAACCCTTAAATGCTATGTTTGAGGGGAGGCATAGGCCTCAGGGGAGGCATATGCCTCAGGGGAGGATTGTGATTGTAAAGTATGTACTATTTTATAGATTTGTTTGATTATGTTTGCTAACACACTAATCCACTAATGTAATTTTAGTTTGTATGGTTTGGTTTGTTTGCTATTATGTGTCTGTTTTGCAGCAATGTCTTGATTCTGATGATCTTAAGTTGAAGTTCACCAAGTGTATGGGACATGGTCAAGTAAGCTTAAAGAGTGTTTCTGCTGAATGAAAGTACTGAAACATAGTAAAAGTTATAATCAAAGCAAAGTTGTTCATTCATTCAAAAGAAATTACAGCTTACAAACAACTTAATCAAGACCAATCCTATACAAGATCAACTACACAGACACAAGTTCCTATCATCTAATGCTGCACCAGGAAGACTAACAGACATGATTGAAGATGCTGAAGAACCTAGTTTTATATCTTTGGTCCTTGGCAACATCTCATCAGCACCTACTACATTTTTTCCCTTTCCCTTCCCAGTCACCTCTGCACCCTTGCTCTTTCCTGTGTCCCTGTGGTATGAAACTCCAGTCCTAGGAGCAGGAAGACCAATAACCACTTCCCTTGTCTCTGGGAGTGGTGGATTTCTGGTGGGTGGCCTTGGTTGGGGTTGTGAAGGTTGGGGATTCTCTTCCCTGGTTGCTGCTGCTTCTCTCTCCTCTTCCTCTCTTACCAACCTATTGAAGATTGGCTCAAGACGCTCTGTGGAGTCATCAGAGCCCCTAGATGAGTCGTCTGGATCCACCACACTATCATCTTCTGAAGAAGGAAGAAAAGGGGACTTCCTTGTAGGTGGCTCGTCTTGGTGAGGATATCGAAATAGAGGTCGATTATCCTCAGATGATGAAGATGATGATGGAGGTTTGGGTGGATTGTTGGGTCTGCTTGAAGAGCCCACATCATGTCTTTTCTTGCGGGCTTGTTCCTTGGTGATCCCATACATTCTATGTGAAGGACGTCTGGATGATTGAGGTTTGTTATCTCCGGAATCTGCTGATGAGTCAGAAGAAAGATCAATGACTTCGGGTTGGTTATTCATTGAGTTGATAAGTGATTTTGATTGGATGAAGGTTTGATGGTAAATTAGGGTTAAGTGATTTGTGTGGATTGTGAATTGGGGTTATTTTATAGGCGAAGTCAAGTGGAAATGCTAATTAATGCTGGTTGGGTGGCAAATTAAAACTCAAGATCTTTACCGAAGATATTATTCTCTTGAGTTGATTCTGCTGATTGACTCTTCACTTCAGCAGATTGACCATCATTTCTGCTGAAAGGTTGATTTTGAATGGTGAAGTTACTTTACACGTCAGATAAGGTCAACCATTTGTTCCGATAAATTTTGACCATAATTGGGTAACTTCTATTTATAACCTATTCATATAATCTTCGCCCAAAACAACTAATTCCCTCTTCAAGTACTCTACACCTATTCTTCATTCTCTCACAAGTTCTTCAATGGAGTCCCTACAATTCAAGAAGGATCACAATAAAGTTGCTTTTCTGGGAAAAGCAAAGGGACAGGAAATATATGACCCAATGGTTGATTTCATAAAGCGATCAAAGATTCATTTTGCTTTGACTCATTATCCAGACATAGTACATGAATCTTTGGTAAAACAATTTTGGGCATCTGCTGAGAAGCGGTCTGAGTCAGAGATAGTCGCAAAGATTGATGGAACGGAGTATGTTGTGACTGAAGCTTTGATTAGGGAAAGATTGCAGTTGGATGATGAAAATGGGGTTTATCACACCAACACAGCAGAGATACTTACTGGTCTAAGAGCAGCGGGTTATCAAAGTGAGGATACGACTATGTGGCTGAAGAACAAGTTTTGTCCCAAGTGGAGATTTTTGGTGCATACACTACTTCAATGCATCAGCAACAAATCTGGAGGATGGGATCAATTCTCTAGTCAACTGGGTTGTGGAATCGTGTGTCTTTCTCAGGGTTTGACTTATAATTTTTCTAAGTTTATTTTTGATAATTTGGTAGAAAATATTCTCAAGAAAAAGCATAAGTTTCTGATGTACCCTAGGTTTCTACAGATAATTTTAGACATTAATACCCAGGATAGAGGACATTATCCCATAGGAGCCCTTAGTGCCAAATTGTTTGCTTCTATGCGAACTCATTATGGTGGGGAGCATCATCCTCTTCTACCAGCTATGTTGCCACATGGCAATGATGATGCTAATGCGGCCAATGCTGCTGATGCTCCACCAGCTCCCAATACTGCTGATGGTACTCCATCAGTAGAAAGGGTTGAGGGCCCATCCTTAGCTGCTGAAGTACCCATAGTTTCTACTGACCATCCTCCACATTCCCCTGTTCCATCACCATCTCATGAAGCTCCTGAAGAGCTTGTTCCTGAGGTAGAGGAGACAATTCAGTCTCTTGATACTAATATTCCTACACCTCTTGAAGATGAGATTCCAAGACTGTCCACACCTAGCCCATTTAGAGACCCAATAGATGAGAACACTTCAAATTTTGAGCATATAAATGTTTCTTCTGAAAGGCCCAATGAAGCTCCCTTTACCACTGAGACATCAGCTGGTGGAGCTGAGGACCCTATTACTCTTACTTCTCTGTATACTTTACTCAACAGGAATGTTCAAGAAACTGAGAAGTTGAAGAAGGAACTTGCAGACACTAAGTCATCACTTGGTGATGAGATTGTGGTGCTGAAAAGAAGGGTTCAAGAATTAGAGGATAAACTTGGGCAGACAAAGAAGAGGAAGTTTGTGTTTGCATCTGATGATGAGCAGGAAGCTAGTTATTGGGATCATCTTGAGTTATTGGCTGAAGCTGCTCAGAAGACTTCTACTCCTTCACCTAAAGCTGCTGAATCCTCTCAACAAAGAGATCAGATTAAGTTCTTCAGAAAAAGGAGAAGACAGTACTTGAGCAAGGAAACTACACTACCAAATTTGTCTGTTGCTCAAGAACATGCAGATGATGCTCATGTGGCTTCTGCTGATGTTACCTCTTCCAAGGTGTCTACTGAAGTGTTTGTTGCTGGACGATTCTTTACCTTGGATACTACTGATGAAGTTACTGCTCCACATGTTGAATCTTCAACTCAACATGTTTCTGCTGATGCTTCTATTGGAGTTTCTCCTGAAGATATTGACAGAGTTACTAGTGTAGATACTTCTGGAAATGAGCAAGGAAGGGTGATTGGAGAAGATCTTGGTTCAGATCTTATAAGTGCAGAAGAAAGAAAGGAGCAAGAAAGGCTGGTTAAAGAATATGAGGATCTTGTGAAGAGTCAAGCATTAGCAAAACAGATGGCTGATCATTTTACTTCAGATTTGCCTCCTGAAAGGCAAAGAGAGCTAGATGAGCAATCAGCTCATTTCACTGATGCACAATGGGATACTTACACTCAACAAGCAGCATCCAATCCTAATTTGGCTCAAAGTATCTTAGGAGCTAACTTTGATAGTAATAATTTTGCTGCACAAATGGTAGCTCTTGGGCAACAGAGGAAGAAAGCTGCAGCAGAACGAAGGAAGGCTATTGCTGCTCAAAAGGCACAAGCTAGGAGAGATAGACCCAAGACTGAAGCAGAAGAGAAACAATATAGAAGGAATGTGGTCTATAATCAGTATACTTCTGTGTATAGCCATGGTTTGACAAAGAAGCAAGTTTGGGCTTTGTCTGATTCAGAGTTGAATAGAATTTATGATCAGATTATGAAGACTATTCACTCTTCTGATACTCCACCTAAGAGGACTGCTGAGAGTTTGGAGGCTCCAGGTATCAAAAGACTGAAGCAAGTGGAGCTAGGTACTTCATCTACTGGAGATACTCCTGCGGACTTTCAATCTGCTGAGCCTATTGTTACTTCTACCATTTCTGCTGATGAAGCTTCTGAAAAACAATCATCTGGGATTCATGTTTCTTCTGAAGCTCCACCCAATTCTGCTGAACCTTTTGCTGTAACATCTGCTGATCATGAAGATTCATCATTGTCTCCTTCTAATGCAGATAAGGGTAAACAAGCTGAACCGGCTGAGGCTAAGGGTAGCCAAGATGGGGACAAAGCTGATAGGTTACCTGTAGCAGAGGGTGTTGTTCCAAGTTGGTCACTGAGTATTCTTCTATTCCTACTTCTTCTATCCACAAGGTGCTGGTCTATATCTCTTGGGCGATCTTCAAGTTCTCTTTGACTCCCAAACTCCACAAGGGAAAGGCTATTCGATTTGGAAGACTTCTCATAGATGGAAAGTTGATAGTTGGAGATTTTATCCAATTCCCAATGTCCATGTGGTGGAGACTGAGTCTGGCATAAGAGTATGTATGTTTTCTGATCAACAATATCCATTGCCCATGAACCTGCTGAATCGCATGCTCCAAAGGAAGTTGGAAATTCCTCCAAATCCAATTGCTAATGATAGGACACATGCTGAACAATTGGTTGGGTTCATCAAGTCTAAGCTTCTGCAACACCAAGCTTCTACTTGATCCTGGTATTATGTATTATTTGTATAATTTCTATGTCTTTATTTCATTTCTTCCTTCTTGATTTCTTAAAAAAAAAAAAAAAAAAAAAAAAAAAAAAAAAAAAAAAAACTCATTGTATATTTGTGTACTAACTTTTCTGCAGGTTTGTTGTATAACTCTGTTGATGGTTATCAACTCACCAGATGTGACTTGTGTCCATCAAAGAGTTGGCTAGTCCAAAGGGTACAGCTTTGGTAAAGACACATCAAATCTGTTGATAGCTGTAATAGCTTGCTCAAAGCTATAGGGTACTCAACTCACCCATGCTTCATTGCTGAGAGTTGAAATGGTCATCAATTCACCATGGATGTAACCCTTTATGGGATCCAAAGAATTGGCTAGTCCACAAAAGTATGGTTTGTGGTAAAGACATTTGGTATCCATATTTGGTTCTCAATTCACCAAGGTTCAGTTGAAACCAAAGAATTGGCTAGTCCTGAGCAAACGGCTACAGGTAAAGACATCTCAAATCCGTTTATAGTTGCTGATTTGCTAATAAATCAGATGGTTATCAGTGTACCATAGTTTTCGAACTTAAACATTTGACTACTCCACTAGTGATGGCTATTGGTAAAGAGACATCAAATCCATTATTTTCTATGATTCACCTCTCACAGGCGTTAACACACCTGGATGTGATGAGAATAGTCTGAAACTATATTGTTTTGATGTACAAATTGTCATTTGTTGCTGCAAAGATGTGAAGTTTCAAGTTCTACCATTCATAGTGCTGTGGTTCATGTGATTCTTTGCTGCTGCTGTTCGAAGTCAATCCTCTTCTCATGAATTGTTACAGATCTATCAAGAATCTTGAACTTAACCATGTCAAATTCAAGATTAGGGGAGGATTGTTGGGAATTCTGCTAAGGAAGAATTCTGCTGATGGTTACTGCTGATGGTTACTGCTGAAGCTTTATGATTCTGCTGAAGAATGTTACTGCGGAAGTATAGATTGTGCGGAATGTGTTTCTGCTGATGGATAGTTTCCGCGTATTATGTTATTAGTTAGGATATGCATGAGTTTATTTAGAATGTGATATTGCATATCTTAGATATTTTTTTAGATTATACGTTTCTTGTGAAACGGTTTAGGGTTGTTTAGGGTTCCTTGTCTATAAAAGGAACACGTCTTTATGTATTATGTACGAGTTTAGAAAAACACTTTTAGTATTAATCAAAAGATCCATAGAGGATCAAATCGTTCTTAGTAATTGTGTTCTTACTTGTGTTTGTTTTCCGCTATAGAATACAAGTAACTTAGACTTTCTTTTAGTGTGTTTGTGATTACATAAACATTACTAACGATCCACGAGCTCATAAAGATCTATCAAGGTCTGCGTTTCAACAGTTAAGAAGGCTGAAAAAGGAGAGTGAGGCTCAAGCTGCTAAGATAGTCAAATTAAAGACTAAGTTTCAAAGATTGAAGAAGTTTGTTTGGCCACTAGTTCAACACCACCGATTATGGGTCAAGTCTCAGAAGAGGAGTGGTCAGATACCTAAGAAGTCTTCTTAGTCAAAGAAGAAACAGTCAAAGAAGCAATCTTCATTCCAATTGGGGAGGAATTTAGAGAATTTGAATGAAGATGTTGGATTTAATCAAGATGTTGGATTTATGGATGATACTCAGATGACACCACCTGAAAATATTCCTTAAGAAACTGCTGAGAGGAAGAGTGATGAAACAGAGCAAATCAATTTGGAAGAAGCTGTTGTTGAAGTAAGAAGTGGTGATACTGAAGAAGTAAATTTGGAAGGAGCTGATGTTGAAAGTACTGCTCTTCAAAGTACTGTGAGGCAATTTATAATTACACCTAGAACTTTGGATTTTGAAGAAGATATTGGTCCTTCAAGTCAAGTTCAAGAGGAAGTTGGCCCTTCTAAACCAGCTCAGGAAGAAGATGTTATAGCTCATACTAACAGTGATGATGAAACAATTGCTGACATTATGATTAATATGTCAAGTCAAAGAGGCATCAGTATTCATGAGGTTGAACAACAACATCATACTTCTTCTCAACCTACTCAGGAGATAGATCCAAAAGATAAAGGTAAAGGGGTCTTGGTAGAAAAGAAGAAGAAGAAGTTGACATTGGCACAGTTAAGAGAAATTCAGATTGCCAAAGGTGAAGAAGCAGCTAGACTATTGCAAGCTAAGATAGATGCTGAAGAATCTAGGAAGCTTATAGTTCAATCACAAAGGCCAATTAGTAAAGCTAGAGAAAGGAATGATATGATGGCTTATCTAAAAGGTCAAGGATATACAGGTTTGGTGAAATTGACATATACAGAGATGAAGGATCTGTATGATGCTGTTAGGGAAGCTATAGAAAAGGATCTTGCAAGCATTATTTCGTTTGAAGATAAGGAGCTTGAAGATAAAAGAAAAGAAAGAGCTGTTACAAGGAGCTCAAAGAGGAAAAGAACAACTGATGAACAGCCATCAAAGAAGTTCAAGGATGCATTTGAATTAAGAACAGACACAGTTGATGAGCTAAGGAATTATCTTAGAGTTGTTGACTTTGAACATCCAAAATTGAAAGAAGATGCTGATAAGAAGTCCAAGATATCTACTTTTTCAGTTGTAGAATCACAAGAAGGAGATTATCTGATCTTTCATAGACAAGATGGAAGTTTTAGAGTATTCAATTCATTATGGGATATACTACATCTGATTGACAGAGATGATATGCTTCAGTTATATCTCCAAGTGCAAACTTATTTTGAGCATATTCCACCACAAGGAGTAGGTTTGATATTGTTAGGAGATCTCACAACCATCTAGGAGACAAAGGAAACAAAGGATAGTACTTTGTGGGAAAATCAAGAAAACTGGAGATTAACAGATGGAGATTCTTTGAATCAGTTGGAATACACGTTTTGGAGTTAGAGGATGGCACTATGATTCATATGCTAGCAGAACAGAGATATCCACTCACAAGAGATCTGATGATTAGGATGCTAGAGCATGGCATGGAAGTGGAACAAGAGAATGAAGTGGCATTGATGGTCATAAAATTGTTCATCAAGTGGACAACTGAATCTGAAGATTAATGCATAACTACTGGTATGGTTTAATTATTATATAAATCTTTTGAAAAATAAGTACTTTCTTCAAAGTACTGCTAGTCAAACAGTACTTTCTCAAAGTACTGCTTGCAGCATGAAACCAGTAAAAGTCTTTTGATGAAATCAGTAATTTTTTATAAGTGCAAAAACATTTTGAAGCACAAAGATTAAACATCAACAAATGGTTTTGAAAGCAACAACATGGTGTTAGTACTTGTACTACACAACAAATGGTAATCAACTCACCATGTTTAATAAACAAGAAAGAGTTTGACTCATCATGAGGGTACGGCTCTGATGTGATTATCAAATCTGTTTTTAGTTGACAATTTACTAAAAATTGTATGGTTTTCAACTCACCATATCTATGTTAGTGAAGAGTTGGCTAGCCCACAAGATAATGGCTTTGTGGTAAAGGCTGTGGAAAACCATTATATGGTAATTAGTTCACCATGGTAGTGATTGTACTAAAAGAACTAGCTAGTCCAAAAGCAAACGGCTATTTGGTAAAGACTACTCAAATCCGTTGATAGCTGATGATTTGCTAAAAATATATGGTTATCAATGTACCATGGTTTCTTAAACCTAAACATTGGCTACTCCAGAGTTAATGGCTTTGGTAAAGAGACATCAAAATCCATTAAGTTTTCAATGATTCACCTCTCACAGGAGTTAACACACCTGGAAGTGATGAGAATAGTATGAAACTTTTAAGATCTGATGTACCTATTGCCAATATGATGCTGAGTTGCTGGAAAGATAAGTTGCTGAAAAGAATTGTTGCTGATGAAGATTGAAGATACTGATTGCATTGATGATAACAAAACAACAACGAGACAGATTTCAAAGATACAATCTTTCCTTGAAGATAAAGTGTTGAAGTTAAAGAAATACAAAGGAACTTGAAATCAAGCAAGTAGAATTCAAGTTAGGGGAGGATTGTTGGGCTATAAAGTTAAAGTACTGCTGGAATATCAAAGTACTGCTGGAAGTCAAAGTACTGCTAATTAAGTCAAAGTACTACTGCTCGTTGAAGGACTGTTATGCAAATTGTTTAAGGACTAATGTGTAATTCTAGAATGTTCGTATTAGATTAGATTTATAATTAGAATTACTTGTCGTTCAAGTATTGTAAACCGACTAGGGTTTTCCTTGTGCCTATAAAAGGATCCCTAGGTTGGCATTAGAGATATACGATTTTAGAGAGACAAGTTCATACGAATATTAGAAGCTTATTAGAGTATTAGTGATTAGAGTTTGTTAGGGAATCTGTGTAAAGAGCAGGTTCAAGGTTTTAATAATATTCGAAGTTGTTTATTAATTCTTCTTAGCTTTGTTGAAGTAGATTCCGCATACTTAGCAAAGTATATCAGTGTTTCACTATTAACAGTTTTGAATTTATTCAAAGTTGTTAAATCGTAGACAAGTACAAGTTAGTTTGGTTAGAGTATATCAATATTCAAAGTTGTTAAACCGTAGACAAGCTACAAGTTAGTTTGGTCAAAGTATATCGATCCAACAAGTATTCACTCCATTACCAATGTTTCCCTTAGCAGTGTTTTTATTCACACCAGTACCAATTACCCTACTAGCAGTTGGAACTGCTGGCTTAGCAGTTGTTACCTTAGGTTTCCAAACTTGGTTTTTCACCACTGCTTTCTCATAAAAAGTTCTTTTACCAGTTTTGTATGAAGGTTTAAAAACAGTTATTGGATTTTGAACTGGTGGCCTTGGGTGAATTGGTCTCATAGGTCTGACAGTCTGAACTGCTGGTCTAGCAGTTTGAACTGCTTTAGGTCCAGACCTTAAAAGAACTGATCTGGGTATCATCTTGTCATTCCTAGGAGAGTTTTAGGTCTCTCTAGACACATGCTCTTGTTTGAATACCCTCTAACATACTTATCACAAAAAGCTGCAAGATGATCAAAGCTACCACAAGAGTAACAAGCTTTCCTATAGCAAACAAAATCCTTTCCTAATTGGTGGGATTTGAGGTCATTCCAATTCCTTTGGTTACCTCTTGGCTTGTTTGTGGTTCTATACATCTCTGCATACCTAACTGTTGGTCTAAAAGGTTTGGCATTTGATCTAGGCCTAACAGTCTCAGGTTTAACCATCTTTGGAACTTTTGATTCCTCCACTTTATCACTAACAGGCTTAACCACAGCCTGATCATCCTCATCATCAGAAGTCCATTCCTCAATGGTTGGAGCATCTGAGTCCTTAGGTGAGGACCTATCAGAAGATACCTTTTCCTCAGATAGTGACTTATCACTTGCACTTACAAACACAGGTTTATCAACTACATCCTTCTTGGGTTGAGGACCATAGTTAAGCTCAGGTAATTGAAATTCAGGGAGTCCTGTATGCTCTAAGTCTATACCTTTGGGTGATGGAATTCCTCTATAGGGAGGTGGAACTGACTTATATCCTAGGCCTGACTTAGCTTTATTCTGAATCTGACTCTCAATTATCTTTTGAACACCTTTTGATGTGTATTCTAGTGTGTCTACACTCATCTGTATGTTCTCCTTAGCTTTCTTAACCTGTTCTAGCTCATGTTTTAAAACAGTAATTTCATTCTCTCTAAACATTAAGTCTCTCTTAACAATAATCATATCATCAGAAAACTTAGACTCATTATTTTGATAATGAACAATTTTCTCTTCTAACACAGCTAAAGCTCTCTTATGATTTGCTAAGCTAAAAGCAGTTTCTTTTAATTCTTTCCACTGACTCTCATATCTTGTTTTATGTGTTTCTAGTTCTTTTAAAGCTTCACAATATTTAGAACATTTTGTAACTTGTACCTCAGAATCAGAAAATGCCATGAGAGCAACCTCTGTAGATGCTTCTGCTTCCTCCTCTGCAATATAGCTCCAGTCAAATCCTAAGCCATCAATGGCAACCATGGCTTTCGAGCTTGAATCAGTAACCTCCACAACTCTTGGCTTGTTTCCATATGCTCTACTCTTTCCATCTTGTTGACTTGGCAATCTGCACTCCCTTGAGTAATGACCTTTCTTGTGGCAATTGTAGCACTCAATCTTGGACTTGTCATACCCTGCAACATCATTACTGTTTATGACAATCTTCTTGCCAGTCTTCTTCAAGAATCTCCTAGCTCTCAAACTGAGAAGAGAGAGCTGCCACTTAATATCCATCTCTTCAATGTCATCTTCATCAATCTCTTGAAGATCTGAATGAGTCAACATACTTCCATTGTGCTGAGTAGTCAGGAAAGCACAATAAGTATCATCATTCAAAAGTCCACTAGTACTGCTTGAGGTGCTAGCAGTACCAAGGTTTGTACTAGCAGTTCCAACTGCTCCACCAACTTGCACTTCTTCATCTGGACTTGAGGAACTGGGAGTTGATACAAAGGCCAAATTGCCTGAGCTTGAGCTTGAGCTTGATCTAGCAGACTTCTTAATCTCATGTTCAACTATCTTAAAGTTGCTATATAGATCCATTAAGCTCATGGAGTCTATATCAGGCTTGTTTTTCCATACTACCACATGCATAGCCCATTCAGAAGGTAGACTCCTCAGAAATTTAGAGTTGAGATCTTCCTGAGGCATCTCAATCCCTAAAACAGCCAATTGACTCACCAACTTTTGAAGCCTATTGAACATATGATCCAACGACTCATTGCTTGTTGCAGTAAAGTTCTCAAACTGATGCTTGAGAAGGGTCTTCTGGGTTTTCTTGGTGGCTTCATTCCCACCATATCTTGCAACAATAGCCTCAAAAAGAGATTTAGCACACTTAAATTTACTAAAATTCAGCAACTGATCATTGGGAATAGTCATCAGAAGCAAACTTCTAGCCTTAATATCATTCTTGTACCTTGCCTTCTCTTCATTAGTGGTTGGCTTTGTCTGCACTGTACTCTCAGATTTACCATCAACAACAGTTGTTGTTGTGACAGGTGTAAAAGAGTTTCCATCTTCAATGATCTCCCACAGTGCATAGTCTTGCACTTGGAAAAACTGCTCAATACGAAGTCTCCACATGTCGAACTCATTAGGTTTAAGCATAGGAAGCTTAGCAGCAATGTTGGTTGTGGATGGTGTTGTTTCCATGTCCATCTTTGTTCTTCTCGGATCTTCTAAATCTATGTATCAGCAACCTGTCTCTGATACCACTTGACTGGATCTACACACACTCCTTGTGTTAGATGTGATACTAAGAATTATACGTAGTCTAGCACGCGGAATTTACTAGCTAGCACTTAGAAGACCTTATGTGTTTTTTATGATTTGAATGAAACAAAGAACACAGAATAATAACCTTCAACGATTCAATATTATTAGAATAATAATACGAGTGATCTTCTATCACTAGGGTTTACAACCTTGAATCTTAATAATACGTATGAACTCTATCGTATTGTATATTGTTCGTGTATACAAAACCTTAACCTAGGCAATCCTTTTATAGACCAAGGATTCCTTTACAAGATAACTATCAATCTAATTCTATACGATATACACAATATATTTTCCATATTTATCTACTTTACATAAATCATAAACCGTCTTAACTTCTTCACTCAGCAGTCTTAACTGCTCATGTCTTCAACACTCTTCAGCAGTCTTAACTTCTTCCTTCAATAGTCCTAACTGTTACCTCCAACAGTCTTAACTACTTAAGCTTAATTTCCTAACAATGATTATACACGAGATGTTAAACGAATGAGTCGAGATGATATGGTTATATATGAGATGAGAAACGAATGAGCCGAGATGATATGGTTATACACGAGATGTTAAACAAATAAGTCAAGATGATATGATTATACATGAGATGTTAAACGAATGAGCCGAGATGATATGGTTATACACGAGATGTTAAACGAATGAGTCGAGATGATATGATTATACATGAGATGTTAAACGAATGAACCGAGATGATATGGTTATACACGAGATGTTAAACGAATGAGTCGAGATGATATGATTATATATGAGATGTTAAACGAATGAGCCGAGATGATATGTGAGGGGGTTGATCGATACACTGATAAGGTGGTTAAACCTTTGTTTCTTTGTGTATGTGATAAGTTGAGTTAATATGATTGTTGATACAAAAGTTGGGCGTTCCTTGATTCCGTACCAATTCGATCTTAATGCTTGAGACCTGCGCACTAAGAAAACAGAAAAACACCGTTAGGCTTATCGTGGGATTGTCTCCCACGATTATCCTCCGGTGTGAGAGTAAGTAATCGGTTTTAGGGTTTGTAGAAGAGTTAGGGTTTGTAAGTCGTACCTTTGTGAGGGTTGAGATGCCCTCTATATATGGACACGAAATCCTTATTGGTTTCGTGTTCCCCAATCTTCGGTCCATCCCGCGTAGGGCGGTTAGGCAATATATATCCCATAAATAGAAGATATATTATCGCAGCCATAAATAGCGTTGGGTTTGGGCCATCGTGAGCCCAAACCGTTATCGCAATAGCCCGTATCGTGACGGGCTAGAGTCCATTCATGATGGACTTAAGTATGGGCCGGGTTCGTGACCCGAATACGGATTATACGTCATCATGTCCCCCCAGTCTAGTGTGCGCAATGCGTGATTGCGGATACTAGACTAACAACTAAAAAAATATATATATTCCTCAATGCGTAGCGGGGAAGCTTTAAGTATTTCCCGCCAAAAGTAGCGAGTTAACCTAGTCCAAGTATCGTCTTCGAAAATCGTGTGTGGTGGGTGAAAAAGTGTTTTACCTTTTGAGTTCCCAACCGTACGATTAGAGCAAGTGGGGTACACATGTCGTACATCCACGAATATGTGTACCCTATATAAAGTGAAGCCGTCATTTCTCTGTGGCTACCACAGTAAAAAAAAATCATCATTCTTCGCCATTGTTAAACCTTCAAGAAACAAATCGACAAAAGCGAAGATAGTAGCGTGTGCGCCGATAATAGGTATCATGGTTCTTCAATTATCTGAGATTAGTTCGGATATATCTGAGGATGAACTTCGTCAGTTCACCTCAGACTATTATATCCCTCTCGCATTGCATCCGGTAGTTCCGGCCGCAAATGTATCAATAGCGAATTTCCCGCAAGGGAAGGTGGGGGTTTATACGCGCTTCTTAGAGTTTGCGAACCAGCGTGTTCCCATTTCCCTATTTTTGTGCGATATCTTAAACCATTATCGCTTGCACATCTCGCAACTGCACTGTATAGGTGCGGCGAAAGTAACCAATTTTGAGGTAAATTGTCGCCTGTTGGCGATTGAACCCACTGTGCATCTATTCCGCGCGTTTTACCACACGTCGTGGTTGAACGGGTGGGTCACTTTTGCTAAGCGCGCGGGGTCTCTGCAGTGTTATGCAAAGAAATTAGAAGCACTAAGGGTATGGAGGGAAAAAAATTTCTGGATTGATAGTGCATTTTTTCCCTGGGTATTTGAGTTTTATACTCAAGAATCGTTGCCGAGAGATGAGCGCCCAGACCCCGGATTGTATAATGTGGCAGATGCGGAGACGATAAACACCAATCGCATACCTATTGAACCGTATCCAGAAGATTTTCTGGTGCACATGGGCATCAGTCACAACTACTTTGGTAGTCCGGAAGAGGTGCCAACATTCTTGGATGAAGACGGCCGGGGTGGGTGCTTGTCTCTTTCTTCCTCTTCACTTGGTAGTTGTAAGCATTCTTCCCTTTGTAGTTTTACTAACGCATTTGCTATTTGTTTGTTGCTTTGTTGCGCAGAGATGGACTTGTTTGATGTTGTTCGCTTGGCGAAGCCTACAAAGGTGATCGTAGGGGTGCGCCCCTTGAGAGATGAGGAGCAGCCATTGCTTCAGGCTACTGCAGGGCGCACAATGGTGATTGCGCAAGAGGAGACAGAGGAGACAGAGGGGATAGGGGAGGTTCCCGCAGGTGTCACCATGGCAACTCCTCTGCGTAGCTTTCCCTCTGCTGAGTCACAGATCCCTGTTGAGTTGTTGCATGTAGACTCATCAAGTAGTGCTATGGACGAGTCTGGAGATGAAGGCTTGGTGCGGAAACGCAAGAGGGCGTCTGGTGATGATGGCGCAGGGACATCAAGTAAGCGCCCTACGCTTATTGTCGAGCGGCCTGCCGAAGAGGATGCGTCATCGCATAAGACTCCTCCCCCCACGTAAGCATTTGTGTCTTTAGATCTTCAGTCCTCTATTACGCCATTAGTATTATAGAGTAACTTTGTTATTTGCGTGTAGGGCTGAGACTGCTGTTGATGATGATGCGCATGTGGAGAGTTCGCCTCCCAAGACTGATGTTGGTGATTTTGGGCCTGAGAGTCCAGTGGATGAAGAAAAATCTGTCGGGGATGCGCCAAGGAGTAGCCTTCTTGAGGAGTTGGCATTGTCTGCTGCGCACCAGGCTTTATTGGTGGCGCGGCTACAGGCTGAGTATGCTGGTGAGAGCAGCCTGGTTGCTCAAAGGGATAAGGAAATTAAGCTTCTAAGGGCGCAGTTGGCTGAGGCGCAGGCTGAATTGAGAGCATCCGCTATGTATGACCAGAAGGTTGCTGATGAGAAGATGTTGCTCATGTCTGATCTGGCTAAAGAGTGCACTGGAGCGAAAGAGTACAAGGCCTCCTGCCTGTGGGCCATGAGATATATGGAGCTGAATAAGGGGAAGCTCATGTCTGATTTGGATGCGTTCCGCAAGGCTGTAGAGAGCTTGCTGGAGAATCAGGAGGGCAAACTGCGCAAACTCAGCATTGAGTATGGTGAGGAGTTGTATCCTCATTTGGTGTCGACTATAGCTGAGCGCAGGTGGCTTATCAGCCATGGTTTGCGTCTGGCCGCCATGACCACGCTGGAGTCTCGAGAGGTTAAGGAGTCCTTCGAGAATGTGGTTCAATGTGCCCTAGCGCGTGGTAGGGCGGAAGCGGTAGAGGAACTGTGCGCATCCAAGGTTTTGGTGATGTCTCCCTCAGAAGTGCCTGGTTATAATGAGAATGCTTATGGCGAGCTTGTTTCTGCTATGGAGAAGTTAAAACTTTTTGAGCTTCCTCATATAGCGAAGCTGAAGCGGGACCAGGACTTCCCTATTAGTGTGATTATGGAGGGTTTGACCTTGGCTAGACATTCATCCGCGAATGCTGAGGAGCAGCTTGATTATTTTTTGAAGCCGAATGTGTCTCAGCTACAGGTGCCCATTTTCGCTCGCCCTCGTGACATCCTAAACCCTTTTGCTCTTGAGAAAGAGATTCCATTGAAGACATCTTTGGAAGCTCACGAGATGAGACTTGCCAAGAAGAGGGGTCAGAAGGGGAAGGCTATCCTGTGTGGTCTTGGCGCAACCCATATTCCTAGATCTGATGGGGTGCCTGTTAGCGTACCAACAGTGGCGCCCAGGGATGCTGAGTTGTTGCAGCTGCTTACAGATGCTGGTCATGTGGCGCACCAGGCAGGTAGCTCAGGGCTAAGGCGTACTCGTAGCATGTCTTGGTAGTTTTTGTGTAGTGGTATTTTGTTATATGTCTACTTTTTCCTTGTACATATGCTTGTTGGATGTGTACTTTTAATGAACTTGTTATAACGAAGCGTTGGTTTTGAATAATACCATTGTATGCATAGTATATCAAATTTGGCTATGGTTATAACGTTTGTACTTAGTTATTTTATTTTTGCATAAAAGATGTCTAAGAGTCAAATCGCTTGTATAAACACATTTGAAGAGGGTTTACAAGGATTCATAATCACTTATACTTATCTTGTATGAAAATTATGACATAGTCGTGTATGACATGGTTGTATATAACATAATTGTGTATGAAATTTACAAGTTGTTGTGTACCCATCATGGGGTGCACAAGTGTATGGATTGCAGCGTGCTACTATGACCATACTAAGGGGTTAGTTGTCTTAACTCCTAATTTGTTAAACGCGCACAGTGTGCATTGATGTGTACCCGTCGTGGGGTACGCATAGAACTTACTCCAACGTCTTGAGAATAAGGTGTTTAACAAGGATGCGTGATCCGGTGTTGATGGGTTTGCATCCCTCTTACTCAACGAGTCATTTGTTAGGTTTACTCATCCTTTTACCATCGTGGGTTTTTAATTAGTGCATGCACGCCATGTAGGCAAAAGATAATATAATAAACAATATTGAGACATAAATTAAATGTAAGCAATAAAGTAAAGTGTGTCACGGAGTTAGCTAGAAACCGCAACATTTTATTAATACTTGCAAGTTTTTGTAAAAAGATAAAAAACATTTGTCTAAATGAAACAAAGAATGTAAATACATGGATATTTATTTGGCACTTACTAAAGTGCGTGTGTGTCCATGCATTGGGTCGTAACCTTTCCTAAAGATAGCATCTCTTGAGATTGCAGATATTCCATGTGCGTTGTAGCTCACGGCCTTCCATGTCGCGCAGCTTGTACGCGCCTTGTCCTAGTGCTTCAATGACCTCATAGGGTCCTTCCCACTTTGGTCCAAGTTTACCTGTGTCTTCTGCGTGGCTTGCATCATTAGCGCGGTACACAAAGTCGCCAGGTCTGAATGAGGTGCTTCGAACTTTAGCATCGTAGTATCCCTTCATCTTTGACTTGGTTTTTGCCTCCCGTATGGCTGCGCGCTCACGCCTTTCCTCCAGTAGGTCCAAATCTATCCGTCGTTCGTCGTCATTGGTCGCGACATTAACTTCCGCGGTGCGGATAGTTGGCATCCCAATTTCAGCTGGTATGACAGCTTCTGTCCCGTAGACAAGGGAAAAAGGAGTCTCTCCATTACTAACCTTGATTGTTGTGCGGTGCGCCCATAAGACATGTGTCAGTTCGTCCACCCATCTTCCTTTGTGTTTGTCCAGACGCGCTTTAATCCCTTCGCCTAAACTGCGATTTGCGCGCTCAACTAAGCCATTGGTTTGTGGGTGTTTTACTGATGCGAAGTGTTGTGTGATATGCAACTCTGCGCACCAGTCTTTGAATGGGTTATCGCGGAATTGTTTTCCATTGTCCGAAACAATCTCCCCAGGTAGTCCAAAGCGGCATACAATATTTTCCCAAACAAAGCGTTTTACTTGATTACCTGTGATCGTCGCTACTGCCTTTGCTTCAATCCATTTAGTGAAGTAGTCTATTGCAACGATAAGGAATTTAAGTCCTCCTGCTGCGACAGGGAAGGGACCTGCGATGTCGATACCCCACTTATAGAATGGCCATGGAGAAGTGATAGGTGTTAGCTCTTGTTGTGGTCTGCGCGGGATGGGTCTATGAACTTGGCAGTCATTGCATTTCTTTATCACATCGCGCGCATCACGGTGCATAGTAGGCCAATAGTATCCTGAGCGCAATGCTCGCGCTACGACGAACCGTGGTCCTGAATGCATACTGCATGAACCAGCGTGGATCTCTCGGAGTACGTAATCTGCCTGAAGAGGTCAAACGCATCGAAGCCATGGTTGTAGGAATGAGCGTCGATATAGGATACCATCTCTAAGTTCGAACCTCTACGCTGCGCGCCGGATCCGTCTAGCGTCCTTCTGCTCAGCGGGCAAGTTACCCTTGCTTATAAAGTCGATAATAGGAGTCATCCATGTAGGATTCTCTTCCTCTATTACCGTGGATATCTCCATCTCCGAGATGGATTTATTCTTTAGGATCTCCACTAAAACTTGTTTTGACAGGTGCGCGAAGCTGGTGGATGCGATCTTACTTAGTGCATCCGCTTTTTTATTCTCGCCTCTAGGAATTTGCTTAATTGTAAACCTGTCGAAGCCTTGTATTAGCGATTTGGTTTTGTCGAGGTATTGGACCATGTTATCCTCTTTAGCCACATACTCGCCCAACACATGGTTGGCTACCAATCGGGAGTCCACGTTTGCTTCTAGGTTACGTACACCCATTCGGTTTGCAATGCGTAATCCAGCGATTAGGGCTTCATATTCTGCCTCGTTGTTCGTGGTTGTGAATTCAAAACGCAGTGCGTAAGTGAATTCCATTCCTTCTGGATTAGTGAGGATAAGGCCAGCGCCTGATCCATCCACGCATGAAGATCCATCTATGAACAAGACCCATGGTTCTTGTAATTCTACCTTGCTCGGTGGGGATGCGTCATCGGTATCTGGTTTTTCGATGATGAAGTCTGCTAGTATTTTCCCTTTAACCGCAGTGCGGGGCCTGTAAGAGATGTTATACTCTCCTAATAGCACACTCTATTTTTGTAATCGGCCCGATGCGTCAGGTTTAGAGATAACTTGTTTGATAGGTTGGTCAGTAATTACTGCTATTGGGTGCGCTTGAAAGTATCGGCGCAGTCTTTTGGCAGCAAATACTAACGCCAAAACCAACTTCTCCATTGAGCTGTAGTTGATCTCTGTCTTTTTGAGTGCCTTACTTACAAAATACACTGGTGTTTGTACAGAATTCCTATCCGTCAGCAGCACTGCGCTGATCGCTCCCTGGGTGGCGGATAAGTAGATGATTAACTCCTCCCCTGGTCGGGGTGCGACTAGCTTAGGAAGCGCTGCTATATGTTGCTTAAGCTTGGTGAAAGCTTCTTCCGCTTCCGCAGTCCACCGGAAGTCTCCCTTTTTAGTGCACTTCTTGAGTGTTTTGAATAAAGGAAGTGACTTATCTGCTGATTTGGACAGGAATCTGTTCAAACCGGCTAGCTTTCCATTTAGAGATTGAACTTCTTTCAACGTGCGCGGTGAAGGAAGTTGGAGGACAGCGTCTGTCTTTTCTGGGCATGGCTTAATGCCATCTGGTTCTATCAGATATCCCAAGAACATTCCTTCTGTAGCACCGAAAGTGCACTTCTTGGGATTTAACTTCATGTTGATCGCCCGTAGCATTCTAAATGTTTCTTCTATATCGCGCACCACTTCGTCCTCAGTATGGCTCTTTATGACAAGATCATCCACATAAACTTCTAAGTTACGGCCCACTTGCTTTTCAAATGCATTATCTACCAATCGCTGGTAGGTGGCGCCCGCGTTCTTCAGACCAAAAGGCATCTTTGTGTAACAGTAGACCCCTTGGCTTGTGTGGAAAGCTGTTTTTTCCTCGTCTTCCTTGGCCATTTGGATTTGGTGGTACCCTTTGTATGCGTCCAAGAAACACTTAAAGGGATATCCACACAACGATTCCACTTTCCAGTCACTCTCTAGTAGTGGGTAGCAGTCCTGTGGACATGCTTTATTAAGGTCAGTGAAGTCCACACACATTCGCCAACTGCCATCGCTCTTTTTGACCATCACTGGATTGGAGAGCCAATCGTGGTAATAGACTTCCCGCATGATGACAGCGTCCACAAGTTTGTGTACTTCTTCTAGTATGGCTTTTGCGCGCTCTGGAGCCTGGCCGCGCTTTTTCTGCCTTACTGGTGAATATCCTTGTCGGATTTGTAACTTGTGTTCTGCTATCGATCGTGGTACGCCAGTCATGTGTTTTGGTTCCCAGGCAAAGATATCCAGATTCCTCTGTAAGAGTGTGCACACAGCTGCTCTGCCTTTGTCAGACAGCGATCCTCCGATTGATACTTCTTGCTCTGGGTAATCAGGGTGAATTGCGACCTTCAAATTTGGAACTTTAGCTGCGCTCTGTTCTGGGACGTGCATCGTCTCACATGTAATCGTGTTACATTCTTCTGGTGGCGCAGCGTTGTTGTAAATGGTGACAATGCCACCTTCTACTGGGAATTTGAGCATCCCATGCGCTGTGGATGGTACCGCGCGCAACGCTGAGATTCCTGACCTTCCAATGATGCCATTGTATGGCGAAGGGGATTTGATCACCATAAAGTTCATCCAGGCTGTCGTGGAGTGTTCCTTGTTACCGACAGCAACTAGTAAGCACAGTTGCCCCATAGGCCATATCTTCTCTCCTGTAAAGCCAGTAAGTGGAGTCGTGGCTGGACGTAACTGTCTTTGTATCTCAGGACGCAATCTCTTGAAGCAATGTTCATACATTATATCCGCTGATGCGCCCCCATCGACATACATGCGGTGGATGTCGTGACCCCTCACATTTATTTCAATGGTAAGTGGTTCTGCCACTGCGTTGTCCGCAGTCAAGGTGGGGAAGGAGATTTTGCTTTCATGAGAGAATTTCTGGCTCACTTTTTGCCTAATCTTTCGCTGCCATGATTGTATCATGAAGATAGTATCAGCTTTTTCCTTAGGCGCTTCCTTCTTGGCTCCGGTTCTCTGCTTGTCTTTCCCCTCCTTAATATTTTTAACGAGGTGGTCCAACCTGCCTTCTTTCACTAGTTTCTCGATTAGTTGGCGTAACTGGACACATTCATTAGTGGTATGGCCCTTCTGTGCATGATACTCGCAGTATCCATTCCCTACGCGCCGATCCTCAGGGGTGCGCATAGGTGGGGGTCTTGGAAAGTTTCGCACCTTCCGTCGTGAATATCTCCTTTGGAGTTTTTGTTAATGGGGTGTACTTGTCGTTTCCCCTTCCGCTTCCTTAGTTGCGATAACTTTTGTTACGATTGCCACTCTGGTCATTGGATTGTCTCCTTGACTCTTCTTGTGACCTATGGTTCGAGTAGCCTTTCTTGCTATCCGCAGCGGCTGCTTCTCCTTGGACGAAGGACCTTGTGCGCTTCATGAGTTCGTCAAAAGTTAGGGGAACCTTATCATTTAACTTTTTTATCAAATCTGGGTTATTGATTGCATTCATAAAACCCGATATTTTTAGTATCTCTGGGCACGCCTTGACTTGCATGCATTCGTCCTTAAAGCGTTCCATGAAAGCGCTTGTGGATTCCCCTTGTCGCTGTTTAACCCTAGCGAGTTCGACAGGGTTTTTGGCGCACTTCTTCCTTTGAGTAAAGTTTAAACGAAACGCCTTGCGCAACTCTTCAAACCCACCGATGCTTCTGCGTGGAAGCTTACTAAACCAGTTGCGCGCATTCCCTACTAATGTAGAGTTGAACATATGGCACCACACAGGTTGTGGCCAATTTTCGATAGTGGCTGCTGATTCGAAAATTTTTAGGTGATCATCAGGATCACCTGTCCCATCATATGTTTTGACGTTAGCAGGCATGCGCCTTTTCTTATTCTCTGAAAAATCGCTGATGCGCCTAGTAAACGCATCAACTTTTTGGCGACGCCAGGGAAGAGACATGTCTTCGTCTTCCTGGTCGCGGTATTTTCCTCTTGATTTCCAGTGTCCAGTTTCTTTGTCCTCGTTGTCCGAGGAATCACTTGAAGATGAGCGTACTCTTTTGCGACGCTTGCGTCGACTATCATCAGAATCTGAGCTTGCTCCTCTGTGGCGCTTGCGCCGACTATCCTCAGAATCGGAGCTTGATGGGCTTTCACTTGGGGAGCACCGTCGCCCAAGCCTATCCTGAATTCTGCGACTGTCAAGCCTAGCATGGACATTGGCGCGCCGTTCCCCATCTTCATGCTCCTCCAAATGCTGAAAGTCGGCTGCTTCATCATCCACAACCTTCCTTCCAATCCTGGTAAACACTGGTTGTCTGCGGTTATCCTTCTCGCGTCTTTCCTTTCGGTAACGCGGTGGGGATGCTTCGTACTCAGGGTCGAAGTTGAGTCTGGCGTGCAGACTTTGGGTTGACCTCTTCTTTGCCTCCTCTTGCATGAGCGCAGCCAAGGCTTCGTAATTTTGAGATACGAAGTCACTTGGCGCTAGTTCAGGCGTGACTCCTTCTAGCGCGATGGAGTCCGTTTCCAAAACAAGATCCTTGTTTCGGATAGGCGCATTTGGTGGCTCAGAGAAGTTCACTTCTGGCATGGCAAGGGGAGTGCGCTGTGGGTCTACCGCGCTAGTACTTGTTGTAGTAGCATTGGTAGTCATAGTGGGCGGTTCTACTGGAGTAAGGAGCAGGTCTGAGTACGCTCCAAAGCTTCTAGGCACACTGGTTGTTCCAGAGGTCTGCTTGGAGGCCGCATCAGTTTGCTGTTTCTTCCCTAGTAAATCGTCATGCGTTTTCTTCGCATGCGGAGTCCGCTCCTTTCCGTGCTTCGTCATTCTAGTTCTTAGCAAAGCTCTTAGTGTAGGGTCCCACGGATGGCGCCACTTGTTGATACAAAATTTGGGCGTTCCTTGATTCCGTACCAATTCGATCTTAATGCTTGAGACCTGCGCACTAAGAAAACAGAAAAACACCGTTAGGCTTATCGTGGGATTGTCTCCCACGATTATCCTCCGGCGTGAGAGTAAGTAATCGGTTTTAGGGTTTGTAGAAGAGTTAGGGTTTGTAAGTCGTACCTTTGTGAGGGTTGAGATGCCCTCTATATATGGACACGAAATCCTTATTGGTTTCGTGTTCCCTAATCTTCGGTCCATCCCGCGTAGGGCGGTTAGGCAATATATATCCCATAAATAGAAGATATATTATCGCAGCCATAAATAGCGTTGGGTTTGGGCCATCGTGAGCCCAAACCGTTATCGCAATAGCCCGTATCGTGACGGGCTAGAGTCCATTCATGATGGACTTAAGTATGGGCCGGGTTCGTGACCCGAATGCGGACTATACGTCATCAATGATCAAGTACGCGGAATTTACTTAATCACACTTAGAAGGTTATTTGTGTTATGGAAATGGAACAGTTATGCTTGTGAATATAGAACAAAGAACATGCAATGTTATCACCAAACGGTTCAATATTATTCAAGATAATACGAGTGATCTTCAATATCACTAGGGTTACAAAGACCTTGAATCTTATGTTTTCTATGACTTGTGATATTTGTTCTATGTTCTTAAGAGTTATTTTCTAAAACACTTAATAATTTCCACACTATTATGTCACATACACATATCTAGCCTAAGATCTTTCTTTTATAACACAAGAAAGATCTTTACAATATTGTCAAGTCTTATCGAACGCATGCTTTGAGAGTGTCAGTCATTAAGATACAACATGTATCTATGTTTACAACTTGTTCTGTGAATATAACATAATGACTGATCACATGGGGTAAGATATTATCTACCGTGTATTGTTGACTTTAATACACATAATATCTTTTCATACTTATCCACTCAGCAGCAGAATCTTTCAATAGTTATCCTCTTAGCAGTAGAAAGTTAAAGTTAGCAGCAGAATCATTCAGCAACAGAATCTTAACGTTAGCAGCAGAATTGTTAACGCTAGCAGCAGAATCAAATGCTCTAGCAGTAGAATGATACTTAGAGTATTTCTTTGAGCAGAACCCGATATTAAACTTCTTGAATATTTAATTCCCAACAATATGGTTATACACGAGATGTTAAATGAATGAGTCGAGTTGATATGGTTATACATGAGATGTTAAACGAATGAGCTGAGATGATATGGTTATACACGAGATGTTAAATGAATGAGCCGAGATGATATGATTATACATGAGATGTTAAACGAATGAGCCGAGATGATATGGTTATACATGAGATGTTAAACGAATGAGTCGAGATGATATGATTATACATGAGATGTTAAACGAATGAGTCGAGATGATATGATTATACACGAGATGTTAAACGAATGAGTCGAGATGATATGATTATACATGATATGTTAAACGAATGTGTCGAGATGATATGGTTATACACGAGATGTTAAACGAATGTGTCGAGATTCTATGGTTATACACGAGATGTTAAACGAATGAGTCGAGATGATATGAATATACATGAGTGTGTAGGGCCCTCAACACACTTACCCCATCAATATTATCTATCTGTTTACTGTGACATTTCCACCAAAATTTCCTACCAAAATATTGGCGCCAACACTTCCCACCAAAATATTGGTGCCAAAACTTCCCACCAAAAGCTAGCAGATCTTCTATATCCTCACAAACACATTATATACACTCTTATACTCAAAACCACTCAACCTAACAACCTCTTATCTTCACACCAATTTTAAAACCTGAGATGCAGCGATATAATCCTTTTATGTGCTCTTGTGAAACAGAAAATGTAAAACTAAGAAAATCACATAAAAAAGATACATTTGGATGGGAATATTATGCATGTCCTCTTTCGCAGGTGAACAATCATACATTTCTTATTTATGTAAATATACAAACAATCATAACATTTCCTTATTTATGTAATAGCCAAGAGAAAAAGATCATGGATGTGAATATTTTATGTGGAAGAGTGAATTTGATGATCGGTTACGAGTAATCTCTTCTGCTTCAACATCTCAAGGTGATGGATCTGCACCAACAGAGTGCTCAGACTGTAATGCCAAAGATCTTAGGATAAACATGCTGGAATCACAAAAACAGGTGCAAGAGACAAGAGTAAGGATGCTGGAGGCAAGACTTGAAATGGCAATGAATCCCGACGACCACGACCACGCATGTCAGTCGGCTGCAATACTCCGTGAGCTGTTAGGTGACATGGAAAATCTTCATATGTAGTGTTGTTGTTGTTGTTTGTGTTATTGTTGTTGTTTAATAAAATGTTGTTGTTGTTGTGAAAACTTAAGTATTTTACGAGGCTTCTTTAACAGCCATCGTGCAGCTTCGTTAGCGGCGGTGATCTACCTATCTTTTGTTGACCAGGTTCTAAGTTAACCAAATTATGGTGTCCAAACACCCCTTCAAACAACAGGGTATTTCGAATATACAATTTTCCAACACTAAATTACATATGCATAAAGAATGGAACTGAAGGAACAATATCACAATTAACAAACACGAAGGCAAACTTTTTATTTAAAACACGCAAGAGTTCTCAACCACATACATTTCATACAATCTCAAACGAAACAACTTGACAAGCAAACGAAACAGATCAAACGAAACAACTCAAACGAAAAAACTCGACAAGCAAACGAAACAACTCGACAAGCAAACGAAACACACGACATAGACCATAAAAACCATCGCCCATTCATTTTTTTTTGCTACTACTTCCCATTTTGCTAGAACCTGCACCATCTTTTCCCTTCCTTGCCTTGATGAAATGTTCAAACGTAGCTTCAAGATTTGTTATCCTATTTCCCAGATCACCAAGTTTGGTTTCCGACGTGCTTTCTCCTCCAACATCATCAGCTTGAGCGTCCAACATCTCTCTGTAGTATGGCTTTTTCCTCAACCATTCCAAAATATGGTCTCTCATCCACCGGCTAATGTTCTTATAAGAACCATATTTATCATAAGTTTCGTAGCCATATGTATTAAGAACTTCATTAAAGAGATACATCGACGATAAAACCTTTGACCACTCCTCTTCCAGCGTGTAACCAGTCATTGTTATGTGTGTTTTGTAGGAATTGACGATTTGGTTATTTATGTTTTGCCGACTTGAGGATGATCGGTTAGGTTGTATATAAGTAAAACTTTGGCGGGATAAATTGGCGCCAACACTTTTGGCGCGGACATGTCCCCGTGAAAAGCTATTATCATTAGCAGAAACTTTTGGCGGGATAAAGTAATTGCTAGGAGGGAAAACTGGATACTACTTTCGGCGGGGACATGTCCCCGCCAAAAGGTCAGGTATGCGATTTCTCAGGTGGAGTATCAGTTCCAGTGACGACATCGGAAGTTGGATTGCCACGTGGCGGATTTCGATTGGATGCTGGTTTATCGTTTGACGGTTTATGAAAGAATGAGAGTATTGATTGTTGGCGCTTCATTTTTGTGAGATGATTATTTTGGGGGAAAGTTGAAATGGTAAAGTGTGTGTTTACTTTTTATGTTGAGAATTTTGGCGGGAATGTTTTTTATTTTTAAGCACGGATTCTCATTTTTAAATAATTTTAAATAAATTTTAATAATTTTAAATCATTTTTAATTAATTTAAATAAATTTTAATAATTTCAAATCATTTATAAATAATTTTTTTAAATATCCCACTTGTCCCCGCCAAAAGGTCGAAATCTGTTCAAAAAGATTTGGTGGGATAAAGTAAATGCGAGGAGGGAAAACTGAAAAAATTAGTGAAATCTTTTAGCAGGGACATGTCCTTGCCAAAAGATTGAAATCTGTTCAAAAACATTCCGCGGGGACATGTCCTCGCCAAAAGTGTTGGAGGGAAAAAAACGCGGGAACAATTAGTAAGCTATAACTTTGGTCAAAATTTTGTGAAAATCATATAGACTGTCCCCGCCAAAAGTTTGCGTTGAAAATTTACTAAACGTTCAGCCAATTTGTGTGCCAGGTCAGCATGTTTTTTGTCGTTTATCGACTTTCGGCGGGGACAAGGGTGTCCCCGCCAAAAGCATCCTCGCCCGTCCACCTGATTGTTGTAGTGTTATGAGATCGACCCTGGTCTTAGACATTGACAGATGGGGTTTTGAACTTTGTACGGAATCAAACAAGTTATCTTTTTATTTTATCACAAGTAGTTTTTGCACTAAGAACTACTCCTTCCATCCCAAAATTATTGTCTCCCGACAAAAAACACACAGTTTAAGATAACATAATCATTACTGCATTCTCTCTCTTACTTTTTTGCAAAAATGTCACTTTTACCCTTATGGAATTAATTAAATATTTGAATGATGTTTGTAATTTTTAGTAACATTAGGTGCAATATGGTAAACTTGCTACATTCTTCACAACTATATTTGGAAGGGGATAATAATTTTGGGACAACCCAAAATGAAAAGAGGGACTATTAATTTGGGACGGAGGGAGTACTATTGGCGCAACTGAATCTCCTTGATTTGATTTGAAAGCATTCCTTACGCTCTATGTCATTAGTACAATACTACTAATGTTATTTCTCAAGGGTTGGGTTATATTAACGGTGGCTAGTTTTTTAGTTTAACCCTCTCTAGTAACTAGGAGGTACTTTTTTTAGTTTTTTAGTTTACTTTTAGTGTTTTGTCGTTTTGCTGTTTTTTTTTTTTTTTTTTTTTTTTTTTTTTTTTTTTTTTTTTTTTTTTAAATAGAAAGGTATAATAATGTATTGTATATGTATAATGTTTTGTATATTTGTGTTAAATAAAAGATCATGGAGCCTTGCACCCGACTGACAAGCGTGATCCTCAGGATTCCTTGCCAATTCTAACTCCATCTCCAGCGTCTTTATTCTTGTCTTCAACAGCTTGATCTCATTATCTTTAGCAACGCAGTTTGAGCACTGCGTTGAAGATGAGGCTTGATTAAAGTACTTGTTTTCAAAATCATCTTTCCACATGAAGTATCGACACCCATAGTTTTTTGTACCTCGCTGTTACATGTTAAGAAAATTATAAGAAATGTATTTTTAACAGACAAATTATTTACATGACTGAGCAAAACGTATGATTATTTACCACTGAAAGAGGACATGCATAATACGGTCGCCCACGGCTACCTTCTTTCCCGGATTTCCGTTCTATAATGAATCCTCTATCACATCGACACCAGAAAGGATTTCTTCGTTCCACCTGGCCAAAGAATTTGCATAATAATTTACAACATCAATCAATAATGTTATTATTAATTTAAATAAATTTTCAATCATTTACTATATAATAAAAACAGTTATTTTACATGTTTTGGTTTTCCGTTTTCCACTACCGTGAGGTTCATAGTTCCCACCCTTTTTACACTTATAATTGACTTCGTACATCTGACCATTTTCTGATTTGGTTCTATGTTTAACAATGACAAAACCGAGCTCCCGAGCTATATTTTGCACCCACTCAGTTACTTCCTCATGAGAACCGAAAACCTGAAAATACATAACAAATTTTATAACATATATTTTTTTAACTACTCCCTCCGTCTCAATTTATTTGTCCATATTTCCTTTTATGGATGTCTCAAATTAATTGTCCACTTTTCTTATTTAGTAAAAACTAGAGAATCTAGTGGATGAATATTCCATTTTAGTGGTTGAAAATTAAAGTGGCCCCACTTTTATTAAACTTTGTGTTTTCTCTCTCCTGACAAATAAATTGAGACGGAGGAAGTAATACTTTTATAACTATTTTTTTTAACAAAATATATTTAACATTTTACAAAAATTACAACTTTTACATTTTTACATTTTTAAAACTTACAAATTTAGTTTTTATTACAACTACATTTTTACATTTTTAAAACTTTTATTTAACTTTTACTACAACTTTTGTAATTTTTTTACAACATATACATTTTTTTTTAAACTTACATAACAAAACTTACAAAATACATTTTTAACATTTACAGCAAATAAAAAAAATATATAATAAGAGAGAAAACGCGTTTTTTCCACTCAGTTACGTACGCTTATCTCTCTCTCTCTTATCACAATCTCACATACACACACACACACACAACTCTCTCTCTCTCTCTCTCTCTCTCTCTCTCTCTCTTCTCTATTTTAGATCTAAAAACTTTTTTAGATCTAAAATCACTCAGATTTTATGGTGAGTGGTGATCTGGTATGTGATATGTGATGGATTTTGGTGAGTGCTACGTGATTATCTGATTCTGGGTTGGAAAAATTAGGGGGTTTTGGGTTTTTTGGTTCTGTGGTGGGTGATTATGTGATTATTTGTAAGCTGTGTTGTTTAATTTACCAGATCTATAAAAAAATTGTGGTTCGCCTAATTTTTAAAAATTAGGGTTTCTAAAAAATTAGGGGGTTTTGGGTTTTTTGGTTCTGTGGTGCAATCTGCTTGTGTGCAATCTGCACTTGGACAAAAAAAATTTTCAAAAAAGGCGATGACGAATGGTTTTATAACCGAAAGGATGGCAAAGTGATATTTTTATCACTTTGCAACCTTCATATCCGAGCCTAACACTTTTTTATCACTTGTGCAAATGGTTTTCTAAATCGGCGATGATGATTACGTGATAATCTGAGCCTTTGTGCAATCTGCTTGTGTGCTAAATGCTTGTGTGCAATCTGCTTGTGTGCTTATGCACTTGGAAATAAAAAAAAAAAAAAACTTGGACTGCTTTTGTGCTAATGCAATCTGCTTGTGTTCTAAATCGGCGATGATGATTACGTGTTAATCTGAGCCTGTGTGCAATCTGCTTGTGTGCTTATGCACTTGGACAAAAATAAAACTTGGACTGCTTTGCTTATGCACTTGGACAAAAATAATACTTAGGACAAAAAAAAAGTTAATGTGGGACAAAAAAAAAAAAAAAAAAAAAAAAAAAAAAAAAAAAAAAAAATCTGCAAAAGTGGCTGAAAAAGTACCCCTACCCACTAGGGAGGGTTTGCAGAAATGGGGGTAGACCCCGTTTATATATACAACCCATGTTACAAAACCCTATGAAGCAGACATATTATTAATTTAAATAACATATAATACATATTTAAAAGTTAATTAGATTATGACTTTGAGGACACACTTAGAAAAGTACTCCCGCTTTAGACGAAACAAGCACATATATGCATGATTGCACAAAAAATAGTTTAATGTCACATTGATGTTATGTGGAGATGCCCTCATGCACAATGATTTGCACTTGTTAAGAAAAAAGTTAATGTCACATTCGTGTTAATGTCACGTTTAATTTCCAATAGATATAAATCAGACCAGAACAAGGCCTGTCAAACCTCGCGACACGTAAGAAAAATATGTTAATTTCTCAAGTCAAGGCAACTTGTTTGACTTTTCTACTAAATATTAACTGGATTCAATAACTCACTGTGGAATTCCTATTCTACAAGTTTTTGGTTTAGTCAATAATGTAGTATCAGATTTATAGTAGTAAAGTCTTCTTGTACATTGAATTTGCACCCGACTCCTGTACAAAATGTTTTGAAGTTTTCTTCAGTGCGTATGTACCTACTATTCTTCCGCAAAATAGCAATTTTTGTTTGTCGGGCGGTCCCAAGTAGAAAACTTGGAAAGTAATTTCTACAAGGAACATTTTGGGTGGTAGACCTTATAAGTCCCTTTTAAAGGGAACATCTTAGGATTATTTTCTAACTTTTCTTTTGAACCATTCGGATTTGAGACTCCATTTAGATGATATGAGGTACTATTTTTATGACATGTGACTATTTTACAATCCCTTTTTGCAACTAGACAATTTCATGTGACTTGACTTTGGTTTTGTTTGTTCTGTTCGTGTGACAATTATCATGTACGTGTGGTCAAGGACGGAACTTCATTGGGGCAGGGAGGGGTTATGCCCCCCTCAAAACTTTGTATCATTAAGACAGTATCTATGTACTATTAACGTATTAGGGTATAAGGAGTCATGTAGTGGTATATTTCAACCCTCCCAAATTCCACCAATAACATCTCTCCAACTCATTTTACCCTTCCAACCCTTTCAACAAACCCTCCCAACTTAATTCTTAGGCATTCATCACTTTTTCAACCCTCCCAATTTTTTTATTTTTATTTTTTTTTTCATTTAATTTAATCAAACATTTATAATAAAAAACTTAAACATTTCATTAAAATAAACTAAAAAAAAAACTACATAAACGACATAAACATTACATAAACCTAAACATAATTAAAAAAACTACATAAACGACATCATTAAAAAATAAAATATGAAGAAGAGGAGGAAGATGAATCCATTTTGCTCCCCGTTGACGAGTCGAAAAGAGAAGGCGGATCACAATATGAAGAAGAGGAGGAAGATGAATCCATTTTGTGATAAAAGTGATGTATTTGGGGTGAAGATTTTAGTTGTTTGTGGTTAAATATGTGAAAGAAATGGGTTTATAAAGAAGGAAAAAAAATTTTTTTTTTTTTTAGCCGTTGCTAAATATTTGAATGCGGGAGCGTTTTGGAGATTTTTTGACCGTTCAACGGTCTTGTTTTGGAACAAACAATTGAAGCAGCAGCTGGTAGGTAAGCCAGCACAAACGAACCCGTTGGGTAGCCCGCTTGGTCGGCGGCGGTGTTTCCCAACGAGTTGCTCCAGCCAGTATTCAACCAGTGTAACACTCCGTAGGCCCTTATAATTAGAAAAGCAACACCGGTACTTGTATTTATCAACAAAAGAAAGTACAGCAGCTATACAAAACATTAATGAACTTCCTGTCAGGTATAGAACATAGTAAATAAAGAAACAAAAGTACAACTATGTAAGAATAAAAACTCTTTAAACAAAGGATTGAGATCCTCTCATGTTCCATTTGAACATGAGAGGTAATGTTGAAGTTTATGTGAGAGAATAAAAATTGGTAAATTAATTATTGTGGGACCATTAGATTATAAATTAATCATTGTGGAGAAAAAGTAACTAACATAATCTCTCATGTTCAAATGGAACATGAGAGGATCTCAATCCTTAAACAAATAAATTAATGTAAAATGGTTGTCTTAAACTGTATATGCTTTACTATTATATTGGGTAATGCTTTAAGCAACTAGTTTCAAGTTCTGAAAGAAAAAATAATTTTACGCTCTAACGATTTTGGCCCCCCAACGAAAACGTTCAAGTTCTGTCACTGCGTGTGGTTAGATACATAGACATTGTTATCGCTTCATTCATGTCCTCCAATTCGTGTCTTCCAAGAAAGTACACAAGACCTTGAGGCTTTGTGTATATATGTGATCGTGCTTATATCTTACTTCGACATATGAAAGTATTTTTCCATCCAAGATTAAAACCTTTTTACTTGTTTTGGAAAAGGGCACACATAACGACTGGCTTGGGTTTGAAGAAAACGAATAGAAGGCTTCCACCTACACGGGGTCTGGTCAAACTACGTATATTTCATCTTATTATTGAGATGGTTAAAGAAACGTTGATCGGTCCGCACGAATATAATAGGAGTGTGATATTTTTTTTTGAACAATTAGGAGTGTGATATATTCACCTGAAACAAATTTGTTCTAATTAAAGTGTATACATTTTATTCAAAATGCATTCAGTTTTTCTAGATTATATAAACACCTACCATTTTTTTTTTTTTTTTTTTTTATTTTTATTTTTTTTAAAGTTATATTATTAAAAACAAAACTAGCAAGAAGCTAGCTAATTACATACAGGAGATTTTAACCAATCTGACCAACTACAAAGTTTATCACCCTTAAATTTAAGCCAAGAAAACGAATACATATGAATATTATCAAAAATGTAACTTTTCCTCATAGGTTGAAAGGTAAAAGTGACGCTATTACGGAACCTCCAAATCCACTACAAAGAAGATGCGAAAAATGATGAACAAGCGTTGAATCTTCTCTTTAGGAGCATGCCATGAACACAACCAATCTTTCCAATGCTCATTAGATGTGAAAAAAGGAAATGAGTTATCACACCAAACACGAACAAGTCTCCAAACTTCAATAGCAATATCACACTCAAAGAAGATGTGATTATTGGATTCTACATTACCATTACAAGAAGGGCAAGAGATCGTCGGGATTTCAATACCATGAGTCGAGAGAATCAAGTGATGAGATAACCGGTCCAAGTTCATTCTCCACATGAAAATGTTAACTTTACGAGGGAGAATTCTATCCCATATTGTCGAAGGAACCAAAAAGGTTAAAAGTTGGGCGTCAATGTGGCGACGAGTCTCCCCAACTTAGAAAGCTCTGTCACTTGCAATCGACCACACGCAAGAGTTTCCTTACCATATGACCGTGGGTTTTTTTAATTAAAAAAATGTAATGCTAGGAAGGAGATCGACTATGGTACTTTATAAGAAGCGTTGCATAACATTTGTTGCATTTGGTATGTATGAATCAAAGTTGGAATGAAATAAATTATTACAATGAAATGAAAAATTGTTATTTGTTTTGAATTTTTTAATGAAATGATTTATTCATTGGTTCATTCTATTACATCTATAACCACTAATTTAATTACATAGCCACCTCGTAGATTTTTCTCATTCCATTACGACATGGAATCACATTTTTTCATATTTCATTTATTTCATTCCTTTCCAACATCTATTCATTGTACCAAACAACATATGTAAATGCTATATTCCATTCCAACATGGCAATCAAATAAACAGGGGCGGAGCTAGAAAATTTTGCTCGAGGGGTCACATTTTAATAATCTTTGTAAACTACACTGCAAATTGGTTCTTAGTAGGGGCAAATTACAAAAAAATCTAGATATTTTAGAAAATTTACACTATAATTTTTTTCGCTAGGGGGGACGTGAACCTTGTGACCCCTCCTTGTCTCCGCCCCTGCAAATAAGTCAATAGAACAGTAATTACTCATTCAATTACTATGTTCATTCTATTACATCGTCGATTAAATTTTTTTATCAGTCTATTACGTCTAACCAAACAGACATGTCATGGAATCTACTCTTTCAAACACATGAGTGTACTATTTATTTTAGTAGTTACGTTGTTTCCCTTTCTTGCTTGAGCAGTTGTATATATGATTTTCCAATGGTGTTTCTTTTAGTAGCATAATGTATGTTTAAATGCAAAGCGTTGGAAACAATATGAATATATCATTTATCGTTAATTTATCTTATAGATATGATGTTGCACGAGTCATTTTTTTTAGGACATATCAGTATATCACATATGGTTAGTATGTTGTTGTTCTAAGACTGGTTGCGAGTCTTGCTGAGCCTAGTTTGGATCTAGGGTGGTTTTACGCTTTTGTATAATAGTATTATTGGCGGGTTACCTTTGGCTGTTTGGTTAGTGATTAGTGATTAATGTAATTTTCAACATAGATCGAAGGCTAGAGCTTTGTTCTTGATCATTCACAAGGGTAATACAAAAGGCTCGTAATATCTGTTCGATAAATGCATGTCAAGAAAAGGGAGTTCAAACATCAAAGCTCAAGATGTATATGCCACATTATTAAGTGTATACAAAAATTTGAAACATATGCTACATTATTAATTGTACAATTTCAATTCAAAGACATGCATTGATATGAGTTTATATATTTGTTAATATTAGGCCAATAGATATCTTAGTACCTCGAACTTGACAAACTGGATCATTTAGTACCCTACACTTTTAAGGGTGCAAAATGATACTCTAAACTTGACAAAATATAATTTCTACTCCCTTATACTTATTAACTCAACAATTAATTGTTTTTTCTTTCTAAAAGTAAATTTAGTAAAGTTTTTTTTTAATAAATAATTTATAGTAAATCTTTGGCTAGATAAATATATCTTTCTCGGAAATTTAATTAGTTTTCATTTTATTAAATCAATATACTATTTTAATTGATTATTTAGAATATAAGAATATATATGTAGTATGTTAATACAAATATCGTCCTAAAAACGTTATTTATATTTTACGATCTTTGCTTAGTTTTGTTAATGACAATTACAAAGTTTATCTTTAAGCAAAGCATAAATAAGATTAAGTTTTTACATTTATAGTGATAAATCTTTTAAAAACACATTTTCACATTACAAAGTTTACTAGGAATAACATATACACATTTACATGTTTATTCCTTAAAATAGAAACTTTATTTCTAAAATATTAGGATGACATCATGGCATGCATCATAAACACAATCTTGGATAGATTTTGTGATATTTTGTTTAGATCTTCAAGCCAAAGAGTTGACATTTGAAGATATGGAAGGATATGACAAGATTTGGAAAGATTTGAAGATCTCTTAGCTGGCCTGACACGGCGGATCCAAATTCATACAAAGACGGATCCAAGTTTTGGGATCCGCCGGATCCGCCAGCTGTTGATCAGCTTTGCCTATAAATAGCAAGCTGATCATTTGGTCATTTCATCACTCATATAGCTTAAATACATACTCATTCATTTACATATCACTAACCCATATCATTCATTCATTTCATTGATCTTTCCTTTTGTAGCAAAGAAGATCACAGCATATAAGGATTAACAGTATGTTATTATCCTTTTAGTATAGAGTCTGTGTGATCTTGTATTAGTTCACACTTCATTGTTTGTATCATTCATTCAGTAGAGTTTGGTTAGTGTTTTAGTCCTTAAAACACAAAGAGTGTCGGGAGTGGTTGTACCCTTGTAAAGAACCAACGGGAGTGGTTGTACCCTTGTGAAAAACCAACGGGAGTGGTTGTACCCTTGTAAAGAACCCGGTGTTTAGCTTAGTACCAGATAAAGATTAAGCGACGTGTAAAGGTTTTCTCCGCCTAGAAGGGAGCTTGTTTCTTTGTGAATGAAAACTCTCGAGTTAGAGGCTCGAGGAGTGGAGTAGAGCAGGGAAGAGAGTCCTTGTAGCCGAACCACTATAAATATATGTGTTGTGTGGTTTGATCATTTCTTTCCTTACTTACTTATATTATATTGTTTGTTTGTGCATACTTACTTTGAAATCACGTTAAGTCACAAAGCGAATTAATTTTAAACGGTAAAACTATTCAACCCCCCTTCTAATTTTTCACATAGTATTTATACCTAAAATATTTCTAACGCATTACTCTTAATATATCTTAATATTATATTATTAAATATTTGTTACAAATAGGTTTTAGATCAACTTATAACTAACCATATATAAGTTTTTGTAATTTTCAATTTAACATACGCATTTGAAGAAATAAATAGCTAATTTGTTATGGTCTTAAAAATATTTGAAACAAACACTAAATATATAATATGAAGAGTGAATTGCAAAAATCGTCCTTGTGGTTTGGCCAAATTGCACGTTTCGTCCTTGTGGTTCAATAAGTGCAAATATCGTCCTTATTTTGCAATGTTACGTGCACTTTTGGTCCTTCAACAGTGAAATTTGGCAAACCACTAGGACAATTTTTACAATGATAGAGGACAAAAAGTGCAATAACAGTGCAAAATAAGGACGATCTTTGCACTTATTGAACAACAAGGACGAAACGTGCAATTTGGCCAAACCACAAGGACGATTTTTTCAATTTACTCTAATATGAATATTTATATATCCATGTAGTGCAGTAGATTTACTTTCTATAAAGTATTATTTTAAATATATATTTATTCTCAATAACTAAATATAATATTATATTAGTAAAAAAAGAATAAAAATTAACTCAATTTTAAATAAAATATGATTAGTTATCTTAAGTTTAACTAAGAGTCATTTATATTACATTAGGCTTTAGTAAATTATTTTTTTTAGAAGAAAAAAGATAATAATAATAAGTTATAGAGTTAATTTAGTATAGGGTAGTAGTAATTCCAATTTGTCAAGTTCAGGGTATCATTCTGCACCCCTAAAAGTTTAAGGTATTAAATGTTTCTGTTTGCCAAGTTCAAAGTACTAATATGTGTTTTGGCCTTAATATTATTAATAGTGTGGTTGAACAGGTATAACTTAAAACACAAAATCTAGTGCATTATGCATGTATAAAATCGCTTAAAAATTGGCACATTAAGTATGTATTTCTACACAAGCTTTTGAAAATTTTTATAAGCTATAAGTTTTCAAAAACTCAAGCTAATTGAAATGAGCTTTTAAAAATATGTATAGAACTTATGATTAGTTAAATTACTTAAAACCTTTCAAAATATTATAGATGAACATAAGGAAATTTGAAATATGTGACTTTAATTTGATATCTTTTTATTTCATTTTACAATAAAAAAAACTCTAGCTCCAACTAATACGCAAACACATTTATAAAAATAAAACTCAAGCTTTCAAGTTACAATATAAACTCAAGCTTTCAACTTAGGTGCTGTTTGTTTTTTAAGAGGTTTTATGTCTGAATCTGAATACCACTTCTGAATCTGAATACCTGGTCCAAAAGTCTGAATCTGAATTATTTTAGACTGTCTGTTTTTATGTCTGAATCTGAATGTCTGAATAAACAAAAAACAATCGTTTCGCTATAAAACAAAGCAAACGATCCTCCATTCGTGATTATTAATAAAAAATCAAGACCAAGATGAGGAGATAAGGATTGAAAAGAAGTATCAATAAAGTTTAGGCTTTTCAGATGTAATCAGACGTTACTCAATGTCTGACTGAATCAGACCCTATTCAGATGTATTCAGACTTCAGATCTGAAAAAAAACAAACAGTTTGAATCTAAATACGTCTGACCGAATCAGACTTCAGACGTATTCAGATCTGAATAAAAAAAACAAACACAACCTTAATGTGAATATTCGCTCTTCATTTACTGTTTCATTGTTGTATACTTGAATAGTTGAATGTTGATTCTATAAAATCTCAGTTCATGCATTAAATAATGTAATCTTGTGGATAATTTCTGATGCACTTTTCGTGTACTTGACTCACATAGTGTAACACCTCCAATTTCGTGATACGCAGCGGAATTCAAACTGGGTGTTACTTGACGGCACAACAATTATAATAATAGAAAACGATCTTAAATTGAGTCGTTTTAAAAGATTTATCATTCGAATATCAGAGTTTACAAAATGAGGTCCCAGTAGTTTTACAGTTTGTTAAATAAGTTTCGAATGATAATTAGATTTTAGCCTTCTGTCAGTATCCGTGCCATCCTCGTTCATTATGGACCTGAGATAAACATGCTAAAAGTGTTAACACAAAGGTTTGTGAGTTCATAGAATTTATAAGTAAAGTAGTTGATTTCAATAGTTTCAAGTTTGAGTGATAATTGTAATAAATATCGATAAAATGAATAGTGGGCTACGTTGTTTTACACCCATAGTGTTTGTTTGCCCTAATCGGGTCAACGATTGTGTGAATCCATAGTGTTTGTATAATAATCAGTTGAACACAAGTTTCTAGTTTAATAGACAGTGGCCCGTTGTTGCACCCATAAATTCAGTAGTGATAGTACCGTATCATTATAGTACCATAATATTGCTCTAAGTCTCATGAAGCTCAAACGTTAACGTGTGTGATATCATAAAATGATATGAGTTACTGACATTATAAAAATGTAAATAACAAGGCCCTCGGGTAGGAGTTTGCCAACTTCCTATTGTTCTCTCAAATAAAGTGCATTTGGTTACCTATCCGGCTAACATAAATGGGGCGTCAACTGCCAATAGATCTATCCACGATATTCGCGTTCACTCGCAAGTGATTAATGGCTCATGATATGAGGGACTTTTAGTGGCAAAAGTGTGTCTTAGGCAATATTAATCAGGATATCATACAGAAAATACTTGTGTTCAGCATGTAATAAGTTTCAGTAAACAAATAGAGTGTTTCATAAATCGAGTAGAATGTTTATGAATAACGAGCAAGATTTGTAAGTAAAACGAGCATGTATCTCCCCCAAAGAATTCAAAATAAGAAAAGAGGGGCTATGACTCACAGTAATATGTAGAATTTTAGAGTACTTGTGAAAGTAAATGAAAATAGTTGAGCATGTATCTCCCCCAAAAATAATTCAAACCGTATAAAAGTAGGGGCTATGAAACTCACCTTGATGATACAGTAGTCTGGTTGGAAAAACTAGTCAAGTTATGAGAATAAACTGCTCCGACATGCGACCTAAGTGGATATGTCAAGTCTCAGTATGTTTGTTTATGTTCAAGACTTTATTAAATAAAGTGTAGCGTTATATTAGTCGTACAACATGTGTTTTGTTGGTAATTATGTGTTGAATCTTTGGGTGAATTTAGTATAACGTGTATGGTTAGACGAGAGAAGTACAAATGATAAGATTTATGATCCTGAAGTTTCTTCAAAAGTTAGTTGATGAAATTGTTTTATCATATTTCATTTTTGAGGTTTGACCGATCGATAAGAATTGTAAATATTTCTTATGTTGATTGTTATTGAAAACCGAGTCAAAACGTGTTAAAAGTATAGTTCCGTGAAAATATAAAGATGTTACATTTTATACCCTTAACTATGAGTCATTTACAATTTCAGCCCTTATTATATATAACTTATCAAAATTGACAGTTTTGGCCCAAGAGAACTCCAAGTTTCAATTGTTAGAGTTTTCACCCTCAAGTATTTTAGTCGTTACGTCCTTAGTCCTTATTTCATATTAGTTGCGTTTTAAGTTTAGAAAAGGGCGTGGTTCATTACGGCTTGTTAATATAAGTTGTATAAAGTTTGCAAATAAGTTTTTAACAACTTAATAGCTTATATTCTTAGCTTATGAGTTTGAAATAAATCAAAAGGGTGTGTTAGATTTTAGGCCGAGACACAAAAAAGAACCAAGAAAATAAACGAGGCCCTATGATCTTTTTACAACGTTTCTGTGGTTTTATAAACTTTGTTAGGAGCTTATTAAATTGGCTAAATCTTGCAGCTTAAAGCTTTTAGCTTATGGGCTAAATAATTCATCAAAGAGGGTGTTTGGCTTGTTCTCGGTAAAGAAAGAAAAGAAAAAGTAATCAGATCTAATGGTTGAAACTTTATGGAATTATTTGTGTAGCTTATTAATAGGTTATATAGCTTATTTAAAAGCCTTATTAGGAGTTCAAGGCTTATAGTTTAAAGTATAGCAAAAAAGTATAGTAAGAAGGGTGTTTTAATTTTGTACCCGCGACCATGAAAAAAACAATAAAAACTAAGCGAGGCCTATAGAGTTTGACCAGGATCTTAGGGCTTTATGAAGTCCCTTGGGAGCTTTTTAAAAGGGCTTATTGGCTGGGCTTATAGGCCTTGGCTTATGGTGTGGAAAAGTAAGGCTCAAAAGGGGTGTTTGGGCTTTCTAAATTGGCGACATACCAAAAAGAAGCACAGAAATTAAGCGAGGCATGTACAGCTTTTGGCCAAATTTTTGGGGCTTTGTAAAGTCACTTAAGAGCTTATTAATAGGGCTTAATATCTCAGCTTATAGCTTTTAGCTTGTGGGTTAAAACTTAGGTCCAAAAGGGGTGTTTGGTGTGTTTGTTGACCAGAAAGAAAAGAAGCAAAAATGAGAATTAAATCTTAAAACTTATGGGCTTATTTTCATGGCTTGTCAACATGTAAACTAGCATATTTAGATGACTTAATGAGGTATATCAAAGCTTTAAACTTTTAAACAACCTTATAACCTATTAGGAGTGTTTGTTTGTTACTGGTAAAAACAGAAAGAATGAAAACATGGTTTTTGGTGTTGGCTTTCAATTGTGACTTAATTAGCATTATGTTTAAGTGTATCTAAGAATTATAAAATGAATTGAAAAGGGTTTGAAGGACTTACAAGCTTGGGATTTGACTAGCACCAAATTGGGACCAAAATGACTTCTAAGATGGAACCAAACTTTCCAAGGCTTCTAGGCTCTAACGCAAACTTACTTCCTCCTTCTTCTGGACTTAAGATCAGTAAGTATGAGTGTGTATATGAGGTTTGTGTTTGAGAACAAAGGATGGAGTGAAAAGGATGTGTCTTGCTCGATTTATATAGGCAACAAGGGTTAGGTTTCACTGGTTGGTTTTTGCCACTTGCCATGGGTTGTCAAGAGAGTAAGGAACATGATGACATGGTGCCAGTTTGTTTAACTTGCATCCACAAGGCAATAGCTTAATTCGAATGGCTTAAAAGAAAACACACCATGTATATCTACTTGGTCTATTCCATAGCCACAAAAGTGGAGGTTATAGAAGACAAGGTGATGTGTTCCATTGAGGTTTGTAAGGTCCATGTGTGTTTGTAAAATGGCTGGAAATGTGTAGCAATTTGTCACCACAAGGTTTAAGCCTTGAATCGAATGGTTTAAAAAGATAACACACCATGTGTATTCTTGGTTGGTCTCATAGCCACAAGTGTGGGGAATCTAGAAGACATGGTGAGGTGTTCCTAAAATCTTGCAAGGTTAATATTCATGGTGAATACTTGTCCTATTTCAAACCTCTTAGTTCGAATGGTTAAGAAGGAAGACACGTATATGTACATTTGTTCGGTTTTATAGCTACAAAAATGGGGAATTCTAGAAGGCAAGATGATGTGTCTACATTGTGTTCATTCATGAGTTTCTAGTTAGTTTGGAACTAGTTTAGGGCTTGTTTGGTTAGGTTTTAGTTTAATTTGAACTAGGTAGTAACAAGGGTGTCGTTGTTGGCTTAAGGTACTTGTACATAGTCTTTAACATGTTGTACTTTGTAGTTTAAAGATGTAAGAAACTTAGTTGGAGTCCTTGGTTAGGTTTTGTAGCCTTTAGTTTAAGTTTAATATATTAAAAGTATAGTTTTGGGTTCCATGCATTAGGCACTTGTACCACAAGCATTAGGGAGTTGTACTTTAGATCAAATTTAAAGCTTGTGCATTAAGGACTTGTAATGTGTGCTTTAGAGTGGGTAAACTAAGGTTTACAACATAGTTTATATTAACATTAAAGGTTTTATGCTTTAGTGACTTGTACATATGCATGAAAGGCTTGTACATTTATATTTTATAGAAATCATATATACCTTAATTAGGGTTTGTGATTTTATTACATAAAATCATAGAATTGTGAATTTAGGGCTTATAACGGGAAGTAAAGTAAAGTTTAGGTTTTCGTGCTTTAAGGGCTTGTACATTAGCTTTAAGGTTTGTAATTTTGCACTTTAGGTGTCCTTAGTACACTTTAGCGGTTTTGTGAGAATTCTATTAGATAACAAATTCTTAGTTTGAACGTTTACTAGTCGTGTGTTAACGAAATAACGTAAAGTGGTAAATAAAGGTTGAAAACTTTTATACTTGACATATAAAGCACGTTGGTGTCGTGTGAGCATGTTTATTAATAATGTGAGTTATGTCACATTAGTTTGTTGTTGTGATAAACAGATAACGTTTAAAAAAAATTGACGTAGAAAATGGATAAGTATTCTTTAGTTAGAATATCAATACAAGTGGAAATTTACTGGTGGTTACACATAGAAACTAGCTCCATGGTTTGTTCCGATGGACAAGCTAGCTTTATAAGTTTATTTGTTAAAATATATCATGCAAAGAATAGTGAAATAAAAAGAAAATAAATGCACAAAGTGTTGATTGTTTGCATGAAATAACTACAACAAGAATGGCTGTGGCCGGCCGCGTTGCGGCTTGGCGGTTTTCTTTTGGCGTTGTATTTGGTTGCATTTTCTAAAAAAGATAAGATCATTTAATACAACTCCATGAAACTTGAGAGAATTAAGTGAATGTAAATTAATAAGAGTTATACGTGTAAGCTAAAAAACACATATACTGTAACTCGATCTATGTATCAAATTGCAACCAAAGAGACATCTTAAATATATGATGATCATGTTTAACCATAGGAAATTAGCATACCCTGACTAAAGGCTTTGTAACTACCTCTTTAACGCGCTTCTGTGATGCAATTTTACTACGGATCCCATCAAACTCAAATGTATCAGAATCCAAGTCATTCGTAGCTGACAGTTCCCTAACTGATTCAATTGTGGTATACGCTGACAGTTACCCATAGGTGATGGACAGGAGTCAAGACCATTTGTAGCACGTATGGTATTTGAACTTGTGTTGTAATCTGTGACAGTGTCTGCATAACGAAGTCGTATCAAACGTGGTGAATATATATGAAATAGATACCGATATATAGACATCATGGTGTGTAGCAATGGCAATAAGAAGGTAAGGAAACCCAAAAAATAGGATGAAAATTAACGAACCTCGTCTGACACGCCTAGCTTGACCTAATTGGGGTGTACGCTGAACATTACCCAAAGCAAACGGAGAGGAATCAACACCATAGGGAACACGTGTATTGGCCGAACCTCTGTAAGATACACAGCACAGAAGTAAGAAACACAATAGTAAGCATCACATGTTATCAAAAACACATGTTCACTAACCTTGGGCCCTAAGTAAGTCAATAAGCTCAAAAACATGTACGCCGTTGGAATTTGCAACCGGGTCTGTAATAGCAACTGCACAATAAAAACGCATCAGACATATACAATACATGAAAAAACGGGATATATATGAAGACCACCAAAAAAATACCTAAAGTGGGCCGCATATGAAATAGCTGGTCACCTAAAATCATAAATACGAAGATGCAGTTGTTGACATATACAGACAGGAAACTCAAATGGAAAACACCAACAAAGGAATAATGCAAGGCGTACATAAAGTAACAGCCGGGACCGAAGAAGACACGCTAAGAGGATGGTAACAGGTATCACCGAGCTTTCTCTTTCCATTGTCGGTACTCTTCTGGATATCGACAACAAAACACACACAAAACCAAAAATCAAAACTTTACACAAAGAAAAAGAAAAAAAAATCCTATGATCAAAATCTAAGAGTGGCTTCCTACTGTACAAAGAATTTTCATCCCATACGCAAATTGGCTAACTAACTGTCTAAGACTCACCTTGCTGGGCAGCCGCCAGCCGCTGATGTCTTTGTCGATTGATCGGCCACTGTTTTAGGCATTGGGGTTGAATGATGTGTACCTAAAACAACAACAGCGTTGGTGGTTTAATACGACTGAATACATATAGCAAAATAACGTACGGCGACTGGATAACATATGTGTACGCACCTCACCTTTGCGTGCAGCTGTTGTTTTATGCGGAGGTGTGTCGACCCTTCCTGAACCTGTTGTTGGCATTGTTCTGCTTCTCTTTGTGGGACGGCTCATTGGCGGCCTAGCATGAGAATCAGGTTCGCCTAACACAACAATAACATAAGATGTCAAGTAATTTAAACTCATTTAGTTATAATTCGAAAAGGGTTTCACCAGAACACCAAAATAGAATTAATCACTGTATAAAACAAAAGAGAGAAAGAAAGGTACAAATAGTCAAGTAAAAATAATTCCTGAAATCAAGAAACAATTTTACAAAATGCCTACTAAAGTTAACATTCAACAACTGAAATTTGAGTCCATTTAGTTATTAAGTTTATAATAAAGCTCATAAATCAACTACTGAAATAAAGAAACAAATTTCACAAAACACCCTCTAAAATTAGCATCCAACTCTTAAGAATAATCATTTCAGTTTTTTTATCCATAAACACCCAAATAAAGCATGTTGTAGAAAAAATGAAATCTAACTAAAAAAAGTGCAATGAAAAAAGTACATGATTGCCTAATTGGAGCAAAAATAATGCATAACATTATGAAACACTTTTGACAACATAACAACTAAACATAGCATTCAATAACTAAACTTGACATCAATTAGCTCTAACTTAAAAAGGGTTTCACAAATAACACCAACTAAAAGCGAGCATAAAAATTTCAAAACATTAAACTTAAAACTCATTTAGCACTAAGTCAAAGTGTTACACAAAAACATGACAGTAGAAAAAAAGGATGAGTAAGTCAAACCTTTAATGAAGCCAAGCCCAAGAAGACCAATGAAATAAGGCAAGAAAAGAAATAACCTTGAACATCCATATCCTAACACTTTCGTAAATATCTTTTCCATGATTCAACTTTAAAAATTACTTCAAAAAATTGTCAAAACAATATTACACTAAGTAAAAACTCACCCAAACCCACAGGATGAATCGTCTCAAGCTTATCCTCCACATCAAACTTATTCACCCTCGTAGCTCCAAACCTCAAAAAAAAAAGTCACACATGGAAAATCAAAACCCCACAAATGAAAAAGGTTTAATAACGTAAACAAAAAAGCTACAACTTACACAATTGATTTTTCTCCTTCAATCCACTAAAATCAAACTCAACTCATCTAACAAATTCATTAGAAAATTATAAAATATGCATAATCAAGAAAAAAAAAAGATTGAATGTTTATAATAATAAAGAAATGAATCAAACCTTGCGATAAGAAATTACAAACGCTACTTGCGAGAACCCTCGACTGCCTACGCGACAAATCTCTTTCGGGTTAATCTGACCACCGGGATATGTGGGTTTTAGATTGGAAAGTGTGTGGCTGTGTTTTGGTCTGAGAAGGCAGAGAGCGTATTTTTATTTTGGAAGATGCTTCTAGGTGAAACCGGAATGAGGATGATGGATGCATATATTTTGAGGTGAGGTGATAAAACTGGATCAAATAGAAGCAGGCTAATGAGCCGGGCCTTAGCAGCCCACCAATTTTGGCGGGAAAAACACAAATAAAACGACAACGTACTCCACGGCTTTTAATATATAGTTATAATTTGCTTCCTCTTATATATAATTGATTGTCTTAATATTAATAGAAATCGAAAAAACAAAATGAATTTGTGTGTTTTGTTCTATGAGAAAAAAATACATTATGCAATAGAAAATGTGATAACCTTACACATTACAAAGAGGTACAAGTCGTCTATAAACAATAAAATAAAGAAACAATAAAAGAAAAGCATTCAATACTATGGCTTCTTGATGAAAAAAGGGTTTCGTAATTAGGTTTTTTAATTTGAACAATAACGTGTTCAAAGAATATGTTTAATTCTTATTTAATTTGATACCGTGATTAACAAATTTGATGGTATTTTTTGATAAATATTTAAAGAAACTATTTAACTAAAATTTCAAATGAGTCCCTAATTTATTGGTTAGACTACAAATTAAATGTTGAATATTTAAAATAATATTACTATTACTATTTGACAAATATTAACATAATGCTAAGGAAATGTTGAAGAATGAAATGCCACTTTTTGTAAAATGATAAATATCCTACACGTTTTATTTAAATATATAACAATCTAAATGTTCAAAATATTTGAATTTATATTCGCACTAATCGTTGCGACAACACGAACACAATAAATATAATTTTGCATGTAAAAAATGTATATTACCAAGTGTTTAGCACATGTTATTGTAGAAAGTGGATGGTTTTTGAAAAATAATTATTAATATCAATTTAATAAGTATGAGACTAATTCATCGGGAAAGATAAAAATTTAGTAAAAACAACAAGGGGGAGTTTATACGGACCCTCCGATAGAAGGGGTTTCGTGGGGCCCTGTGCATTGCGGGATTGTACGGTGTGCATCGCGGTTTTTACATTTTGACCAAAACCCCCTATTGTCATATCATAGGGGGGTCAATGATAAAATCAGTGACGTGAAATTAATCATGTATATTTGTCTTTATTTTTTATGAGTTGGAGATGACATGTACTTAAATTAATGACATGAAATTGAGTTGAAATTTAATGCAACATGCAAACAAGCATATATTGTCTTTTATATAGAGCATTAGAGCTGGATTGTCCAATGTTTTAAAACTCGGGTTGAACCGGGATCCGGTTTGGAGACCGAGCCAGGTGTGACCGGGTTTCTCCTTATTTGAGAACTGGATTGAACCGTCGATTTTTCGTTAAATTGGGTTGACCCGGTTTGATAAACCCGGCCGTGTCATGACTTTTTAAAAAAGAAAATCCAACAAAATATTTTTTCTTCCCATCAACCTTCTTGTGTTTAATTGACAAGTTGAAGTGGTGAATACTAATGTTAGTTAAAATTTTGTAGAACAATAAATTAGAGTTATAAACTATCTTAGAATCATAAGTTGATTGTTGTTGTAATCTTTGCTATATTATTATTGATATATAACTTAAAAACAAAGTTTATTGATAGAGTCTTAATCTTTTTCATCAGTTCAATCGAATGTAGGAATAAAGTAAGATAAATCATGAGATCATGTAATACTACATTTTAAATATAAAATAAAAGCATACATATGTATAGAACTGGTTCGACTTGAAGTTTCAACCAGTTGAACCTGGTGAACCGACGACTAAGCCAGGCCGATAAAAAAACCCGAGTTTTAAATGATTGGAATTGTCTCCAAAATATTATCTTCAAACTATTGATGTCCTCATTTCTTTCTTGTACCATGTTTCAAGGAAAACAACAATTTGTTTGTCGGGCGGTCCCAAGTTAAGGAGCTTTCAAAGTCGTTTTCGAAGGGAACAACTAATTGGGTGGTAGACCATTCGAAGTCTTTATCTCATGAAACATCTTTAAATAAATATGGAGATACAAAGATGTGATCTGGATTCTATGAGATCCTATTTGATATCAAGTGATTATTCTTTCGCTTTTTGTAGACAACTTCAAGTGACTTGACTTCGCTTTTAGTTGTTTACTTGGAGTATTTATTTTTTGTTATCACGTGTATGTGCTAACGTCACTCATTTCATGTCTTCCAAAAAGTACTCAAAGAGTGAAGAACACGTACATGGCTTCGAGTATATATATATGTGATCCCACTTACGTTTTCATTCGCAACATCAAACTATCTCCTACAAGATATATTGGATATCTTATACTTCCTTTTAAAAAAACACACATGTCGAAAGTCTTGGGATCAAAGAAACCGTATGGAAGGCTTCCACCTAAACGTGGTCAAGTGAAATTACGCATACTTCGTCTTATTATCGAGATTGTTAAGGATATAGCCCGAAGATAATAGACATCTGGTATCTAAGGAAATCCTACCGAAACAATATTCAATTTCGTCTTATATAGAGGTGATACATTTTCTAGAAAATGTATGCATTTTTCTAAGACGTTAAGGTGATGAATATTAGAATGTACTTTGTATTTTAAGTGGCCGTACTCTGTAGATAATTCTTAACATTCTTCACTGAGCCTGCTCTCACTGATTCATGAATGTGTCACTGTTTTTGTTGTTTGGTTTGTTTGTTCTTCGGTAGTTGTATCTTCAATGCTGTTTAAATTTTGCTTTAATGTTAAGCACTTAATCAATCTGAATGTATAGTAAAATATGATATGATAGTAATCTTACGTTATAACTGTTGCACAATGTCTAGCTTTCATGTCGATGCTTCATGCCAAACCGCTTGCTAGCCACATTGTTATGAGATCGACCCTGGTCTTGGACATTGATGGGGTTTTGAACTTTGTACGGAATCAAACGAGTTATCTTTTTTATTTTACCGTAAGTAGTTTTTTTAAGCAATTGATAAGTAGTTCATAACCTAGTTTTTGCACTACGAACTACGTACTTTTGGCGTGCTTAACTGAATCCCCTCTGATTGGAAATTAAGCATTATATTCCTTACGCTCTATGTCATTACTGCTAATGCCATGCTTTCGTAATTGTTCTTACTTAAAAACCCTATGAAGCAGACATACTATTGATTTAAATAACATATAATACATATTTAAAAGTTAATTAGATTATGACAAGTCTTGAGGACACGCTTAGAAAAGTACTCCCACTTTAGACGACACAAGCACATATATGCATGATTACACAAAAAAAGTTAATGCCACATTCATGTAATGTGGAGATGCCCTCATGCACAATGACATGCACTTGTTAAGATAAAAGTGTGGTCACACTCTTTATTCATCATATATTTCATATCAAACACAATCATTATTTCATAATGATTTAATGTAAGAAATGTTTTTAATTAATAAAATGGTCAACTGGTTTAGTCAAGTAAACACCATCACACGCCAATATAATTATGATTTCTTTTTTGGCAAACGTATATGATTCGTCAATTGTTGTAAAGATAAGAAGTGTTGATGATGATAATGAAGATGAAAACGATCAACAAGTAACCTAGTCATCTTGTGTCCTTACGTGAGGTCTCATTTTCAAACTTAACTAGGTAAAGTGTGAGAGGATGGACAGGAAAGGGCCAAGGGATAGCGGTCAAAATCGCATCCATCCGAGTAAAAAAAATCACCATTCCTAAAAAGGTCACCCGTTACCTTTTATTTTAGACGAACAATTGTTCATACTGCGTTTCATCATACAGCTAAATTTTGTTAGCACAACAATTTGGTTGTCAAGCTAAACATGTTTGTTGATTAAGTTTTTTGAAACAAAAACTTGAGCATAAACTGACTTCAATAACGGAATGTATCGTTCTCAAATCTCAACAATGATGACAAAAACACAAAACGAATATTGAATCTTTAATTCAATAACCAAGCATCAAATATGTAGCTCTACGCTCAACGCTCAAAAAGTGTAAATTATCATTTTTGTCATACTACAAAAGTAATAAAAATCACAAATATCAAATAAAAACGCCATCCGTGGGACTCGAACCCACGACCACGTGGTTAAAAGCCACGCGCTCTACCAACTGAGCTAGAACGGCTTGCTGTAAAAATTGGCATATTATTGAACTTCTAGTGGATTCGTAATAATCTTATCACTGACATAGTAAATAATCAATTAATCACCTTCAAATATTTTCAGATTAATTGAGTGTTGTTGTAAAAATTGATAGATTCTTGAAAGTAAGCTATTTACAGATTGTTGAGTGTTGTTGTAAACAATGATAGATTCTTAAAAGTAATCTATTTGTTTATGATTTAGTACTGGTATAAATATCCAAAGTTTTAAAATTTAAAGTTGATGAAGTAGGTGTATATAAGCAACGAGGATTTTTTTTACCCGCGCTCCGTTGCCCGGCGTGAGTTTAGATCTAATTAAGGAACTATTAAATTAATCACAAGTCATAGGAGGGATATTTTTTTACAATGTTTCAGCGACGGAGGGACGTTTGTGTAATTTTTTGTTACATAATAGTCTCTAGATTTAATATAGGGACTGTTTTTGTAATCGCTTGTTAATGTTAAGGGCTTTTTTTGCAATTTTCAAGGACTTGTTTCGCAAACTTAATAAACACAGGGACAAAAGATGCCATAATTTAAACCGCAGAACCATAGTGATAGAGAGACCTAACTCATGTGCCTAAACTCATGTCTAAATCATTCATCATGTGACACATGGAAATACATATTCTCTCTCATAATTTTCACTTTTGATTTTGATGCATAGTGATAAAGAGACCTAACTTATGTGCCTAAACTTATGCCTAAATCATTCATTTTCTGTCAGTTAAAAGATGATTTTATGACAAATAAAAGTCTACTTGGTCTGTAGCTAAATGGCTTTCTTACGGAATATTTTCAATCAAATGACAAGAATAACTAATTTTATCAACTAATATCTACTTATGGTGTAATATGGTTTGGTCGGGGACAGGTTAGTCTTGTCGACCAACAACCCTGATTACTAGAGCGGAATAATCCCGATCGTGAAGTCGAACACACCACAGCTAGTTATGATGTCAACAGAAAAGTAAAGAACGATGCACAAGTAAGTATCCCTAATCGAACCTTGATTAGTATTGAAAGAATGACGTAACAAACTCGTCCCCCCCCACCTCCTTTTATAGAGATGGGGGGAGGTAAAACCGACTCTAACAAGGAGTCCTAATGTCGGCTGTGATAACGGCAAAAAAAGGAAAAACGGGTTGGGCTTGGGACACAAGCCAACCCAACGACCCTTAACACTATTCGACTAATAACGACCCTAGACTCTTGCTAATATAATGACTAATACATAACAATTTCCACCTTAGGCTTTATATTAGCCTACACCAACACTAAGCAACTCTAAACAGTGTTGAAACTTGAGTCCAGGTACCACCTTCGTCAAGGCATCCGCAGCATTGTGTTCAGTACCCACCTTCAGAACTTCAACCGTCTTTGCTTCCAAGACCTCTCTGATAAAGTGATAACGCACATTGATGTGCTTAGTCCTTTCATGAAAAGCATGATTCCGCGATAAGTGAATCGCGCCTTGATTATCACAATTAACTGCCACAGTGTTAAGCTCCACGCCCAACTCTTCCAAGAGTCCCCTTAGCCAAATAGCTTCCTTCACAGCCTCCGTAAGGGCCATATACTCCGCCTCTGTAGTTGAAAGAGCCACCACGTGTTGTAGCGTTGCCTTCCAGCTTACAACACATCCCTGTACTAAAAACGCGTAACCTGTGATTGACCTACCTTTATCCGGATCCTTTGCGTAGTCTGAATCAACAAAACCTGTTACGTCCACATGGTTGCCATGATTTGTCCCAAACACCAAACCCACGTTTGCAGTACCCTGCAAATATTTCAAAATCCACTTCACTGCTTCCCAATGATTTTTACCTGGATTCGCCAAATATCTGCTAACAACACTTACTGCATACGCTATGTCTGGCCTCGTGCGCACCATCAAGTACATTAAGCTCCCAACCGCATTTGAATACGGCACCTTACTCATCCTTTCAACATCACAATCCCTAACCGGACAATCCTTCAACGACAGCTTGAAGTGCCCACCCAATGGCATCTGAACCGATTTCCCATTGTCTATTCTAAAATTATTTAAAATCTTAGAAACATACCCGGATTGTGACACCCTCAGAATCTTGCGACTCCGATCCCTGATGATCTCCATACCAAGAATCTTCTTTGCTTCCCCGAGTTCTTTCATGTCAAACTCCTTATTAAGCAAAGACTTGATAGACCCAATCTCAGCCTTGCTTTTACAAGCAATCAGCATATCGTCTACATATAACAGTAGATAGATATACTCACCTGGTGCATAACTCCTGTAATATACGCAGCTGTCGTAACTGCTACGCTTAAACTCGTTGCTCAGCATGTACTCATCAAACCTCCTATACCATTGCCTAGGTGACTGCTTCAAACCATAAAGGGATTTCTTTAACAAACATACCTTGTTACCTTGTTCATATCCCGGTGGCTGCCTCATGTAGATCACTTCTTCAAGATTCCCATGTAAAAATGCCGTCTTTACATCAAGCTGCTCCAGCTCATAATCTCTACACGCAGTTAATGCAAGTATAACCCGAATAGATGTGTGTCGAACTACAGGTGAAAATACTTCATTATAGTCAATACCTGCCCTCTGTGTGAATCCACGGGCCACCAACCTTGCCTTGTACCTAGGCTTTTGAACACCTTTAATCCCTTCCTTTATCTTGAACAGCCATTTGCAGCTCACCAGCTTTTGCCCAGCTGGATGATCTACTAACTCATAGGTCTTATTCTTCCTCAGAGAATCCATCTCTTCATCCATAGCAGCTTTCCACTTAGAACTATCTTCACAAGCAACTGCCTCCTGGTATGTCAATGGTTCATGAGTATCTTCTTCCTCTGCTGCAGCAAACGCGTAAGCAGCCATATTACTCTCATCTCGAAACCTCAAAGGTTTCGTTCTTGTCCTTGGCTCTCTATCCCGAACCAACTGATAATCTGTGAGATCCGGTGTTTGATCATGATCCTGATCCCCTGCATCTTCATCATTGCCATCTTCCTGATCATCTGTCTGATCTTCCTCAAGCGAATGATTATTTAACCTTTGAGTTCCACCTCAACCTGTAATTCCTCAACAGACTTATCAGTACCTGCACCAGAATCCTTCAATGTGTCTTTGTACATGACACTTTCATTGAAGACCACGTTCCTGCTAGTGACTATTTTAGGTGATTCATTATCAAGCCTATATAGCCTGTACCCCTTCACACCTTCAGGATACCCCAAAAGAACGCATTTTACCGCTCTCGGCTCGAGCTTACCTTGTTTAACGTGTGAATATGCGACACAGCCGAAAATCCTCAACATCCCATAATCACTTGGATGTCCCGACCACATCTCCATAGGTGTCTTTTTCTCAATCGCTGTCGATGGTGACCTATTGATAAGATATGCGGCCGTACATGTCGCTTCCGCCCAGAAGGTCTTGGGCAATCCAGACTGAATTAATAAACAGCGTTCCTTATCCATGAGAGTTCTATTCATCCGTTCTGCTAATCCATTCTGCTGCGGCGTCCCGGCAACTGTCAAATGTCTAGCAATCCCACTCTCTGTGCACAACTGTTCAAACTCCCAGTTACAGAACTCAAGACCATTATCTGTCCTAAGCTTCTTAACCGTCCTCCCAGTCTGATTTTCTACTAACTGCTTCCACTCTTTAAACTTTCCAAATGCTTCGTGTTTGAACCTGAGAATATAAACCCATACCCTCCTGGAATAATCATCAACAATAGATAAGAAATACCTCTTACCTCCCAATGATTCCACCTGAGACGGACCCCATAAGTCTGAATGAACATAGTCTATCACTCCCTGAGTAGTGTGCCTTCCTACACCGAAACTGACTCGATGTGACTTTCCCAGAACACAATTCTCACAAAAATCGAGCTTACCTAGACTCTTCTTTCCAAACAGCTCCTGCTTTTCTAGCACCTGAAGTCCCGCCTCACTGATATGTCCCAGTCTTTTGTGCCAAACCTGCGCAAGACTGTCTTTTTCTTCAACACTAGCATTAAGCTCACCCGCCACTGCATGGCCATCCAAAGAGTATACGCAATTATCCCTTCGGGTTCCAGATAAAATAACCCTGGAACCATTAATCACCTTGATTTTGCCCGACTGCATTTTTACGGTATATCACTCTTTTTCAAGAGTTCCCAGCGATATCAAGTTTCTTTTCAATTCAGGAATATACCTGACATTGTGTAACACAAAACTTGACCCATCTTTCAGTTGTACCCTTACCTTGCCAATACCTCTGATCTTGCACTCCCTGTTGTCACCCAACAGTACCCTGCCCCCATCGCATTCCAGAAAATCAAAAAATAAATCTAACCTGGGTGTCATGTGGTATGAACCTCCTGAATCCATGATCCAATCTAGCAGAGCCTCTGCACTCATAACCATCATCACCTCAGAACCGTCATAAATCGAACCACTGGAGCTTGGCTGATCATCTTTCTTGACGAAACCATTTGACTTCTTGCGATTATTCTTTGGACAGTTTCTCTTCAAGTGCTCCTCAGACTGGCAAATATAGCACTTGAGTCTTCCACCTCGAGACTTCGATCTTGACTTTCCCCTAGACTGATGCGAATTCCTGCGATCAGTTCTTCCCCTCACATATAACCCTTCACCATCATCCCCCTTCGCCTTAGACCTTTCTTTGATTTCCTTTGAATTCAGTGTGGCCATCACATCCTCCAAAGTCAAAGCTTCCCGTCCATAAAGCAAGGTATCCACAAAGTGTTCGTATGATGCTGGTAAAGAAGTGAGTAATAATAAAGCAAGATCTTCATCCTCGAATTTTACCTCAATATTTGCTAAATCAAGAACGATTTTGTTGAACTCATCTATATGCTCGGAAATCGTACGTCCAGCCGGCATGTAGAATGTATACAACTTCTTCTTCAAGTACAACTTGTTGGCCAAGGACTTTGTCATGTACAAAGTCTCGAGCTTGGACCAAACCCCCGCTGCAGTCGTCTCCCCGGTAACCTCTCTCAGTACCTTGTTACCTAAACACAAAATCATGGCACTGTGAGCTTTCTTGTTTAGCTCAGCTTTCGCTGTAGCATCCATAGTCGCGGGTAAAACCTCCAGAGCTACTTCACATCCATGTTGGATTAATAAAGCACGCATCTTGACTCTCCATAACCCGAAATCACCAGTTCCATCGAATTTCTCGATCTCAAACTTGGCTCCCGTCATTCTTTAATCCCTTTATTAATTTGCTAAACCTTGTGAAAAACCTCACAATCACAAACCAACAAAGTCCCTTGTGCAAAACCCTTTTAATTAATAACCTTTTTATTTTAAAAACAACAACAAAAAGAAATACAGTAATAAACAAATCCCTTTGTTTATTTTAAAATATTCCCTTTTTTTTTCCTTCTTTAGTTGTTGACTTTATCATAAAAACATAGACCTTTCTTCCTCCTGTGTATTGCCGACAAGGGAAAAAACAACCAGATCCAATAGCCTCTTCTTTTGTCGATATCCTGCTGCTCCTTGACGTTCACACAACCTTGAACACCAAAACCTTTGTTGTCGATAAACTGGTAGCCCAAACAGGATATAACCTCCTGCTTCTTCCAGAGAACCGAACACCAAAGAACCCTTCGAACGACCGATCCTAGTAAACAGCGAACCCGCGAACCTGGCTTTGATACCACTTGTTAGTCTTGTCGACCAACAACCCTGATTACTAGAGCGGAATAATCCTGATCGTGAAGTCGAACACACCACAGCTAGTTATGATGTCAACAGAAAAGTAAAGAACGATGCACAAGTAAGTATCCCTAATCGAACCTTGATTAGTATTGAAAGAATGACGTAACAAACTCGTCCCCCCCCCCCACCTCCTTTTATAGAGATAGGGGGAGGTAAAACCGACTCTAACAAGGATTCCTAATGTCGGCTGTGATAACGGCAAAAAAAGGAAAAACGGGTTGGGCTTGGGACACAAGCCAACCCAACGACCCTTAACACTATTCGACTAATAACGACCCTAGACTCTTGCTAATATAATGACTAATATCTACTTATGGCATAATATGGTTTGGTCGGGGACATATAAAGTTTCGATATTTATAATCTGAAACTGCATTTTGATTCATTATCAAGAAGCAACACCACACAGTAATACAACAAAACTAGAGAGTCGTACAACCACTCAATAATCACATACAATTAATATTATGTTACGTCGGTCGCCTAATCAAATGCAACATGGAAATTAAACTTTGGAAAGAGTGATTAACTTGTGTTCTTGGAGAATTTGACTCTTGTCTTGCAACATGTAATTCAACTCTTTCACAAATTTATTCATCGCCACACTAGGCAAAGATATAGGCACCAGAATTCCCCGCTCACCCTTACTGGTTTTAAAAGGTAAATAGTAACTCCCACCAGCTGGGAGATCCCCTGCTCCGCCTTTGGAAGGCCGGGCATAGGCCGCCTTTCCCCAACTAAAATCAAGTTTATTTAATCCGATACGTGTCATATCTGAGACGAAATAGCTTTGAGCAATTGTGTAATGGCGCCGTTCTTTTATTACTATCAGGTCAGCAACAGATCTCATGTACTCTTAAGTGACATTAGATTTGGCCATCATTACAAGCTCCAATGCATGACCTAATGGTTTGTAACATAGGTCTCGAGCAGTGGAAATGGCAGCTGGGAAGCAAAAAACATTTCCATAATATCCTTGAGGGAGGGGAGGGTTGAACTTCGAACGTGAATTGATGACACACAATAAACGCATCTTGTCTTCAGGGTCAGGTTGCAGAGCAATAGTACGACAACGCCAAAGGCAAGTTATTAGCAACTCAAATGTAGAACAACTCTGTAGGTGTATTGGATCAAACATACGTAAGGCTGAAATCTCAGCCGGCCCAAAGAAAAATGACTGATTTACTATGTCATCCGTTTTGAAGACTGTTGGAGCTAATTAAACCTCTAACCATACCCATTCTGTTTTCAAAACTTAAAATGATTAGATTTGTTAAGGTGTGAATAAAAACGAATAGGTATATACTGAAGTATTTATCGGTTAATAACTTTTTTAATCTTTTTTAGACAACCAACCAACGGCTCGGTGGGTTTTTTCACCTATCCTTCGTCTAGTCACTTGACCAAACTATACAAAAAACGCATACACCATGCACGCGTTGTGGTTGAGGAGGTTTAATGGACCAACCCCGAATGGTTGGTAGCTTCCACTACAACATTTACCCTATGCGTCGAAATAGAGGCAGTCTTAAATGTTACCGAGTTCCTGCGTCTAAATTGAGCCGGTTTTAGTCCTTTAGTCCTCCCCCTCAATGTAACACCCCAAAATTTAAAGTTTAGTAGTAGATGATTAAACAGTATTTATGAGATATTAGAATGTTAGTTCAGTTACGTATTTAATGAAATAAGAATCGGAGATGCAAATATTTAACGGAAAAGACCCCCCCCCCCCCATGTAACGGATATAACGGAAAGGACTAACGGTGCAAAAGTAGAATTAAAAAGTAAAATTATATTTTTACCCTTGAGGCTTTATAACCTCAAAAGTCCAGAAATAACTCCATATAACCACACGTGTATAGGGACATGGCTTATGGAAAAATATGGAGGGAAAGTTGGAGAACTCCACATCATGAAGAAATCAATCACACGAAGATTTTGATGAATTAGGATATTGAAAGTTGAGTGAAAAGGAGATTTCAAGCCTTCTTAACTAGTTTCTATCAAAGGTAAGTGGTAAATTTTAGTTTTAGCTTGATTCTCATATGTGGAAATTTGAGGGTTTTAGATAATAAGTGTTTAAACGATGATTTTAACTATAGATATGATGTTATATTCATGATTGGTGATTATGAATATAGTTTGTTATGAATGTGATTAGAACCCCTAAGGGTCGTTTGGTATTTTTCGTATCTTAGAGTTTGGGCGTGTTATACATGTTTTAGTATTTTTGGTATATTAGTATTAGGAAACTATATCATAGGTCGGTTTGTTTTTCTTATAAATAGGGATTCATAACATCGGAACTTTGTACCTTTGAATTTCGTTTTGCAATATAGAAAAACTTCCGTAAATCTGTCGATTCTTGTTTCTTCTTTTGTTCTTCATCTTTGATTATCGATTTGTTTCAAACAAGTGTGTGAAAAACTAGAAGGGGGGTTGAATAGTTTTACGTCCTTTTAAATTTATGAAAACTTTTGTTTACTTTTTAAAACTTCGATTCTATCTTATGTGAATTCAACTCTTGATCAATATGAACATATATACACAAATATAAATAAGTAATGCAAGTAAGGTAAATATAATGAAATGAAAGAGAGAGATGGAAAGATCAAACCACAACACGGAGATTTGTAATGGTTCGGCTACAACTTAATCACGACTTCTTCATGACGGCTTCACGACGGCTTCACGACTTCTTCACGACTTCTTTTCCACGACTACTTCACAACTACTTCACAACTACTTCTACACAACTTCTTTACAACACAACTAGTTACTTACACTAGGATCTACTTATCACAACTATACAACACTTTACACAACAACACAATTGAATGAGGTAAGTAATAACACTTCTTCACTAGTTGAAGTAGAGTTCTTCTTTTGCACTTTTGGTGGTGGAAGCTTGGATCACTTAGAAACCAATGCTTAAGAAAATATGATCAAAGGATTTACAATGTTTAGAAAGGTTTTAAAACAGAAAGTTTTAGTGTGCAAAAGGTAAGTAAAAATCCAGGAGAAGGCTGGTATTTATAGGAGAAAAACTGGACAGCTGGAGACCTACTGGAGCGTGGCCGGCCCCCTTAAATAGGGGGGGCGGTCCCCTTAATTTTAAGGGGGCCGCCTAGTAAAATTAACGGGGCCGCCCAAGGTGTCCGTTGCCCAGATTTGTCCTTTTGTGGGGAAGGTTTTTCTGGAACATTTTAACTGATTTTGGTTAAAAATTTGAATTCATATTTTTATAAAAGATTAAACATTTTTATTTAATGCCAAAAATGTTTTTCAAAAATATATAAAATGTTTTTCAAAAATATATAAAATGTTTTTGATGTTTTATAAAAAATCTAGTTATTAAGAAAATGTTCCTTTGATCATATAATGCATTAAGCATTAGTTCATTCATACCTTAAGTGATTTGAGTTGTAGAAGTAGATATTTACAACTAAATACTTGTTTACGTCATAATTTTCCGATTAATGATTTTACATTTTGTGATTATCAAAACGTAGAGATATCGAAAAATATTAATGACGTGTTTAGGCATTATTTATATCAATAATCTCCCCTTTTTTGATGATTACAAAATCTAAACTCGTTAAATCTAAAGATTAGTTTTTAGACAAGTATTTAGTGAGTTTACATCTATTTCTCCCCCTTTTTGTAGAATCAAAAAGGTTATGCCGACAAGTTTTAGAATCTAAATTTGTCGGGACGAGAACTCCCCCTTGATGTGTACTCCCCCTCGTTTGGGAACACCAAGGAAACGAGCTATGGAACGCTTGCAAGAAAAATGTTAGAAGCACAAGTATATGTAACAACAATGAGCAAGCATGTAGAATAAGAACATTCATTTAATAAAAGTGTTGTGTATAAATATACAACCAAGTAGATTACAACATGAGGCATACAAACATTCAAGTAAAAACAACTAATGATACTACATAATCGTCCTAGTAGTACATGATTTTCCATGGAGCTTGCATACAAAAAGGATTTGAAAATTATTTATAAGCATTGCATATGCTTAATTGGGTGAAAATGGAGGTGGTGGTGGTGTAGTGGGTGAAGGTGGTGGAGGTGGTGGTGGTGGTGGGTTGGTAATCATGTGTTCAAGAGATGAAAACATGTAGTGTATCTCATCTCTAAGACCAAAGATTATGGTCCGGTTATGGATGCAACAAAGACAATTGTTACCATGGGCTTCAAGCAATGCCCAAGGTATAGGAAAGAATGGTTGTGGGGTTGGTGATGGTGAGAAGTGAGCATCAAGAGGTGTGATGGGTGATAAGGAAATGGCAAGTTGGGTGTATGAAGGTTCTTGAGTGGATGGTGGTGATGATGCTCTTGGTGATGATGTTAGGTGAGTGTGGATGTAGTCATTGATGGATGAAGTGGATGGAATGGAGGAAGATGAAGCTCCATGGGTAGAGGGTGTTTTTGATGGTGCATTTGGTGCACTTAGGGATGAACTTTGAGGTGGTGGTGATGGAGTTTTGGTGTCATCTTAGGTTAAGTCAATAAAGAGTTGTTTTGGTGTTATGATGACAAGTCTTTGCTTCCTTGGAGTCTTAGAGATGGAGGATTTTGGTGATAACATGGTGGTTTTGGATGATGAAGGATGATGGAATGAGAGGTGATTGTATGGAGGGAATTTATAGTATGAAAATGTGGTTGGTTTAGGTTGATATTTGAGGTTTTGTAGGAAGATTCCAATACCAGTTCGTCCATAAGGAGAAATGGTAGCTGGGGCTAGGTAAAAGTGGTCACAAGATGCAAAAGAAAACAGTAAATTTTACTGTCCAGATGGCCGGTCCCCTTAATTGCTGGCCGGCCCCCTTAAAATTAAGGGGACCGCCTAGGGAATTAAGGGGGCCGCCCATCTGGTGTTTTCCCAGGCGACCAAATTTGAAAAATTTCCAGAAAAAGGTCATTTTTAGGGTGTATTTGCAGCAAGTTCCATTTGAGTCATGTACATCAAGAATGATTAAATATTATCAATAGCATATTAAACAAATAATATACATATTTAAGACTAGAAAAATCATATTAGAAGCATAGGCATATTATATCAAGTAAACTAGTAGCATAGTTCTAATAAGTTTATCATCTAACACAATAAAAGTCATAGCAAACAAATGTCAAGATAATAATACTACATATAAATGTCTAATCATAACATCAATAATAATCAACTAAACACTCATCAAACATGTCTATTTCTTCATCTTTCCAAACATCCTTCCAAGTGTCTTTCCAATAGACTTGAAACCGCCTCGTACTTCTTGGTGCATCTGCTGTGTGGTGTTGAGTAGTTCGGTTTATCTTTCAAACAGTAGTTCGTCTGTTCGTTCGGAAGGAGAAGGAACTTGATACTCGGTGTAATCAAGATCCGGAAGATTTTCAACAAAGGTCCTAGGTGATGGGGTACTAGCACGTGTTGTGCCCTCCTCATCATCATCATCATCATCATCAGTCTCCTTGATGTGACTGGAACCACGAGGTGGAAGTGAGACAGATTTACGAGATTTTCCTTTGTCGCTTCGGGAGCGACGGGCACGGACACGAACAAGTGGATTAAGGACCGGTTGAACAGACTCATAAATTGGACTCTGAAGATGTGGATAGTGTATCATGACATGATTGTAGAGGCGAGTGAGAAACATGCCATACGGAAGATTTGCATTATGAGTGTTTTTGGCGGACAAGATGCGGAAGACAAAGAGATATGCCAAATTGTACGGCTGTTCAGCGACAATACAATACAACATGTGAGCTATGCTCGCCGTGACATGATCACGGTGACCACCGGTACCGAACGCATTCTCACGAATGAGTTCTTCCCAACGCTTCATGTCGGGGCGTAACTCCTTGAGGAGGATTTGGTTAGCATGGATGTCAACATCTTTTGACTTGATCCTCCGGCTAGTCGTACCACGAGCTAGCCCAAGATATTGACGAATTTCTTCGGAGGATGGAATCTCAGAGTAGTAAGGACCCTGTTGAGGTCGATGTTGCTCAAGAGATGAGAGATCCCACTCATTTGAGAAGACGGCTTGACCGGAGTAGGGGATTCTTAGAATTTGACCGAATTGAGCGAGAGTAAGAGTAATGAATTCGTGTTGAATCATAAAGGATATGAGGATATAGCCATTGGGATCGGTTTGCACCGTCACTTGGCTATAGAAGTCAAGAACAAAGCGGGGAATGATAAGCTCATTGATTTTGTAGAGACAATCAAGACTAACGTTGGAGAACATTCGTTCGATACAGTCGGATTCATAGAACGATGGATAGACAACTCTCCCTTCATGAATGTTTCTATCTTCAATGGGACGATAGAAACAAGCAACAGCGGGAGAAATGCCTGGAGTGGCAGAGACTTTTGGAATGTATTCTTTTGTTTTTGAGACATCACCGACTGTAGTTTTGGGCATTTTCACCTATACAAGAAAGCAACACACAAAAAAAATAAGAAAATGACATGCATATATTATATATGCTACTTATGTGGAACGTAAACATACTTCGACTCTAAAACTTAAATCCTAAGAAGTAGTTTACAATGTTCCTTAGTTTTAATTTTTAACTCGCTTAAAATGTATTTTATGATGTTAAAGAATAGTTATAGGGACATTATGATAAGAAATCAAAAATATCCGAACGTTCTTTTATACGTCATAAGCTACTTTGAAATGTGGCTAGACAAACATTGGATTGTATATCTAGCTATTTCTTACGAGTGTTTATGTTAAGTAACTTAGATTTTGACTCAAAATTTTCTTTCAAAATGTTGTGCCAAACGCTCCTTTAAATATGAAAATAACTAGTAAAATTTCAATATACATATGAATTATGTATCTTGATGACTTAAAACAACTAATTGCGTGTTTATAAACTTGACAAGTAGTTGTGAACTTAATTTTGATCAAATTTTGATGATTCTAGCTCCTAATCCAAACACTCTCTTATATTTAACAAAAACATTTTTATGATTCGAAAAATATATTTTTAGGATTAGTGAGTTGTAATAAACCAATGTGATTAGTTTTAACAAGTGTTTATGGCATAATTCAACAATGTGATTAGTTTTGAAAAAGAGTGATTAGTTTATCAATGCTTTGACCTAATGGTGTTTAATTACTTAGTTTCTAGGTTGATTAAGCATGCTAATCCTATGGGGAGCATTTGGTTATAAGATTTCTAGACTTAATTTTAACAAAATTTGGATTAAAAGAAAATTGAGTAAAAGACTTAATTATGATTAGACTCAAAATTGAATGGAATTAGATGAAATGTGAATTAGAAAACTTACAAAATGTGTTGCTAATCGAAATATAGGTGTTTGCCCCTTGCGAAATTAGTCAGAAATGATGATTTGGTGAATGGTTTTGGGTTTTGGTTCGTTCACAGTAGCAGCAAGTATGGGTGTGTTTGAAAAGTGGGGTGTTTGGCAAATGAAATTGGAAGAAAAACGTTTTTGGAAGCTACAGTAGGCCGGTCCCCTTAATTATTAAGGGGGCCGCCCCCGTTTACTAGCCGGTCCCCTTAAACATTAAGGGGGCCGCCTACCAAACTTGGAATTAGTTCGGGTTTAGTTTCTGATAGCAAAATAATTTTATGTATATATATATATAGATTTATTATATATAAAAAATACGTTGGGTTTTAATGGCACGAGGAAGGAATACTTGACATTTTATTAACATTTCGTTAAGAAAACATTTCTTGAGAATTTTGGATAAAATGATCAAGATGTCAAGTCGACAAAGGTTTTAGGGAGTGAGAGTAAATGTGCATATATATATATATATATATATATATATATATATATATATATATATATATATATATATATATATATATATATATATATATATATATATATATATTGTGTGTAAACGTGGGATGTTGAATAGAGTCGAGAAAAGATGAGGTAATGACGGAGATAGGTGCTGACGGCGACGGGAGTTTGTTTCATCCATAGTTTTCTTGACACAACGGTCGAAGTGCTACTTCTACGTTAATCAACTTAACTCACTTCTCTTCATCACCATGAGTTATGTGATAGTGGACACAGAAGATTTTCGTGTTGAACGTTAAAGTTCAAAAGAGGCAAAGGGGGAAGAAAAGGTTCGAGGACGAACAATTTCTTTTAGTTCTAGATAGACAACAAATGACGTATCTACGTTATGTGCGGATATATTTATATATGTATATAGTATATATAATAATATGGATATATATATGTATATATTTATATTATGTATATGTATAAGGGATTATCTACTAACTACCATACAAGTACTAACTAAACTAGGCATTAAAAACTTATGGGGGCATGCAATTGGCTAGTTCATTAATTTACGCACATAATGATGAGCATGAAAGAGGGGCGTAACTTTTAGTCTTCAACATGTGGTCTTCAAGCGCTTCAAAGCGTTTATGTTTGACTTGTAGAAGTCAATCAAGGAAGAGATGCCAATAATCCAATGAGATAGCAATTTAGCCACTTGGTCCCCATTGTCTCATTGATCCAAAGTTGTTTGAACCAAAAATGGGTTGTAGTTGACTAGGATTCATGTATGGTGGAAGTATTCCCCAAGGATTGAAGCTTGGTGGATTCGGGTAATTCCACATTGGGTAACTATTATTATGACGGTTTGGTCTATTTTGGTTTTGCTCCTTTGACATCATAGGACATCTTCCAATGAGATGATTTGGATCACCGCATTTGAAGCACTTCCTCTCGCTCTTGCTACCTTTGTCGTCTTTGTTTCTTTGGAGTGTTTTCCTTTCGTCATGTGGTTGTCTAACGAATTTTCCTCGTCTTTTGAAAAACTTCTTGAAGTCTCTTACGGCCATGGCATATTCTTCATCATCACTTTCGGAGGTTGAGCTATCCTCGTCACTTGATGCTTTCCTAGCTTTCAACGCGATTGACTTGCTTTGCTCTTTCTTTCCTTTGACCATCTCGAAGTCTTTCTTGATTATTGCTTCGTAGACTTTCAAGTTTCCAATCAACTCGTCAAGTTGAAGAGTTGACAAGTTCTTCGATTCTTCAATCGCCGTAACTTTAGCTCTCCATTTTGGTTGAAGAGCCCTAAGAAATTTCCTGACAAAATTCTTACTAGAAAAACTCTCATCAAGTGCCTTTAAACTTGTGATGATTGTGTTAAACCTAGCAAATGCATTATCAATTGATTCCTCTTCCGGAATCGTGAATTGTTCATATTGTTGAACAAGAAGATCTATTTTATTATCTTTGACTTGACTATTACCTTGGTGAGTTATTAGTAAAGAATTCCAAATTTCTTTTGCGGTTTCGCACATAAAGATTCTTTCGTATTCTTTACGTGGTAACGCATTATAAATAACCATTTTAGCCTCATTATTTTTAGAAAGTTTTCTTTTTAAATCATCACTTTGTTTTTCAAAAGGTACAATTTCATCCTTTTTAGTTTCAAGATTATGTTGAATAGGTAAAAAATCACCATTAGTAATAACATGCCAAAGATCTAGATCTTTTGACTTCACATAAGTTTCGAATCGATTTTTCCAATATAAAAATCCATCACTTTCAAATAGTGGTGGTCTTTGCATAGATTGCCCTTCTAAATATTTTTCAGATTCCATAGATCGTTTCAAGTTTTAAAATACAGTTTATTTTAAAAATCTTGTTTGACGTGGCTCTTGATACCAATTGTGGAAAACTAGAAGGGGGGTTGAATAGTTTTACGTCCTTTTTAATTTATGAAAACTTTTGTTTACTTTTTAAAACTTCGATTCTATCTTATGTGAATTCAACTCTTGATCAATATGAACATATATACACAAATATAAATAAGTAATGCAAGTAAGGTAAATATAATGAAATGAAAGAGAGAGATGGAAAGATCAAACCACAACACGGAGATTTATAGTGGTTCGGCTACAAGGACACCTTCCTTGCCCTACTCCACTCCTCGAGTCACCTACTCGAGAGTTTTCTTCACTATGTCAACAAACTCCCTTATGGCGGAGAAACCTTACACAACTTTAGCTTACATCGGCTTAACGACACAAAGCTAGATGTCGAGTTCTAATCGTAGCTAGAACCAATCTCACAACTAGTACACAACTTCTACACAACTTAATCACGACTTCTTCACGACTTCTTTTCCACGACTACTTCACAACTACTTCACAACTACTTCTACACAACTTCTTTACAACACAACTAGTTACTTACACTAGGATCTACTTATCACAACTATACAACACTTTACACAACAACACAATTGAATGAGGTAAGTAATAACACTTCTTCACTAGTTGAAGTAGAGTTCTTCTTTTGCACTTTTGGTGGTGGAAGCTTGGATCACTTAGAAACCAATGCTTAAGAAAATATGATCAAAGGATTTACAATGTTTAGAAAGGTTTTAAAACAGAAAGTTTTAGTGTGCAAAAGGTAAGTAAAAATCCAGGAGAAGGCTGGTATTTATAGGAGAAAAACTGGACAGCTGGAGACCTACTGGAGCGTGGCCGGCCCCCTTAAATAGGGGGGGCGGTCCCCTTAATTTTAAGGGGGCCGCCTAGTAAAATTAACGGGGCCGCCCAAGGTGTCCGTTGCCCAGATTTGTCCTTTTGTGGGGAAGGTTTTTCTGGAACATTTTAACTGATTTTGGTTAAAAATTTGAATTCATATTTTTATAAAAGATTAAACATTTTTATTTAATGCCAAAAATGTTTTTCAAAAATATATAAAATGTTTTTGATGTTTTATAAAAAATCTAGTTATTAAGAAAATGTTCCTTTGATCATATAATGCATTAAGCATTAGTTCATTCATACCTTAAGTGATTTGAGTTGTAGAAGTAGATATTTACAACTAAATACTTGTTTACGTCATAATTTTCTGATTAATGATTTCACATTTTGTTATTATCAAAACGTAGAGATATCGAAAAATATTAATAACGTGTTTAGGCGTTATTTATATCAACAAAGTGGTATCAGAGCTTGTCGATCATTGTGGGTATTAGGAGAAGCTTGAATCGGTTTTCTATTTAGGGTTTCGTCTGAATTTGTTCGAATTTAGGGTTTTGGATCTTTGAATTTGGTTAGAATCGTTTCTTGGATACGTTTTGGATTTTGGGTTTCCATTCTCGTTGTTGGAAATCAATTGGAATCCAGAGTCGATCGAATTGAAGAATCAATCGATTCATCAGTGTTTGTTAATTTGAGGATAATTAGTTTTTGTCTACGAACCTGGTTAGAATCGTTTTCTGGATATAACCTGGTTATTGGTTATTAGTGTTTGGTTTGGGCTTTTGTTTTAAATTTGGGCTGCACTTGTTATAAAGTGGGCTATTGGAATTGGTTTTGAATTAGTATCATTAGTAATTTAGGAGTAGTTCGTTTATTGATTCAATTTGAATATTTGTTTGAAAATCATGTCTTCTTCTCAAATCACTACTATTGAGAAGTTTTCGGGAAATAGTAACTTTAGCTTGTGGCGTATCAAGATTCGAGCCTTATTGAAACAAGAAGGCATTTGGGCACCCATTAGCGGTACAAAACCGGCTGATATGACTGATTAGGGTTGTAAACGAACTGAACATTCAATGAACATTTCATGAACCGTTTGGTAAAAAGTTCGTTTATGTTCGTGTATTTATTAAAGACATGAACAATATTTTACGTTCGTTTAGTTAAGTGAACGAACATGAACAAAAGTCGCGTTCGGTCATTTATGTTCGTGAACGTCCGATTATGCGTTCGTTAACGTTCGTTTATGTATGTTTATTTATTTATGTTCGTATATCATATTCTTTAATTGTATAATTTTAAAATTGATTTATTTAAATAAAACAACACTTATAAAATAATATATCGTGCATAATTTAATAAAGTTTATGTTTGTTTGTCTATGCTCATTTATGTTCGATCGTTTATATTCGTTTAGCGTTCGTTTAATGCCTTAATGAACGAACATAAACGGACATAAACAACTCATTTTTCTTAATAAACGAACATGAACCATTAAATTCGTCCGTTTAAGCGTTCGTGTCCGTTTATTTGTCCGGTTAAAATTAAGTGAACGGACATGAACAAGGCTTCGTTCGTGTTCGTCCGGTTCGTTTACAGCCCTATGACTGATGCTAACTATAAGTTGCAAGAAGAAAAGGCACACTCTACTATTTTGCTTTGTTTATCAGATGAAGTTCTTTATGAAGTTGGTGATGAGGAAACGGCAAAAGGAGTTTGGGAAAAGTTAGAAACTATTTACATGACAAAGTCGTTGACGAATAAGTTGTTGTTGAAACAACGCTCGTTTACTCTTCGAATGAAAGAGGGCTCATCTTTGAAAGAGCATCTTGATGTTTTGAACTCGATATTAATGGATTTGAAGAATGTTGAAGTGAAGATTGAAGATGAAGATGCGGCTCTTGTTCTTCTAGTGTCGTTACCTCCTTCGTTTGAAAGTTTTGCTTGCTCATTTGTTGTAGGTAAAGACACTATCACTTTGGAAGATGTTAGATCCAGTTTGCATTCAAGAGAGCTTCGTCAATAAGCGTCAGGAAGTGGTTATGAGTCCCAATCCATGGGTTTATCAACCACAAGTCGTGATAGGGGTCGATATCGATTTGAAAAAAGGTAAAGAAAAAGGTGGCGCATCGTCAAGTTCTCGAGGTCCCAATCCTCGAGATATTTGTAACTACTGCAAAGAGACTGGTCATTGGAAGATTGATTATCCTAAACTAAAGGAGAAAGGTTTGGTTGCGGCTACTACTAAAGACGACTCATGCTACTCAGGTTCAGAATGTGAGTTGCTTTGAATGGTTAACCGTTTCAGTTAACGTTTGGTTATTTGTTTTTGTAGTCATCGGCGTTTGTTTTGGATTGATTTCTTTTGGATCGTTTTTGGGGAATCAATCATTTCCTTAAATTAGGCTAGTATCTATAGCATTTGAAATTATGAATTTAATTTGGAACATTTGGTCTTCCTTAGGAGTTTCAATCATGGTGGAGATTGTTATGAATGTGACTAGAACTCCTAAGGGTCGTTTGGTATTTTTTGTATCTTAGAGTTTGGGCGTGTTATACACGTTTTAGTATTTTAGGTATGTTAGTATTAGGAAACTATATCATAGGTCGGTTTGTTTTTCTTATAAATAGGGATTCATAACATCAGAACTTTGTACCTTCGAATTTCATTTTGCAATGTAGAAAAGCTTCCACAAATCTGTCGATTCTTGTTTCATCTTTTGTTCTTCATCTTTGATTATCGATTGTTGTTTCCAACATAGTTAGCATGTATTATGATTTAAGGATGATTATGTTTTAGAATTAGTGAAGTAAGTGTTTAGAGATTATGAGTTAGTGGATGATAATGATGATAACTAAGCTTATTTTATACTTTAAAGAGGTGCTTGGCATATATGTCCTTAAATAAGAACAAGATAGTGGAATTAGATAAAGTTTACGTGTTAAAGATATAATAGCATATTTTAATTAGAATGATATTCAAGTATGAAAGTGCCCATGGGAATCAAGAGGAATGCTTAAACCGACACAGGGTGAGTAACGGATTAGTATCACATTTTGTAGTTTAGTTTTGTTATTATTGATGTTTGTAGTTTCATGGTTTAACGAAAAGATTTAGCAATGATCTTAGTTTGACCAAATGTTAGTAGATTTTTATAAGATATACATGTTATAATGGAAGTCCAAGTTCAGTTAGAAATGCTGCGGGAATGGGTCAATACAGAATTAGGCTGCAGCAGCACTATACAGCGTATAGACGTTATCTATACGGCATATAGAGCCTATACATCATATAGACAACGTCTATACGACGTATACAATAGTTATTAGTGATAAACATGTTTGAGCATATAATGTTAGTCAGGAAGGAACAAGTATTCATATATAACGATAGTTAAATATAAGTCAGCATTGAACAGAACAGGTATGAGAATGATTTGTAGAACTGGAAAATAGCCGGGTATGATCATATAGCCAGTTAGACACAGTCTGTCAACATTCATAGTTAAGAAATCACGTAGTTTAGTAAATGCGCTTTATCCACTCAGTCATGTCCTGTGTGGAAACAGTGCTTTATGCACTCAATCAGTCATGTGTGGACATTATGCATGCATTCAGTCCTGTGTAGAACCGTTCCTTATGCACAAAGTTAGTATAGTGCTTTATGCACTCATTCATGTCCTGTGTGGAACCGTACTTTAAGCACTTAGTCAGTCATGTTTAAACTTAGAAGCCCGGATTGCATCCATGTAAGAGGGTATAGGTCGTATATTAGTAACAAGTCGATTAGATATCGCATTTTAGTTCCAAGACGATTAGATATCGCATTTTAGTTGCAACGCAATTAGATATCTGATGCAGGATTTCTGACCAGGTTTTAAATTTATATTAAGTCTCGTCTTGAATAGCTTCAAGAGCTTGAACAGGAGTCATTCGAGTAATCGGTCCCTGGGAATCGATCATCTGCCTTGTTGCAATGTTAATACCCTTATAGAATATATTTACCATTTGCTACTTGTTCAAGTCATAAGTTGGGCATCTATATAGGAGATCATTATACCTATCCCAAGCTTGGTATAATGTCTCGTCAGCCTCCTGTCGAAAATTGTGGATCTTCTCTAATTGTTTTGCCGTCTTAAAAAGAGGGAAATAACGTTGGATGAACGCCTTCTCTAGGAGATTCCACGTGTTGATGGTTCCAGCTGGAAACCTATCAACCCATCTCTTAGCTGCTCCAGTGAGTGTCATCGGAAACACTCGGAGCATGACAGCATCGTGAGAAACTCCTGGAATATTGAAGAGGCTTGTGATGTACAAGACATGTTCGACATGCTCATAGACGTCTTCAGTCTTGTTTCCAGAGAACGGTTTTTCACGCAACTCCCTCATAAACTGAGTCTTGATCTCAAATTGGACATCGCCTCCAATAACCAGCCTAACAAGCCCCGGCCCTTGCTCTTCTCGAGTCATAGCAAGGTACTCTTTGAAAGTCAACGTCTCGATGTCCACAATTGCTATAGTTCCTGAAACTTAAACAAAATGTGAGAAAAACAAAAACAAAATTTAACAAAAATTAAAAACTTAAATAAAAATCCTAAATAGCTCCCCGACAACGGCGCCAAAAACTTGATGCAGGATTTCTGACCAGGTTTTAAATTTATATTAAATCTCGTCTACCTATGGTCTTCCTATGCACTCACGGGCAGTGTACCCGGTCATGTGTAGTGTAGTAATCGGTAAAACCGAGGTCGTCCCAAGAGCTATGAGTATCTAGATTCTAACTAAAGTCTATGTCACCTTTTAAAAAGGGTTTATGATTTGTTGAAATAATTAAACTTACATAAACTAAAATGAAATGCAGAAATTAAAACGAAGTTGTGAACAATAGGGAGAAAGTGTACTAGCCTAGTTGTTCATCCTACATTGCTATGACTATGTTTTCTAATTGAACTTCCTATTGATTCAAGTGGGGCATAGAATTCGCTAGACTCCTATGGTCAATTCATCTGGCCTATCTCCCTAGAGTCCGTCCAGGACACCAAAGGTCTGATCCTTATGGCTGTCAAGGCTTATACGTAAACTAGTTTGAGTCATTAAGCGCACTACATGCTAGATAATTCTTTGTGTGATCCGGCCTCGCGGATCTTAGACCACACATTTAATTTCTTAAGTTCATCCAACCCGGAGGGTGATCTTATGGTCAATTCGCACACAAGGGATTTGGTAGTCCTATGGTCAATTCTCCTAGTGTAATACGTACAACCGGTCTTCAAAAATACCGAAACTAGAGGATCTATCGAATAACAAAGCATGCACACACTAGAAACAATACTAAAAGCACGAAAACATAATCAAACAATAAAGGATTCATAACTAGGCTAGCACCAAGGGTGCTTAGCCAAACATACAATAAGTTATACCAAAAATGATGAATAAAACATGAATTGAATTAAACATATTGTTTGATACAAATTACTTGATGTAGATCTAATAAGAATGATGAATCGAAGTGAATCCTCCCTTGAAAGATGGCTTGGAACTGCTGAAAATCGTCCTAGAGTGGTGCCCTAGTCGACCCCTAGGAGAGGGGGAAAAGTGATACTTAAAAATGCAGATTATAGGCCCCGACAAGGTTACGGTGTAACCTCTAGGGTTAATTACGCCGTAACTTATGACGGCGTAAAGAAAATCGGATCTTGAAAGTTACGCCGTAACTTTCGATTCGGTTACGGCGTAACTATAAAACAATTACGGCGTAACTATAGTTTTCGTACTTTTATTTGCCTTCCATTTTGAAACTTACTTGGCCTTGTCCGCTTTTGACCCCTGAAGTATCGCACGGTTTCATTTCAAGTCCGGATCTATTTATAAGTGTAATACTTATAAAAATAATACGGTTTCAACGCCTCATCGTTCTTGATATTTTTATAACAAGTCCTTGTGATAATTTAATCTTCATAAGATCCGCCCAGCTTTAGCCTCCATCGTACTTGTTATTTTTACTTTTAGTCCCTGGACTTTAACTCCTTGGTGCCCAAGTTATTAATTACGGCGTAACTAAACCACTAAGTTATGTCGTAAGTCCTTGTTAGCATGTACTTATCCACATTTATATCTATTACTACGGCGTAACTAATAGCCAAGTTACGCCGTAACCTTCACACTTGGTCACTATGGCATAACCTCATGAGTGGGTTACGTCGTAATCTCTTCAATCCCATACTGTGTATCTTTTACGCCATAACCTCATGTGTTGGTTATGGCGTAACCTTCATAGTCTCAAAATTCTTCTAAGTCTTCAAATTGTTACGGTGTAACCTCTTGTGGTAGTTACGCCGTAATCCTTGATTTGCGTTGACTTGGTCTTCGTGTATAAATCCTTAGCTACGGCGTAAGTGGAGAGTGCAACTACGCCGTAACTTCTTCGAGGCTAGCATACTAAAGTGTGTATATTAGTAGGTACTTTTTCAATTCCATGTCTCTTTTGCTCCTATGCTCATTTATAACCTGGAAACGAAATATAAAGAAATCAAAGCATATATCTAATAGAATAATACAAATAATGAGCATAATAGGGGGAATTTGACACTAAAATATCATGATTATTTGATGTCATCAAATATCCCCCCACTTAAACTCTACTTGCCCTCAAGTAGACCTTATTAGAATTATTTCTAAAAAGATATCCCCCAAATGACTTGGGAAATATGTGATTAAAAATTTCCTATGCTAGAATATTCAAAGCCGAACACCTCATGAAACGGGAAACTAACACTCATACTCTCTCTAATCTAAGTGTGAATTTCGGGGTGATCACTCAACGCACAGTCATAGCATGTATTCTATCATAGGCTTGGCGGTTACACAAATCTCCACCACTAGAGCTAAGGTCAAAACAATCTTCGAAGACAATATTGGGTGAACAAATTATAAGGCTAGGGTGTAGTGTTGTTATTAACATACTACGGCGAAGGCGACAAAGACCATCGATGCATGACCAAATCCATGGTCAAGACACCAATGACTACTCAATTCCTTCACCTAAGTATGATTGACAACTAAAGGGTAGGATAAGACATGGGATGCACATAAATGGTGAAAAATGCAAAATAAGAAGCAAATAGTCTTAGCCTACAACCGAGTTGTCACCATCCGCCGTCCATCCAAAATCCAAGCTTCAAGACGCAAAAACCAGATCATAACAAGCTAGTGTGCCATTAGTGGACGTCATGATGAGCACACTACTTGGTCTTCATCAACATGTTGGTGTAAATATGTTGTAGGATCAGCCCTAGATAGATCTTTGAGCCTTATGGAACCGGTAGAATGCTTATGTAATCACAAACAAACTACAAGAGAATCTCTAACAATAGACTTATGTTTACGCGGAATATAAACACAAGAGTTAAAGAAGAAATAACTAATAAACACTTGATCCTCTATGGATCTATATTAACTATTAAAATTGTTTTCTAAGTCGTACATTGTTCATAGCCGAGTGTTTCTTTTATACTCCAAGAAACCCTAATTCGGCATTCACTACAAAACGTGTAGAGGAGATATGATTATCACTTCCTAATATAAATCATGGATATCTCTTTCTCTAACAAACTTCTAAATATACGGGTTGACTATTTCTATAACCCGCAGAAACAATACTAGCAGCAGTAACTATATACCACTAACAGCAGGAACCATACCAGCAGGAACTACATACCTGCCAGCAGGAACCGCACTAACTACCAGCAGTAATGAAACTAAATACACTTTTAATAATTCCTAACAATCCTCCCCTAAACTTGAATTTGACGCGGTTAACTTCAAGTTTCTAGATAGATCTTTGACGTCCAAAGCATGAGGATTGAACTTTAGCAGCAACAGTAGGTAACCAGCAGCAACAAGTAACCATCATTAAGACCAAGGATCCACAGCAACATGAGTAGATTTGATGAGCCTTTACCAAGTAGCTACTCACTCTTGGGCTAGCTAGTCCTTTGGTGGAATCATGGCATCACCCTGGTGAACTAGTAACCAGTCCAACACTTAGAACATGAATCAATGGTGTGTTGGAATACCCTAATGATTTTTGGCAAACCATCACAGCCATAAACGGATTTGAGATGTCTTTACCTGTAGCCGTTTGCTCAGGACTAGCCAATTCTTTGGTTGAATATAACACCTTGGTGAATTGATTACTAGGTATGGATTTCCACATCCTTTACCACAAGCCATACTCTTGTGGGCTAGCCAATTCTTTGGAACCCTAAAGGGTAACATCCATGGTGAATTGATGACCATTTCAACTCTTAGTAATGAAACATGGGTGAGTTGAATACCCAATAGTTTTGAGCAAACTATTACAGCTGTCAACGGATTTAATGATCACACCAGAGCCGTACCCTCATGGTGAGTCAACTCTTTCTTGTCTGTGAGACATGGTGAGATGATTACCATTTGTTGTGTGGTAATTAACCAACACTCAAACCCTGAAAATAGTATATGCCAACAACTAAAAATATACAAGTTAGTTTTTTGTTTTTTGTTTTTTTTTTTTTTTTTTTTTTTTTTTTTTTGTTTTTTTTTTTTTTTAACTAAACACTATATAAATAAAGAAAGAAAGAAATAAAAAGAAATAGCAAGATACAATAGAATGTAAGAGATACCATCAATTAGCAGCAAGAACCTGAGCAGCAGCAAGTTGATGTTTGATGAACCGAACCAATTGCTCAGCAGTAGTCAAGTCATTTCCCACCACTGTCTTTCCAAGCTCCAACTTATGCCTGAGCATCCTTTCCATAAGCTGAACTGATAGAGGATATGGCACATCCACAAACATGTATAACACCTCTCCAGTCATGGCCTCCAACACATGAACATTGGAAGGGGTATACAACCTCCAACTTCGCACTTGCCAAGACTGTTGATTAGCCCAAACAGAATAACCATCTCCTCCTTCAAGAGAGTCCATCAATACCTTCAAATCACCCCAAAGGATAAGACCAACCCCAGTAGCCGTATGAGATGCATAATGCTTAACCACCATACCATAGAGTTGGATCAAGTCTTGCCTATCCACCATATGCAAAATTTCTCTAAGAAAGGTAAAATACTTGGTGACACCATCAACTCTGTAGAGAGCATGAATTTCTCCCATAGGTGTAGAAACGATTTCCCATGCAGCAAGAGCAGCCCAAGGATGAGGAGAATCTTCTTCAGGTTCACTCTCTGAATCAAACTTAATTAACTCCTGATCATCCAACTCTGTAATAGGCCTAGAAGCACGCTTCTTAGCCACACTCTTCTTCCTTTTGCCTGGAGTAGAGGAAGGTGAGGGGACCTCATGTATTTCCACAGATGGAACCGCAGTAGTGGGAGCAGAAACAGATGGTGTGACATGATCACCACCTTCAGCAGGAATGGAAGATTGCTTAGGTAACTCAATGTGAGGCTCAGCAGGATGTGATTGTGTTGCTTCAGGAGGAATAGGTGGTATGACAGCAGCAGGACCAGATGTATCCTTCGGTGAGTGAAGTGAAGGCTCAGAAGCTGAATCACCACCAGCAGAAAGAGGATCAACTGCAGGATTGGGTGTGGTATCAACAGCAATATCAGCATCATTTATTGAACCAGCAGGATCGATAGACTTAAGCCGCTTAGAAGAAGGTTCTTCTATAGCAGGTTTAGGTTGTGCCAAAATCTTTCTAAAAGGCTGGATCCCGTCTTTCTCAAGTGATCCCCTAATCCTTTCAAAGTGCTCCTTAAGCTGTTCATCTGAGAACCGCTTGACTTGTGCCATGGTCCACCCAGTTGTGTAGAGAACAGTACTCTGGTTCTTGACAAAAGATCTCATAAACTCTCTTTGTTGTGCCTGTGTCATGGGCCTGACTCTTTTCTCCTTTACTAGCCTTTCAGCATTAGCCTGCTTCCTCTTCCTCATTAAAGCAGCCATTCTTTCTAGGAAATCCTCCTCTGTCATATCAGCTCCTAATAATTCCTTGGAAAGTGAAGTATTTGAAGCAACTTGAGTCATAATATGCACCCAATCAGCCTCAGTATAGAATAAAGAGGCAGCATCCAAATCTCTTTGTCTCTGAGGAGGTAAACTTGTAGCAAATTGTGCATCTTGCTCAGCTTGTACTTTCCTTGCCAATTCAGCTCCAAGCCTTTCATCTTCTATATTTTGTAAGAGTCTTTCCTATTCAGACCTTTCTAGGTCAGATACAAGGTCTTCCACCATTGGGGCTTTGCCTTTGTCAAGGTGTGCAGTAGAAACACAAGTAGGAGCAGGAGGCTCAGACACAGCAGGAACTGCTGCACTAGCAGAGGGATCAGGAGTATCAGGATTCTCATCAACATGAACATCATCAGCAGAAGTATCATGAATATTATCAGTAACATCAACAGCAGGAATATCATGAGGAGTAAGATGATCAGCAGAAACAGATGATGGAGGACTATCAGTAGAAACATCCTTGCAAATAGCAACAACATCATCACGACCATTGGGAACAGCCTTACTACTAGAAGACATACTAGCAGCAGGAATGTTTTCACTCTCAGCAGCAACACTAGAATTACCAGCAGAAACATGGGATTTGTACTTGTCAAAAGCTGGTACTTCTGAAAGCTTCCTTAAACGCCTCCTGTTCCTTCTCCTTCTGAAAGCTTGGGGCGTAGCATCATTAGTAGCCTCAGGCTTAGAAAAAGCATCCTCCTCTGTGTTGGAACTAGCTAATAAGGCATTGGCCAACACATGGAGTGCATCCATTTCAAAAGAATCCTGTGTCCTAGGCTCTTCCTCCTCTGAATCAGAAAGCACAACCTTTCGCTTCCGTTTCTTTAATTGTGCTTCCAAGTGGTTGACTCTGCCAATTAAGTGAAGTATAGCTCCACCAAGAGTCTGTTTGGTGTCTTTGAGCTCTGTCTCCAATGCGTCCACCTTGTTCATATACCTGTTAAGCAAAGTAGACATGGTGGTGAGAGCATCAGGATCCTCAGCTCCACCAGCAGGATTACCTGTGGTTTTGGGAGCCTCATAGGATCTAGTTGTAAATGTGGGTGTCTCAATATTAGGTTCAACTGAAGTGGTGTCCACAGGGGTATTATGCCTAGGGGATGATGGTGGTGGTGAAGGTCTAGAAGATGGTGGTGGTGGGGCATCAGCAGCAACTGATGCACTTGCACCAGCAGCATCAGATGTTGGTGGAATATTAGCTCCACCAGCAGAATCATTGCCACTTGGCAACATAGCAGCCAAAAGAGGCTGATGTTCCCCCTCAAACTTAGACTTCATGGTGGCAAATAATTTGGGAGTAAGCCTAACCATGTTCCTAGGTGTATGGTCAGAAGTCTGAACATCTAATATCATTTGTAAAAACCTAGGGTACATGAGAAATTTATGCTTAGCAGTCCCGAGGTTCCCAACCATCTCATCAAAAATAAACCTAGACCAGTTATAAACCCTCCCATCTGATAGGCAAATGAGGCCTGAAGCAAGTGGGCTTGAGAATTGATCCCAACCTCCTGACTTGGGACTAAGACATTGTAGAAGGGTGTGTACTAGAAATCTCCATTGAGGAGAGAGCCTATTCTTATAAAAAGTAAATGTACCATCAACTGGATAACCAATTGTAGCCATACCAGCCAGAATGTCTTTTTCTGAAAAATCATATAACCCATCCCCATCATGCAATTGAAGGTGAGTCCTAATAGAGGACTCAGCGAGGACATACTCATTCCCATCAATGGTAGCCACAATCTCCTGGGGTCTACCCTCAAGAGTTCGTGTAGTGGCTGTAGCCCAAAATTGCTTGACTAATGAGTCATAAACAACAGACGGGCAATGGGTCAAAGAAGACCGAATGGAGGACCCACGTAAGAAGGTAAGTATTTGATCATACCCTACACTTCATTTTGATGTTTCCAGACACGCCACCTTGTTATGATCTTCTTTGTATTGTAAAGCCATTGGGAAGAATCAACAAATGAGCTTGAATATGGGGAGAGAAGAAATGGGTTTGGTTGAAAAACGGGAAGCAATTAGTGAAATTGGGTGCAGTGATAAAACAATTAGGTCATTTAAAATGTTACCCAATTTGGCAAATTTAAATGGCAAGAATCTCACGGAAAGAATCTTTGACCAATTTAAATTTGATTTCATCCCTAAAAATAATAATAATCCAATTCCCCTGGTACCAGCAGAAACAACAGTCAACCAGCAGGAACACATGGTCAACCAGCAGAAACCAGGACTCTTTTGACCAATATTCACAATTGCATCATATTCGGTCAACTCCCCAAAATTAACAGTCATCAATATTAAACTCATTCCCACAGACCATTTACTCCATGTAACTAACCGCACATTTAATTGCCTTTACTTTCTTTGGAAGGGTCTTTATAAGTGCCTCAAACTCAAAGCAAACACATCACATACTTCAAACCATAAAACAACTATCCAAACACAATGAGTGCCTCCAAACCAAACGTTGTTGAGATTTCTTCTGATTCGTCTTCTGACTCATCAGGTGAAGGATGGAAAAAGTACTTTCCACCACAGAACACAAAGGAGAAGGCTGAAGGAACACCTTCTGAAGAGCTTCCAACCCCACCACCATATGTGGATGATTCATCAAGCTACCACTCGGATGATGATGAGCAAACGCAGCCACCTTCACTATCGGTCATACTAACAAGTGAACTTGAAAAGGCTGTGGCAGCAATGAGTAGGATCTCGGTGCCTGTGAAGAATCAATCACGTCCAAAGCCAGGCAAACAAGTGGTAGGACTCCCCAGTCCGAAGGTGTGGAATGCAATCAAGGACAAAGGAATCCATAAGACCATGCCTGACTTCAAGGGAAAGGGGAAAAGGAAGATGGAGTAGTGGTGTAAGTGTATGGCTTGTTGATGTTTTTAAGCTTGTGTGTTGTTTGATCCATGTGTGGTGTGTGTTGTCTTTGTAAGTTCCAACTAAGAATGCAACCGTCTTATGATGAATAAATGAAAGCCTCATGTTCTGTTGATACGGTTGTGTCCCAATAACACTAGCAACAATAAGAAACTAACTACTGCAAAACAAAGGTAAACAAAATACACAAACTAAAACAAATAATGGTTAGTGTACACAAAATATACAACAATAAGCCTCCCCTTAATCACAGCAATCAGGGATTGATCATCCCAATATGAACCACCAAATAATTAAATCTTGGGCCATCAAAAGCTTTAGTTAACAAATCAGCCACATTTTCATCTGTGTGTATTTTAAGCACTTGAATGAGATGTTTTTCATGAGCATCTCTTATAAAATGGTGCCTAATTTTAATGTGCTTTGTTCTTTGGTGAAAAACTGGGTTTTTAACAATGCAAATTGTGCTTTGGTTATCAATAAAGATTTTGGTGTTCATAAAATTGAACCCATAGTCCAGCATTTGATTTTGTATCCAAAGTACCTGACCACAACAACTAGCAGCAGCAACATACTCTGCCTCAGTAGAAGATGTAGCCACAATGGTCTGCTTCTTGCATTGCCAAGAGATCAATCTCCTTTCCAGAAACTGACAACCCCCAGTAGTAGACTTCCTATCAAAGTTAGCACCAGCATAATCACTATCACTATAGGCTTCCAACACAAAAGGAGAATCTCTTAGGTACCAAAGACCCAACTTAGGTTGTCCTTTTAGATACTTGAAGATTTTCTTGACTGCATTCAAGTTGGAAGTCAATGGTGTAACTTGATGTCTTGAACAAGCACTGACTGCAAACATTATATCAGGTCTAGAAGCTGTCAAATACATAAGTGAACCTATCATTGATATGTAGAGGTGAACATTAACAGCATCATCAGGTTCATTGTTAGATTTTGGCTTTGGAGCTTCATAAGGAGTTGTTGCAGTCCTCACACTTTCCAAATCATACTTCTTAAGTATCTCCTGCACATACTTTTCTTGGCTGATAAAAATACCATCTGGATTTTGTTTGACTTGTAAGCCCAAGAAGAATGTAAGCTCACCCATAGCACTCATCTCAAATTCACCCTTCATCAATTCTTCAAATTCCCTACACCAAGCCTCCTTTGTAGAACCAAAGATGATGTCATCCACATAGACCTGGACTAGGATAATATCTCTTGAGTTCTTCTTAGTGAAAAGTGACTTGTCAATGGTACCTCTTCTGTATCCATGCTTCAATAGAAAAGTAGATAATCTTGCATACCATGCCCTTGGTGCTTGATGAAGTCCATAGAGTGCTTTCACCACCTTGTAGACTCATTTTGGATTCTGAAGGTCCTCAAATCCTTTAGGTTGAGTCACATAAACCTCCTCTTCAATCTCTCCATAGAGAAAAGCACTTTTTACATCCATTTGGTAGACCATAAATCCCATATATGAGGCAAAGTCTAAAAATAGCCTAATGGCCTCAACTCTTGCCACTGGAGCAAACACCTCATCATAATCAATACCCTCCTCTTGCCTGTGACCTTGAGCTACTAATCTAGCTTTATTCCTTATCACAATACCTCTAGCATCTCTCTTGTTCTTGAGAATCCATTTTGTCCTAATTACATTCTTTCCATCAGGTAAAGGCACAAGCTTCCATACATTTTGATTAAAAAATTGTTGCATTTCTTCTTGCATAGCCTCCACCCAAGCTGGATCTTCAAGAGCTTGTGATACATTGCTTGGTTCAACTTGTGAAAGAAAGCAAGCAAAGAGACAATGTAGAAAGTCTGTGTGATTGTTCCTTTGCTGATTATGAACATAACTGACAAAGGCAATTTCACCAAACTTTGTTTGTTTCACCTTATTTCTTGTCTGAACAGCTGAGGTAGGATCACCAAGAATCAAGGACTGAGGATGAACAGTGTTTATCCTCTTAGTAGCAATAGGATTGACATCAATGGTTGAGGCTTGATTAGTGATAGAAGGATTGAAGTCATCATCATATGAGGAGGAAGTGAAGATGCCTGTTCTTGATTGATGATGAAGACCTTCCAACTCAGAGCTTGAAGAGAGTGAGTTACCAAGATCAGATGGACTTGGATATCTTGTGAGAGGTTCAGGAAAGCCCAATGAATGATTAGAAGGAGTGGACAATGGAGCAGCATAAGTGGAGGCACCAGCAGGAACATTAGAGCTACTAGCAGAATTAATAGTACCAGCAGTAACAGGAAGACTACCAGCAGGAATAGAAGAACTACCAGCAGAATCCATATTCCTGCGGGCTTCAACTGCGGCTTGTCTTAAGAGCTCCTCTGTTTCTTTTGTGAATTCAAAACCAAACTTTTCAGCTGCTTTCTTGGCATCATGTTCTTGTCTTTGAAGCCTTGCAAGGTCTTCTGCAAAACTTGAATCACATTCACTCATTCCAGGATTATCTTTAACTTCAGAACCTGCAAAGTGGTTAGAAGGAAAAGAAGGAACAACACTGGTTTGTTCATCACTCTCAGAGTCTGAACACTCATCTGGGGTACCTGTATTGTTAGTTGGAGACTCCTGTGTACCTACAGTTTGATTAGCTTTGAAATGAGTATATCCTAAAGTATCAGTTAGATAGTACAGGTTAAAATACCACTCATGACCTGCACCCTGAATGTTAGGTTTATCCTCAAGATATCTCAGGTTTAGAGTCTCTTCTATCTTTTTGGCAGATAAGTTATAAACTCTATAAGCCTTGCTATGTGCAGAGTACCCAACTATAAATCCTTCATCAGCTTTCTCTTCAAATTTACCCAAATGGTCACTGGTGTTTAAAATAGTTACATGACATCCAAAAGGTTTAAAGTGACTGATGGTGGGAACTTTCCCACACAAATGTTCATAAGGTTTTTTGTTGTGAGGATTAGTGATCAATACCCTGTTCAAAACATAACAAGCAGTGCTAACTGCTTCAGTCCAAAACATGGTAGGTAGCTTAGAGTCAGCAAGCATAGATCTTGCAGCTTCTATAAAGGTTCTATTCTTTCTTTCAGAAACCCCATTTTGTTGTGGGGTTCTGGCATTACTATAGTCCCTTTTAATCCCCTTTTTCCCACAGGAATTTTTAAACTTTGTCCCATTGTCACACCTTATAGTCTTAACCTTTTTATTTAGCTGGTTTTCAATTAAGGCAAGAAAGTCCCTAATCACATGGAAGGTTTCATCCTTAGTACCTAAGAAGAAAGTCCAACAAAACCTGCTAAAGTCATCTGTAATCACCAGAAAATAGTACTTATGGTCAATACTTCTGATGGAAGTAGGACCAAAAAGATCCATATGAAGTAACTGGAGAGGCTCAGTGATGGTGCTCACAGCTGTGATGGCCTTGTAAGAAGCTTTGTGTTGCTTTCCTTTGTTGCAGGCAACACAATTATGTTCATTTGTGAAGATCTTGGGAGGAAGCCCTTTTACCAATCCATTCTTTGCCAGCTTGTTGATGGTTTTGAAGTTCACACGTGCCATCCTCCTATGCCATTTGGTAGATTCATCCAAAGATGATTTTGCCACCAAGCAAGCTAGATCACCTTCAGGCTGGACATCATTTAAGTTGAAGCTGTAAAGGTTGTGTCTTCTTGGAACTTTAAGTACAACCTGACTCTCATCAGGCAACTTGAAGTCTTTAGACAGCACAAGACAGTCAGTCTCAGTGAAGAGAACACTGTTCTTCTTATCACAAATTTTTGAGACAGAGAACAAATTAAAGTTCTGCAACTCTTCCACATAATAGACATTTTCAAAATCTAACTTGGAAGTTCTGATGGTTCCTTTGCCTTTGATTTTACCATCTCCACCTCCAAAAGTCACAGTGCCTCCTCTTATAGTCACAAAGTCCACCAACCTATCTCTATTTCCGGTCATACTTCTAGAACACCCACTATCAACAATGCCTAAGTCTTTACTTCTATGAGGATTTTCCTACAACAAAAGACAATACAACAACATTAGATACTATAGGAGACCCAAGTCATGACTGACTTGGGCCTGCCTTGTGGATCAGAAAGATTTAAACCATGTAGATTGATGAGATCCACCATTGTTCTTGGATCCCTTCTTCAAATATTGGCCATTATATCTCCAAGAACAACCTGCTGAGGACTTAACAGCAGTTTCCCATTTTCCCCCCCCCTCCCTTTTTGCATTGGGTCATAATAAACAGGCCTATAATCATTCTGAAAGTAAGAGCTTGTAGGTCTGATGAATGGTCTAGCAGCATTTCTTTTCCAACCAGCAGGAATAGGTTTACCAGCTGGAACTGGTTTTCTGGCAGGAAATGGCTTACCAGCAGGAACTGGCTTACCAGCAGGAACTGGTTTACCAGCAGGAAATGTAGCTCTGCCAGAGCTCATTTGTGCTGCTTGAGGAACAAATGGGGGTATATTTTCAACATTATTCCACAATGGTCTAGATTGCTGTTGCCCAGCACACACACACCCATTCTATTCTCATAAAAATCACAATCCTTAATAAGATAAGAATAACTACCACAAACAAAGCATGATTTATTTCTAAAAGATTTGTTCTTAACATTACTTCTCTTATTACAAACAAACTTATCACAACCAAAACTAGAAATAGGATTGTTTTTAACAAATTGAAAAGAAATGTCTTCAAAAGAAACTGTCTTTGAATTGGATTCATCATCAGCTACTCTTGAGGAGAAGTCATCAGACTTGGGTGTGGGAGACTTGTCACTTGAATCACATGAGGCAAAGTCATTGGTCTTGGGTTCTGAGGACTTGTCACTGTTAGAACAAGAGACAAAGTCATTAGATTCATAGTCAGAATCAGGCAAGTCATTGGACTTTTTGCCATAGGTCATGTGTGATTCATCAAAGTCTATGTTAGTGGAGGTTGGCTTAAATGTTCCTGTTATTGGTGGAGAAACAGACCTCATTTCTCCTTCTCTAACATACTTAACAGGAATTTGATAATTTACCTCCTTAGGTGTAGGGTCAAATGTACTTGGCATACTAGGGTCATATACTTCATCTGGCCCTATATAATCCCCATATCCCAACCCAAGTTTAGTTTTCACAGACATAGAACTATCAACTAACTTGTATAGGTTTTTAGATGATTCTTTTAATTTATTAAACCTAGCCACTTCACTCTCTAACTTAGCCTGCAAGTCCTGTTTCTCTAAATTCACCTTAGCATTTTCACTTTCAGAATATTTTAACAAATTAGTAGTGTTTTCCAAATCTCTTTCTAAAACCCTAATCTTTTCTTCATATGCCAACTGATTAGTTTGGTACCAAGCCTTTTGTTTTTCTACAGTTGTAAGTGTACTTTTATAAGCTTGAACCTGAACATAATAATCTTTATATTGGGCTTCTACATCATCAAACTCCTTTTTAAGTTTAGCATAGTTATCATCACATCCAAAAGGACAAGTTTGTACCTGGATGAGATACCCATCAAAGCAAATTCCTCAGCCACATCTGCCTCATCTTCTGTCTCACATCCAGCAAGCATTCCATAAACTTGAGCAGCACCTCTTTCCTTATCATCTCCATCATGTTGTGACCAATCCACCATGGAATCAACAGATAGCAAGGCTTTAAGCTCCTGTGAGTCTAATTCTTTGAGCTTGAATGCAGAGTATCTGGTCTTATCATCTGCCTTTTTTTTTTTGCATTCTCTTGCAAAGTGACCCAGTTGTGAGCATTTGTAACATCTAGCCTTCCTTTTACCAAACCTTGCTCCATCCTTACTATTGAATTGGATCTTCCTGCCAGCCTTCTTTTCAAATCTGTTCACCTTCACTGAAAGCATAGCCATCTGCCACTTGATATCCAATTCTTCCAAGTCCATCTTATCAATCTGGTCAAAGTCTTCATATGCAAGTTGCTGTTGTGGTTCACTTTCAGCAACGAAAGATTGAAGCACATCTTCAATCACATTGCCAGACTTTGAATGTGTTTTTGGTGTAGCAGGGTCATATGAGGTTGATGAAGATGATGAGGTTGGGCTATCAGCATATGACCTCTTGTTATTAGTACTGGTAGTACTAACAAATGCTGAGTGAGTTGGAGTATGTGAATAGATTGAACCTCCTTTAATATCAATCTCAAGAGTCTTGAGTTTGTTATAGAGGTCATCAAAACTCAAGTAATCAAGCCCACCTCTAGCTTTGAGAGTGATGGATACCTGTGACCAGGAAGGAGGTAATGCTCTCAAGAACTTGGTATTGCAATCTTCATTATCTAGCCTTGCCTGCAGCTGATTGAGTTGGCTTAAAATTTTCTGGAACCTATCATAGCCTTTATGCAATCCTTCTGCTTCAGAGATCTTGAATTCTTGGAACTCCTGCTTCAGCATGGACTTCCTCATCTTCTTAGATTCATCATTACCTCCAAATCTGGCTTTAACAGCTACCCAGATGTCCCTTGCATCATCTAGGTGATGAAAATCACCCATGTGGTCTTCTGGGAGAGACTGAAGCAGCAAAGTTCTTGCTTTTGTCTCCCTTTGAACAGCAATATGTTCTTCTGCAGATACAGGGGGAAGAATAATGATGTTCCCTTTTGGATCTCTTCCTGTTTTCTTCTTACTGTTTCCATTCAGGATGATGTTCCAGAGCTTATGATCACTATTCGAAATCCAGTACTCCATCTTCATGGCCCATATCTCATATTCATCCTTCTTGAGGTAAGGAAATTTTGCATTGCTATTTGAGACTGTGGTTGTGAGAATTTGTTGTTGGACATTCTGTGTTTCAGGTTTTTCATTGTTGAGGACAGAATCATCTGTTTCGGATGAAGTCATTGAATGAGGGTTTAAGAGATTTGTTTGAAAAGGTTTCTTCTTTGACAGAGACTCTCACCAGGCTCTGATACCACTTGTAGGATCAGCCCTAGATAGATCTTTGAGCCTTATGGAACTGGTAGAATGCTTATGTAATCACAAACAAACTACAAGAGAATCTATAACAATAAACTTATGTTTACGCAGAATATAAACACAAGAGTTAAAGAAGAAATAACTAATAAACACTTGATCCTCTATGGATCTATATTAACTATTAAAATTGTTTTCTAAGTCGTACATTGTTCATAGCCGAGTGTTTCTTTTATACTCCAAGAAACCCTAATTCGGCATTCACTACAAAACGTGTAGAGGAGATATGCATTATCACTTCCTAATATAACTCATGCATATCTCTTTCTCTAACAAATTTCTAAATATACGGGTTGACAATTTCTATAACCTGCAGAAACAATACTAGCAGCAGTAACTATATGCCACTAACAGCAGGAACCATACCAGCAGGAACTACATACCTGCCAGCAGGAACCGCACTAACTACCAGCAGTAATGAAACCAAATACACTTTTAATAATTCCTAACATATGTCACCAACTCAAATCTTCATATGTGATCGAAGTGGCCTCCTCGATACTAAATCTGATAAGCTCTTCACTTAGTGCTTATAACAATGCACGATCATTACTTTAACTATTTACATACAGAAATTCACATTTTTTTTCATAACTACGATAAATAATAATATCCCCCCACTTGAGATGAATCATATATGGTATAATTTGGAGGGTCTTCAATGATCTTCAAATATATGTCTTCGACGTAGGTGTGATTGATGAACTCAAATAAGTACATATTATTACTATCATTTATCCTAATTATTTGACTTGTTTTATTATATTATGTATGAGGATTGATAGTAATCGTTTACTTTTGTAATTCTCAGGTAAAAACAAGCATTTGGTGAAACTTGGCGATTTTGGACTAATTATGGAGCAAAACATGCAAGAAGTTAAGAGTCTACCGAAATGTACAAGATCAAGACTATTCTGCTCCAGATGCGCCGCATCTCACTTATGACATGCGCCGCATCACTATCAATATTTCACCAGATACGATCCAAAATACAAGAGGACATGCGCCGCATCCTAGAATGGAGTTACGCCGCATCTTCTGGCGGTTTACGAATATTCCTGAATATATTAATCTTGGACCCCACGCGAAGTTAAGTCAATGCGCCGCATCTACTTACTAGATGCGCCGCATCCTACCCTCAGACAGAAACTATAAATACCCCAAGACCAGACGAATTTCGGGTGACATATTATATCCGAAGGTTCGAAGACCAGAGAAACCTAGGACGAATTCAGACGAATAGGCAGCACAAGACACACCCCAAACGAAGATACAAGAGCTGTAAGAAGGTGCTGTATGTGTTTAATTCATTAAGTAGTTTTGTTTTATTGTGTTAGTAAACTTTAATTCATCAAGATTGGTGGCTTGTGTAATGTGACAACGGAAAGATTGCACTCCCTTAAAACTGCTTTCTCATTAATTAAAGTTTATATGTTGATGTCTTTGGTGACTTTTATTAGTGCATTGATAACCTCTGTGTCTAGCTGAGCGTTGATCGGGTCGCCATGCCTCTGCCCTCGCCTATTTATTAGATCGCCTATGCATTCTATCGTCTGTAGAAAAGTAGGAAGAAAGATAAATAGAGTAGTCATAAGTAATCATTAAGGGTTTACTCGCCGATAAGATTAGAACCAACGAGAAAGGACTTAATCTCGGTGCGTTGCATCGAACTATACACTTCATATAAAACTAGCAATAAAACAAGTGACAAACTACTTATCTATCAGGACAGCCTTCTTATTATCTCGAGTATTTATCTGTGTACGTGTGTGCTATTCGCTGATTCGTGCCTATTGGTTTAGTTTATTATTTAATTGCAACCAAATCGTGCCAGTCTCTCAGGCTGAACCCCCTTGCGTTAGTGATGACATCAAATAACGACATATTATTAGCATCATTTATCCTATATATATTGCTCGTTTTATATTGTTTTATATGAGAATTGATACTTAATCGTTTACTTTTGTAATTCTCAGTATAAACAAGCATTTGGTGAAAGTTAATGATTTCGGACGAAAATTGGAGCAAAATGAATCAAGTTGGAAAAGTCTGCTGAATTGAAGAGATTAAAGGCCATTGCCTGACTTTGAAGCATGCGCCGCATCTGATTTTATCATGCGTCGCGTATGAAACTTTGGTCAACGAAGTAGAACCAACTTATTCTACTCCAGATACGCCGCATCGGACCAATCCGATGCGTCGTATCGGCCATACACAATCCTTACCAAAGAAATCAAGTGGAGATTAGAAGCTTAATGAAGAAGTCAAGATTACAAGTCGACACTTGAAGATGCTTTCGTATTTTGGCCATAAAATCTTCATCCGGACTCCGATTTAGTTGATTCAAGTGGCCACGCGAAGAGAAAAAGAAAATCTATCTGAATCTGAAGGAGATGCGGCGCATCTGGTCCTTAGATGCGCCGTATTGGGAGATGAGGCGCATCTGGTCTTTAGATGCGCCGTATTGGGTCAGTTTCAGACTTGGAGGCTACGTTTACTTATAGATGCGGCGCATCTAACTCTCTAGATGCGCCGTATCGACCCAGATTTCAGAATCTATAAATACCGAACTCATTAACGAATTAGGGTATCATTGGGGACCCTTGGGGTCATTCCCAGAAGACCAAAAACCCCTCCAAACAGCAGAAGACCTCCTTGAAGATCCAATCATCCTAGAAGATCATCTCAAGAACCTTATATTAAGTTTAATCGTTCGGTTAGCGTATCGTTTTCATTATGAATTCTTATTCGTTTGCTTTGATTACAACTTTATGTATTGTTACTGAGATTATGGGCTAACACCCTTAGGTGTTAGTCATGTTTATGAAGTTTTATTAGTTTTTATGCTTGTGTTGATGTGTTTACTTTGTTATTGGATTGGGTGCTTATCGATAAAAACTCGTTTATTGCTTTTAACTAGTAAAAGTCTATGTAACTAGATTATGATCTTATTGGTTTAATGTGGTAACTTAACTATCTGTAATTGTGGTTACTTTAATTGATCATAAAGTGTAGTAATCCGAATCCTATTAGACGGCTTAGAGGGAACACACCGGAACCGTGCCTTATGCCACTATTAGGACTAGTAGCGCGTAATGCCAAACTAGGTTAGACGGTTTAAAGCGATAAGTTAGTATTGATGCTAGATAGGTCACTATGATCATGTCCTCTTTCCCACCACGATGGTAGGTTATTCAATTGTGACAGGATTAATAATCGGATTGATGGCAAAACAATTGAATGAATTAAAACAAGTAGACATAAGCATGTATAACTATTAGATGGATTAGGCTTGGCTAACCCGTTCTTCTATATATCGATCTATCTTTAGTTTAGTTATTTACTTTCCTGTATTTAGTTTAATTATACACACAAACTCGTGATAGCCTCTCAGGCTAAACCCCCATCTATCTTTAATTGCTTTCTAGTTTAGTTTAGTTAGATTAGAGACTAGAATACCTTTAGATCACTTTAGCTTCGCTCCTAGTGAACGACCCTTGCTTACCTAGAAACTATCTACATTGACCGGGTACACTGCTCGTTAGTGTTTAGAGTCTATAGGTTAGTTCGGCAAAATATAAATTTAAAACTTGGTAGTTTATTATAGACCTAAAAAAACACATCAAGTTTTTGGCGCCGTTGCCGGGGAGTGAATTTATCTTTTTACTAGTTTTATTGGTATTTTTATGTTTGTGTTTGTTTTGTTTACCTGTTAGTTTGTTTATGTTCTGTGTGTCTGTCTCAGAAGGGAGATACGGCGTATTCTTGTCTGTGAATACGGCGCATCTTTCTGGTTTCAATACGGCGCATTCTTGTCTGTGAATGCGACGCATTGACGTTCTGTGGCAAAAAAAAAAAAAAAAAAAAAAAAAAAAAAAAAAAAAAAAAAAAAAAAGATTGCTTTTAAATTTTTGTAAAAAAATGTTGCAGGATGATAATACGGCGTATCCATTGTCTGTTGGATACGGCGTATTAACTTATGTCGATACGGCGTATCTATTTTCTGTTAGATACGGCGTATCGATTTTCCGTGACCCCAAAAATATTTTTCGTTTTTTTTTAATTCTTTTGTGTGTATTTAAATTTTATTTTTAAAAAAAAAAAAAAAAAAAAAAAAAAAATGTCCTGGTTACTGCTAGTTTTCTTGGTTGTTTATCTCTCAGGTAATAATTAAGATTGACAATCCGAAAATTAGGGTGCAGTCAGGCTCGTGACTCGAACAAAAACAAGCGCTTCGTGGGAGGCAACCCATGCTTATCTTTTAATTTATGTCAATTTAATTTTCTGTCGAGTCTGTCCCATGCCTTCGATGCGGCGTATCCAACCCGTATGGATACGGCGTATCGAATCATCTGGAATACTTTAGTCCGAACTGTTTTGCTGACATCAATGCGGCGTATCTATCTTTTTAGATACGGCGTATCGACCTGCCAAAATTGAATACAGTTCTTTGTTTTTCTTTTGTTTATCGTTTTCTAACCGATGATTAATGAGATGTTTCTCGAGAATTGTTTTTCCTGTGGTCTCTATATTTTTACAGGTCCGGAATATTGAAGATGTTGATGGACTCCCGCATTTTATACGCTCGCACACTTATATTGGAAGATCATACCGAGCAAATCTCAGGGGAGTTCTCCGTTCTAATTCTTTCTATCTCTTGTTTTTAATTTCAAATACAAACAACGAGGACGTTGTTTAACTTAAGTGGGGGGATGGAGAATTAGAACGTTACTTGTCCTAAATTTTCAAAAATATGCTTTAATCTATGCTTAATTATCAAAATTTAATTTTTTTAGCATGTTTTTGTTTAATCTAAGTTGCATAGCTGCACACATAACCTTATTTTCAAAAATTGTGAACTTATCAAAATCCACAAATCTATGAGTGTGCCGGTGACTTGTAAACTTTAGAACTTGGCTTGTATACTATTCGAGACCACCATAATGAGTATTATTTATATAATTGGAATGACTTGTCTAAATTGGTAAAATTTCTAGGATTACACCCAAAAAGCCTATTATATGTTTTGTGTTATTAACTAACTACACTGGTTAGTTAACCCCCGTATAAACCTTTGTTACTCTCATTTTTAGAGTAAGATACCCCTAGAAAAACACTCAGAGCCATTCCTTTCGTTTCTTACACCTATGTTTAAAATGTTTCGTTACACCCTTACACCTTAGCCTACCCTGTAGATTAGAATCCGTGGTTGGTTAATTGCTATAGGCAAAGTGTGTTTCCTTACATTACCTGTGTTCGCGTGCGTAATTCATTATCTATGGTTAGGTCGGGAATTTGCACAATGCAATTGGAGTGAAAGTAAATATTGTATATCTTTGAGTTTATTTTTCGTGTGTTTGCTACTTTCACTATTACCGTTATTTCTGAAGTTATGAAAAGTATGGAAAAATTATCCAGAATTATCATTATAGTGATGTGGTGAAATTTTACACATCTATGTTTATTAGTTTAAAAAAAAAAAAAAAAAAAAAAAAAAAAAAAAAAAAAAAAAAAAAAAAAGTTGGATGTTTGTTTTAACCAACTTATGTAAAGTTATGTAAGTGGTCGATATCACCACTAGTTGTTATATTATATCTATGGATTGAATGTGAGTTGGCAGTTATGGGAACGCCAATTAAGGTTTATTCTTTGATTAAGATATTGTTGAGTATAATTCGTGTCTACCTAAAGCGTTTGTTTCAAGTGTTAAAGCGTGAGTTATTCTATGATATGAGTCTTATTCATGGGATGGTTGGGATAGTGATTAACCACACTTAGGATTTTAATTTATTTGTTTTGTTTATTTTTCATTTTACACCAATTTATATCCCAAATGTTATCCGTACCCTATATTATTCTTTATCCAACCAAACCTTTGATTTATTGAGATTAGGGATTTGAGCAATCTTAAGTATCGTAGTCGTGGATTCGGCTATGTATTTATGATTTTGTCACCCTTTTTGATATATTATTATTGGTGAAGTTTGGACCTATCTTTAGCCTATTCGAGTTAAGGATTTGAGCAATTGCAAGTATCGTGTTCGTGGATTCGATCATGTATTTGTGATTTTGTCGCCTTTTCTGGAATTTGAGATCGATAGAAAAGAGAATAATTAACCCTTAAGCCTAAAAACCCTTTTTACCGCTTTAGACTTGTTATTCCTTATCTTTAGTGGGGGAGATGTGTATACTTGCCAAGCTTATGATAGAATATTCGTCGCGACTGGACAGTTAAACGATTAGATTTGCTTTTATCAAATTATTTTATTTTACTTCTAACTCGTTAAGTGTTTAGTTGTGTGATTATGAAATAAACGAATACATGCTTAAATATAAAAATAAATCCTAACATCTTTTAGGATGCATTTTCATAAGTTTAATCTAAGGTTTACTTGAGGGCAAGTAAAGTTCAAGTGGGGGGATATTTGATGACATCAAATAACGACATATTATTAGCATCATTTATCCTATATATATTGCTCGTTTTATATTGTTTTATATGAGAATTGATACTTAATCGTTTACTTTTGTAATTCTCAGTATAAACAAGCATTTGGTGAAAGTTAATGATTTCGGACGAAAATTGGAGCAAAATGAATCAAGTTGGAAAAGTCTGCTGAATTGAAGAGATTAAAGGCCATTGCCTGACTTTGAAGCATGCGCCGCATCTGATTTTATCATGCGTCGCGTATGAAACTTTGGTCAACGAAGTAGAACCAACTTATTCTACTCCAGATACGCCGCATCGGACCAATCCGATGCGCCGTATCGGCCATACACAATCCTTACCAAAGAAATCAAGTGGAGATTAGAAGCTTAATGAAGAAGTCAAGATTACAAGTCGACACTTGAAGATGCTTTCGTATTTTGGCCATAAAATCTTCATCCGGACTCCGATTTAGTTGATTCAAGCGGCCACGCGAAGAGAAAAAGAAAATCTATCTGAATCTAAAGGAGATGCGGCGCATCTGGTCCTTAGATGCGCCGTATTGGGAGATGAGGCGCATCTGGTCTTTAGATGCGCCGTATTGGGTCAGTTTCAGACTTGGAGGCTACGTTTACTTATAGATGCGGCGCATCTAACTCTTTAGATGCGCCGTATCGACCCAGATTTCAGAATCTATAAATACCGAACTCATTAACGAATTAGGGTATCATTGGGGACCCTTGGGGTCGTTCCCAGAAGACCAAAAACCCCTCCAAACAGCAGAAGACCTCCTTGAAGATCCAATCATCCTAGAAGATCATCTCAAGAACCTTATATTAAGTTTAATCGTTCGGTTAGCGTATCGTTTTCATTATGAATTCTTATTCGTTTGCTTTGATTACAACTTTATGTATTGTTACTGAGATTATGGGCTAACACCCTTAGGTGTTAGTCATGTTTATGAAGTTTTATTAGTTTTTATGCTTGTGTTGATGTGTTTACTTTGTTATTGGATTGGGTGCTTATCGATAAAAACTCGTTTATTGCTTTTAACTAGTAAAAGTCTATGTAACTAGATTATGATCTTATTGGTTTAATGTGGTAACTTAACTATCTGTAATTGTGGTTACTTTAATTGATCATAAAGTGTAGTAATCCGAATCCTATTAGACGGCTTAGAGGGAACACACCGGAACCGTGCCTTATGCCACTATTAGGACTAGTAGCGCGTAATGCCAAACTAGGTTAGACGGTTTAAAGCGATAAGTTAGTATTGATGCTAGATAGGTCACTATGATCATGTCCTCTTTCCCACCACGATGGTAGGTTATTCAATTGTGACAGGATTAATAATCGGATTGATGGCAAAACAATTGAATGAATTAAAACAAGTAGACATAAGCATGTATAACTATTAGATGGATTAGGCTTGGCTAACCCGTTCTTCTATATATCGATCTATCTTTAGTTTAGTTATTTACTTTCCTGTATTTAGTTTAATTATACACACAAACTCGTGATAGCCTCTCAGGCTAAACCCCCATCTATCTTTAATTGCTTTCTAGTTTAGTTTAGTTAGATTAGAGACTAGAATACCTTTAGATCACTTTAGCTTCGCTCCTAGTGAACGACCCTTGCTTACCTAGAAACTATCTACATTGACCGGGTACACTGCTCGTTAGTGTTTAGAGTCTATAGGTTAGTTCGGCAAAATATAAATTTAAAACTTGGTAGTTTATTATAGACCTAAAAAAACACATCAGTTAGATTAGGTTGTATAGCTAACTTAAGATATTAAAATACTGATTAGAATAACCAGATAATACGTTCCACTCTTAGTGATCGACACTCTACTTACCATTATATTCATACTGACCGGGTACACTGCTCGTTAAAGTGTGTGTGTTATTGATAAGTCGGCTAAATATAAATTTAAAACTTGAATAGGCATTAATACTGCTAAACCGCAACGACACATCGCACGCATCAAGTTTTTGGCGCCGCTGCCGGGGAGTGAATTGTTATTATCTGTTAATTTGATTAGTATTTTAATTAGGTTTTTAATTTTTAATCTAACCGCTAATTTTGTTGTGTATTAGATTAATTTGCATTCATTGTACTATTTTGCATATTTTCTGTTTTTGTGTGTTATTTGTTTGCTTTTATTTTGTTTTTATTTTCGTTTGTGTTTTAAGGAACTATTTTGCATATTTTCTGTTTTTGAGCTAAATCGAACGATACGGCGCATCTGATTTCTCAGATATGGCGTATTGCGTTTAATTTTTATAAAATATGATGCGTGGTTTTGCAACCTTACAACAGGTTTTACCTCTCGAGGGATCTCAAGAGGCTTACAACCCCACCAGGCAGTGTACCTGACCGATGTAGTATAGTGTAGTGGTAAGTACGGGGGATTGATCGTTCTCCACAGGGAATAGTGTTCGTTAGGTATGAAAGACTACTCTAATAGGTCTAAGGGTTGAGGAAGATTCTTTTTTATGTTTTTATATTTTTATGAAAGCAAGTAAAATCTCGGGTTTGAAAGAGTGGGCGGAATTAGTTGCTAGTCAACTAACCCAAATTACTACGAATGCAAATAAAATAAATAACTGAAAATAAAAAGTTGGTGAAAACTTATGTGTAGAGAAATGTGTTTACTTAGATTTCCTTACTCCCTAACTATCTTTTACCGGTTGATTAGTGTGTATTAGTCGCGTGGATGACGGGTGTATTCCTTAATACCAATCGTGGGGTGGCGTACGTACTTCCCCAACTCTACAAGCTCCTACTTCACTCCTATGTCGAGCCGGCTAGGAAGCTCCTAACATGGGATCACTAGAATTCGCTTGTGCATTAAATACAACCATAAAAACCTTTAGTACGCATTTGGTTCATGTTTCTTAAGACGTTCAAGCAAGTTACCGAATAGGAAGTTAGCCAGTTTTCTTAAGCCTAACATAGATAAACAATCATCCAATACAACTAATAACACACTAATAACCAATAATCAATAGCTAGGTTTCATTAGATCTAAGCAAACACAAGATAAATCTAGCCTAACATGTTAAACAAAAGACAAGAACAAGATAGAATCAAACAACACATAGACATATTGAATGATTAATTGATAACTTATCTTCGATGTAACATGGAAGATCTCAAGGCAAAAAGCCTTGAAAAAGATGCTAAAATCGTCTTAGGGTTTTCTCCCAAAAATTCCACACTAAGTTCCACACTAATGACAAAAAATTAGAAAACTATATATAGACTTTTGGATCTGACGGCGTCACGTTATGGAGTGTGACGCCGTCACCTCGCCGCTTCTAGGGTTCTCGGATGACCTTCTTGACGCCGTCCCTCTTTAGCTCTCCAAAATCCGTTCTGGCTTATCAAGGCTTGACGCCGTCAGACCTTGAACGTGACGCCGTCCCTCTTTGAATTAAGCCGTGACGCCCTTGATCAGGTTAAAGCGTGACGCCGTCAGAATTCACATGCAATTTTCACTGGCTTATCATGAGTAAATTTCACATCCACCACTTTTGCCAAGCCATGACGCCGTCTGGAGTAAATCCTGACGCTGTCAAAGGTAACTTCCAGCACAATTTTGAGACTTTGTCGTTTTCTTCACTTTTATGCTCCAAAAACGTCCAAAATGCCTCCTTTTCCAGATTTCTCCTCAAAAGTACCTAAAATGACAAAAGGAACGATTTAGGGCAATATTTGATCAAATAAATACGATTTAGGGCTTAAATGACCCCTTAAAAGCGGTACACTTTTCGCTTCATCAAATACCCTTACACTTGAGATTTGCTTGTCCTCAAGAAAATGCGCTTTTATTCTAATCAAAATACAAGTTAGGGGTCATTTAATGCAAACATAAAAGTAATTACAACAAATATTCGTTCCTCTTTAATCATAATAAGCACGGAGATTATAAACTAGCACCTCACAAGTAGTGTTTAGATACTCACATCTCTCAAGTGTCATCAAAATAAATCTCATAAATGAAAACGGATAATATCTCTCACTACCTGTCATAGCAAATAGATTACCATAGGCTTGGGAAAGGATCGAAAACCTCCTCCACTAGGCGTAAGCACCTAAGATAAACTATCAAAGAGGGCTTTTAAATGGGTTATAACGTTAGGTGTAGGGAAAAGGAAAACACGGTTTTGTTGGATAAGGGATATTTTACTGGTGGCGAGTTAAAGATCTTGATCAATTACATGTACTATACAATGTTGCTAAGCCAAGACTCGACTCAATCTTAAGCTAATGAAAGAAAATAACAAAAACATAAAATAAACATAAAATAAAACGGGATGGTAGTCCGTATGTTTTTTCTCTTTTTTTTTTCTATTTTTTTTTTTTTTTTTTTATTTTTTTTTTTTTTTTTTTTTTTTTATTTTTTTTTGCATACACTTTTGCCCTACCATCCAAAATAATACATCATAGGGGCATTGCATTCCCCTTACACTTGAACTTTTACATAACTTTACAAATAACTATTCTAATGACTCGAATTAAGATAATTAAAACACTTGGAGTACTTTTAAAACATTTAGCACATATGGGGGTAAATGATGTTCTTCCCCATTACTCCATTACACTAGTACTTTACCCATGAGTCCCAATCGTCCCAAAACAATATGTACAAGGATATGACTCGACTTAGCAACCATGTAATTAACTAGATAATTAACTTGGGTTTAAACACATGTTGTCACAATAATGCACTAAAAATGAGTGCATACAAGGTAGGCTAAGGCGATTTGGGTGTACATTTAAGTGGGGTGTAAACAAATTCTTCCTTTAAGTAAAATGCTTAAAGGTCGAAACGAAAAGATAGGCTCTGAGGGGTGTACTAGGGGTATCGTGTACTAAAAATGAGTACAACGCAAAGGGTGTGGGAGAATTACTTGACCAATGTAGCCAATGTAATTATAACAAAAACACAGGTGTAAAACAATGGGTTTATCCTAATGCCTCTTATCATGTAGTAAATCTAACTACACGAATGTAGTCTCACTTGTGGCCTCGGAATGGTCCTAACGCAAGTTCTAGAATCTAAGTGCTACCGGTACACACATCATAGCATAAATGCTTTTCCTACCAATTCTAGGGGCGAACCTCACATATTTGGGGGTGGAAAATTTTTTAGTGGTACGGTTTTTGTGCTAGTCATATAACTCCTATCCGTGAGACGCTCATTAAGATCAAAGTTTCACTCCTATATGTTGTAAAAAAAATTTAAATTTGGCACTAAAATTGCCCTAACAGGTATTCCTCTCAGTTTTATTACACAACTACTATTAAACAAACAAAAATCAAGCGTAATAGCATTCTCTAAAAATCGTATTTTTACCCCCCCCCCCTTACACTTAAGATGAACATTGTCCCCAATGTTCAAATAACAAGATGTAAAAGTATAAAGTAAAAGAATGAAATCAAATACTCCCCTGATTCGCTCGGTGGATAATGAAATAACACGGTTAGATCTTCTTCCAAAGAGAATGTAGAAGCTCCATGACTAATGCATCGCCATAAGCTTGATTCAAAACATTTCCTTGTCCAAAATAACCTGTTAAACCTGAGAAAACAAACACGAAAACCTGCATAACATCGGCGGGAAAAATCTATATATAAAGATATAATGCTTGTGGAATGATAATTTTGCAGATTCCTGGAGATTATAAGTTGGAGATTTAATAAAAACTTTTTATGAAAACAAAACTTTCAAAAATTTCTGAAAATTAAATCTGACGCCGTCAGGTTATAAACCCTGACGCCGTCAGAAATGACCGACAAAAATTCTCATGTTAAGTTTCCGGAAAATTTCTGGAAAAACCTTTACCTTACTTCCTGGAAATCCTGCAAAACATCACTATGACTCGATACAAGCATTTGACTCAAACAAATACTAATATGTATGTTAATTTATTATTATTATGATTCATGTTCATTTGTGTTCTCATAAACCAATTTAGATTTCCCTTACACTTAACTTTTGCAAAATACCTTTATATGTAGTTAAGACGAAGTTAAAAACAAAATAAAGCATTTTCACAAATTAGTTTTGAACATGAATCAATAATAATAAAAATTAAACACACATACGGAAACAAATAAAATCAAACAAACAAATAAATAAACACAAAAAGCAAATAAAGATTGGGTTGCCTCCCAAGAAGCGCTTTTCTTTATTAACGAGTCTTGTAGCTAGACTCAAAGTCACGTACATTACGTGACTTCTTCATCAAAAGTTATATCTTCCTCATTGATCATTTCATTACCATTCTCTTGATAATGCTTGACTCGTTGTATATTCACAGTGAATTCTCTATCTTCGTCGTCAATCAACACAACGGCTCCGGTTTTAGAGGAGCTCCTTACGGTAAAAGGTCCATACCATCTAGATTTAAGTTTTCCAGGAAATAGTCTTAACCGAGAATTATATATAGGACCTTGTCTCCTTCTGAAAACTCCTTGGGTCTCTTAATCCGTTGGTCATGCCATCTTTTTTGCCCTTTCTTTGTATGTAATAGAAGATTCATAAGCCTCTAATCTCAATTCATCGAGCTCTTGGAGCTGTAAGAATCTATTTGTTCCAGCAACTGTATAATCCAAATTACAAGCCTTAAGTGCCCAATATGCTTTGTGTTCCAGTTCTACTGGAAGGTGGCATGCCTTGCCATATACCATACGGAACGGGGTTGTCCCGATTGGTGTCTTATAGGCGGTTCGAAATGCCCACAAAGCCTCATCGAGCTTAAAAGACCAATCTTTTCTGTTTTGATTAACCGTTTTCTCTAATATTCTTTTTATGGCTCTGTTAGTATTTTCGACTTGACCGTTGGTCTGAGGATGGTAAGCGGTGGAGAATCGGTGAGAGACTCCATATCTTTTCATAACTTTCTCCATTTGCGAATTGCAAAAATGAGTTCCCCTGTCACTAATAAGAGCCTTCGGAATTCCAAACCTAGCGAACAATTTTTTTAAGAAATGAATGACTACCCTAGCGTCGTTAGTCCTAAGGGCTTGTGCTTCCACCCATTTCGAAACATAATCAATGGCCACCAAGATGTATTCATTCCCTCCAGAAGATGGGAAGGGTCCCATGAAATCAATTCCCCAAACATCAAAAACCTCGCAAACTTGTATATAATTCTGCGGGGCTTCATCCCTCCTAGAGATATTCCCAGTTCTTTGAAATGCATCACAAGTCTGTATCATACCCTTCACATCACGAAATATTGTAGGCCAATAGAATCCCGCGTCGAAGACCTTTCGTGCAGTAGTGTTCATACCATGATGTCCTCCCGATGGACCTGCATGACACTCTTTCATAATTCTGACAGCCTCCTTTTCCGAAACACAACGCCTGATTACCTGATCTGGACATCTTCGGAATAAGAAAGGTTCATCCCAAAAGTAGTACTTTAATTGATTGAAGAACCTCCTCTTTTCATGCCTACTCATATGCTCAGGAATGACTCTACTTGCCAGGTAGTTAGCATAATCCGCATACCAAGGTTCAGAATCATTAATTGACATGAGCTGCTCTTCCGGAAATGACTCCCGAATCTCACTCTTGTCAGATTTAGCGAGGCTGGGGTTTTCGAGACGGGAGAGATGATCAGCCGCAAGATTCTCTGCTCCTTTCTTATCACGAATCTCAACATCGAACTCTTGCAATAATAGGATCCAACGAAGTAACCGTGGTTTAGCATCCTGTTTAGCAAAAAGATATCGAATAGCTGAATGGTCCATAAAAACAACCGTTTTGGAGAGGACAAGATACTGGCGAAACTTATCAAAAGCAAATACCACGGCTAGTAATTCCTTTTCAGTGGTAGTGTAGTTTTCTTGAGCAGGATTCATGGTTTTGCTAGCGTAGTATATTGGCTGAAAGTGTTTGTTAAGCCTTTGGCCTAATACTGCTCCCACAGCGTAATCGCTAGTATCGCACATGATTTCAAAGGGTAACTCCCAGTTAGGGGTGACCATAATTGGAGCTTGGGTAAGTTCCTGCTTCAATCGATCGAATGCATCCTTGCACTCTTGAGAGAAGTCGAACGGGGCGTCCTTCATGAGCAACTGAGTCATTGGTTTAGCTACCTTTGAGAAATCTTTAATGAATCTCCTATAGAAGCCAGCATGACCCAAAAAGCTACGGATTGCTTTGACAGTCGTCGGATAGGGAAGTTTGGATATAGCTTCAATTTTTGCCCGATCTACTTCAATTCCACTTCCTGAAATTTTGTGCCCTAGCACAATCCCTTCTTTTACCATAAAGTGGCACTTTTCCCAGTTTAGAACCAAGTTGGTCTCCTCACAACGTTTGAGCATTTTCTCAAGGTTAGCAAGACAGCGATCAAAAGAGTTTCCAAAGACTGAAAAATCATCCATGAAGACCTCCATGCTGTCTTCCATTAACTCATGGAAGATTGCCGTCATGCAGCGCTGGAAAGTGGCGGGGGCGTTACATAGTCCAAAGGGCATTCGCTTGTAGGCGAAGGTGCCATAAGGGCATGTAAACGTAGTCTTTTCTTGGTCCTCAGGAGCGATAGGGATTTGGAAATACCCTGAGAACCCATCTAGGAAGCAGTAGTATTCATGCCCTGCTAGTCTTTCCAACATTTGGTCGATAAATGGGAGAGGGAAATGATCCTTTCGGGTTGCATCATTTAGCTTCCTATAATCAATGCATACACGCCATCCAGTTACCGTTCGTTGAGGCACTAACTCATCCTTATCGTTCTTCACCACCGTCATTCCTCCCTTTTTTGGTACAACCTGTACAGGACTTACCCATGGACTATCCGAAATCGGGTAAATTAGCCCTGCATCTAGGAGCTTAATGACTTCCTTCTTTACGACTTCCTTTATGTTGGGATTTACTCGCCTTTGAGGTTGCACGGTGGGTTTATAATCCTCCTCCATGAGGATTTTATGCGTGCAAAAGGTAGAGTCAATCCCCTTGATATCGGCTACACTCCATGCTATAACTCCTTTATATTTTTTTAAAACTCCTAAGAGTTTATCCTTTTGTTCACTTTTCAAAGAAGAGCTTATGATTACCGGAAGTTGATCTTCTCCTTGAAGGAAGGCATATTCAAGGTTGTTCGGGAGTTCCTTGAGTTCTAACGTGGGTGGCTCGATGATGGAAGGTTTAAGTTTGTTCTCGGGTTTACAAGCTCAAGCTGTTCGATTTCTTGTCTGGGATAGAAGGAGACTGCATTCACATCCATAGTCTTCTCCTCCTCTAAGATGGGTAAGAAAGCTTCATCTCGCAACCAACCAGCTTCCACCTGTTCATCTACACAATTGTCAATCTCGTCGGATAGTTCATTGATTTCTCCGATGAAATACAACTGATTATCTGCTTCGAGAGAAAGATTCATTGTGTCTTTGATGTCGAAGGTTAAGCTATCGGCCCCCACTCGTAAGGTTAGTTTGCCGTCATGAACATCAATAACAGCACGAGCAGTTGCAAGGAATGGTCTTCCTAGAATGATGGGCACAAGATCATCTTCTTCCATTTCTAGGATGACGAAGTCAACTGGAAATTTGAACTTCCCTACCTTAACCAGCACATTCTCGCATATTCCTAAGGGGTATTTGACTGATCTATCGGCAAGTTGGATGCTCATACGGGTTGGTTTCAACCCAGAATACCCTAGCTTGAGGAACATGGAATGCGGCATAAGATTGATGCTTGCTCCTAAGTCGGCTAAAGCATTCTTGACTGAAAGAGATCCAATTGAACAGGGCAAGGTGAAACTACCTGGATCGTCCACCTTCTTTGGTAGCCCTCGTTGAGTCACCACAGAACATTCTTCTCCTAAGGTTACAAGACCCTCGATTCCTTTCCTGTTGGTGAGCAGCCTCTTGAAGTATGTACTATATTTAGGCATATGATAACATGCATCAAGAAGGGGTATGGTGACAACCGAATTCTTCAAATATGACAAAAATCTTTTATTATCATTTTCGACCTTTTGATTCTTGAGGCGAGATGGGTATGGGACTTTAATGGGTTGCTTGGCAGGAGTAGGTGGGGAGGGAGTTACCGGAGGGGTTTGCTCGGGATTTTCGTCGTTCACATTACCTTCCTCCTCATGAGGGGTGTCGGGTTCCATGACGTTAGATTGTTGAGCTGGGTAAGGTGGATCCTTAGTAGTTGTTCCAGCACGAGTGGTGATGGCGAGTAAGGGATCTCTTTGAGGTTTGCCAAGGCCATCGAGAGTGGCGTTGAGTTCTGCGAATTTGGCCTTCACGTCGTTTGTTGGCTCTTGATAAGGTTGTCGAGACCATTTAGTTGCAGATTCTTTTCAAACGTGAAATGCCCGAGATCATCCTCAAAAGTGCTCCTAACCTTATAGTCAGGATATTCTCCTCCTCCCTCTTCTCTCACAAGATTTCCCCAAGGGGTGAAATCATTGTTTTGGTAGAAAGTTAAGAGCGAAGGATCATCGAAGATGTCGTGGCTTGACAAGCATGCTTGTTCGGTGGTGGTATCATCCTCGCATTCCTCCACTTCATGCGGGCCACCACATTGATCACAGATCAAGTATGGGTTTGATAACCGCTTAGTTGGTTGCGACTTGTCTAGATAAGATACCTGATCATTCAATCTACTCACCCGGCTAGCAAAAGGAGGCTCTTTCATGATCTTGGAAACGCTCATGATCGAATCGGGTTCATCCCAGGTATCGTCTTGATCATTCGCGTATTCCTCAATTCTATTCCATCCTTCCTCAATGCTTAGTTTGGCTATTTTTCCTTTTGATGAATTATTAATGCCCAATTGGTCGTTTTTGGAGACACTGTCATAAAAGATTTGGACAAGAAGCCAGAGTTCAATGCCATGATGAGGGACTTGTCTAATTAGATCCTTGAATCTAACCCAAGATTTGTGAATAGGTTCTGCTGGTCCAACATGGAAGCGGAGGATTTCGTCTCTCAACATTGAAGTTCTCCCTATGGGAAAGAATTTCTCATAGAATTTTGAGATAAGCTGTTCCCATGTGAAGATGGATTCGGAAGGAAGTTGGTTATACCAGTTTCCGGCTTTTTCACAAAGGGTGAAGGGAAAGAATCGAAGCCGGGAGGTATCTCTAGTAGCCCCATCCGTATGGAGGGTATCCACTATTTTCAGGAAGTCCTTGATGTGTTGGATCGGATCTTCAGTTTTCAATCCGTGGAATTTGCATACACTTTGGACAAGCCAAATATCGGTTGCACGCAAGACCCCATCCGTGCGCTCATTTGGAAAAACGATAGCATTGGAAAAACCACGAGGGGTGGGAGAAGAGTAGTCCTTGAGACATTTAGGGATTGGGATTTCGGGAACTTCCATATCGTGATTGGGTTGAGGGCTAGGAGGTGTAGAATGATGATTGGATTCTTCCTCGGAGAGGGCATCATCAAAATTGATCGTGGATGGTTCAGCCGCTTGGTGGAGTCGCCTTAATTTATGCATTTCCCTTTCGGGTTCAGCATAGGGTGTGGCAAGAGTCTTTATCGAGCTTCGGCTCCTAGTGATTCTAAGATTAGGGGGGTCATCATCCAAAATTAGGGAATATCCTCCTAAAGTGCGGGCTCTAGGAGGTGGTTGTTGTGGTGGGTTGTTGGGATTAAGGATATTACCATCTTCCATGATGTCGGATGGTATGGTTACGAACAAAGAAACGAAGAAAAAAGATAGACTAAAGAAAACCTAGAAAAAGAAAATAAAAATCTCACTAGAAAGGAATCTAGTGAGTAGACCTATAAAATAAAAATTCAACCTAAACAATAACTATTCCCCGGCAACGGCGCCAAAAACTTGATGCGTGGTTTTGCAACCTTACAACAGGTTTTACCTCTCGAGGGATCTCAAGAGGCTTACAACCCCACCAGGCAGTGTACCTGACCGATGTAGTATAGTGTAGTGGTAAGTACGGGGGATTGATCGTTCTCCACAGGGAATAGTGTTCGTTAGTTATGAAAGACTACTCTAATAGGTCTAAGGGTTGAGGAAGATTCTTTTTTATGTTTTTATATTTTTATGAAAGCAAGTAAAATCTCGGGTTTGAAAGAGTGGGCGGAATTAGTTGCTAGTCAACTAACCCAAATTACTACGAATGCAAATAAAATAAATAACTGAAAATAAAAAGTTGGTGAAAACTTATGTGTAGAGAAATGTGTTTACTTAGATTTCCTTACTCCCTAATTATCTTTTACCAGTTGATTAGTGTGTATTAGTCGCGTGGATGACGGGTGTATTCCTTAATACCAATCGTGGGGTGGCGTACGTACTTCCCCAACTCTACAAGCTCCTACTTCACTCCTATGTCGAGCCGGCTAGGAAGCTCCTAACATGGGATCACTAGAATTCGCTTGTGCATTAAATACAACCATAAAAACCTTTAGTACGCATTTGGTTCATGTTTCTTAAGACGTTCAAGCAAGTTACCGAATAGGAAGTTAGCCAGTTTTCTTAAGCCTAACATAGATAAACAATCATCCAATACAACTAATAACACACTAATAACCAATAATCAATAGCTAGGTTTCATTAGATCTAAGCAAACACAAGATAAATCTAGCCTAACATGTTAAACAAAAGACAAGAACAAGATAGAATCAAACAACACATAGACATATTGAATGATTAATTGATAACTTATCTTCGATGTAACATGGAAGATCTCAAGGCAAAAAGCCTTGAAAAAGATGCTAAAATCGTCTTAGGGTTTTCTCCCAAAAATTCCACACTAAGTTCCACACTAATGACAAAAAATTAGAAAACTATATATAGACTTTTAGATCTGACGGCGTCACGTTATGGAGTGTGACGCCGTCACCTCGCCGCTTCTAGGGTTCTCGGATGACCTTCTTGACGCCGTCCCTCTTTAGCTCTCCAAAATCCGTTCTGGCTTATCAAGGCTTGACGCCGTCAGACCTTGAACGTGACGCCGTCCCTCTTTGAATTAAGCCGTGACGCCCTTGATCAGGTTAAAGCGTGACGCCGTCAGAATTCACATGCAATTTTCACTGGCTTATCATGAGTAAATTTCACATCCACCACTTTTGCCAAGCCATGACGCCGTCTGGAGTAAATCCTGACGCCGTCAAAGGTAACTTCCAGCACAATTTTGAGACTTTGTCGTTTTCTTCACTTTTATGCTCCAAAAACGTCCAAAATGCCTCCTTTTCCAGATTTCTCCTCAAAAGTACCTAAAATGACAAAAGGAACGATTTAGGGCAATATTTGATCAAATAAATACGATTTCGGGCTTAAATGACCCCTTAAAAGCGGTACACTTTTCGCCTCATCAAAATACAACGCGTTTAATTAATTCGATACGACGCATCTTTTCCCCAAGATACGGCGTATCTGTTTTTGATAAAAAAAATTTTCTAAACGTTAACGCCATACGACGCATCTGCTTTAGCAGATACGGCGTATCTATTATTTTAATTAAAAATAGTTTTCGAATTATTAAACAGATACGACGCATCGATCTCTGTCGATACGGCGTATCTTCTGAATCAAAAATCTCGTATTTTGAAACGTAACAAAATACGGCGAATTAACTTTCGTTAATACGACGCATTTAATTTTAAATAAATATCGATTTTTGATTATTAATATTGATACGGCGCATTCAAATTTCTAAGCGGCGTATCTATTTTCTGAATAAAGTCTGATTTAATTTTAACGATTATAAGATACGGCGTATCCAACTTTTTGGATACGGCGCATCGTCTGCAGATATCAGCAACTTTTATTTTTCTTATCTCCGAACGGAAAATGCTCTGACCCTTATACCTGGAAACTTTTACTTTGAAATCTACCTCTCTTTAATTTTCAGGAACAATGTTCGATATTTTCCCCTACTTGTTCGGAAGACCCCAAAGAAATCTTACCATGGAAGAGTTTGCACTACAAATCGCTCAAGCCAATGAAAAAGAACATCATGAAGCAAGAAACTTTATTAATGAATTCAAAGGCAGTCATGAGCTTTTACTAAAGGAACAAAACAACATGATTTATGGATTGGCAATTGAAGTGCACCAATTGTCAACGGTGCTTAATAGGGTTCTTTTGGTAAAGCAAGACTTGAAAGGGATTACAACTAGAGGCGGAAAGTCGACCTTTCAAATCGGAGAGACACCCGAGGATGACGGTACAAACAAGATTTCCCCTGAATCTTTATCACCTGAGCAAGAGCAACCAAAAGAGACTAATCAGGAACCTGTAATCAGAGAAGAACCTTCTGTTGAGCCTAAACGATCAACACTACCTTTCCCACATAGGGTAAGGAAAGAGAAAGAAGATGCCTATCAAAAGAAATTCCTGGAGAATCTCAAGCAGCTGCAGCTAAGCATACCATTTATGGAAGCCCTAGTGCAAATGCCAAAATATGCTAAATACCTGAAGAGTTTGCTTACAAACAAGTCTAAACTTGAAGAGGCTTGCACCATAACAATGGGGAAAAGAAGCTCAGCGGCATTGCTCAACAAAACTTCCGTCAAAAGAAAAGGATCCAGGGAGTTTCACTATTCCTTGTCAAATTAAAATTTTGCATATTGAAAATGCTTTAGCCGACCTAGGAGCTAGTATAAGTCTTATGCCCTCTTCTATGTATGATAAATTAGGTCTTGGTGAACCAAAACCTACTAGGATGTGCTTAGAACTAGCTGATAGGTCCATACAATATCCATTAGGAATAGCTGAAAATATATTAATAAAAGTTGATAAATTTGAATTACCTATCGACTTTGTTATCCTCGATATGCCTGAAAATTCTAGAACTCCTATAATATTAGGACGACCGTTTTTAGCCACTGCTAGGGCCATAATTGATGTTTTTAATAAAAAGATAACTCTTACCATAGGAAAAGATGAGGTTGAGTTTAACATGGAACAATCTATGAGTAAAGGTAAATCCGATGACAATGAATGCTATAATATCGATGTTTCTGATGACACGATTAATCAATTTACTCAGAAATTGTTGAAAAGTAATTTGCTTGATTCTTTTCTGCTTAAAAATTTAGAAAACACAATTGCTATAGAAGATCAAGTTGATGAGAATACTTTTGATTATTATTTAGCTGCTGACTCTGCTGTATGTAACGCGATACGGCGCATCGAAAATATCGATGCGGCGCATCTATCTGATGACAGCAGCGATATAATTAAAGAACAAGTTTATTCCGCTAGTGCTACTGAAATTGATAGTGTTAAACCTGTGCTTAAGGATCTCCCTTCTACTTTGGAGTATGCCTATCTAAATGGGAACACTAATTCGCCCGTTATTATTGCATCTAACTTAACGCCAAAAGAAAAAGAATTACTTTTGCAGGTACTGTATAAACGAAGAGGAGCATTAGCGTGGAGTATGTCTGATATTAAGGGAATTAGCCCGTCATTTTGTACGCATAAAATCCTTATGGAGGATGAATTCAAACCAACTATCCAACCTCAAAGGCGTTTGAATCCAAAAGTCCAAGATGTGGTGAAAAATGAAATTGTGAAATTACTTGACTCAGGACTTATCTACCCAATTTCCGACAGCTCGTGGGTCAGTCCTATCCACGTTGTACCAAAAAAGGGAAGAATGACGGTAGTACTCAATGACGATAATGAACTAATCCCTTTAAGAACTGTTACCGGATGGAGAGTTTGCATCGACTACCGCAAACTCAATGATGCTACGCGAAAAGATCACTTCCCTCTTCCATTTATTGATCAAATGTTAGAAAGACTATCAGGTCATGATTATTATTGTTTTTTAGATGGTTTTTCAGGTTTCTTCCAAATACCAATTGCCCCTGAGGATCAAGAGAATACGACTTTCACCTGCCCTTATGGAACCTTCGCCTATAGGAGAATGCCGTTCGGACTATGCAACGCCCCTGCTACTTTCCAACGTTGTATGACGGCTATCTTCCATGATATGGTAGAAGACTTTATGGAAGTCTTCATGGACGACTTCTCGGTATTCGGTAACTCATTTAGTGATTGTCTCTTTAAACTTGATAAAATGCTTGCTAGGTGTGAAGAAACTAACCTTGTTCTTAATTGGGAAAAATGTCATTTTATGGTTAGAGAGGGAATTGTGTTAGGACATAAGATTTCTGGAAAAGGTATAGAAGTCGATAAAGCTAAAATCGATGTAATTCTAAACTACCTTACCCCACTAATGTAAAAGGTGTTAGAAGTTTTTTAGGGCATGCTGGATTTTATCGTAGGTTCATAAAGGATTTTTCAATGATATCTAGGCCTATGACCCAATTATTGCTAAAAGATGCGAAGTTTGATTTTTCTGAAGATTGCAAAAAGGCATTTAATATACTTAAAGAAAAACTAACTTTCGCACCTATTATAATTTCGCCGGATTGGAATCTGCCTTTTGAACTAATGTGTGATGCTAGTGATTATGCTGTTGGAGCTGTACTTGGCCAAAAGATAGATAAGAAATTTAAGCCAATTTATTATGCTAGCAAAACATTGAATAATGCCCAAGAACACTACACCACCACGGAAAAAGAACTTTTAGCAGTAGTTTTTGCATTCGATAAATTTAGATCATATCTTATATTGTCAAAAACTATGGTTTACACTGACCATTCTGCTTTGAAGTATCTGTTCAATAAACAGGATGCCAAGCCAAGGCTTATTAGGTGGGTTTTATTGCTCCAAGGATTCGATATTGAAATTAAAGATAAAAAGGGTGCCGAGAATCTAGCTGCTGACCACTTATCTAGACTTGAAAACCCTAATATGGAGGTGCTTGACGAAAGGGAAATAGCTGATGACTTTCCTGATGAACACCTTATGATGGTAGGAATTAAGAGCAATAATAATGGACCATGGTATGCCGACTATATAAACTTTATTGTTGCAAATGAAATTCCAAAAGGGCTAACATCCGACGAGAAAAGAAGGTTTCTAACTCGCGCTAGCGAGTATATTTGGGATGAACCTTATGCCTTTAAATTATGTCCTGACAATATTATACGAAGATGCATAGATGGTGATGACATCCCAGCAATATTGGCACATTGCCATTCAGGGCCAACGGGGGGACATCACGGTGCAGTCATCACAAGAAGAAAGATCCTTGATGCGGGATTTTATTGGCCCACTATGTTGGATGATGCAAAAGATTATATAAAAGGATGTGATGCGTGTCAACGATCTGGGAATATAACGTCAAGAAACGAAATTCCGCAAAACTATATCCATGTATGTGAAGTTTTCGACATATGGGGATTAGACTTCATGGGACCGTTTCCTGAATCTAAAGGTAATAAATATATTTTGGTTGCTGTTGATTACGTATCAAAATGGGTCGAAGCGCAAGCATTACCAACAAACGACAGCAAGGTAGTACTTAAATTTTTGCAAGGTTTGTTCTCTAGGTTTGGAATTCCTAAGGCATTGATTAGTGATAGGGGGACACACTTTTGTAATCACCATCTGGGAAGAGCCTTGCAAAAATATGGAGTATATCATAGGGTTTCCACCGCATACCATCCTCAATCCAATGGGCAAACTGAAGTAACCAATAGGGCTATTAAGCGAATTCTTGAAAAAATGACTGGATATAATCCGAAAGGGTGGTCTGACAAGTTAAATGATGCTTTATGGGCATTCCGTACAGCCTATAAGACACCAACGGGATGCACTCCATTTCGTCTTGTATTCGGAAAAGCATGCCACCTACCGGTCGAAATTGCACAAAGTGCATATTGGGCTTTGATGAATTGTAATATGGATATGGAAGCTGCAACGAAGAACCGTTTCATGGAACTTAATGAACTCTATGAACTAAGAGATGAGGGCTACAAAAATACTAAGATCTACAAAGAAAGAACTAAAAGATGGCATGACTCGAGGTTACGTGGGGATAAAACGTTTACTATTGGAGAGAAAGTGCTACTATTTAATTCCAGATTAAAGATGTATCCTGGTAAACTTAAATCAAGATGGACGGGTCCGTTCGTTGTCAAGAAAGTGTATCCTTATGGAACTATTGAAATATGCGATAAAAATGGTTATATATTCAAAGTAAACGGGCAACGTGTGAAGAAATACTTTGATAATAAAATTGAGGATAATGAGAACGAGGTGGTGGAGTTTGAACCTGAAGTAATGGAGTGAAGAGCTGAACGTGAGTCTAACTTGAAGACTCTGGAATAAAGACAAGTGCTTACCGGGAGACAACCCGGATTTATCTTTTAATTTTCTGTTCTGTGTCGAGTCAGTCAGGCCGCAGAGGATACGGCGCATCTCAATCCTGAGATGCGACGCATCTCCTGCAATGGTCATATCTTTATTTTTCTGCATTTTTTATTTTCGACTTTAAAACTTTTTATCAGTTTATTTTAATGCGGCGCATCCCTGGTTAAGGATGCGGCGCATCTTCTATTCTGATCCGTATTTATTCCAGGCTCGATACGGCGTATCTTCTTCCATAAGATACGGCGCATCGACTGACCTGATGATTTTCATTTTTATTTTTATGTTTTATTTTTACCTAACTACTAATGTATTATGCAAGTTTGAACCTTTCTTAACTTAGGTGTGTTTTAAAGCCTTGGTGGTATTATAGATTCCTGCATTTCCTGTGGATACATCTATTATGAAGCTTAAACGTTCTAATCCACAAGAAAGATGATTTTTGCTCTTATACTAATGGAGGATCATACCGAGCAAATCTCAGGGGAGTTTTTCTTTTCTAATTCTTTTATTTTCCATTTTTTAACCTTCGATACAAACAACGAGGACGTTGTTTAACTTAAGTGGGGGGATTGGAGAATTAGAACACTTAACACTTACTTGTCCTAAACTTTTCAAAATATGCTTAAAATGTGCTTAATATATCAAAATTAAAATTTTTTTTTAGCATGTTTTTGTTTAAAGTCTAAGTTGCATAGCTGCACACATGACGTTATTTTTAAAAATTGTGATTTTTCAAAACTCACAAATCTATAGTGTGCCGGTGACTTGTAAACTTTAGAACTTGGCTTGTATACTATTCGAGACCACCATAATAAGTATTATTTTATATAATTGGAATGACTTGTCTAAATTGGTAAATTTCTAAGATTACACCCAAATAGCCTTATATGTTATGTGATATTAACTAACTACACTGGTTAGTTAACCCCCGTATAAACCCTTTGTTACTCTCACTTTTAGAGTAAGATACCCCTAGAAAAACCCTCAGAACCATTCCTTTCGTTTCTTACACCTTTGTTAAAATGTTTCGTTACACCTTAAACCTTAGCCTACCCTGTAGATTAAAATCCGTGGTTGGTTAATTGCTTTAGGCAAAGTGTGTTTCCTTACATTACCTGTGTTCGCGTGCGTAATTCATTATCTATGGTTAGGTCGGGAAATTGCACAATGCAATTGGAGTGAAAGTAAATATTGTATATCTTTGAGTTTATTTTTCGTGTGTTTACTACTTTCACTATTACCGTTATTTCTGAAGTCATGAAAAGTATGAAAAATTATCCAGAATTATTGTTTTGGTGATGTGGTGAAATTTTACACATCTATGTTTATGTCTTAAAAGAAAAAAAAAAAAAAAAAAAAAAAAAAAAAAAAAAAAAAAAAAAAATCGAAAAAATGAGAAAAGAAAAAGAAAAAAGAAGAAAGTTGGATGTTTGTTTTAACCAACGATGTAAAGTTATGTAAGTGGTCGATATCACCGCTAATTGTTGTATATCATATCTATGGATTGAATGGGAGTTGGCAGTTATGGGAACGCCAACTAAAGTTTATTCTTTGATTAAGATCTTGTTGAGTATAATTCGTGTCTACCTAAAGCGTGTGTTTCAAGTGTTAAAGCGTGAGTTATTCTATGATATGAGTCTTATTCATGGGATGGTTGGGATAGTGATTAACCACACTTAGGATTTTAATTTATTTGTTTTGTTTATTTTTCGTTTTACACCAATTTATATCCCAAAAATTATCCATACCCTTTATTATTTTTTATCCAACCAAACCTTTGATTTATTGCGATTAGGGATTTGAGCAATCTTAAGTATCGTAGTCGTGGATTCGGCTATGTATTTATGATTTTGTCGCCCTTTTTGATATATTATTATTGGTGAAGTTTGGACCTATCTTTAGCCTATTCGAGTTAAGGATTTGAGCAATTGCAAGTATCGTGTTCGTGGATTCGATCATGTATTTGTGATTTTGTCGCCTTTTCTGGAATTTGAGATCGATAGAGATTAAGAAGAGTAATTAACCCTTAAACCTCAAAACCCTTTTTGCCGCTTTAGACTTGTTATTCCTTTGCTTTAGTGGGGGAGATGTGTATACTTGCCAAGCTTATGATAGAATATTCGTCGCGACTGGACAGTTAAACGATTAGATTTGCTTTTATCAAAATATTTTATTTTACTTCTAATTCGTTAAGTGTTTGGTTGTGTGATTATGGCAAAAACGAATACATGCTTAAATATAAAAATAAATCCTAATATCTTTTAGGATACATTTTCATAAGATTAAATCTAAGGTTTACTTGGGGACAAGTAAAGTTCAAGTGGGGGGATATTTGATGAACTCAAATAAGTACATATTATTACTATCATTTATCTTAATTATTTGACTTGTTTTATTATATTATGTATGAGGATTGATACTTAATCGTTTACTTTTGTAATTCTCAGGTAAAAACAAGCATTTGGTGAAACTTGGCGATTTTGGACTAATTATGGAGCAAAACATGCAAGAAGTTAAGAGTCTACCAAAATGTACAAGATCAAGACTATTCTGCTCCAGATGCGCCGCATCTCACTTATGACATGCGCCGCATCACTATCAATATTTCACCAGATACATCCAAGATACAAGAGGACATGCGCCGCATCCTAGAATGGAGTTACGCCGCATCTTCTGGCGGTGTACGAATATTCCTGAATATATTAATCTTGGACCCCACGCGAAGTTAAGTCAATGTGCCGCATCTACTTACTAGATGCGCCGCATCCTACCCTCAGACAGAAACTATAAATACCCCAAGACCAGACGAATTTCGGGTGACATATTATATCCGAAGGTTCGAAGACCAGAGAAACCTAGGACGAATTCAGACGAATAGGCAGCACAAGACACACCCCAAACGAAGATACAAGAGCTGTAAGAAGGTGCTGCATGTGTTTAATTCATTAAGTAGTTTTGTTTTATTGTGTTAGTAAACTTTAATTCATCAAGATTGGTGGCTTGTGTAATGTGACAACGGAAAGATTGCACTCCCTTAAAACTGCTTTCTCATTAATTAAAGTTTATATGTTGATGTCTTTGGTGACTTTTATTAGTGCATTGATAACCTCTATGTCTAGCTGAGCGTTGATCGGGTCGCCATGCCTCTGCCCTCGCCTATTTATTAGATCGCCTATGCATTCTATCGTCTGTAGAAAAGTAGGAAGAAAGATAAATAGGATAGTCATAAGTAATCATTAAGGTTTACTCGCCGATAAGATTAGAACCAACGAGAAAGGACTTAATCTCGGTGCGTTGCATCGAACTATACACTTCATATAAAACTAGCAATAAAACAAGTGACAAACTACTTATCTATCAGGACAGCCTTCTTATTGTCTCGAGTATTTATCTGTGTACGTGTGTGCTATTTCCTGATTCGTGCCTATTGGTTTAGTTTATTATTTAATTGCAACCAAATCGTGCCAGTCTCTCAGGCTGAACCCCCTTGCGTTAGATTAGGTCGTATAGCTAACTTAATTTATTAAAATACTGATTAGAATAACTAGATAATACGTTCCACTCTTAGTGATCGACACTCTACTTACCATTGTATTCATACTGACCGGGTACACTGCTCGTTAAGTGTGTGTGTTATTGATAAGTCGGCTAAATATAAATTTAAAACTTGAATAGGCATTAATACTGCTAAACCGCAACGACACATCGCACGCATCAGTGTGATTTCTGAATCTCTCTACTTGAACCTTAAACTTGTGCAAATGGCAACTTCCCAATCATGAGCTAAGACTATACGATAGGCTAAGGCAAATAGGTGTATCGAAACAATTTAGATAAGGGCATGAAATGAAAAGAATGGCTCGGAAGGGTGTATCTAGGGGTATCTTGCACTAAAGGTGAGTGCAATAAAAGGGTTTAACACGGGGGTTGAAGAGTCGAGGTGACTAGTCGATAAACGCACACAATTATATACATATATGGGCTATTTGGGTGTTAATCCTAAAATATTGCCTTCTCGAATTATTTCTTCCAAATGCTTCAAGCTAACTCGACACACTACTCGTCTATGGTCTTGAAATGATGTAAAGGCCAAGTTCTAAAGTTTACATAAAATCGGCACACTCAATATTTGGTAGATTTGAGGTAAATAAAGGGAAATGGAAAGGTTAAATCTCACCATGGAAATCAATGGTCTTAGTGTGCTCGGCTAGGGTCTATTCTAGTTACGTTATGAAAAACATGTCAATTTTTTTTTTAATGGCATAATTTTTCAAAATAAACTAGAAAAATGAGGGCAAATAAGTTCAAGTAATAATTCTACTCCCGCCCCCCCACTTGAAATGTCAAAGTCCCTTTTGTACTAAACATTAAATAATAATGAGGTAAAAGTAGAATTGGAACATGAACTTCCCTGAAATTTGCTCCAAATTGAAAGAAGGATCACGTTGAACATACGTGCCTTCGTCTTGCCTCCATGAGAAACTTTGATTCTCTAAATTCACTTAAAGAACCAAATGCATCATCATAGAAAAACATCAAGTAATAAAGAAAAATAAAAATCCTAACTCACTTTCGTAGGAATCACGGTTGCATTTAGCGTATGCAACAAGCCTTTTAAACCACTCGGTGTCCTGAGTGGATGAGTGAAGTCTCTTGAGGGTTTACAAGGAACACACCCACAAAGTTCATTTACTACTAAAAGTATGCAAACATGGTAAATGTTTTTGAAAAGGGTTTCCAATAGGAAGAAGTTACGGCATAACTCATAGACTGAATTATGCCGTAAGTATTCTGACCTGATAATGAGCTAGTACAGTGAACGGATTACAGTGTAACTTGAAACTAGAGTTATGCCGTAATACCTTCTTGTGTTAATTCCATAATTTTTTTTTTACCTCTTAAATGCCATAAGAGGTCCTTCCAGCACTTCTCCTATATTTCTTAACTGTGGAAACCTATAAAAATGATGCACAAACATACAAAGCATAAAATCCAATAAAATTAAAACAAAAAATAAAAATATATGCATGGGGGTGCCACCCACGAAGCGCTTGTTTTTGTTCGAGTCTCGAGCTTGACTCCACCCTTATTTACTACGTAAAATGGTGTTCATCCCCTCACTTGAATTCAAGTGCGGGTGATAATAGCTATAAACACCGTAAGGGTGTGAATTTGCTATGAGATAGGGAAATGATGAATTATAGTCATACCTTAAAGGAGATGTTATTTCCCTCCTTACCATACCCATATTCGTCGAAGGTTTTGATGATTGGCTCATTCCGTTTTATTGTCGACTAACTGGCTTCAATGCCACTTTCATTTCTACAAAGGCCATGTGTACCTTTACGTTCATAGAGAATGATAAAGGATCTTTAGAAAGCAATTGCTCGAGCTCCTTCACATCCTTTTCAGGGTCACATTCGGCCTCTTTGTCAATCACGGTAATATCTAAAAGCTCATCTCTGAATTCCTTTAAAAGCTCATCCAAAACTGGGTTGGTAGTTGGTGCTACATAACAATCATCGCAAGGTGTGATATGTGAGGTCAATGGTTGCACTACCAACTTTGGGTTAGGTTATTCAGGCATGGTAGGTGTTAGTATTTTCCTAAGCCTTTCAACATCCTCTACCGTGATATCCCATTCCTCACATTCCTCATGGTCTTCCTCTTTCTCCTTTGTAGTGTCGATATTGACATTATCTGTATCCTGTTCACAAACACTAGCAAAAATATTAGTTACAGGAGAAATAGGAAAGTTAAGAAGGTCCTTCCTTCCATGGTTCACATCCCTAAATTCTTCATCATCACACCCAATATTGATCTCCTCTTGTTTCATTCTTTGAAGGTTTTCAGGTCCAATTCTGAATAGTTCATCCAGCCCTCTTGCTATCATCAAATCTCTATCTTCAAGTTAGGGATCAGGTGTGTTTTGTGAATAATCACTAAAGTTAGATGTTAAACCGCGAGTGTGATTATTCAAACTATTCTTCTCTCGACATTGATTGGCTGTGTACAATTCATATTCTTGAATGGTCATGTTATCAATGTCCACTTCATCATACACTCGAGGAGATACAAAACCACCATTGGTATATGGTTGAGAAAACTAAAAGAAAGGTTTTAGAGGAGGCGATCTCATAGTAGCTCTCCTTGATCGAAGATTCCTCATGAATGTTCTATCCTTCTCGCGCTCATACTCCAAGTATTCTTCCAATGTCATCTTATCAATATCTGGTTCTATTTCCATGATTACCTGAAATACAAAAACAAACAAAAACAGAAAAGAAAGGAAAAAGAAAACTAAAAACAAAAATTCCTAAAAAGTAAATAAAAACCTAAAATTATAAAAGCAAAGGAAAATATTACAAAACTTAAATTAAAATCCTAATTAGCTCCCCGGCAACGACTCCAAAAACTTGATGCAGGATTTCTGACCAGGTTTTAAATTTATATCAAGTCTCGTCTACCTATGGTCTACCTTATACACTCACGGGCAATGTACCCGGTCGTGTATAGTGTAGTAATCGGTAAATTCGAGGTCGTCCCAAGAGCTATGTGTATCTGGATTCTAACTTAAGTGTATATCAAGTTTTAAAAGGGGTTTATGATTTGTTGAAATATTTAAACTTAAATAAACAAAAATGAAATGCAGAAAGTAAAATGAGTTGTAAACAGTAGGGAGAAAGTGTACTAGCCTAGTTGTTAATCCTACATTGCTATGACTATGTTTTCTAATTGAACTTCCTATTTCTTCAAGTGGGGCATAGAATTCTCTACTCCTATGGTCAATTCGTCTAGCCTATCTCCCTAGAGTCCGTCCAGGACACCAAAGGTCTGGATCCTTATGGCTGTCAAGGCTTATAGGTAAACTAGTTTGAGTTATTAAGCGCCACTACATGCTAGATTAAATCTTTATGTGATTCAGCCTCTCGGATCTTAGACCACACATCTAATTTCTTAAGTTCATCCAACCCGGAAGGTGATCCTATGGTTAATTCGCACGCAAGGGATTTAGTAGTCCAATGGTCAATTCTTACCAACCCTCGCAACATACTACTCTAGGGTCCTATGGTCAATTCTCCTAGTGTAATACGTACAACCGGTCTTCAAAACTACCGAAACTAGAGGATCTATCGGATAACTTAGCATGAACACACTAGAAACAATACTAAAAGCACGAAAACATAATCAAAACAATAAAGGATTCATAACTAGGCTAGCACCAAGGGTGCTTAGCCAAACATACAATAAGTTATACCAAAAGTGATGAATAAAACATGAATTGAATTAAACATATTGTTTGATACAAATTGCTTGATGTAGATCTAATAAGAATGATGAATCGAAGTGAATCATCCCTTGAAAGGTAGCTTGGAACTGCTGAAAATCATCCTGGAGTGGTGCCCCAGTCGACCTCTAGGAGAGGGGGAAAAGAGATACTTAAAAATTCAAATTTAGGGCTATATTTATAGGCCCCGACAAGGTTACGACGTAACCTCTAGGGTTAATTACGCCGTAACTTATGACGGCGCAAAGAATATCGGATCTCGAAAAGGTACCGTAACTTTTGATTCGGTTATGGCGTAACTATAATTACGACGTAACTATAAAACAATTACGGCGTAACTATAGTTTTCTTACTTTTATTTGCCTTCCATTTTGAAACTTACATGGCCTTGTCCGCTTTTAACCCCTGAAGTATCGCATGGTTTCATTTCAAGTCCGGATCTATTTATAAGTGTAATACTTATAAAAATAATGCAGTTTCAACCCCTCATCGTTCTTGATATTTTTATAACAAGTCCTTGTGATAATTTAACCTTCATAAGATCCGCGCAGCTTTAGTGCTTGATGAGTGGCCTTTTACTCATCATTTTATAACCGGAAAACCCCACAAAAATGAGCAAAAACACCCAAATGGACCATATATTGTTACAAATATCCTTGGATTGTGTTTTTTGTGTTTCATGTACAAAAGGATTGAAAACGAGGCAAATATGGACAAAACCGAGCGTGATATGGAAAAGAGCCGAAAACCGAAGCCGGGAAAGACGTTTTTCATACGGATTTGATTCAAGCTCAAGAAAGATTAAAATGGCCCTTGGATTATATTTATTTGGCAAAAATGGTCCCTTGATTAACTTTGAGAAATTGGCATGTTTGGTCCTTGAAGTTACATGATTTACAAAGTTGGTCCCTAAATTAAATCCAACACTTATCCTAACCACTCTAAAATACTACAACCGGATCAAGACCTATACCCTTTTATTCCAACCAAATACTTAACCACCCCAACCCTTTAAACTTTAACCCACCTAAGCCGGATCCACTACCCTTAAACCCACTTGAACCCCATCTAACTCCTCAACCCAGCCCACCACTAAAACTAAAAGCCCACGACCCACCTAATACTAACGGGTCAAACCCTTAACCCAATCCCACGATCCTTAGCTAATAATATATACGGGTTATTGGTCAAACCCCCTTTTCCTTGGTCAAATACCCAATCAAACAAACCTAATTCTTTACTTATCTTCTTCCTCCACCTTTTCCTCCATTAATCGCTGCTTAATCCCAACCATCACCATCACCTTCGCTACCAGCCAAGTAACCCACATGACCTTGTCTTGGTCCTCCCCCCCCACTCCACCTCAGCGATCCTGGACAAAAGAAAGATCAACGGCTCAGATTTCCAAGTGTGGTGACCAAGTTATGATCCAATGGCCATGGAAGAAACACACGAAGCAAGAGGGGAACACACTCACACGAAAAACACACTCGACTAGGGTTTTGTGTTTATTTTTTTTATAGTATAAATAGAGATAGAGTAGCAGTCGAGAGGAACTAGGTTTATTTTAGCTTTTTAAGGTATTTGTAATGTTTTTCTTTTATGCAGTGTAATTTACTTTTTAATTAATATAAAGTTTTTTTTATATTGTTGTTTCAGATTATTAGTTTAGTTTCTGCTTATTCAGTATTATGTGTTTGTTTTCAGTCTTGATATAGTTAAAAAATAAAAAAAAAAAAAAAAAAAAAAAAAAAAAAAAAAAAAAAAACAGCTTATGAGAATTACTGCTTACCCTTGTTTTTTTTCTGCTTATTTGGTTTTCAAGATGTTAGTTGAAGTTAGTTTGTTTTCATTTCTTTTTGCCCTTAGGTTATAGTAGGATTTGGATTTTGAATTTTGTTCTTAAAGTAGCCTGCTAGATAGTCTTAATCTGTTTGTGATTTGGATCTTGGGGTTTATTTGTGATTGTCTGTTAAAACCAAATATGATTTAATCAATTTAATCTGTTAAAAAAATATGATTTGGATCTTTTGTTCACTAGCCCCTTTTGATCTCAGAATTTAGTGTAGTTTAAATAGATTTTAGATTGTGGTATTTGTTTTTCTAGTAGCTTGTTGAGTGTTTATTGCTTAATCTGTTCATTCATTGCTTTCTATTATCTTATTGAATTTACTGATAATGCTTTGTGACTTTTGCTTATTTGAGCTAATTTGATTAAAACTAGTTAAGCTAAAACTTTGTTCAAACCTGATTAAGCTGTTGCAGCTTATTTCTTGACTTTAAAAAAAAAAAAAAAAAAAAAAAAAAAAAAAAAATTGCTTTTGCAAAAGTTTCACAGTTATAGCTTATTTAAAAGGTTTGAGTAAAAGGTTTTAAGAAAATCAAGAGAAAAATATAAATAGCAAAAAATTTGACAGTCCTGGGGTTCGAACCCAGGACAGTTAGCACAAACACAAGAATCCCAACCATCTGCTCTAAAGCTTTCTATTAGTTAATTTTTGCAATAGTTTTCTTTTAAACTTGTTTTTATTTCAGCTTATATTAACTGTATGCTTTTTCACAGCTTATTCCCATAAGCTGGTTGATGTTTTTCAATTTTCCTAGTTTCTTTTTACTTTAAAGTATTTACTACAAAAATTTTCAGATTTTTAAAATTAGTTTTAGTATTTTTAGAAATTTAAAATAGTTTAAATAGTTTTTAATTTATAAAAAATTATTAAAAAGTCAAAAAAATATTTTTCTTTTTTCAAAATTTTCTTTTTATATTTAGGACTTAGGAAAATTATTTTGATACACGTAGGATTAGTTTTTCAAATATTTTACGTTTTTACTCGTTCGTAGTTTCTGTTTTACGTTATTTGTTTTTTTTTTGTTTTAGTAGATTTTAGAGACACAATCAACTCTCGTCTTTTCAAGCATTTTAATACCGAACCGAAAACGATATCCTCAATTTCACGCCTCGTTGGGACCTCGACCCGGGTATTCACTTATCCGGTTATTAAATCGATTGTTGCGTTAAACCGTCGCGAGTTGACTTTTCTTCGTGAAGAGGTTTGACTTGTGAATTGTTTAACCAACAATCATTTTGGCGCCGCTGCCGGGGAGGTGTGTTGCGACAATATCGTTACGGTTTGACGATTAGTGACTTGAAGATCCTTCCTCGTGAAGTTTCGTATATATCTTGTGAATATTTTTTGTCCAAAAATCCAAATAAATTAAAAAAAAAAAAAAAAAAAAAAAAAAAAAAAAAAAAAAAAAACCTTGAAAAGCCCAAAAAGATTTTCTTTTCAAAAATTATTTTCCTTTTTCTTTTAAATGTTTCAAAATTTTAAAAACCCAAAAATATTCTTCTTATTCCTCTTATCCGTTTAATTCTTTATCTCTCACCCTCTATTTGTTTAATTCTATCTTCTTAACCCTCATTAATGTTTAATTCTCATGTCGTCACTGGGCTATACTTGTTTTGATTGTAAAAGCCCGTTGATTGACAGTCTTCGTTGTTCAAAGTGTGCGTGTGAGCGGTGTGGAAATCACAACCCAAGAGGATCTTGTTATTGGTGTGGAGTAGCCCTCAAAGAGCTTAATTCCATCGATAATTCTCAAAGTTTTTCCGAACACCCTCCACAACCCCAGCCATCCTCACTCACTCAGCATAATTGCTTTGTATGTGGAGATCTGTTGGGGGATGATTCACACTGTGAACGATGCTTCTGCAAAGGATGTGGGTTTACCCATGGACTTTGCGTGTGTTGCACTTCTGAAATCGAAAATACAAATGCTTATTCAGATTTTCAAAACGATTTCAACCCTCCTCAAAATTCATTTTGGCAAGAACCATGTTATCAAAACTTCAATGATACATCATTCCAAAATATGCCAAATGATCTTTGTGAGTGTTGTGGAGGTCCTCATAATGGTGGGAATTGTTCCGGTTGTAGCATGGTGGAATCGGGAAACGGGTTTGTCTATGACCAAAATCCTTATTCTTACCATGAAACAACCGACTTTTTCAACCAGCCCCCACAACACCAGATGGAGACATATTCTTGTGAATATTGTGGAGATAGTCCTCACCCGGGTTTTGATTGTCAAACAGGGAACACGTTTGTCTATGAGCAGGTTCCATGTTATCAAAACTTCGGGTATGACCATTATCCATATAATTCACCGAATCAGTCACAACAATCATATTGTTGTGAGTACTGTGGAGGTCCTCACTATAGCTCTGATTGTCAAATGAGGAACCCGCTTGTCTATGAGCATGTCCCTTGTGACAATTATGACTATTCTTATCATGACCAACCTCCACAGTACCAAATGATTCAGCCACCACCTCAGCCACCGTCTCAAGAACTTTCAGAAGACGTTCTTCATATTCTTGATTTACTACAAGAAGTCAGGGATTTGGGTAAAATACATACCCAAGAAAATCCTCATGAAGAGTCTATGGCAGAATTACTAGCCAGAGAACGAGGAGCAAAAATGCATTCCATATTTCTCAGGGCTGCCCTTCTTGATGACGATGATGAGGATGAAGAAGACGAAGAGGAGAGTTTTATTCCTTTAAATGATACTGATGACGTATAGTCTACACCCGGGTCACGAACCCGGTTAGTAAACAATACTAACAATTAAGCCCACCACGCTTGGGCCGCAACTGGACTACCAGTTATGCGGCTTGGGTCGACAAGGCCCAAGCCCAAAGTTATTTCCGGATAATATATAGAGTATCTTCTAAATAAAGAGGATATATACTATATACCCGATGTCGGCTAATACGCCGAAGAGTAGGGAACACGAAACCCACTAGGGTTTCATGCATATATAAAGGGCACCCAAGCCCTCGGTAGAGGTACGATCTTCAATAAACCCTGACCCTTTACTAAACCCTACATTCGATTACTTACTCTCACGCCAGAGGATAATCGGGGGAGACAATCCCTCGATAAGCCTAACGGTGTTTGCTTTCTTTTCTTAGTGCGCAGGTTCCATCGAGCATTAAGATTCAATTGGTACGAGAATAAAAGTCCTATCCAGGAAACGCCCAACTTTTGTATCAACAAGTGGCGCCATCCGTGGGACCCTACACTAAGGATTTTACCAAAAAACTAGAATGACGAAACACGGAAGTCATAAGAGTCCGCATGGGAAGAAAACGCAGGACGATCCACTAGGAAAGAAACATCAAATTGATACGGCTTCTAAACAGGCCTCTGGGACAACCAGTACGCCTCAAAGCTTAGGAGCGCACCCAAATCTGGTCTTTCCTGCAGTGGAATCGCTTACCAGGTTTACCCCCGCTATTACGACAAGTACTAGCGAGATAGAACTGGAGCGCACACCTCTTGCCATGCCAGAAGTGAACTTCACTGAGCCTCCCAACGCGCCTATACGAAACAAGGATCCAGTTTTGGAAACCGACTCTATCGCGCTAGAAGGAGTTACCTCCGAATTGGCCCCAAGTGACTTCGTATCTCAAAACTACGAAGCCTTGACTGCGCTCATGCGAGAGGAGGCAAAGAAGAGGTCAAGCCAAAGTCTGCACGCCAGACTCAACTTTGACCCTAATCCTGACGCATCCCCACCGCGCTACCGAAAGGAAAGACGCGAGAGGGATAGCCGTAAACAACCAGTGTTCGCCAGGATTGGAAGGAAGGTTGTGGACGATGAAGCAGCCGACCTTCAACATCTGGAAGAGCCTGAAGAGGGGGAGCGGCGCGCCAATGTCCACGCTAGGCTTGGCAGACGCAGGATCCAAGATAGGCTTGGGCGACGATGTTCCCCAAGTGAAAGCCCCTCAAGCTCTGACTCTGAGGATAGTCGGCGCAAGCGCCGCAGAGGAGCAAGCTCAGACTCTGATGATAGTCGACGTAAGCGTCACAAAAGAGTCCGCTCATCCTCAAGAGATTCCTCGGACAGCGAGACTGGACACTGGAAATCAAGAGGGAAATACCGCAACCAGGATGATGAAGACATGTCTCTCCCCTGGCGTCGCCAAAAGGTTGATGCGTTTACTAGGCGCATCAGTGACTTTTCGGAGAATAAGAAAAGGCGCATGCCTGCTAATGTCAAAACATATGATGGGACAGGTGATCCTGATGATCACCTAAAAATTTTCGAATCAGCAGCTACTATCGAAAATTGGCCACAGCCTGTGTGGTGCCATATGTTCAACTCCACATTAGTAGGGAATGCGCGCAACTGGTTTAGTAAGCTTCCACGCAGAAGCATTGGTGGGTTTGAAGAGTTGCGCAGAGCGTTTCGCTTAAACTTCACCCAAAGGAAGAAGTGCGCCAAAAACCCTGTCGAACTCGCTAGGGTTAAACAGCGACAAGGGGAATCCACAAGCGCTTTTATGGAACGCTTCAAGGACGAGTGCATGAAAGTCAAGGCGTGTCCAGAGATACTAAAAATATCGGGTTTCATGAATGCAATCAATAACCCAGATTTGATAAAAAAGCTAAATGATAAGGTTCCCCTAACCTTCGATGAGCTCATGAAGCGCACGAGGTCTTTCGTCCAAGGAGAAGAAGCCGCTGCGGATAGCAAAAAAGGCTATTCGAATCATAGACCACAAGAAGAGTCAAGGAGACAATCCAATGACCAGGGTGGCAATCGTAACAGCCGCAGCAGAGGCTATCGCAACCAAGGGAGTGGAAGAGACAATGATAGATACACACCCCTCACAAAAACCCCAAGGGAGATATTTGTGACGGAGGGGGCGAACTTCCCGAAACCACCACCAATCCGCACCCCAGAGGATAAGCGCATAGGGAATGGTTATTGCGAATACCATGGACAGAAGGGCCACACAACCAACGATTGCGTCCAACTGCGCCAATTGATTGACAAATTGGTAAAGGAAGGAAAGATGGACCATCTCGTAAAAAACATCAGAGAAGGGAAAGACAAATCAAAACCAGGGGCCAAGAAAGAGACACCAAAAGAAAAGGCAGATATCATCTACATGATACAGCCATGGCCCCGCGCGACAAGACAGAAAGTTAGTCAGCGTTTTTCTAAGGGAAACGAAATTTCTTTCCCCTCCCTGACTGCGAACAACGCAGTAGTGGACCCACTCACCATTGAAATACATACGGGGGGTCACGACATCCGTCGCATGTATATAGATGGAGGTGCATCCGCTGATATCATATACGAACACTGTTTCAAGAAGCTGCGACCTGAGATACAGAGTCAGCTGATCCCAGCCACAACGCCACTCACCGGCTTCACAGGGGAGAAGATATGGCCCACGGGGCAATTACGTCTATTTGTAGAAGTTGGTGACAAACCACACTCTACAACTACCTGGATGAACTTCATGGTAATCAGATCCCCCTCCCCGTATAACGGTATTATTGGGAGACCTGGAATATCATCCATCCGCGCCGTGCCATCCACAGCGCATGGGATGCTCAAGTTCCCAGTGGAAGGAGGTATTGTCACCCTTTACAATACCACCACACCACCCAAAGAATGTAACGCAGTGACAAGTGACGTAAGTGTTGTTCCAGAACAGCGCGCAATCAAAGTACCAAATCTAACGGTCGCCATTCACCCTGAATACCCGGATCAACAGGTATCTATTGGTGGGTCTCTGTCCGACAAAGGCAGATCAGCTATATGCGCACTCTTGCAAAATAATTTGGATATTTTTGCATGGGAACCTAAGCATATGACAGGAGTACCACGCTCCATCACGGAACATAAGCTACAAATCCGACAAGGATATCCTCCAATACGACAGAAAAAGCGCGGACAAGCTCCAGACCGCGCAAAAGCCATCCTGGAAGAAGTACATAAGCTAGTAGACGCAGGCATCATGCGTGAAGTCTACTACCATGACTGGCTCTCTAACCCAGTGATGGTAAAGAAGAGCGATGGCAGTTGGAGGATGTGCGTAGACTTTACAGATCTCAATAAAGCATGTCCACAGGACTGCTACCCGCTACCGGAAATAGACTGGAAAATTGAGTCTTTATGTGGATATCCCTTTAAATGCTTCCTGGACGCATACAAGGGATACCACCAAATTCAAATGGCGGAGGAAGACGAAGAAAAGACGGCCTTCCACACAAGTCAAGGGGTCTACTGCTACACAAAGATGCCCTTCGGCCTAAAGAACGTAGGAGCAACATACCAAAGATTGGTGGACACCGCGTTCGAGAAGCAAGTGGGACGCAACTTGGAAGTATACGTCGATGATCTCGTCATCAAAAGCCATACAGAGGATGAGCTGGTGCGCGACATGGAGGAAACGTTCAAAACACTCAGGAGAATCAACATGAAATTGAACCCCAAGAAGTGTACGTTTGGCGCTACGGAAGGCATGTTTCTCGGGTATTTGATAGAACCCGATGGGATCAAGCCTTGCCCAGAGAAGACTCAAGCAGTCATTGACCTCCCCTCACCGCGCACACTAAAAGAAGTTCAGTCACTAAACGGCAAGCTAGCCGGACTGAACCGATTCTTATCCAAATCAGCAGACAAGTCACTTCCCCTATTCAAGACACTCAAGAAGTGCACCAAAAAGGGAGACTTCAGGTGGACTGCGGAGGCAGAAGAAGCCTTCCAACAGCTCAAACAACACATAGCAGCGCTCCCAAAGCTTGTTGCACCCCGACCAGGGGAAGAGCTGATCATGTACCTATCTGCGACTCAAGGAGCAGTCAGCGCAGTCCTATTGACAGACAGGAATTCCGTCCAAACACCCATCTATTTTGTTAGTAAGGCGCTGAAGAAAACGGAGATTAACTACACTGCAATGGAGAAACTGGTCCTAGCCTTAGTGTTTGCAGCGAAAAGACTACGCAGGTACTTCCAGGCGCATCCAATCGCTGTTATCACAGACCAACCCATCAAATAGGTTATATCGAAACCCGACGCATCGGGACGCCTACAAAAATGGAGTGTGTTACTGGGCGAGCATAACATATTATACAGACCGCGCACTGCAATTAAAGGGCAGATATTAGCCGACTTCATCATCGAGAAGCCGGATACAGACACTCCACCTGCGACAAGCAAGGGGGAACTTCAAGAACCATGGATTCTATTTACTGATGGATCCTCATGCGTAGATGGATCAGGAGGTGGGCTTATCCTCACCAACCCAGAAGGAGTTGAATTCACCTACGCACTGCGTTTTGAATTCACAGCCACGAACAACGAGGCAGAATACGAAGCACTCCTAGCTGGGTTACGCATCGCAACTGAAATGGGTGCACGCAACCTAGAAGTAAACGTCGATTCGCGGCTAGTGGCTAACCACGTGTCAGGAGAATATATAGCAAAGGAGGAACACATGATCCAATACCTCGAAAAGACGAAATCTCTGATCCAAAACTTTGATAGATTTATCATCAAGCAGGTTCCCAGGAGTGAAAATAGGAAAGCAGATGCGTTGAGCAAGATTGCATCCACCAGTTTTGCGCATCTATCAAAACAAGTTTTGGTGGAAACCTTGAAAAACAAGTCAATCACAGAGATGGAAATATCCACGGTGATAGAAGAGGAAAATCCTACGTGGATGACACCGATCATTGACTTCATCAGCAAGGGCATACTTCCCCAAGAGCAGAAGGAAGCTCGAAGAATCTGACGCACAGCGCAGCGATTCGAGCTCAGAGACGACGTCTTATATAGACGCTCATTCCTACAACCATGGCTTAGGTGTGTTGGACCTCTCCAGGCAGACTATGTACTTCGAGAGATCCATGCAGGCTCATGCAGCATGCACTCAGGACCACGGTCCATTGTAGCGCGCGCCCTAAGGTCTGGATACTATTGGCCTACTATGCACCGTGACGCACGCGACTTGGTACGGAAGTGCAATGATTGCCAAGTTCACAGTCCTATTCCGCGCCGACCACAACATGAACTAACACCTATTACATCGCCATGGCCCTTCTACAAATGGGGTATCGACATCGCTGGACCTTTCCCCATTGCCGCAGGAGGATTGAAATTCCTCATTGTGGCAATAGATTACTTTACCAAGTGGATCGAAGCAAAGGCAGTAGCAACTATAACAGGTAACCAGGTGAAACGATTCGTGTAGGACAACATAGTATGTCGTTTTGGATTGCCTGGAGAAATTATCTCTGACAACGGAAAACAATTCCGTGATAACCCGTTCAAAGATTGGTGCGAACAACTGAACATCACGCAACACTTTGCATCAGTAACTCATCCACAAACCAATGGTCTGGTGGAGCGCGCAAATAGAAGTCTGGGCGAAGGAATCAAAGCGCGCCTGGACAGACACAAAGGTAGATGGGTGGAAGAACTATCACATGTTCTCTGGGCGCACCGAACAACCATCAAGGTTAGCAACGGGGACACCCCCTTCTCTTTGGTCTATGGGACAGAAGCGGTTATACCAGCTGAAATTGGAATGCCAACCATCCGTACTGCGGAAGTTAACGTGGCAACCAATGACGATGAGCGGCGCATAGACTTAGATCTATTAGAAGAGCGACGTGAGCGCGCAGCAATACGCGAAGAGAAAGCTAAGTCAAGAATGAAAAAATACTATGATACCAAAGTACGCAGCACTTCATTCAGACCAGGCGACTTCGTATACCGTGACAATGACTCAAGCCGCGCAGAAGACACTGGTAAGCTAGGACCAAAGTGGGAAGGACCTTACGAGGTCATAGAAGCACTTGGCAATGGAGCGTACAAGCTACGCGACAAGGACGGACGTGAGCTACAGCGAACATGGAACGTCCGCAACCTTAAATGGTGCTATCTTTGAAGAAGGCTACGGCCCAACATGGACACTCATGCGCTTTAGAAAGTGCCCCCAATAAAGATCCATGTAATTTTATTTTTTAAGTATTATCTAGATAAGTGTTCTTTTTCAAAACTTGCAAGTATTAATAAAACGTTATGGTTTCTAGCTAACTCCATAACACATTTAACTTTATTGTTTGCATCTTTTATTATCATGTTTCAATATTGTTATATTCTTGCCTACATGGCGTGCATGCACACACTAAGACCCACGATGGCAGAAAGGATGAGTAAACCTAATAAACTACTCGTTGAGTAAGAGGGTTGCAAACCCATCAACACCGGATCACGAATCCTTGTTAAACACCTTGCGCTCAAGACGTTGGCGCAAGTTCCTTACGCACCCCACGACGGATGCGCAAAAGGGCACACTGTGCGCGTTTAACAACTCAGGAAGTCAAGACTCTTGACTCCTTAAAGTAAAATACGACAAGTAAAAATTACAAAAATACATAGACGACTATGATTACGTTGGAAAAATTCAACACACGACTACGGTCCTTAAGGAAATTCATACACGATTATGACCCTTATTTTCTAAGTACGCTTAAACACTTAAAGCTATCTTCACGAAAGGATACATAAGTCATATAAGAACTACGAGTTCAAAAAGCATAAGTATTTAGAAGTTATAGAAACACCAAGTACAAAAGCAACTTTTTATTCATAGAATACGATTCTACAAAAAGACTTGTACAAAGAGCTAAATACTATATGTACGCCTTAACTGGCTGGAACCCCCGCTCAAAGCCGCTTCCTTTGCATCCGCGAGCCTCTTCAACAACTCCGCATCATCAAGAGAAACAGTGGCCACGCAGACAGGCACACCATCGGATCTAGGCTGATGCGCAGCGCCTATGCCGCACAGAATAGCCTTTCCTTTCTCGCCTTTCTTCCGTGCGACCCTGGAAACATGCGCATTTAGCGACCTTTGCAAAGAAATCTCTTTCTCAAGACGGAAAGGATTCAGAATGTCACGAGGCTGAGCAAAAATGGGTACCTTCAACTGCGCCACATCAGGCTTCAAGTAGAAGTCCACTTGCTGATCTGCATCATCCTGCAGATGCCTAGGAAGAGTGAGCCCCGCCATGATCACGCTGATGGGCTGATCCTGATCACGCTCCAAGCTACCGATATGTGGAAGCTCAAGCTTCTTTAGCTCTTCCATGGCAGCAACAAGCTCAGCATGGGCATTCGCCTTATACCCAGGCACCTCGGAAAGCGGCACAGTCAGCAACTTGGCCTCAGCAAGCTTGTCTGCGGCCGAGGTCTCACCGTGCGCAATAGCGCAGTTCACGACCTTCCCAAAGGATGCGGTGACCTCAGGATGCTCCAGCGTACACATGGCGGCCAGGCGAAGACCATTACTGATCAACCACCTACGAAATAACACAAGTGTTAATACGAAAAAGAGTCTCAAATATACACAAGCTATAAAGAGATAAAAGCAGCATGTACCTGCGCTCAGCCACAGACTGAACCAAATGAGGATATAGCTCCTCATCATACTCGATGCTAAGCTTACGGAGCTTCTCTTCCTGCATCTTCAGCGCAAGCTCCACTTTGCTACGGAACTCTTCAATATTGGCAAAGTGCTTGCTCCTATTCTGTTGCAAGTACTTCAGCGCCCATAAAGAATTTCGCCTCTGAAGATCCGCAGCAGCACGCTCCTCCCCCAGCTCAGCCATCACCATGACCTTCTCCTCACCCATTTTTCGCGCAGACGCCTCTGCGCGCTCCAGTTTAGCCTTGGAGCTCAGCTGCTCAGCTTTAGAGCTTGCTAATTCAGCCTGCACAGACGCCAATTGCGCCTGCAGTCTGGAAATTTCCTCAGACTTGTGCACCCTTGCTTGCGCCACCAGCTCAGACTGGCGCACAGCGATAGAGGCAAGCTCCTCCATCGTAGAGTCAAAGGGACTTGACTCCACTTCAACATCCCTCGGTGAACGCGCCCCGTCCAGAGCATGACTCACCTCGGGTGGCGCACTCCCATCTAGGACACCAGCGTCCTCCACAGGCTTTTCACTGCAACAAACACCAAGAGACAAGGTTAGTGCACGGTCAGGCATACGAAAAATACTAAGGAAATGCTAAAAAATACTTACATGGGGGGAGGAGTCGAGGACACGTCCTTCTCCTTCTCAGTCTCAGTCGTGGACGCACCTCCACCAGACTTCTCAACATCCACACTGAGGACACGAAGGAACAAAGTTAGCACAAAATATAACTTGACAAAAGTTTATAATGACTAAGGTACTTACTTCATCTGCACCCCAGCAAGAGACGAGCTTTCCCCAACATCAGTTCGCGGCCTCTTGGAAGGCCCTTCACCATCACTGCCAAGCGCTCTCTTGCGCGTCAGTGGGGAGCTCTCTTCCATCTCACTGTCAGACTCCTCTAAATGGATCACCGTTTCAGGAAGAGGAGGCTGCGCAGCGTCAGGACCTGGCTGCACAGGAGGAGCCACCTCCTGTATTGGCTCAGCTGCTATCACATTAGGGGAGCCTTCGGGATCTGGGATAACCAAATCCACGACGCGCCCTGCCGTCGCCTGCAGAATAGTCTGCTCACCGTCCCCCAGAGGACGCACTCCCACCGCCACGGAACGCGGATTCTCCAGCCTCACAACAGCGAACAGATCCATCTCTGCGCATCAAGTAAACAAAGAAAGGCAAGTTACATAAAGTAGGAAAAAAGAAGAAGAGCTTACACTAATAACGACAGTAAGGCGACAGAAGGAGCACCCACCCGTGCCATCCGCATTCAAGAATGTGGGAACTTCTGTCTCATGCTCAAAATAGTTGCGACTGATGCCCATGTGCACCAGGAACGCTTCTGGATATGGTTTGATCGGAAGGCGGTTCTCATCTATTATCGCCGCATGATCCACGTTATACCACGTCTCAGGGGGGCGCTCATCCTTGGGCAGATTGGCACGGGTGTAAAATGGAAAATGGGAAGGGAAGACGGCGTCATCAACCCAAAAGAATTTTTCCCTCCAATCCTTGAGCTTATCTACCTTAGTCAGATAACATTGTAACTTCCCTACGCGTTTGGCGAAGGTAACCCAACCATTTGACCACGTCAAGTGATAAAACGCGCGAAATAAGTGGAGGGATCGGTGAATCGCTAACAAGCGACAGTTCACCTCAAAATTAGCAATCTTCCCAGCACCAATACAATGCAACTGGGAGATGTGGAGGTCGTAGTAATGGAGTATGTCACTCAATAACACGGAGATGGGGACGCGCTGATTCGCCCACTCGAAAAAGCGCGTATATAACCCCACCTTCCCGGTAGGGAAATCCGCGATGGTGTCATTCGGACCTGGTACCTCGGGGCGCAGACCCATAGGAATGAAGTAGTCCGAGGTGAACTGAATCAGTTCATCCTCGGTTATGTTAGAATGGAAATCATGAAGTTGTGCTACCATTTTCTGACTCAGATTATGTGCGCACGCGCAATTACCTTTGAATTATCTTTTTTGGAAGAAGATTTGAAGATGTAAAAATGGTGGAATGGCGATTTTTTAACTGTGGATGTCACAGTAAATGAGAGGCGGAAGTTTATATACTTATCCTATCCACCACAGATGATCGACACGTGTATCCCACTAACTCCAATCGTGTGGCTAGGATAAATGACGGTACAAGGCAAGTGGGCAACCTCTCCACTTCCCAAGGTACCCAAATTGCACTTTTTTGGACTAGATACATCACACGTGTGTTTTTGGCGGTATATTTTTTGAAAGCTTCCCGCGTACGCGTGGGGAATAATTTCGACACGACTCTAGTCTAGCGTCCGCAGGTTTTACCTTGCGCACACTAGACTGGGGGGACATGATGACGTATAGTTCACACCCGGGTCACGAACCCGGTTAGTAAACAATACTAACAATTAGGCCCACCACGCTTGGGCCGCAACTGGACTACCAGTTATGCGGCTGGGTCGACAAGGCCCAAGCCCAAAGTTATTTCCGGATAATATATAGAGTATCTTCTAAATAAAGAGGATATATACTATATACCCGATGTCGGCTAATACGCCGAAGAGTAGGGAACACGAAACCCACTAGGGTTTCATGCATATATAAAGGGCACCCAAGCCCTCGGTAGAGGTACGATCTTCAATAAACCCTGACCCTTTACTAAACCCTACATTCGATTACTTACTCTCACGCCGGAGGATAATCGGGGGAGACAATCCCTCGATAAGCCTAACGGTGTTTGCTTTCTTTTCTTAGTGCGCAGGTTCCATCGAGCATTAAGATTCAATTGGTACGAGAATAAAAGTCCTATCCAGGAAAGGCCCAACTTTTGTATCAACAGATACCATTTCTCAACCCTCTCAGTCTAGACCCGAGGACTCTCTCATTATGGGGGATGAGCATCTTAGCACTATTCCTGAAAAGGAATCGGACGAATTCATAAAGTCTAGTGCTGAGAACCTTGTCCCAACCCCAAGTGAGTCTGAGGAGATATTCGACAGAGAATGTGATTCTCCAATTTTTGGAGAATCTCTTGACATCTCTGAGGTTACTTCCGGGATTTTCTCTAACACTCTTTTTGAATTTGATGACGATTGCTTTTCTAGCAACGTTAATCCGCTGTTTATTGAAGTGTTAGAGAACAATGAGGTCAAAGACACTACTGTTTTTGATAATATGACCTCAATTGTTAATCCCGAGAATCAAAAAGATATTCTTTCTCCGACATATGTGACAGTGCCTTTTGGGGATCGCCCTTATATTGACTTCACATATGTCGTTCGAGTTTTTCTACCTTTCTTCTCCTATAAGGTAGATTGTCCTTTCAGTCACTCATTCGGGAGTGAGGACAAAATTTTTGACTCCGGCATCTCTCATTCTTTTAAGTCGTGGGTATCTCATCGGAGTGGAACTTTCGAATGCTTCAATGTTTCCTCAAACATATTTAATGAAAGTCCGATGAAGATTTTCTCTTCCACTTGCTCCCCCAAGAACAATTAAATTCGGGGCGAGTCTAAGCTATACGACTCGATCAAAAACAAGCGCTTCGTGGGTGGCAACCCATGCTTATCTTCTATCTTCTTTCTTATTTCTAACACTAAGTGTGGGGGAGTTCCTCTACTTGTGCTTTGTTGTATGTTTGCCTCTGTTTTCAGGATTCCCGTAGATTGTGATGATTGACGCGCCTGTTTTCAATCCAGCCGCCCAATATCCGATCTTTGTGTTTATGATTATCCAGGGATATCTTAAAATCCTTTTTGTGAAAAAGATTTCGTTTCCACACTTAGGTAGTAGTCTTACCCTTTTACGTTCTATAGTTTCGGCTCAGGCCGGTACTTTGAATATTGAGGGCAATATTCAATTCTAAGTGTGGGGGGGGGGGGGGGGGGGGAATTCTTATTTGACCAAATTTTAAAAATTTTCACATATTGTACCTTCTAGTCCCCTAGCACCCCCGTTTTGACCAAAATTTTAAATTTTTTATCGTATTTTGCATTAAAAAGAAGTGCTTTGCACATAAAAAATAATTTGTTATACATTAATGCTTCGGTATTAGTGGAAGTTTAGACTTGATTAGGCTAGAACAAGGGGAATCCCGACTCTGCTAGAGTGTTGATCTAGCTGCTACCCTTAACGTTTAGGCTAAGTTTTTACGAATTGTGCAAATGAAAATGCTAAGCGTGGAGTAGTTGGTTCTCTTTAGAGCTTATATAAGTAATCTATGGCTTTTCCTCCCAGAAGATCCTAATCTGACTAAATTAGTGCTATTTTCAAACTTTTGAACGCAAAAACCATTTTTGTTAAGCAAATAAATTTTTATGCGATCTTGATTTAGAATACTAGTTCAAAGTTTTATTTAAATTTTGGAACAAGCATACTTTCTTACAAACATAATAAGAATTCAAAATGAAAGTGAGACATTGCTTGAAAGTTGCAAAGATTAAAGTTTTGAGTATGAATAAATAAGTGCTCTAAGCTACGGTTTCGAGATCGGGCCTTGGATCCTTATTTCCAGAAGGCGTTTAGGTCTTGGCTACCCTCTTGCACCGGCCCTTGGACCTCTAGTTCAGGAATGTGTGAGGTCTTGGTCTAACCACCTTGGATCCTCATTTCAGGAATGTCTAGAGTCTTGGAACACTCCGTTGTAACGGCCCTTGGATCCTTTATTCCGAAAGGTGTAAGGTCTTGGAACTAAACCGTGAAGCTCCGTCGTTTAGGGTATGCAAGTAAAAAGTTAAGGTAAAAAAAAAAAAAAAAAAAAAAAAAAAAAAAAAAAAAAAAAAAAAGTGAAAAAGTGATGAAAAATGAAAAAAAAAATGTTTATGTTTGTTTATGAATAAGTGTGAGAAACTTGCTTCTTCTTAAATTTAAATCGAAAGTTGAACTAGTATTCGTCAAAATTGTCTAAAAGTTGGACGGTGATTTAGAAATTGTTGACTTCAAAGATCCCGTGAGCTCCGATACTATTCTCGAGGGTGTAAAAACCTAGCCTCCTAAGTTTACTAAGGATAAGCTGAGAAGAAAGTCGCTACATGGAGTGATCTCACCTTTGAATCTCTAATTTCTAAATCATTGTCGGTTTTTAACCCTAATAAATGTCGATTTTTACGATCAAAACTTTGAAAACAAGCTCACACACTTAACTTATGAATAATTGTGGGAGTGAAAAGTTAAGCCTCGGCTTACATAGGTTGCTAATATAAGTAGTGTTAGCATTTTACAAAAATGTTTGCACAAGGGTTTTGAACTTAGTTGGGAAGTACTAAAAAGAGGATGACGATTACAATTCCCCGGAGTCACCCATTTTGTGTGATTCCCGTTCCATGATGCCACTTTTGAAAATCAAGCATGATATTTACGTTTTATCTCGTTTTAAATTATTTGCATTTTATAATAAAGTCAAAACGGGGTGGCATATTTTTGGTAACTTTGATATTTTTGATCCTTTCATTACTTTATATGATCGGATTGCTAGGGACTAGCAATAGCTTAGTGTGGGGGATTGATGAGTGGCCTTTTACTCATCATTTTATACCCGGAAAACCCCACAAAAATGACCAAAAACACCCAAATGGACCATATATTGTTACAAATATCCTTGGATTGTGTTTTTTGTGTTTCAGGTACAAAAGGATTGAAAACGAGGCAAATATGGACAAAACCGAGTGTGATATGGAAAAGAGCCAAAAACCGAAGCCGGGAAAGACGTTTTTCATACGGATTTGATTCAAGCTCAAGAAAGATTAAAATGGCCCTTGGATTATATTTATTTGGCAAAAATGGTCCCTTGATTAACTTTGGAGAAATTGGCATGTTTGGTCCTTGAAGTTACATGATTTACAAAGTTGGTCCCTAAATTAAATCCAACACTTATCCTAACCACTCTAAAATACTACAACCGGATCAAGACCTATACCCTTTTAATCCAACCAAATACTTAACCACCCCAACCCTTTAAACTTTAACCCACCTAAGCCGGATCCACTACCCTTAAACCCACTTGAACCCCATCTAACTCCTCAACCCAACCCACCACTAAAACTAAAAGCCCACGACCCACCTAATACTAACGGGTCAAACCCTTAACCCAATCCTACCGATCCTTAGCTAATAATATATACGGGTTATTGGTCAAACCCCCTTTTCCTTGGTCAAATACCCAATCAAACAAACCTAATTCTTTACTTATCTTCTTCCTCCACCTTTTCCTCCATTAATCGCTGCTTAATCCCAACCATCACCATCACCTTCGCTACCAGCCAAGACACCCACATGACCTTGTCTTGGTCCCCCCCCCCCACTCCACCTCAGCGATCCGTGGACAAAAGAAAGATCAACGGCTCAGATTTCCAAGTGTGGTGACCAAGTTATGATCCAATGGCCATGGAAGAAACACACGAAGCAAGAGGGGAACACACTCACACGAAAAACACACTCGACTAGGGTTTTGTGTTTATTTTTATTTTTAGTATAAATAGAGATAGAGTAGCAGTCGAGAAAAACTAGGTTTATTTTAGCTTTTTAAGGTATTTGTAATGTTTTTCTTTTATGCAGTGTAATTTACTTTTTAATTAATATAAAGTTTTTTTTTTATATTTTTGTTTCAGATTATTGTTTAGTTTCTGCTTATTCAGTATTATGTGTTTGTTTTCACTCTTGATATAGTTAAAAAAAAAAAAAAAAAAAAAAAAAAAAAAAAAAAAAAAAAAAAAAACAGCTTATGAGAATTACTGCTTACCCTTGTTTTTTTTTCTGCTTATTTGGTTTTCAAGATGTTAGTTGAAGTTAGTTTGTTTTCATTTCTTTTTGCCCTTAGGTTATAGTAGGATTTGGATTTTGAATTTTGTTCTTAAAGTAGCCTGCTAGATAGTCTTAATCTGTTTGTGATTTGGATCTTGGGGTTTATTTGTGATTGTCTGTTAAAACCAAATATGATTTAATCAATTTAATCTGTTAAAAATATATGATTTGGATCTTTTGTTCACTAGCCCCTTTTGATCTCAGAATTTAGTGTAGTTTAAATAGATTTTAGATTGTGGTATTTGTTTTTCTAGTAGCTTGTTGAGTGTTTATTGCTTAATCTGTTCATTCATTGCTTTCTATTATCTTATTGAATTTACTGATAATGCTTTGTGACTTTTGCTTATTTGAGCTAATTTGATTAAAACTAGTTAAGCTAAAACTTTGTTCAAACCTGATTAAGCTGTTGCAGCTTATTTCTTGACTTTAAAAAAAAAAAAAAAAAAAAAAAAAAAAAAATTGCTTTTGCAAAAGTTTCACAGTTATAGCTTATTTAAAAGGTTTGAGTAAAAGGTTTTAAGAAAATCAAGAGAAAAATATAAATAGCAAAAAATTTGACAGTCCTGGGGTTCGAACCCAGGACAGTTAGCACAAACACAAGAATCCCAACCATCTGCTCTAAAGCTTTCTATTAGTTAATTTTTGCAATAGTTTTCTTTTAAACTTGTTTTTATTTCAGCTTATATTAACTGTATGCTTTTTCACAGCTTATTCCCATAAGCTGGTTGATGTTTTTCAATTTTCCTAGTTTCTTTTTACTTTAAAGTATTTACTACAAAAAATTTCAGATTTTTAAAATTAGTTTTAGTATTTTTAGAAATTTAAAATAGTTTAAATAGTTTTTAATTTATAAAAAATTATTAAAAAGTCAAAAAAATATTTTTCTTTTTTCAAAATTTTCTTTTTATATTTAGGACTTAGGAAAATTATTTTGATACACGTAGGATTAGTTTTTCAAATATTTTACGTTTTTACTCGTTCGTAGTTTCTGTTTTACGTTATTTGTTTTTTCGTTTTAGTAGATTTTAGAGACACAATCAACTCTCGTCTTTTCAAGCATTTTAATACCAAACCGAAAATGATATCCTCAATTTCACGCCTCGTTGGGACCTCGACCCGGGTATTCACTTATCCGGTTATTAAATCGATTGTTGCGTTAAACCGTCGCGAGTTGACTTTTCTTCGTGAAGAGGTTTGACTTGTGAATTGTTTAACCAACAATCAGTGCTCCATGTGGAAAACTAGAAGGGGGGTTGAATAGTTTTACCGGTTTTTAAGTTGTCTCAAAAACTTTTACTATTGAAAAACTTTGATTCGAGTCTTATGTGCAATCAATCAACACCAATATGAACAACACACTAAACTAACTAATTATAAGTAATGAAAGTAAAGAGAAGAGATGGAAAGATCAAACCGGGACAAAAGGATTTATAGTGGTTCGGCTACGAAGCTCTTCTTCGCCCTACTCCACTCCCCGAGTACCACACTCGAGAGTTTCAAGCACTATGTCAACAACCTCCCTTTAGGCGGAGAAAACCGTACACGTCGCTTATCCTATTTCCGACACTAAGCTAGATGTCGATTGCTAATCTTAGCTAGCACCAATCTACCACGATCTACTTGATCCTTTCTACTTCACACAAGACTCGATCTACCCGATCTACCTATGATCCACTTGATCAATCACACAAGCCCAATGGCTTCAAGAGATCTCCAAGATCTCGACACGATCACAATGATCAACCCTCACTTGACTCAATCTATCCTATCAACCCTTGATCAACACACAAGCCCAATGGCTACAAGAGATATTCAATATCTCTATAAGATCACAATGATCTTTCCTCACAAACTCTCAAAAGAAAAATGATCTTGATGTATACTATGATACAATCAAGTGTGTAACAAATGTTACAAGTGCTTCTACCTACAACTATAACACTTTGTATCTACTTGGATACCTTGTGTTCTTCTCTTGCACTTGAAGAGAAATGAAGAAGATCTCTAGGAGGGATGATTGGATCACTCTTAAAAAAAAAAAAAAAAAAAAAAAAAAAAAAAAAAAAAAAAATAAAAAAAAACTAACTAAATGATCAAGAGTGAAAATGTGAAAAGGGTAGTGAACTTAGAAAGTTCTGTGTGAAAAAGGATGCACAAAATCTGTGAAGTGGGTTGGTATTTATAGGCAGAAAAAATTTGGCCGTTATAGGGACACGGCACCACTAAACCATACACGATACCACTAAATTTTGTGGTACCGTGGTGCTGTGCCAGACAAAAACACTCTTTTTATCTTTTCTAGTGAAAACTTATTTGGGAAAGTTTGGAGCTGATTTTGGGGGGAAAATAGCTGTTATGTATTTTGAACTTATTTTTCCATTAAAACATTTCTTAATTATTCAAAAATAATTTGTAAAGTATATTTTTGAAAGAAATGTTTTGTCACATTAAAATGTGAAGTCTTAAGCACAAATTCACTTCTATGATCATTTGTCAAGTTGTAAATTTGTTCTAGAGTGATTTGTGTAGAAATGAGATCTTTCGACTAAAAACTTGTTTACGTTAATTTTAACGTAACGTGTTTTCACATTTTGTCATCCTCAAAACGTGAAGTTATCGAAAGATATAAATAATATTTTTAGAACATTATTTGCATCAACAATCTCCCCCTTTTTGATGATGATAAAACATAAACTCGTTTTTAGTTAAAATTAGTTTTAACAAGTTTTTAATGAGTTTACTCCCATTTCTCCCCCTTTTTGTCGAAGCAAAAAGGTTGCTAAAGCTCCCCCTTGATGTATACTCCCCCTCGTTTGAAGGGCACCAAGGAATCGAGCAATGATTCGTGCTAAAAAACAAGGTTAGATAACAAATATACAAGATCTAACATGTAGCACTCATGAAAAATATCGAACCACAAATAAATGACTAAGTAGCCAAGCCCCTAAAAATAAAACAACCACATAAAAGAAAACATTCGTTCATAAAAGAAAAGTGTCATACATAGGTATGACTACATCATCGAAACAAAACAAACTACAAGAAAGCACATAAAGATCATTAGTGATATGAGACTTCAAGATTTGCTTCAAATGTCAAAAGGGTCCTAAGCTTTTATTTGAGAAACTAAACATAAAAATGTTTAGTTGTGTGTGCTATTGGGTGGTGGTGGAGGTGGGATGATGGGTCCTTGTGGTGGTGTGAGAAGGTATTCAAGGTATGAGAACCTAAAGTTTAACTCATCGCTAAGGCTCATGATGAGGTGTTGGTTGTGATGACAACAAGGACAACTTAGGGTATATGGTTGTAGGGGATAAAGAATGGGATAAGCCTTTAGTGGTTGTGGTGATGGTGAAAGGGAAGATAATGATGTGGTAGTACCAAGCTCAAAAGGAGTTGAAGGTGATAAGGTGAGTGTGAGTGCCAAAGGTTGTGGAGGACTTGGTGGAGGTAAGGATGTGGTAATCCTAAAGGTGGAGGAGGATGATGATGTGGTTGGCCTAGTTGAGTTGGTCTTTGATGGAGCTAGGGGTGTAGAGATTGAAGAGTTTGATTTGGTTGAGGTTATTGGTGTGTGGACATCTTCATCATCATCCAAAGTGAGATCAATAAGAATTATCTCATTGGTTGGTTTGAGGTTGAACCTTGGCTTCTTGGCTTGGTGAGAAGTAGTTGCCATGGTGGAAGACATGATAAGTGTATGGTGTGTGTGGAATGGTGGTGGAAGATCAATGCATGATATGAGCTTATATAGCCAAATCAAAGCATGCAAGGATGGATAGGATGGTGGATTTAGGGATTTGTGTGTGTTGGAATCAGCATGTGTTTGCAGATTCTCAGGAAAAGAAGGTCAAAAAGTGGAAGAGAACAGTTAAAATCGTCTTCCCAGGGTACGGTACCACTAAATGACCCACGGTACCACTAAATTTAGTGGTGTCGTGCCCTATTTAGTGGAGCCGTGGCCTGCAGTTGACTCTTTTTCCAGTTCTGCAGGTTCTAGGCTGCCTAAATGGGGAATTCTAAGTGGACTATTTGCAGCAAATCCCAAAGCCTCAATTCACTAAAGAATAATCACATAGTTTTCCTAACACTAGGCACAACTAGCATGCATTATATCAAGCAATTTTATCATCTAGTGCATGCATGAAAAATGTAAAACAAAGTGTATGAACTAGATAAAGCTCATAAAAATAATTGAACATTAAGCTTGATTAACTAATTAAAGTTACCAATGTCAAAATGCTAAGACAATTCAAGCTTGTTAGTGTTAGATGGCCATAGACAAGACCATATTAATAATAGCTTAATAATACTTAAGTTAGTGATACTACTTAAGTTAGTATTATCTAATCTTTTCTCTTCCCCAACTTTTTAATCTTGTTCCCGAGTCCCTTAATTGCCTTGCCAATAGACTTGAACCCCCCGATTGTTTGCTCATGCATTGACACTTATCGGTTGTACATGGTTGTTTACCTTCTCATCATCGAGGTTAAGTTGGTTTGATTGAAGGGAAGGTCGGTTGTCGGTTCGAATGATGACGTGTCAAGGTTTCGAAAGAAGGTTTCGGGAGAGGGAGTACGAGGACGAGACATTCTTTCTTCGTTCACCTCATCATCATCCTCATCCATAGGTTGAGATGACGAACCATGACCGAAGGAGGAAGATGAGAAAGTAGCATCGGAGGTGGATTTACGACCACGTTTAGACCCTTTGTCTTGACGTTGCTTTGTGCGACGTTGTGGTCCACCAAGAGGTTTCATGACGGGATTGACTAGAAAATAGTCGACACTATTAAGATGTTGGTAATTTTCCATAACCCACTTGAATAGACGAGTAAGCAACATGCCATATGGCATGAGCTTATCGGTCCGACTGTGAATGTTGGCCATCCTTTTGGCCATGTAGTATGCGAGTTTGTATGGCTCCTCGATACTAAGACAATAGAGCATGTGGGCAAGACTAGCCGGAACATGATCCCGGTTGCCCGCAAGACACAACACATTTTCTCGTAGAAGAAGTTCCCAACTTTTAAGATCGAGAAGAATCTCCTTGAGATAGAGTCGATTGGGTTCGAGATACATAATGGAACCATCACGCTTTTTATGCGTGTTGGCGACTCGAGGAATTTGGATGTGTTGTTTTATGGTTTCAAGGTTGGGGATTTCGGTATGATAAGGACCTTCACTTTCAAGATTATAGTGAAGTGACTCTAAGGAATGGTCTTCGGTGTATGCACACTGACCATACGAAGGAACACCGAGAATGTCACCAAGCTCGGTGATGGACAACACGATGTTTTGGTTTTGAATCCAAAAATCAAGGAAGACATTACCCTCAAGATCATTGAAGGTGCGGACTCGACTATAGAATTCGAGGACAAAACGAGGACAAATTTGAACGTTTATTTTGTATAAACAATCAAATTGGATCGCAGGAAAACAAGCTTGGATGTTATCCAAGAGAACAAAATGAGCATCGACTACACCACCTTCGTGTATATATCGATGTTGGACTCTAGCGAGATAATCTTTTTGCTCATCGGGGATGTTTGGATCATTGACTAGAATGGGAATGTATTCTTTGGTATCTTGATAATCAATACGAGGCATTGTTACCTACAAAAATATAATTATGTATATGTTAACTTGTTGCATTTTGATGATCACATTCTTAGTGTGTGTGTGCCTAAATGCAAACAAGGTGGAGGTGCGGTAATCTCGACTCTAAAACAAAACTAATGAGATTACCCAAACGCTCCTAACTTCACTTTTCCTCAAAAAAATATGTCGAAGAATACATATTAGTTATGTAATTCGATCAATATTTGTGAGATCATGTATGCATGCAAAAACGTTTTTAGTTTGCATCAACAATGCACGAAAAAGGCTTCATGATCCTAGATACGTGAAATTTTTCAAAAACAATGGAATTGGGGTGTTTGGCGAATTGCGTCAACTTGGCGCCAAAAATCTTAAAATTGAAAAGCTTCAATATTAATGATTCCTAATCCAATTTTAAGTACCCTAGACATGATTCCACTAAAAATAATTAATCTTAATCCGATTTAACTAGGGAAATTCGGACCAAATCATATAATGTAAGTGGGTTTATGAAAATCCTGGGTTTAAGGAATCATGCAAGTTATACATTGTCTAATCCTAGTCCTAATTGCACAAAAGTTCAATCAAAATTGAAAAACCCCAATTCAATTTTATGCATAAGAACAAACCCTAGACTCAAATTGAAAAGAAATTAAAGTTAATTGACTCACAATTTGTGTTGTAGTGATTAAGATTCTTTGATTGCAATGCCTCGATCTTGAATTACAAGAGTGTAGTAGGATTTGGGAGTTGTGTTCGTTTTTTACAGCAGTTCACAGTGGGTATTTTTATTTGAAATGAGTGTGCAGAGGGAAAAAGGATGAAAAACGGGCTTCAGCAGATACAAGGTACCACGGTACCGCTAATGTTTAGTGGTGTCGTGCCACTTTAGTGGAGCCGTGTATGTCTGAGACCCATTTTTGTTCCGTTTACAGTTTTGATGAATTAATCTTACTTATTTAGTAAGACTTTTTGACGCGAGGGAGGAATTTATACCTAATAAACTCTTTTAACGGAAACGATTAGGCGGAATGACAAGGAATGACCTTAGTATTTCCTAGGAAATACATAAGTGGTCATTGGAGGAAAATGAGGAGTGACTTTTTAATATTTCCCTTGAAATATGTAGAAGTCATGAAACTAGACGTAAGGAATGACTTGACATTTCCAGTGAAATATCTATAAGTCATGAGACGAGATGTAAGGAATGACTTAATATTTCTAGTGAAATATTTACAAGTCATGAATCGAGACGTAAGGAATGACTTAATATTTCCAGTGAAATATCTATAGTCATGAGACGAGACGTAAGGAATGACTTAATATTTCCAATGAAATATCTATAGAAAAACTTGATATTTCCAGTGAAATATCTAAAATCATGGGAAGGATATGAGGGATGACTCAATATTTCCAGTGAAATATTTAAGTAGTCATGAGACGGATGTGAGGAATGACTTAAAGAGTCATGAGACGAGATGTAAGGAATGACTCGATATTTCCAGTGAAATATCTAAGAGTCATGAGTCGAGATAGAAGGAATGACTTAATATTTCCAGTGAAATATTTAGCAAGTCATGAGATAAGACGTAAGGGATGACTTTAATATTTCCACTGAAATATTTAAATAGTCATGAGAGGATGAGAAGGATGACCTAAAAAGTCATGAGGCGAGACGTAAGAAATGACTTCAATATTTCCAGTGAAATATTTAGAAAGTCATGAGACGAGATATAAGAGATGACTTCAATATTTCTGAAGAAATATTCAACTAGTCATAAGATGAGTGTGAAGACGTATTGGTTAGGATATCGACGATGTTGTCCTTTGAGGGAAACTTTTCTAAGAAAAAGATTCCTCTTCGGACATTATCGCGACGGAGGAGATGACGTACTTCGATGTGCTTCGTGTATGAGCAATCCACGTGGTTCTCGGTCAAGTCTATTTGCACCTTGGTTGTCTCAGTCGATTAGAGCTTGTTTCATCCATAGTAGTTGTTGTCATGCCTTTCTGGCGCTTACGTATTTGGCTTCGGTCGTAGAGATAGCAAGAGTGGTTTGTTTCTTGGAGAACCAAGAAGTTAGACAACAACCTATGAAGGTACAAACATCACTCTCTCTTCATCAATCCATATTATCTCCCGCATTATCAGAGTTGATATAGACAATAGTTTCTACATCAAACTCCTTGAGATATCATAATCCCAAGTGGATAATGCCTTTAAAGTATCGGAAGATACACTTAATCGCTTTAAGGTAAGAAATTTTGGGATCCTTCTTACAAGCGAGCATAAGGGCAGACACTAGTCATGATATCGGGCCTACTTGCCGTTAGGTAAATTAGATTACCTATCATGCCCCTAACCTAGTACTATCCGCGCACTCACCTTCATCGTCTCTTGTGAGATTCGTTTTCACGGACATGGGCGTTAGTATAGATTAAGATTTTCTAATCTAGTATCTTTATATATATTATTATTTATATATTATATATATATATATATATATATATATATATATATATATATTATATATATATATATATATATATACTTTAGTATACTTAGACTTAAGAAGATGCTATCTTCAAGTGATATAGTGCGAGGGCTAGGGATGAAACTTAATTCACTTATCATGCTCATCTCAAACTTGTCACGCATGATCTTTGAACGATCATTGTACATTTTTGGACAAGCTGAGTTTGTCATAATTGTCTTCGACAAATATTTGAGTCATGATGAAATGTGAATTTCGTTTCTTTGTGATAGTGCCTACTATGTTAGATTCTAATAACACTACATGCTTAGCATTCCTACTAACAAAGGGTGTTTTAAGAAAGCGTACCTTAGCCTGAGGTGTTGCCCTTAAAATTCGAAGACTAGACTACCTTTGTTAAAAGCTAGGCATATGAGACACGACTTGACTTTGCGTCACAAGAGTAGTACAATCACCAATCATACTCCATTAGTTGGACTTCAAGTTGCTTTCTCAACCATTTCTATCTAGCAAGACAGAAGCTCAAACATTTGGTCCCCAATATCTCATGGGTCCAAAGTCGTTAGTGTTAAACATCCTACGCATTTGTTGTATTTGTTTAGGATGTGAGAATGGAGGACACATTTCCCATGGTAAGTAACTTTGTGGTTGACCGTTATTCCAAGTTACGGGAAAGTTACTTGGATAACTTTGTCTTCTAAAGTTACCTCTCGGCAGGGGAGTTCTTGATCGAGGTTTAGGAACATTTTTTCTTCTAGGTGAAGGAGTCTTTAATCTAACATCAAGTTTTACATAACCAAGTCCGGGGGTTGACAAGGATTTGTAAATACCAAGGTTGTCAGGATCGCGATCCTGCTCGTAGGATCGTACGATCCTACGATCCTACACACATAAAACGAGCAGGATCGTTACGGGATCGTAATTCAGGTAGGATCGTTACAGGATCGTGGGATCGCTCGTAGGATCGTAGGATCGTGAACGATCCGATCCTATTGGTAACCCTTTTTTCAGGTAGGATCGTTACAGGATCGTGGGATCGCTCGTAGGATCGTAGGATCGTGAACGATCCGATCCTGTTTTTTTTTTTTTACTTTTTTTGAGAGGAAGGGTTTTAAAAATGGTTTGTATACATATGTAAAGGAAAAGCCGAAAACGATCCTAGATAGGATCCGATCCTACGATCCCGATCTTGCAAAGCCGAAAACGATCCTAGGTAGGATCCCGATCCTGACAACCTTGGTAAATACTTTTGACTTCCTTTTTACTAGTACTAGGTACTTCTACATTATTAATAACTAAGTGACTTGGTTTAGGACTTAAGTTATTTTTTCAGAATTGACCCAGATGTGACTCTAGCACCAGACGGTACCACGGTACCACTAATTTTAGTGGTGCCATATGTACCTTTAGTGGTGCCGTCGCCTATAATTTCAAATTCTTCAGGCTTTACAAATTTTACTTGTTTAGTACAACTTGTAGAAGCCTGGTTTGGGTCAAATCCTAAGCCCGCACGGTCATGTTAACTAAACCTAATGTTTTCAAGCATATCATTAAGTGCCTTAGTCCCTCCTTCGAACTTAATGATCCTTAGCTCATTTTCTTTGAGTTCATCATTGTCTACTCGAAGGCTTATACATTACCTACATCCAACGTCTACTTCTTTATTTTTCTCAAGTCTTTTGACTTGATCCTTAAGTTCTAGAATTTGCACTTCAAGTTCATGCAATTTTAATTTTAGTGTTTTGTTTCTACCTAAAATTTTAGAACTTACTTCGCATAGTTTATTATATTCATCATGCAATCTATTGTCATCTATTGACAAATTATCATCACTATAATAAGAAGAGTCGGAATGTACCTCATTAGAAGCTTGAGCCATTAGGCATGTTTCATCGTTGGGTTTCTTCTCTTCTTCTTCACCGCTATCACTCCAAGAGCATCCTATGAAAGCTCTTTGGTTGTTGGTTTTTGGTGGTTGAGGACATTCTCCTATGAGGTGATTAGGATTTCCGCATTTAAAGCATTTCCTATCACTCGTCCCTTTCTTTTCAACTCGGTTTTTTTGTGATGGCTTCTTGTCATCACGAGGTTGCCTAACGAACCTACCTCTTCTCCTAAAGAACTTTTTAAAGTCTCTAACGGCTAACGCATACTCTTCATCTTCACTATCGGAACTCGAACATTCCTCATCACTAGACTCCTTTTTAGCTTTCAATGCTAGAGATCTAACTCTCTCGCTTTTGCCTTTGACTATATCGGAGTCTTTCTTGATTATCATCTCGTGAACCTTCAAGTTTCCTATTAGTTCATCGAGTGATAAAGTCGCCAAGTCCTTTCACTCTTCAATGGCGGTGACCTTTGCTCTCCATTTAGGATGTAGAGCCCTAAGGAACTTCCTAACGTAATTCTTGCTAGAGTAACCTTCATCAAGAGCTTTAAGACTAGTGATAATAGTATTAAATCTAGCAAAAGCATTATCTATTGATTAATCTTCCAAAATGGAAAATTGTTCATATTGTTGAACAAGAAGATCTATCTTGTTCTCTTTGACTTGGTTATTACCTTGGTGAGTGACTAACAAAGTTTTCCAAATATCTTTTGCCGTATTACACATAAAAATTCTTTCAAATTCCTTTTTAGGCAAAGCATTGTAAATCATCATTTTAGCCTCATTATTTTTGGCTAGTTTTCTTTTAAGTTCATCACTTTGTTTATCATAAGGAACTATTTCATCCCTTTTGGTTAATCGGTTGAAAGCACCCTCGGTAATAACATGCCAAAGATCAATGTCTTTTGATTTCACATACGTTTCGAATCTTGTTTTCCAATAAATAAAACAATCGGTTTCGAAAAGTGGTGGTCTTTGCATAGATTGCCCTTCTAGATATTTGTCGGAATCCATTGATCGATTCAAGTTTTAAAATACAATTTACTTTAAAAACTTGACTGACCTGGCTCTGATACCAATTGTGAAAAACTAGAAGGGGGGGTTGAATAGTTTTATCGGTTTTTAAGTTGTCTCAAAAACTTTTAGTATTGAAAAACTTTGATTCGAGTCTTATGTGCAATCAATCAATACCAATATGAACAACACACTAAACTAACTAATTATAAGTAATGACACAAAAGGATTTATAGTAGTTCGGCTACGAAGCTCTTCTTCGCCCTACTCCACTCCCCAAGTACCACACTCGAGAGTTTCAAGCACTATGTCAACAACCTCCCTTTAGGCGGAGAAAACCGTACACGTCGCTTATCCTATTTCCGACACTAAGCTAGATGTCGAGTGCTAATCTTAGCTAGCACCAATCTACCACGATCTACTTGATCCTTTCTACTTCACACAAGACTCAATCTACCCGATCTACCTATGATCCACTTGATCAATCACACAAGCCCAATGGCTTCAAGAGATCTCCAAGATCTCGACACGATCACAATGATCAACCCTCACTTGAATCAATCTATCCTATCAACCCTTGATCAATCTTGATCAACACAAAAGCCCAATGGCTACAAGAGATATTCAATATCTCTATAAGATCACAATGATCTTTCCTCACAAACTCTCAAAAGAAAAATGATCTTGATGTATACTATGATACAATCAAGTGTGTAACAAATGTTACAAGTGCTTCTACCTACAACTATAACACTTTGTATCTACTTGGATACCTTGTGTTCTTCTCTTGCACTTGAAGAGGAATGAAGAGGATTTCTAGGAGCGATGATTGGATCACTCTTAAAAAAAAAAAAAAAAAAAAAAAAAAAAAAAAAAAAAAAAAAAAAAAAAAACCCTAACTAAATGATCAAGAGTGAAAATGTGAAAAGGGTAGTGAACTCAGAAAGTTCTGTGTGAAAAAGGATGCACAAAATCTGTGAAGTGAGTTGGTATTTATAGGCAGAAAAAATCTGGCCGTTATAGGGACACGGCACCACTAAACCACACACGATACCACTAAATTTAGTGGTACCGTGGTACTGTGCCAGACAAAAACACTCCTCTTTTTGTCTTTTCTAGTGAAAACTTATTTGGGGAAGTTTGGAGCTGATTTTGGGGGAAAAATAAATGTTATGTATTTTGAACTTATTTTTCCATTAAAACATTTCTTAATTATTCAAAAATAATTTGTAAAGTATATTTTTGAAAGAAATGTTTTGTCACATTAAAATGTGAAGTCTTAAGCACAAATTCACTTCTATGATCATTTGTCAAGTTATAAATTTTTTCTAGAGTGATTTGTGTAGAAATGAGATCTTTCGACTAAAAACTTGTTTACGTTAATTTTAACGTAACGTGTTTTCACATTTTGCCATCCTCAAAACGTGAAGTTATCGGAAGATATAAATAACGTTTTTAGAACATTATTTGCGTCAACACTCCATCGTACTTGTTATTTTTAGTTTTAGTCCCTGTAGTTTAACTCCTTGGTGCCCAAGTTATTAATTACGGCGTAACTAAACCACTAAGTTACGCCGTAAGTCCTTGTCAGCATGTACTTATCCACATGTATATCTATTACTACGGTGTAACTAGTAGCCAAGTTACGCCGTAACCTTCATACTTGGTCACTACGGCGTAACCTCATGAGTGGGTTACGTCATAATCTCTTCAATCCCATTATGTGTAACTTTTACGCCGTAACCTCATGCTTTTGTTACGGCATAACCTTCATAGTTTCGAAATTCTTCTAAGTCTTTAAATTGTTACGGCGTAACCTCCTGTGGTAGTTACGCCGTAATCTTTGATTTGCGTTGACTTGGTCTTCGTTTATAAATCCTTAGCTACGGCGTAAGTGGAGAGTGCAACTACGCCCTAACTTCTTCAAGGCTAGCATACTAAAGTGTGTATAATAGTAGGTACTTTTCCAATTTCGCGTCTCTGTTACTCCTATGCTCATTTATAACCTGTAAACGAAGTATAAAGAAATCAGAGCATATATCTAATAGAATAATACAAATAATGAGCATATTGGGAAAATTTTGACACTAAAATATCATGATTATTTAATGTCATCAATATCGCGTATTAGTAGCAAGACGATAGATATTACGATATTAGTACTACGATGAGTAGACATCGCATTTATGGTAGTTCTCCAATTAGAAATTGGACTAGATAATAGTGGTAGTTTATATTAGTAGAATTATAATTGGGTAAAGACCATAAAATAACAACTTACTTTCTTCATTTTACCGAGAATAAACACGTACTTTTTTATCAACATTTAAGCCAACGAAACTTGCAAATATTGTTCCGATATCAACAAAAAGTAATATTTTATTTGCACCATTCGTCCCTGAGCTAACGGCCGTTAGTTCCGTTAGTTATTATGTGACAACGTTAGTCCATTTAGCCAACGATTATTTGCAACGTTAGTCCTTTATACATTTTTGTCCGTTTTTAGTCGTTTTCATCCGTTCTTCTTACGTTTTCATACGGTTTTGTCCATTTTTTTTACGTTTTCGTCCGTTTTTCTTAAGTTTCATACGGTTTTGTCCTTTTTTTTTACGTTTTCGTCTGTTTTTCTTACGTTTCATACGGTTTTGTCCCTTTTTTATACGTTTTCGTCCGTTTTTCTTACGTTTCATACGTTTTCGTCCGTTTTTATCCGTTTTCGCCCGTTTTTCTTACGTTTCATACGTTTTTGTCCATTTTTCATCCGTTTTTATCGTTTTTGTCTAATTTTCTTACGGTTTTGTCTGTTTTTATTCGTTTTCGGATGTTTTTCTTAAGTACGAAAAAAAAATTAAAAAATTAAAAAATTAATAAATTAAAAACAAATTAAAAAAAAAATTAAAAAAAAATTCCGAAATTTTTTTTTCGAAAATATTTTTTTTTCGGAGAATATTTTTTATCGGAAAAATTAAAAAAAATTTAAAAAAAATTTCCGGAAATTTTCGAAAAAAAATTAAAAAATTTAGAAATTTTTTTTTAATTTTTCCGAAAAAAAATATTTTCGAAAAAAAAATTTCGGAAAAAAAATTTTTTTTCATAATTTTTTTTTTAATTTTTTAATTTTTTTAATTTTTTTTAGTTTTTAAAATTTTTATTTTTTTAATTTCTTTTTAAATTTATTTTAATTTTTTAATTTATTTTAATTTTTTAATTTGTTTTTAATTTTTTAATTTTTAAATTTTTTTTCGTACTTAATAAACGAATATGTTGAGGAGATCTGACAAAATGGTGGGTAAGAAACGCTGGAAGAAGATGATGGGTATAGTTAAGAAAATTGGACAAAAACGATAAAAACGGACGAAAAATGGACAAAAACGTATGAAACGTAAGAAAAACGGGCGAAAACGGATAAAAACGGACAAAACCGTATGAAACGTAAGAAAAACGGACGAAAACGTAAAAAAAAGGGACAAAACCGTATGAAACGTAAGAAAAACAGACGAAAACGTAAAAAAAAAAGGACAAAACCGTATGAAACGTAAGAAAAACGGACGAAAACGTAAAAAAAATGGACAAAACCGTATGAAAACGTAAGAAGAACGGATGAAAACGACTAAAAACGGACAAAAATGTATAAAGGACTAACGTTGCAAATAATCGTTGGCTAAATGGACTAACGTTGTCACATAATAACTAACGGAACTAACGGCCGTTAGCTCAGGGACGAATGGTGCAAATAAAATATAACTTTTTGTTGATATTGGAACAATATTTGCAAGTTTCGTTGGCTTAAATGTTGATAAAAAAGTACGTGTTTATTCTCGGTAAAATGAGAAAGTAAGTTGTTATTTTATGGTCTTTATATTAGTCCCATTATAATTCTACAAAGTTGTGACCCATTTAGTAGACAAGCGGATTAGTAGCAAGATAGAATCTAGTGCATGATTTATGACATGTTACTATTAGTTTTGTTTTCTCACTAAGTCATGTTCACTTACCATTGCTAGTTTCCTTTTTTATTTTAAGTAGTGGAAGAAGTATTTGGGGCTCGTAGATAGAAGATGGTGAATTGGGGGAAACGGTAATGCTCGTGTTCATAGATGGCGAGCATCTCATCCCCACTTCTTTGTTATCAGCTTGTTTACGCCCCAACAAACTTTGTAACAGTGTTTTACTATTTTAGATGTTAAAATGGGGGTGTGTGGGTTAACACCCGCACACCTTAAATTTTTAATGCTTTCACACTTTGTATGGTAATGTCATTGTACGTAAATGATGTTTAATGTTTATGAAATGTAGTTCCAGATTTTGATGTCTTACATAAATGGTAAGTGTTGATTTTGTAAGTGCAGAATATGGCTTCAGTATGCCATACGTCGCATGGAGCTTTAGTCCATACGGTGCATGGACTAAGCCAATACGGCGTATGGGTCTGCATGTATATAAAAATATTTATGGGTGTTTCATGTTGGTATAAGAGCGTTGGTTTTGAGGGATTTAAGTATCCACCAGTATGGGTACCATTATACCAAAATGTGGGTTTGGGGACGCCTCATTTTTTTGGGTCGACATTTTCGTCCCAAAATTTGGTTATGTCCCATACTTTTCAAAAAAGAAAAATGGCAGTCAAAGCACCAGTTTTTTCTTACTCAATTTGGGACGACAATTATTTATTTTATTTTTAACATTTCAAAGGTTTTTAAATAAATTTTCCACAAAATAAAAACATCCCGCCATTATTTTTAATCCCGCCAAACACTTTGGGACGACAATGTCGTACCAAACTGTAAGTATTTGTTTTTTTTTATATTCAAAAAATTTTTAAATCAATTTTTATTTATTAAATCAATCTAAAAACTTTTTTAAAAACCTTTGGGACGACAATGTTGTCCCATTTTTTCTAAATATTTAAAATGACATTTATAATCCAATAATCTATTTAAAAATACTTATATATAAATTAATTTTAGAAAATTATTTGCTTTAAAATTATATGTTAGTGTAAAAATTAATTTTAAAAATTACATAAATTAAAAAATTTGCAAAATCAATAATTTACTATTTATCAAAAATAATTTTGTTGTTAAAAATATTAATTATAATGAGTGTCTAGGTGGTGATCCGACGACACTTGGTTAGAGGAGTATCTGAAGAGGAAGCTGATAATGAGTGTCTAGGTGGTGTCTAGGTTAACAAGCATACAAAGTTCCAAGAAAGTTGTTGCTTTTTTGTTGTATCAACCGATGGCCATGAAGAAGACTTCTCGTACATTAAATGTGTTGAGAATTATGTAAAGGTGGTGATCTCGACTATTATGAACTAGAGGATAGTTACATGGAAGCGGGATCTCCTGAGCTCGAATCCGGTTCTAAACCTGTATTTGAAGACGGTTTAGATATGAATATTGATGAAATAGATGTTGATCGGACTGGTGGCAAATCAACTTGGGAATCGGGTCCTGCTCCCAAAGATGGTGGCAGCTGGGGAGGAGCTGTGAAGACAACTACTACATGGGGTAAATTAGTTCAAAAAACTGATGCACCTAGTTGGAGTATAGGTGGAAAACTTCAAGTAGATGTACCCATTAATGACGAAACATCTGGTAAATTGGGTGTTGTGGAATCTGATAAACCACAGGGTTCAGATTGGAGTAAAAAAGTTGAAGAAAAAACTGAATCGCAAGGTGGTTGGGGTGATTCATGGGGTAAGAAAAAAGACGAGAATAAACCTCAAGACGGGACTGAAGGGTCAAATGAACAGACTACTGATAAAGGGAGTAATTGGGGATGAAATAGGAAGGAGGAACAAAAACAGGACCAAGGCGGCTGGAAGAAGAAAGAGGGATGGGGTCCTAAAAGAGATCACCCTGCGAGGCCAGTTGGGGGACCAAATGATGGTCCTAGACTAGGAGGACCTTTTACCGCAACGAGACAAAGGCTCGATATCTTCACAGCGGATGAGCAAGAGATTATTAACGAAATTAATCCCATCATTCAGTCTATTCCATTGTTGAATTCCATTTCTTGTTAATGTTAAAGTTATGAAACACGAATACTAACTATGTATGGGCACAAACTATTTTGTGAAGGTACAATGATGGCGATCCTTTCTCCGCCGATGATCAAACTTATATTCTTGATAACGTCTTCAATCACCATCCAGATAAAGTTTAGAAAACGGGTGCTGGAGTCAAACACATCATGGTAAACCTCAGTACTATATATATGATCCACCATTCTACAAATCAAGGTTTCGTGTTGCGTTTCCATTCTTTTGCTTTCTATCAGTGAAAATTCTTTATACTATTAGCTATATAATGAAGGTTATTGTCAATGCTTATCTGATATAAATTGAAACTGTTTTTCTAGGTTAACAAGCATACAAAGTTCCAAGAAAGTCGTTGCTTTTTTGTTGTATCAACCGATGGCCGTGAAGAAGACTTCTCGTACATTAAATGTGTTGAGAATTATGTAAAGGTGGTGATCTCGACTATTATGAACTAGAGGATAATTACATGGAAGCGGGATCTCCTGAGCTCGAATCCGGTTCTAAACCTGTATTTGAAGACGGTTTAGATCTGAATATTGATTAAATGAATGTTGATCGGACTGGTGGCAAACCAACTTGGGAATCGGGTCCTGCTCCCGAAGATGGTGGCAGCTGGGGAGGAGCTGTAAAGACAACTATTAAATAATTTAAACACTTTAGGACGAGAATCTCGTCCAAATATTTTTTTTGTCGCCCCGTTATAAAAAAAAAAAAAAAAAATAGGGACGAGAATATCGTCCCTTTTTGCATCAGCTATGTCGTCCCATTTTGTATTTTTAGAGTTGAATTTATACTGGGGCCCAGCAACCTATCGTCCCAAATTTTCATATGGAATGTCCTCCCAAATTTTTTTGGGACAACAAAAACGAGACTACCAAAATGAGACGAGATGTCGTGCCATTTTTGGTTTAGGACGATGCTCTTTAGAGATTTGGGACGAGAATATCGTCTCAAAGTGCAGTTTTTTTTGTAGTGTACTTAGACTTAAACCATAGCTCGATATTGACCTTAGATTTTAAACCATTATGTATAGAATTTGCATGATAATGTATACCATGAAAGTAAGAATGCAATAATATTAATTATAGTATTTTTATTAGGGGCAAATATAGACATGGCCCAGTCGCTAGAAGTGCTAGGCTTTTGAGGACCCAAAAAAGTCGTTTTTCAAAAATGGCCCAAGCAAAAATCGCTTTCCAAAAAAAGCGATTTTTTTGTCAACTAAGCGACCTTCTATTTTGTCTTTTTCCAGCCAAAAAGTTTGACTTTTTAACTTTGTAAGCTACTTTTGCTAGATTTTTAAGTGACTTTTTGAATTTTTAAGCGACTTTTGCTAGGGGCCAAAAAGTACACAGCCACATGTCACTCCCATATTTAAGCGACTTTTTTGGGTCCTCAAAAGCCCAATACTTCACTAGACCGGGCTATTTGTAGAATTGCCCCTTTTTATTAAGTCATGATCAGTAGTAATATTAGGGTTAGAATGCATGTAGGTAAATACATTGATATTATGAATATAGACATAACTCAGTAATAATTTTGATGCATGAAAACAACCGTAGAAAGAATTAGCATGATTGTTAATGCCATGGTTAGTATTAGACATAGATAATTTAGAATACCATGATGGTAGAATTATACGACTAATGCATACGATAGTGGTTTTTGATGCCAAAATCAACATGTAGAGTAATGCCATTGTTGGAAATATTAGTTTGGAAGTTTATTAATGATAAAGCATGAGGCACAATTAGTTGATGCACTAACTGATTGTACATGGCACACAACATAAGTTACAAGTTGGTGAAGCAACTAATACGATTTGTGTTGACTTGTTATGTGGAGACCTAGTAAATAGGAAGTGGGGTTCGTGAATCAAACAACTTCCATTCTCTCCATGAGTTTAGGGAAAAGAATGACCACTTTTTTCAGTTACCAGGTTGTGTTTATAAGGACAACCTAGAGCTCTAATAAACACACACAAATCAAATACATACCACATAATATTGTTGCAGCCATTAAACACTTCCTTTTAAGTTTTCTGTCTACCGCTATCGCGTTGCAAACCAGTGTCGTTGCTGCTCAAGGTTTGTGTGTGTGGATTGTATACATCCTGAAGTGCCCGGCTCGTAGACTCCAGCAACTTTACGGGGTGCCGATCGTACTTAAAAGGATAGGGATTAATCTCCTGTACAGTTCAGTATTTGTGTTTTTATTGCAATTAATCAGGCACGAAGAAGATGGAGATTAAGATAGATTTTGTTGCTGCACTTTGGGATTTTGCTGCTGTGTTTTGGGTTATATTGCTGTCCAGAATGTACCCAAATAACCTTCAAGTCATATTCTTATTGTTGGTTCTATTTTCAAAAGTATCAGTAAGGTATACTACTTCGTTTGGTTCAATACTTTCTATTTGGTTTGTACTAATCTGTGTGATAGACTATATGATGCTCATATACTTCAACAATCTTTTAATTATGATTCGTGCAATTCAAATTGAACTAAATGTGAGTCTTGTGAAGGCTGGAATTTCTAAGAAGAGAATTTCCAAACGCGGACCATTAAGACTAAAACTTAGAAAATTAAAAGGGAAACCAAAACCAGTAGTAGGTAAGATATCCATGTTAGCCACGGTTGCTCGAATACCCGGCACTAACGGATGGTATCTTGACTCTGGAGCCACAGTACATGTTTGAGACTCGAGAGACAAGTTTGTAGACTATCACAAAGTTACGGGTAAACAAGTGATAATGGTTTACCGTGATAGAGCTGATGTTTGCGGGTTTGGAACTGTGAAGCTGAAGTTCACTTCTGGAAAAGTTGTAACCTTACAAAATGTTTATCATGTCCCCTCTATTCCAAAATGTCTTATATCAGTTAGCAAATTGGATGAACATGGTTTTAAAATCACCTTCGAGTCAAGGAAAGTTGTGATTTCAAAACATGGTGTATTTGTGGGAAAAGGATTCTATCTAGGAGGGATGTATCGTGTAGATCGTAGTAGTGTTTCGGTTGGTAAAATTCAGAATCTTAATGTTTCTGTTGTTGAACTACCCCATTTCGAAACTACTGAAAATTCAGTTTGTTCAATTTCTTTATGGCATAAACGTTTAGCACATACATATGTGAAAAACATTGAAAAGATGAAAAACAACGGATAAATTTTCAAAATAAAGATTTGGAAAAAAAAAATTAGTAAGGCTTATAGACTATTGGATGAAAGAAGAGGTGTAACAATAGAATCCAGAGATGTGGATTTTTTTTAAGATAAATTTTCGAAAGATGTCGAAAATTCTCATATGGAGCTAGTTCCAACTCCTTGTGGTTCGTCTCGTGGAGAAACCTCCACAGAGATTAATGAACCATGACGGAGCATACGAGCTAGAAAGGAGAAGGATTTTGGATCTAATTTTTTCTCCTACTTAATCGAGTAGGAACGAGATAATTCATAGCATTTTAAGTCGGGGTTAATTGTGCCCGATCTTATCAACGAAGCAAGTAGGCTTGTTGTGAAATCTGATCGAGTATTGACGTATACTACTCAGCTGAAATATGCCAAATGGTGGGGTAGCTGATGTGTGCTACATCTTTGAGCATTTGACTTGATGCGTGCTGCATAATTGTTTGAGCAATTATCTTTGTTCTTAGCAAAATAAAGTTTATTTGTAAGCAACCCGAAATTGAGACCTTAGGCATTCAAATGGTACGAATTTGGAGTCTCTGATTAGTTACTGATCTTATGATTCAATATTCACAAGTTGGTGAATCTCTGTATGTGCTTCTTGAACATGCAAGAAACAAATGTGATATTCACTTCATGAAGGAAGTTGATCTCGTTGTCCAGTTGTGGCAATATAGTTGTTTAGTTGTGGCAACATAAAAGGTTAAGAGGATTAGAGATCCAATACCAGTTGTGATGGAACTTGTAGATATATTTGAGAATGGCCATTATGAAATGTTTGTCAAGTAAACTAGAAACTTGAGTTTGACACTACTAAGTCTCTGACGAGAGACTTGGTGAGTGTTTGTGATGAGATCGATAAGCATTGTAGTAGCTTATCGAAAATTCTCCTATAAGCCTCTGACTAGAGACTTATTGAGAGATGCTAGAGGCATGGGTCTGAAACCATACGTGAATCGGTTAGTGATGGAAACCCAACTTGAATGTAGTGCTCCTACCTCTCGAGTTTAATGGGTAATAAAAAAGTCACTTATCGATAGAAGATGCTATTAAACTATTGACTCATGTATAGCAAAGATAGCATGGCGTTGCCGAAAATGAGGATGAGAATGTTCTCTTAACAAAGCTTCTGAGGCGTCTTAGCAACGAAGACGTTAGAGTAGCTTTGCCTATATGACCTAAAGGTGGTGCCGCCTTGAATAGAGAGTTTGTGGTTTCTCTCTTAGAGGGTCATGAATCAGGATAAAGCGCATTGCCATATTAGCGCTCAGTGAGAACGCGATGGTTACGATGGGAAGTATGTAGAAATGTGCCGGTAATATCACAAGATTCTTGGTTTAATCTTCGGACACCGTAGAATCAATTTTACTATGTATATTTCGAGTAAACGGGGTTTAATCTTAGTGACACCTTCGTGACATAACCCATAAGAGTAGCGGAAAACTTTCCAACCTGGTGGGGGATTGTTGGAAATATTAGTTTGGAAGTTTATTAATGATGAAGCATGAGGTACAATTAGTTGATGCATTAACTGATTGTACATGGCACACAACATAAGTTACAAGTTGGTGAAGCAACTAATACCATTTGTGTTGACTTGTTATGTGGAGACCTGGTAAATTGGAAGTGGGGTTCGTGAATCAAACAACTTCCATTCTCTCCATGAGTTTAGGGAAAAGAATGACCACTTTTTTCAGTTACCAGGTTGTGTTTATAAGGATAACCTAGAGCTCTAATAAACACACACAAATCAAATACATACCACATAATATTGTTGCAGCCATTAAACACTTCCTTTTAAGTTTTCTGTCTACCGCTATCGCGTTGCAAACCAGTGTCGTTGCTGCTCAAGGTTTGTGTGTGTGGACTGTATACATCCTGAAGTGCCCAGCTCGTAGACTCCAGCAACTTTACGGGGTGCCGATCGTACTTAAAAGGATAGGGATTAATCTCCTGTACAGTTCAGTATTTGTGTTTTTATTGCAATTAATCAGGCACGAAGAAGATGGAGATTAAGATAGATTTTGTTGCTGCACTTTGGGATTTTGCTGCTGTGTTTTGGGTTATATTGCTGTCCAGAATGTACCCAAATAACCTTCAAGTCATATTCTTATTGTTGGTTCTATTTTCAAAAGTATCAGTAAGGTATACTACTTCGTTTAGTTCAATACTTTCTATTTGGTTCGAACTAATCTGTGTGATAGACTATATGATGCTCATATACTTCAACAGTCATGATTAGTAGTAATGACTAGTCTCGCTAGGGAGCGATAGAGTTAAAGCGCATGTAGATAGATACATTGATAGCATTATGCCAAAATCAATATGTGTAGTAATGTCATGATTAGTAGTAATAATTAGGGGGTGTTTATTTTTTTGCTTAATGGGCCTTTTGGTAACAAAACTTGGATCCAAACACGAAATTGTGATGTTTCTTTTTTGCTTATTCTAGAAGGATATCCTGAATGCAAAAGGGTAACAAAAGTTGTCCCTTTCCTATCCAGGACCAAACATTAATATTGACAAACATACCCTCACCATTCTATCTTCCATATCACTCATCCAATCCTTTCAATTATCATCCATCACACCGATGCTCCTCCTTTGACACCCATTATTTTCGGCGCTCTTCCCCGAACATCCCTCCATGGCGGCTTTCTTGTCTTTTCGCTCCTTCATTGAACTCTAATGCTTCAAGCGTTTGTAATAACATAACATGTGTAAGAAGAAGAAGGTGACTAGTGGATAATTACATCTACTTAATGGGTTTTGTTGTTTCTATATTACTAGATCTTAAGGTGATTGGTTCATGTTAATTATATTTTAGCTTTGATAGAAAAGATTTCAGTGATGAATATTTTTTTTTTTAATTTTTTTTAGTTTAATTTATATTTAGACTTTTTATATTTTATAGATCTATATTAATTTGTTATTTTTAATTTACAAACTGAATTCAAGATATTTGAAAGACACAATGAAAAAAGATCCATGTGTCACAGATGCAATGTAATGTTTTTGTAGGCCATAAGTTTATGACATCTTTAGTTTGGAACAATTAGACCATGCGTAGTGGGCGCTGAAGCACCCAAAATAATCATCAACAGCGCCCAACAGCGCCCCCTCCTCCAAAACGGAGGGGCGCTGTTGTCTCTTTTTTTGCTTCCCAAGCTGTTCAAACAACGCCCCAACAATCTGACAAAATGGGGCCTTTCAATGTGATGTTGCAACTTTATTTGAGATAATAAACAAAATGGGGCCTTTCAATGTGCTGTTACTAATTTCAATGTGCTGTTACTAATTTAAGTGTATTATAAAATGAATGCCACGTGTCAAACAACCCCCCATTCTCCACTACACCACTTTTTCAACAGCGCCCCATAATACCCACATGCCACGTGGCAAACAACCCCCCACTCTCCAAACCCCCCACTACACATGGTCTTTAGTTTGGAACAATAATGGAGTATCAATTGAGATAAAAAAAAAAAAGGATAGATCTTGGTTTTTCGTTTGAGTATCAAGTTGTTGTTGTTGTTGTTTTTTATTTTATTTTTAAGTTTTGATCTTGTTATGTTTTCAACCTTTCATATTATAAATAGATAGATCTGGGTTTTTTTGGATCTGGGTTTTTCATGTAAGGGTTAATATGGTCATTGACTATTATAAACTATTTTCATTAAGCATAAAAAAGAAACAACATATTTTCAAACCTATCTTATTACAAACATGTCAATATTATGCACAAAGACACTCTTCTCAAACAGGATAAAAAAAAGAAACACCCCCTTAGTCATGCTAGGGAGCGATAGAGAGTTAAATCATGAAAACATACTCTTATTATGTATAGCATATCATGAATAGTAGCAATGCCATCGCGCTAGTATGCGATCAGAATTAGAATGCATGAATAGAGATGCATTGATAGTGAAGCCATAGAAAGTGGTCAGTATGAAATATGATGTTTGATTGATTGTTTTGGTTACGACTTGAGATAGAATATGATAGAATAAAGGCATGCTTATATGCCGCAATTATCATGACAACTGATCAAGGTGATAATACTTACATCATATAACATGAATTTATTGAAGTCATAAAATGTCTCGAGGAATTTCTAGAACGATAAGGGTAGTTGAGATTCAATGTTAGTCAGATAAAGGATATATGAGTAGTATGTGTAGATAGGAATCGTTAAGTTTTATCAGTCTCAATATTTGATTACAACGTCTACAGATTTTAGTAGAATAGAATTACGATAACAACTCAGATTTTAGTAGAGTGTCAGTAAAGTAAAATGACAAGGTTAGTTGGTGATGGAAAAAGCAGTGTAACCGATAGTAATTTAAAATTTTAATTAACAATTAAACATGCAGTTAACCATATTAAAGCATACAACGAAAGACTTAATTAATTAATAACCTATTAACACAAAATGGTTTTCACCTTTGAACCCATATACACCAACATTTAATTAATCATGTATACCCTATTCAAACCAGCAAACACGAATGGTTGTAGATCTTGAACACATCTTCACACGAACCACGAACAACAGTCACGAATCATAATAATCATGAACTCATAATGATGAACTAATCACCTTCCACAAACTTCATATCAAAGTGTATGATCTGACGAACAATGAATTTACTCTCTATATTATGATTGATAAACATGGTTCAAAATATGAAAACGAGAAGAAAATATAGTAAGAAATATTGATCAAACTATTTTGCTCTTTAAAAAATAAATATCCATTTTTTCCCAACTCTTTTAACCATACACGAGGCATTGTCAAGCCCGTGCGTTGCACCAATTGTGTCTAAGTGTTCGTAGCTTAATGGTTGGTATTCATTAGGTTTACACTATAAACTAATTTGTATGCGTTTATGGTATGTGCAACAAGCAGGTGAAGATTATGCATTTTCCAAATTACTTTTTTCTTCTTGTCAACATTTAAGGCGGGTAATGGCAAAGAACCATACAATGATGGCGAACATGGAAGCTTTAGGTTCTCGTGGTGTTGCTTTGGAATCGTTAGATGCTTTGACAAATGCTCAAGATAGGCATCGGGTATTGCTTGAAAAAGATAAATAATTTGTTTAATCAAGCGAAAGTTGGTGCATGTGAGGAAGAAGCTAATGCTATTAAGATGAATGAGTTTAATTAGTTGTTTGGTTTTATATATTTTTATTGCTATTGATAATTTATAATGTTTTGTTTCTTTTTGTCTTTATGATATTTAAAATAAATATAAGTAATATTGTTTTAGATATGTGGTTTTTTTTTGTTTTTTTTTTTTTTAATGATTGTAATAGGGAATTTTTAGATATAAATGTAAGTTTAAGTTATTAGGATTTTTATTAAGGTTGGGATGTTAATGATAAGCATTGTGCATGTGAGGGGTTTTTTATGTAAAAAGTCAAGTGTGAGGGTTTTTTAGTTATATTTCTAAATACAATCTTTAACACTGAAATGATATTTCTGCATGGGAAGCCGAAATGTCTGCTTGAATTAATTTCCGTTATGATGACTTCTCATTACTTGAGCGTTGTATTTTTTTACTTATTTATAATTGATGATTATCACTGTTTATGTTATAACCCTAATACCTATTATCTCACACATAACTCTCCGATCAATGGCCGTCTCGCGCAACATTGAAGAACTTAAGCAGGTTTCTGGTTCCGACAATCTGGCCACTTGCTTCAAGTTTTTGTTTAACAATCGGGTAACTGAAGAGGAGGGGTTCTTAATGCGGATGGGGGAGGAAGCCAATCAACTCTGTAGCCAGATTGATAAGACTGAGATCAGCATAAGGGAGACTCGTTTGCTTGGCCCCTTCAATGAAAAAGCTGTGGATGCGCTGGAGTGTTTGATTGCGACACAACAAAGGGATCGTGACAGGCTGCTAGCAATTACCAATCTCCTAGCTGAAGTTCGTGATGGTATTCATGAGAAAGAAGGGCATGTCAGGCTTATGGAGTTTCATGAAGCGCTATCAGATGATGATGATTAGAGCATTATGGTGGATATCTTTTGGGCAGTATTTTGAATGATCTTTTGGATGTATGTATTAATGATAAGATGGTTAACTGCTATGACTCTGAAAGTTGATGTTAATGACTTTGATTATCAAGTACTCTGATGTTTAATATTAATAGTATTTAGTTTTATGTTTATGTTTTAGTTTACTTATTTACTTTATTTATTTTTTTTCTTTTTTATACTCGTACTTTATGAGAAAGTGGGTTTTCTCTCACACACACATGAGTCAAACACACACTATTTTTAGATCTGGCAAAAAATATTTAGGGTTTTATCTCAAATTAGACCGATCCATTATACAACATGTTAATCAAATTAAATCATAGGTTCATTTGATTTAAGGCTTGTGTATTGAATTTCTTGTTTCAATTTTCATGAAATGATCATCTAGGGCTGATAATCGTATGGATGTCTAAGGGTTCATTGTGAAATCATATGTTAGATGTTTATGAGTATGATTTTTTTTGGAATATGAGGAATTTGGTTATTGATTTGTTTATCTGTTTTCAAATTTGTTTGGTTATTGATTTGTTTATCTATTTTCAAATTGGCTTAAGTAAGTTTGATTGAATTTGGGTATTCATTGTTTAGGATGAATTAAGAAGTGCGGGATGATTGAATTTTGGTTTAGCTGTTAGTAAAGTTTTTGTGTTTGCATACTTGATGATATGGCTGTCATTGTTATATAAGATGTTTGACGGAATATCAACGATGGATGTGCGGCAACCAAGGCAGCTATTGATAAATTTTCTTGGTCGCGGCACATCCATCATTGATACTTTGTCAAAATTTGTCGGCTTCACACGTTCTGACATTCACCTAGACGGAATATCAACGATGGATGTGCGGCAACCAAGGCAGCTATTGATAAATTTTCTTGGTCGCGGCACATCCATCATTGATACTTTGTCAAAATTTGTCGGCTTCTCACGTTCTGACAGTCACCTATCTGAGCCGCAAGAGTTGTCAAGTTCATTGTGCTAGTTCTTATTTGTAGGTTATATGCTTTTAAAAAGCATATTTTTAGTCAATTGGTAGTAGCGTTTTGTTTATATGAAAGTTTCTGATTATAATATTTTATTGCTGTCTTGCGGATATCTAGTGGAGTATTTTTGTTCTGATGTGGTTCTATATTATGGTCTTTGCTCTTCTTGACCTATGATGTGCTTAATACATAGAACTTCAATGATGTTTGGTTATCTGTTTTGTCTTTGTCTTCATGTTTCGTTGGTGTGTTTAAGATATTTGATAGGGATTTAAATAATCATAAACAAAACATTTTGAGATTTTCCATTTTATAACAACCTTGTGTTTTAGTACGCTGGCAAACATGAGTAAGATAAATATTGAATGCATATATTTATTAGATATCATCTGGGAACATTAGATAGCTGTGCTAAGATAGGTTGCTGAAAGTTTCCTTGAAAACAATGTTACGCGTGCAGTGCGCAAGTTCCGGATCTTTATCTTCGATCATTAGTATTTTAAGGCCATCAGGACTGGTGAGTCTAGATAATGCCACATAAAGTTGTCCATGACTGAACACGGGAGTAGGCAAATAGAGGCCAACATAATTAAGTGACTGACCCTGACTTTTGTTAATGGTCATTGCATAACATGGTTTTAGAGGGAATTGCCTACTTTTCAAGACGAATGGCCACTTAGACTGTGTTGATGTGAGTATAATCCTGTGTATAATGACATTGTCCCCTACATTTGAACCTGTTAGCACCTTAGCATGTATAACAAACTGGCCTAGATCTGTAATGAGTAACCTTGTTCCATTACATAGTCCTTTGGTTGGATTGACATTTCGTAATAACATAACGGGCAGTTCCTTTTTTAAGTGAAGAGCATGTGGGGGCATACCTGGGAAATTTAAGGAATTTAGAAATTCAATCGGATACAGGTCGTGTTGTTCAAGATTGTCTGTAGATCCCTTGCAAATCTCATCTGCACTGTTGTATGTAACAGTTTCCCCTTCTAACTGGTTAAACATATACTCATTAATGGCATCAGCATCCTCATTCTTAGGAGTTAAAATTGCCCTTTCTTTGAGGTAGGCATTGTCGGTTTGTCTTGTTGTAAAATCAGGGTATGTCTCTGCAACAATTTTCTCGATAGGAGAATCCCATGATTTAATTAGAAAGTTTTTGGGAATGTCAATCCAAGTTGGCTCATCCTCCCCTTCTTTATATTTTGCTGGCAACGTGCCATCCCCCACAGCCAAAACCCATCTATTGAAATCCTTTTTTCGAGTATCAATCTGCCCATTTTCAGTATACTCATTCACACGCATGCTGCGTGTAAGGGTGAAGACCTTGCAATGATTCCATAATGCAGACTGGTTTATGCAAGATTGAACAATGTCAGGTCTGCTTCCTTTTGGTATAACTGGCAGAACTTGTCGAAAGTCACCTCTCAGTAAGACCGTCACACCTCCAAAGATTCGATTCCTATTGTCTGGTTCATGATATCCTAAAATATCTTTTAGCGTCTTGTCCAATGCCTCAAAAGCATATTTTTGAGTCATTGGCGCTTCATCCCAGATGATAAGTTTAACTTGCTGCATCAGTTCTGCCATATGTGTGTTTTGCTTTATGCCACATGTATTGTTCTCCAATAATTCAAGCGGTATAACAAAACGACTATGTGCGGTTCTCCCTCCTGGTAGTAATAATGAAGCGATTCCTATATAAATTGAGACTATTAGTTCAAGATGTATTTTATAAAGTTTACAGAATAGTTGTTTGTTTTATTTGAGTATTCATTTTTACCTGAAGATGCGACAGCAAGCACTATCATACGTTCTGATCTTAACCTTGAAATGATGGTTTTGTATAAAAATGTCTTCCCGGTTCCTCCTGGTCCATATACAAAGTAAAAATTCCCTTTTTTATTATGCACAGATTCAATTACCTCTTCATAGATTAATCGTTGTTCGGGATTTAACAATTAATGAAGCTGTTGATGTTCAACACTACTTTTCTTCATATCATAATCTAACGCTTCTCTGATGAGACGATTGTCCAAGTTGGTTAGTAACTTTGGGTTAGGCAGCGGTAGATCTTGGAACTCTGCTAAAGATCTTCCATGCCTACTTAACAACTCTTGGATTTCTAGCAAACAATAGTTCTGGAGCTGTTCATCCGTGAATTCCAACTCAGGATATTTAAAAATTTTCCTTTTTTTATGGAGGATATCCTCTGATAAGAACTCCCAGTTTTCTTCCCATAATTTTAAAGGCCTGCTGACATCGCAAAACAACAAAATTGTCACAAACATGTCACGTAGCTGTGGTCCAAACGCCCATACACTTGCTTCTGATATAGCATGCTTCCATTCTGTGTCATCATTTAAAAGGCCGTATTGAAAACAGGCTTCTTTGAATGTGGAACATAGTCTGGTGTTAACTGTCATGAGATTTTGAAAAGATTCAGGCCCTCTCACAATGTTCAATAGCATTCTAAGATAATATCGTTCTCCGAAAGCCGGGTGAGAGTAAACCATCCTGCCAATGCATCTTTTACGTTTTCTTTGTTTCCACATTTTGTCTTTCTCATACCACACATAATGTTGAGGTATCTCAGCATATGTATATGCCCTCGCTGATGTATCACGCTTGTTTAATTCAAACCAGTCAGTGAACATAGTTATGTTGATACCTTCCGTTTGAATTAGGGCGGGTAAGCTTTCTGAGTCACGAAGTGTGATTGCGTTCTGATTTGGTAAGTGGTAATTCAGTCTCATGACTGATGGATATGAGTAATGGATATCATATGAAAACAAACGCCACACTGCCTCACATGGAGCTAAGAAGCGACAATTCAAATAATTTTTTATTTCGTCCACCTCAAAAACTTGGACATTTCCCAAATCACCATCGATTGTAACATTCTCTTGTATAACCATTGTAGCTCTGTCGGGTCCTTTATTTAAGTACTTAAATAAGTACTTAATTGCCTTTGATCTGTTGCACCATTCCACATTAATGTGGGCGTGGTACTTCATGAGGAGATAACGATTGTGAGGAACGGCATATCTGTTATCGTATTTAAACTTTCCTTTTATATGGTAAGCTTTATTATCCCTTCGACGATAAATCGCATAGCCATCATTATCAACTATTGTTTCTTCAACAAAAGGTTTAGGAAAATGTTTCGAGCACTTACCCTCAACTGTACATGGGGCGTGTTTAGCGTCTTGACCGCAAGGTCCATGTAACATAAATTCAGTTACTATTTTATACCCTTCTGGATCTCTTGATTTACACGGTATCTCTGCTGTAATCATGTCATCTATCTCGCGTGCGGTTTTGCATTTCAACTTTTCTTCTAGCCATAATAGGATATGAGCGTGTGGCAGGCCACGTTTTTGAAATTCTATGACATACACAACTGAAAGGAAATGCAAGAAAAGCATAAGTTGGTGCATAAATTTGGTGTAGAAGAGTAGAAATTTACATTTCGCATCAAGTTGTATTACCTGCCCGTGAAGGACCAAAAATATGGTGCTTTGTAAGATCGTCTAACATTTCAGTTAGTTTAATCTTGAATACACGGGTCGCAATTTCTGTACGGTCATTACTTTTTTGGCCCGGGATGTGCTTTAACATTTCAGTAACTTCGGGCCATTTTGGATTGGCAGTGAAAGTGATGAACAGGTCTGGATTTCCATAGGTTCGACATATAGCCATAGCATCTTGGTAGTTTTGCATCATATACCTTGGGCTGCCCGTAAAACTCCTTGGTAGAACAATTCGTTTCCCGAGGCCTGCTGCATTTGTATCACCCCTTGTTACATCGTCACACAGGTTATGATATAGATCCACACGTAACGTATCTTGATTTTGCCTAGTCCATTTAAGTCTTTGTTCCTCAACAGCCCCGTATGCATCCACCAGGTATTGTTGAAACAATCGCCCACCTCTAAGCAAGGTTGTACCTTGGTTATTACGCTGCTGTATTATGTATGCGTAGTACTCTTTCATTGTGAGACAACCCCTTTTGGTTTTGCGGGTACCTGTGTTCTTGTGATACGGTATTTTTTCATGAAATCCTTCCTCTCCATATGGAATAATAATGGATATTGGAGGGCCATGTATTCTGAATGCAACTCAGAAATACGTTTCAGACCTTCATCCTTGTTACTTACAACAATATCTCTCGTAGGGATGCCATCACCAAAGTAGTTAGTAATTAGAGCTGCTATTTCAGGCACAGTCGGTGCGTTGTATTGCCGGGATGCACTCCGACCACTTAGCAGGCGTAATTCAAATTTTGATGAATTATGGGACTTACACCAATTCCTGGCCATTCGAAATGCCTTGGCAATTGAACTTGATTGATCGAACATTTGAATTAGGCTTGCTACTATCTTTTCATCCACCACTGCGCCACTCTCCTTGTGTATAAAAGCTTCCATCCGGTTCTTTACATCATTTCCGGTATCATAAAAATATAGTTGTGCATATTTCGGTTGAGTACCCCTTGTAGGCAGTAGAGAACCTATTCGATGATAGCTTTGGCCATTTTTTCTAAATGTGTATGGTGCCCTCCCAGTATTGATTGAATGATCTATTTTGGCTCCAAAAGAAGTATAGCAAAACATGCCATTATAAACTCTAATATGCTCTTTGAATCTTAAAGATTCAGGATTGTTATAATCCATAAGCTTTTTAAGAGGCGAAGGTTCTTCATTAAATCTAGGGAGAAGCACCTTACCTTCTTGGCAGCAAAGGGAGAATATTGGGTTGCTAGTGTTGGATCCTTTGTTGCTTCTCTCTTCATACCACATAATTGCCTTGCAATTTTGACATTCAAACGATGGAGGGCCAATATTATGATAAACCACAGGAATACCTTGACAAAAGAGGTAATTATTAGTGTAAAGAACAATATTTTATAAATCAAATAATAGGGGTCAAGATTTATAACATGTACAATTACATGTAGATGCAAATGCAGCTCCTTGATGGTTTTGTTTTGCTGCACGCAGATAGGCTGGTCCTGTAAGAAGGAAAGTAATGGTAATAAACACTTGTATGAAATTAAAAGTCTACCAAATGAATAACATTTTTTTAAGAGATATTGACTTTTGCTATCATTTGCTTAATTACTCACCCGATGATTTTCTTTTTTTGTATATGAAGGTACTTTTGGAAGTAGAAATCATTTGGCTCGGTGGCGAATCTGTTGAAGTGCCTATTGGGTGCGTCACTTGATCTAACAAATTATGTTGTAAATGGAACATTCACAAATCAGGCATGTATTTTTTCAATAATTTTCCTAATTACATAGTTCAATTAAATGTTTGATGTTGGTGTTTACCTGTAAATGATCCAACTATTTCCGCCAGTTTTAAACCACAATAGCTTTGTACTCTGCCATCTTGGTTGACTATTGTTTTTGAATGAATGACGAAAGATTTGTGCAACATGCCTGACAGGGAAGGAACTTCAGCATTTTTGGCCCGTGATCCTGTAAGACAGACACAAATATGGGTTTAATCAGATAAATAATTGCAACTTATGAAAACTTGTAAGTTTGAATTATACTTTTATTCATTTTTTATTTCAAGGATCTTCTTCACTTTTGTAACACAAAACATTGCAAATTTGGTTACATATAGAATGAAAATGTCCAACAAACCATCTTTTGGGATTCTGTTGCTGAACTGATGCAATAACTGTCATAACCAATGAAAAGTCTTCCATTTGTAGAGGAGAATAAGGGTGGCCAGATTTTTAATATTTGTAATATTTTTTTTAATAATGGTACTGAGTTTCTCAATAATTCCAAATTTTTGCGTTTTATTTAACAATTCAATATATGAATTCTGGTTCAGGTATATATACATCAATGATTGGTTTCAAATGGATGGCAACATAAAAACTTTTGGGGAAACAACAACGATATAGCATTGGATGTAAGTCAATTATTCTGTATTGTTGTACATGTTTATAAAACATCAACTTGGTCTAAATGTCTTTTTAAAATGCACATATAAGAATTGAGTATAAGACATTTGGTATGGTAGAAACATTAATTTCCAATTTATAACTTAAATGTAGGTATAATAGGATGTAAAAACAATATCTTTCAACTTCAATACTCACACAATTTTATCCATTACATTCATCACAATAACATCAAACTTAAAAATTCATAATTTATTTTTTAACATTTAGCTAAATTGGGATTTTTCAAATGCAATTTTCGGCTAATCTTCATGACTAAAGTCAGTACCATAATCATCTCCAATATTTTCATGATCTGAGCTACTTCCATTCAACTGTGTTGGCACATTTGTTGTTGCCTGGTTTGGTAATGACCATAACAAACGCAGGGTTTTCATTCTTTTGTGTTTGGACTTGAAATAAAACTGTCTCAACCTTTTCGTACTTTCAGCCAGTTCTGTATAAGGGTTTTCTTCTACTCGCCTCTTTTCTTCTTCCAGCCTTGTAATGATTTCTTGAGTGTTCCCATTAACTTTTGCACCTCCATTCTCAACCTATAATGCAATATAAGTTTGTGGCCAACATAAAAACCAAGCGTTAAATTCAATTTAATTCTGACCTGGAGAGTGCTAATTAATAGTTGTATAATCCTCAGCTTACGATAGGGCCAACGCTGAATACCCACTTCTCGACAGTGCCTTTTGAACATACTTAAACCAATATTGAACTCTTTTGCAGCTTTTGCTATTGGCATGTAGTAGTATTGTGCTATCATTTCTCTAGTCAATGCCATGACTCTGAAATATGAATAACAACCGGATGAGTTGTGAAAGATAGTATAATATGACTTTTAAATGTATTGGGAATCTCCTGATATTCCATGTAGGTTAACAGGTTTTGTAACTTATATTTTTCCATAAACACTATTTATTATATATTAAAAACAAATTTTGTAATTGAATTTATTCAGTTGAATGACTCTTCATGTAGGACACTTGTGTAGCAGTTATATTCTTTATTGTTCAATCTGTCTATGTAAGTATAATATCTATCCAAGAAGGTATTGTCTGGATGATTGATATAAAATGATGTCTGTATTTATTTTATTGTAACAGGTACATCCTCACATCAACGTCTCATGAACATCAAATATTAAACACATCAGAGCGGAAGTGTTGGGTACACAACATGGTAAGGTTTTAAATAGGTTGGTTTGTATTTGTAAGGGTTGCGTAAGAACATGAAACTATTGATTAAAAAACGGCATTTACAAAATTATAGAAGATTGAATTTCATTACCTAGAAATTATAAAAAATAGTATACATAACTCATATATTGGGTTATTGAATATGAAAAACAGGACAATCTTATACATTATACGTAACATATTATTTAAACCATATGCAGACAATCTCTAATATAGAACATTTGCCCTTTAAGCTTTTTTTTTTTTTTTTTTTTTAAAGTAAAATCCCTTATCGCATGCATTTGGTCAGGTGCAAACTGTCTGAGACATAGTAGACCCACTTCAATGTACCTGCAATCAATGTTGACACAAAAGAAACACCCATTCCATATTGGGTAGGAGCAATAAATCATCAACCATAAACAAAAATAAGATATAGTGATAGGAATCAGTTTGTGGGGTTGTATCTTTGAAACAATAATAACTAAAAATCCCCAATGCAGTTATAATGAAACATATTATTCATGTTCTAATCGTCTATTTTAAAAAGACATCTTGGTATGCACCCTGTTGGAACTCATTCTGAATCTGTCACCACAAACCTGCCAATTAAATATAAAAAGGAAACCATGTTAATACATGGACAAATGTAAGATAATTGGTGAAGAAAGGGTGTGCGCAACATGTGCTCACCGTTTTGGCTTCTTATTGGCAGGTAGGGCGTTAGTTTCTCCTTGGACATCATCAGCAGGAATCATCTCAGTTTCAGTATCCGAATCTTCAATCTCTAGCCTATAAACAATTGAAACATGGTTGTCATGTTCACTTAGCCGTTGTTTGTTTTTTTTGGTAAGTAAATATTATTTTACTTGCTTACTTCTTTTTTTTTCTTATTCTCCGTAGACTTGGCTGGTGTAGCAACTGACGGAGCTTTGGGACGTGGATTGGATGATGACTCTCCAGCGACAGCTCCATCATCAACAGTGCTTGAGCTTCCAGTTTCCACTGTTGGTTGACGCGGGTCTACCGTCCAGCAGGTAAAACTCTCAAAGCTTCCATACTCATAGTAGCTATGAGATTTGATTTCAAAAAAGTGTGTTGTGCCGATGAGGTTCGCTATAGCAGATGGTAAGTTTTCGTTCTCTTCAAAACTCTGTAGGATAATGTGTGAGTAACGGAGATTGGTAATGGACATGAAATTTATAAAGATACCTCATTATCCTCATCCACTATTGCTGCAGCTGGGAACTTCACCAATTCAGTTGCAGGGTCATCAGAAAGAACTACCACAGTATGTTCAGTATCATCCGATATACCAAGCTCTAGGCGATACCTGAGAGGGATTGTTGCAAACAGCATGTATCAAGGTGAGTCATCTTATTTATTGGATACAAATGTGCTTACTATTAGTAATAAACACAACATTACCTTAATACCGGGTATTCAACTGGCTTGTCACACCCATCACACCAGAACCGCCCCTCCTTTCTAGTAATACCTTTTTTGCATTTTTCACCTCCACATGACGGATAATTCCATCCCTTCCTAGTACGCACATTTTCGATCCGGGCCTTACAAATGAAAGTTGCTGACTGTGTATAAATAAGGTATATCAATATTAGGCAGAGGAATGAGTCTAGAGGCACGGCGGCCACAAAAGAATACATACATCATTTTTTCGATTGCGGGACCATATGAGGAGATTTTCGATCGTCCCTTCCCTTGGTTCAGAGTTATCTGCACGCGATGCTACTCTTGAAGCTTCAATAATGCAAACAAACAGGTAAACGATTTGGTTAAACATATGGAATCTTGGAACTTTTCAATAATAAACATTAAATTCATACGTATTCAGACCTGTTCCCTGATCTCAACTCTTTAATTGCAGGGATCTCAACATCATCAAGTATCATGGTGGATGAACTGCTGGATAAATATAACTTATCTGGAAGGTAACATTATAACTTAAATTAGAATGTGAAAGTTTCCTAACAGGAATAACCTAGTTAGTTCATCCCAACTCACTGTTATAATGTTTTGCAGATGTGCAGGTCACCACAACAGGAAGCAGACCTGCATATTTTGCTTTCTTTTCAATCAATATATCACCAAGGCCTCCCCATAGAGTCACCCGTATTGATTGGCCCCTTGATGCACAACACAAAAGATTACAATAAACGGTAAGTTCCTTGATAGCTATTGTAAAAAAAGGAATCAATTTTACAACATCATTTGAAAAACATAAATATAACAACCTATGATTGGCCAGGTAAAAATCAAGGTTTTTGAGCCTGTTTTCGTGTAGTTCATCCTCCCAACATTTGTTACATAGCCTACAACATCTAATAAGCAACATATCTTATGACAGGTTAGCAACACTATTTTCGGACAAAAAAAAATAATTAACGTACATAACTAAACAGAATATTACCAATGAGATACTTGTTGTCTGTAGGTACAATGTGATCTAAATCCACCAGTTGGAAAGGATACCTAACAAATCCTTCTCGCTTCACAACAGCTTTCCTTACAGTCGTCGCTCCATCAAACTGAAGCATCAAGGTATCGTCCTTCCTAATACGAAAGTCTTCCCTGTTTTGCATGACGATAAAATTTTTAATGAAGTACACACTCCCCTCTTTTAACCTCAAAAAATTGTGAGCCACCGTCCCCTTGGCAGTACAATGGATTACACCACCCTGCCAAACAAACGTGTTAAAAATCTATATATATTCTTAATTAGTTTTCCCTGTATTGGTATTACACAGATTATTGTAAAAAGAAAGATGAATATACCTTAGCATCAGACACCAAGAAATCAGTGCTCAAGTAGCGCCCAGTAACAGCATTTACATCCCACATCCTACACAGCATAACCACAATCGTTCCGGTTACTTCCAACTAGAGATCCTTTAGGAACAATTCAGAGTTCATGATTCCAACTTCTGCAGCCATGAAGATTACAATTTCTAGATAGGCAATGGGATTGATGATTACAATTTCTGGACAGGCAATGGGCTTGGCGCCTCATTTATGCAGCCTACATTTAACATAGTTATAAATATAGGTTGATTTGTATTCTTTGAGGTTACAAAATTGGAGTCTTTTTCCATTCCATAACATCATATTTGATGTGGTTGCATTCAATATTCTTTTGGTTATTACGTATGAATATTCATATAGTATAGATGTGCTTAAACTACCTTGTACCGTACATGGTTCTATGAACATTCACTCTTCCACATTTAATTAAGCTATTGAATCTTTAGATAGTATAGATACAATGGCAACGATCGTTATTTAAACTCTTCTTCAAAAAAAAATTCATTGATTTTTCAATTTTTTTAACAATATATACAATGGCAACGATCGGTTATGACTAGATCAAAAGCATGCATATCAAACTAATATTAAAAAACAACAATAATATGTTAATGTTGTTCCCACTTACTTGATAACTTAACTATTTACTGTATTAGTTAAGTTAAACAAGTAAATGTGTAAGATTTGTTTACACAGTTATAACAATTTGTATGAATGAACAATTTAAATTCACAAATATAATTTTCAACGTTTAACTATTTATTGATATAAATCAAAGAATTATACCCAAATGTTTGCGGAATAACATTTGAAATTGAATGACAAGCATGTTGTTGGTGTATATGTACGGATGTCATACTTGGTCCGGACGATACACACTTGGTCCGGACGATACCCTCGGGTCCGGACGTCACATTCCGTCCAGATTATTTTCTACGTTCGGACAGGTCTCCGACAAACCCGCCGCCTTACGTGTTGAATAGTCCCATCAAACTGTCACTTCTCCAGATTCCACGGGATTATGTCCACCACGTGATCTGACATCTACCTGCTAGGTCAGACATAGGTCAACGCACAAGTCTTAAGGTAAACAGGTACAGTAGATGTGGGTAGTATAAATACCCACACCTCATTTGTAATAGATTTCAATTAAAACCTACTACTGTTACTCTCATATCACTGTTCGTATTATAATCACCCAATACTCATTCTCACGCCGGAGGTTGGTCCTGGGATAAAACCCGGGGCAAGCCTAACGCGTGTTCTTCTTGTGTGTAGGAGCAAGCAAAGTCCGGAGGAACCAGTCCAAAGGACGAAATATAGAAGTGGGACCTGCTTACAAGGTTTTACTTCAACAAATTGGCGCCATCCGTGGGACCCGCTATTCAATCTACCAGAGCGTTGAAATGGCCGGTCCTTCCTTTCACTTCCTGAACGAAACCGATAACAATCAGAACCAACGATTGAAAAAACCGAAACGCCTCGAAAAAGCTGAAATGATCGGCATGGTAAGAAGTCAGCCGGAAAACAGAAAGAGAAGGTACGGGGGGCATGATGAGGAATGGATGAACGTTCCGATAGTTTTCCCCCCCGTCGCGACCGGTGATCTGTCGGAGGAACCGCTCATCGTCGAAGGTGACATAGAGGGGTATTTAGTCCGAAGGATATATATCGATGAAGGATCCTCCGTGAACGTAATGTATGAGCATTGTTTCAACAACCTTTGCTCAGACATAAGGGCAAGGCTCAAAGAGACGAGCACTTCTCTAGTGGGATTCTCCGGAGAGACAAGCAGACCGTTGGGCAAAATCGAATTAGATGTGTGTTTCGGCAACCACGGTATGTTACAAAAACAACTATGAAATTTTGTGTGATACAGTCCCCATCTCCCTATAATGTGATATTGGGCCGAACCGGTCTTAAGGAGTTAAGGGCAATCCCGTCGACAATTCATTCGATGGTCAAGTTCCCCACACCGAAAGGAGTGGCGACATTGGTCGCGCGATCGGCTATGGTGCTAGAATGCAGGCGACTCGAAAAGAAACAAATAATGGAGGTGCCTCGAGAGGCGGAAACTGTCAAATCGGAAGTGGGTAAGACGGAGGAGATCTTAGTGAACCCCGCACATCCGGAACAACTGGTCACCATAGGAACAGGGTTTTCGAGGGAATGCCGAAAACATCTAGTCGAGCTGTTGAGAAAGAATAAGGACGTGTTTGCGTGGCAACCCTCGGATATGACTGGAGTTCCACGACGGTTGATCAAGCACCACCTGAATGTCAACATGGACGACACGCCGGTAGCTCAGAAGAAACGCAACTTATCCGAGGAAAAGAATCAAGTGGTACTAAAGGAGGTGGATGAATGGTTGAGAGCAGGAATCGTTCGGCCAGTTCGCTATCCCACATGGATCTCCAACCCAGTACTGGTAAAAAAGAGCGATGGAAATTGGCGAATGTGTATTGATTTTAAAAACTTAAACTCCTCGTGTCCGAAGGATTACTATCCGCTTCCGGAAATCGATTGGAAGATTGAGTCGGTAATGGGATTCAGGTACAAGTGTTTTCTAGACGCATACAAGGGCTACCACCAAGTCCAAATGGCCGAAGAAGATGAAGAAAAGACGGCGTTCTATACGGAACAAGGAACATACTGCTATATCAAAATGCCATTCAGCTTAAAGAATGCCGGTGCCACCTACCAACGTCTCGTTGATTCGGCTTTCCGGGGTCAGATCGGTAGGAATCTGGAAGCCTATGTGGACGATATGGTGATCAAAAGTAAAGGAGAAAAGGAAATGTTGGCAGATATTTCTGAAACCTTTTATAACCTATGAAAAATTAACATGAAATTAAATCCGAAGAAGTGCTCCTTCGGCGTCGAAGAAGGAAAAATTTTAGGCTACATGGTAACCTCCGAGGGTATTTGGGTAAACCCAAGTAAAACAAAAGTCATCGCACAAATGAAATCCCCGTCGACTTTGAAAAAAATGCAAAGCCTAAGTGGCAAGTTGGCCGCTCTAAACATGTTTTTGGCAAAATCGGCCGAGAGGTCCCTTCCGTTCTTTGAAACTCTGAAAAACATCACCAAAGAAAACAAGGACGAATACAAGTGGACCGATAAGGCTGAAGAGGCATTCCAGTTACTCAAGAAACTCATCCTAGATCTCTCATCCCTATCAACACCCAAAACAAAAGAAATCCTATATGTGTACCTGGCAGCGGCAAAAGAGGCAATCAATGCAGTCCTGCTAACCGAGAGGGACGGGAAGCAGTCGCCTATTCACTATGTAAGCCGAACCTTACAAGAAGCTGAAAAGAACTACTCTCCGGTCGAAAAACTGGCGTTGTCGCTATTGCACATGTCAAGAAGGTTAAGAAGGTATTTTGAGGCCCATCCCATCCGAGTAATAACGGATCAACCGATAAAGCAAATTCTAAGTAAGCCGGAGGCCTCCGGAAGGTTGACCAAATTTTTCATAGAGTTAGGAGCCTACAACATCACCTACGTACCAAGGAACGCGGTAAAGGGGCAAGTCCTCGCAGAATTCATATCGAAAATTCCCGTCGGAACGGAAGAGTCGTATCCGAAAAAACAAGGAAAAGGAGTCCACCACATCTCCAATCCGGAGAACTGGATACTCTACACAGACGGTGCGTCAAGCAGTAAGGGTTCCGGAGCGGGTCTTGTGTTGATCGGACCCTGTCAGACCGAACACACTTACGCCCTCCGTTTGAACTTCAAAAGTACCAACAACGAAGCAGAATATGAGGCGCTACTCGCCGGTCTGCGGCTCGCCAAAAAGATGATGGTGGAATACCTAGAGGTCCGGGTGGACTCAAAGTTGGTAGCAAGTCAGGTTAATGGGGACTTCGTAGCGACCAAGGAAAGTATGATCCGATACTTGGCAAAGGCAAAAGAATACATCGGTGGTTTCAAAAAGTTCAAAATCTGTAACATACCGAGAACACAAAATCAGAAAGCGGACGTTTTGAGCAAGCTAGCCTCGGTAGCTTTTAATCATCTGACCAAGGAAATTCTGGTCGAAGTGTTGGAAAAGCCGTCAACCGAAGAAAAACAGGTCGGAGCAATTGTAGAAGAAGAAGAGGATAACTGGATGACACCAATCGTCCGGTGTCTGAAGGAAGGGGTATGGCCTGATGACCCCAACGAAGCAAGGGCACTACGAATGAAAATCCCTCAGTATACAATGGAAGGAGGTGTATTGTTCAAAAAATCATACCTCAGTCCGATGCTAAGATGCGTTGGTCCTCTCCAAGCAAACTATGTCATACGAGAGGTACACGAAGGGGCATGTGGGATGCACCCCGGTCCAAGGTCGGTCGTAGCCAAACTAATGAGGCAAGGCTATTACTGGCCAACCATGCACAAAGACGCCAGGGAGGAAATCAACAAATGCGATTCCTGTCAGATCCACGCTCCGGTCCCAAAGCTACCTAAAACTATTATGACATCTATCATGGCACCGTAGCCTTTTTACCAATGGGGAATGGACGTACTAGGCCCCCTACCGGAGGCTCCAGGAAAGTAAAGTTTGTCATCGTGGCTGTCGATTACTTCACAAAGTGGATAGAGGCGAAGCCCCTCGCCAAAACCACCGGCAAAGACGTAAAGAAATTTGTGTGGGAAAACATCGTTTGTAGGTTCGGACTCCCGAGCATCATAGTCACGGACAACGGAACAAATTTCGTCAAAGACCCGTTCAAAAGCTGGTGTGAGAAGTTAAAAATTAAGCAGATTAACACAGCGGTGGCCCATGCTCAGGCCAACGGATTAGTCGAAAGGGCCAACAAAAGCCTCATGCACGGTATCAAAACCCGCCTAGGGAGAGAAAGAGCCGGATGGGTGGATGAGTTACCGAACGGCCTATGGGCCTTCCGGACTTCACTCAAAACAAGTAACGGGGAAACCCCCTTCAGCCTGACGTACGGCAGCGAAGCGGTTATTCCGGCCGAAATTGGAATGCCCACACACCGCACCATGCTTTACAACCCGGAAGACAACGAAGAACAACAACGTCTAAACCTTGACTTATTACAAGAAAGACGAGAGATGGCAGCTATTCGGGAGGCCAAATATAAAACCAAGGTCGAACAGTATTACAACCAAAGGGTCCGCTCGGTATCTTTCAAAGTGGGAGATTTCGTGTACTGAAGAAATGAGGCCAGCCGAGTCGAAAACCAAGGAAAGTTAGGACCTAATTGGGAAGGCCCATACCGGGTCGTCGAGGCCTACGACAACGGCTCATACAAGCTCCACACAATGGAAGACCGAGAGGTACCTCGGACGTGGAATGCAATGAATCTACGAAATTGTTTCTTGTAAAATCGGTACGCCGAAGCTTGCTAACATTTACATCTACAGTGTTCCAATAAATAAGAGGAACAATTTTTCGACATACAATTGTGTTATACTCTAATGATGTGCCAATAAACTCAACGGATTGTGGAAAACACTCCCTCCCTCGTGAGCGGATCGTGAAGTCACTCTGTCCAATAAACTCAACGGATTGTGGAAAACCCTCCCTCCCTCGTGAGCGGATCGTGAAATCACTCCGTCCAATAAACTCAACGGATTGTGGAAAACACTCCCTCCTTCGTGAGCGGATCGTGAAATCACTCCGTCCAATAAACTCAACGGATTGTGGAAAACACTCCCTCCCTCGTGAGCGGATCGTGAAATCACTCCGTCCAATAAACTCAACGGATTGTGGAAAACACTCCCTCCCTCGTGAGCGGATCGTGAAATCACTCCGTCCAATATACTCAACGGATTGTGGAAAACACTCCCTCCCTCGTGAGCGGATCGTGAAATCACTCCGTCCAATATACTCAACGGAATTGTGGAAAACACTCCCTCCCTCGTGAGCGGATCGTGAAATCACTCCGTCCAATATACTCAACGAATTGTGGAAAACACTCCCTCCCTCGTGAGCGGATCGTGAAATCACTCCGTCCAATAAGTCAAGCGGTTGTGCAAAGCAATAAACAAAATACATGTAACACTCCGGTTATATATCATCCGGTCAATCCATAACGAAGGCTCAAGCAAATAAAGTTACATTTTCACAAAAAAGGCAACAAAAGCATAACTATATTCATCCACCCGACGATGCAAAAAAAAATGATTCTTCCAATTCTTCAACCCACTAAGTACCTCTGTAAAACATTTCTTAGCCCTCCGACCCGTGCGATTCTCAAATGAAAACCAATGACCTTGTTTGCAGAGTCTATAGAATACCCGGAATAATGGAACGGTCGGTTGCACATCTAAACTATAGCACCGAATCTCAAACATAGTTACTCTATTTAAACCTATCGGTACAAGTTGAGAAATGTGTACTCGGAAATACTCTATTACCGCTAATAAAAAAGTCGAAAAGGGAATCCTTACACCCCCGGTCCTCAACTGCTGAACGTAAATACCTATTTTATAGTCCGGTAAACTGTCCATCGTCATACCATCCGGCGGGAGCGTGGGACGTAGATCTGCAGGAATCCCAAACTCCCCTACCACCCTATCTAGATCTCCCTGCGTCATTTTCGAAGTATGAATGTGCATGTCACATTTAGGGACTATCCTATCGGAGGAGGACCCAGGCCTACTAGCTAACGGACGAGTATTTGAAGTGCTCATCTCTACGGTCGTCACTAAAGGAATGCCGAGGAATATATATATAATAAAGCTAAGAGAACGAAACGCACCTCACAAGAACGACCGGATGAAAGTTGAAAATTTCCGAACGCAAGATAAATACACACAGTAAAAAGTAAGAAAAAATGAGGAAGCGTTAAGCGGTATATATAGGGCAGACCTGGAAAGAAGCGAAACGTCGCATCAGCCTGCCATTTACTGACGTGGCAAACTCTGGGACATTGGATCTCTAGGGCAAAAGCTACGCGTGGCAGACAGCTGTCTAACACATAGTGAAAATATTTTTATATTCGGCCCAAGGGCCTGGAGTCACAACAGCCCACTAGGGCCTAACAGGCTCTAATACTATTACCCGAACCGACACCCGTGACCCGGGTGCATGTAAAGGGCGATTAATCGCCCGAAAAGCGCTGAAAGACCAAAGTTTCTTAAGTATTGCACCATCGACTAAAAGTCGATACTACAATACTGGGGGGGACATGTTGGTGTATGTGTCCAGATGACTTGCGCCGAAACCAAAAAGATAGTGTTAAAGTATTGCACTATCGGTCTTCAACCGATACTACAATACTGGGGGGGACATGTTGGTGTATGTGTCCGGACGTCATACTTGGTCCGGACGATACACACTTGGTCCGGACGATACCCTCGGGTCCGGACGTCACATTCCGTCCGGATTATTTTCTACGTTCGGACAGGTCTCCGACAGACCCGCCGCCTTACGTGTTGAATAGTCCCATCAAACTGTCACTTCTCCTGATTCCACAGGATTATGTCCACCACGTGATCTGACATCTACCTGCTAGGTCAGACATAGGTCAACGCACAAGTCTCAAGGTAAACAGGTACAGTAGATGTGGGTAGTATAAATACCCACACCTCATTTGTAATAGATTTCAATTAACACCTACTACTGTTATTCTCATATCACTGTTCATATTATAATCACCTAATACTCATTCTCACGCCGGAGGTTGGTCCTGGGATAAAATCCGGGGCGAGCCTAACGCGTGTTCTTCTTGTGTGTAGGAGCAAGCAAAGTCCGGAGGAACCAGTCCGAAGGATGAAATATAGAAGTGGGACCTGCTTACAAGGTTTTACTTCAATACATGTGTGATGACCTCCTCACTAAACTCAAAGACAAACCAAAGTATGTGTTTAAGTAAGAACTATGATTAACCAAATAGATTATCAAATCCTAGGTGTATGTCTTTATATGGTAAAAGTCAAGGTGATGCTGATTTGTGTCATATCTAGTTTAGTTTACTTTAGAATCTTGTATTTAAATGGCATGCATATATGTTACAGTGGCGCTGAATTTATATCAGTGTTTAAAGTTGAGGACCGGGGCGGATCTAAGTGTAAGCCACCTGTAGCACGTGCCACACATGATTTTAGTAGACGAAGTGTAATCATTTTTTGAAAATCGTTAGTTCTTTGAAAGTGCTACATGTTGTTTGAAGCTAGAGATGCACAAAATGAGAAAAATATATGCGAGTAAGAGTATGGTTCTTGAGTTTTGAAGAAAAAGAAAGAAGAAAGATGATAAAGTGGAAGAAGATAGAATAGTGGTTTCACTCTTTACAAGGTTTAGACATTTTATTTAGTTGGTTTTTGTGTCTTCCTTTTACAATAATATATTTGACTGCAAACTACTGCATATAGATAATAAGGGTAGGGGTAGCTATGGACTTTTGACTTTTTTTTATGCGAAAATTACTGAAGATGCTCTTCTTGAAAAGAGTTGTCCCGCAGAAGGTTAACTTATTTTTCCCTATTCAAAAATGCCATCTTCATTACTGCGTACTAGCAGCTATGTCAATTCTCATAACGTGTCCAATCCATATTAATTGCAAATTAAAATAAAAATCCACGTCACCTTTTCGCTGCCAACTAATATCTTAAAAAGGGGCCCACAAATAAAAAAAACCACAATTTCGCTGCCTAAAGTGGGCGAATTTTTTGACTTTTTGAAATTGAAAAATAGAACTTACAAAAACTAGCCCAAACTTTTTAATATTTTCAATTTTTTTATATAACAAATTTTATTCGTCAAATATTTAGAAAATATATAGCGAATTCGTTAATAAAAAAAAATACCGTTGCGAAGAGCTCTAAATTACGAACAAAATGAACCTAATATTGATATGCTTTTGACGTATATACGATTTTATAAAAATACCGTTGCGAAGGACTATGTTTTAAAATGATATATCATTTATAAGGCTATGATGAAGAGAAGGCTATAAAATTGTTGAGAAGATAGTGAAAACCTTATGTAAAGGATCGGGTTTCAAACTTCACGTATAAAACATCTTAATTAGACCATATATAAAGTAATATATTTTATGCTAATTAACCTAAGTTTGAAGTATTCTAATTATTTAGCCTTATTAGGTTAACAAGATTTTTAAATTCACTTGAGTTACATACTACCTTACAAGTAAATGAGACCAAACTACACATAGCACCGTGCTTTTCTTTCACTCCTTTTCTACTTTGTTTTAAAATATAACAACATTATAACTTCTACATATTGATCTTCGATACTAATTTATCCATCAATATTTTTTTATAAAATCATACGTACGTCAAAAGCATATCAATATTCGTTTTGTTTGTAATTTAGATCTTTTCGCAACGATATTTTTTTATTAACAAATTCGCTATATATTTGTTAAATATTTGATGAATAAAGTTTGTTATGTAAAAATGTTGTAAATATTAAAAAGTTTAGGGTAGTTTTGGTAAGTTTTATTTGTGAATTTCATAGTCAAAGAATTCGCTGCGTAGGGGCAGCGAAATGGTACTAGATTTTTTTTGTTTTATGCTTGTTTATAGGAGGTGGGGCCCATTTTGAAGAAATCTCTGATATATGTTAGCGAAATGGTTACTATATATATATTTTTTTTAAGAGTAAACTGCAAAATACATCCCTGTGATTTACACCTTTTGGCACTTTACATCCTGTCAGAAACTATTGGCAATATACATCCCCCGTTAGGCAAACGTTTGCCACATTACATCCCTGAGTTGGATGGGCGTTATCTTTCTCCGTTAAGTGTTTGCATCGTTAGTCCTTCTGTTAAAATGTTTGCACCGTTAGTCCTATGGGTTAAGTCTATTTGCACCGTTAGTCCTTCGTTACGTTTTCGTCTAGTTTTTTATGTTTTCGTCCGGTTTTTTACGTTTTCGTCCGATTTTTTACGTTTTCGTCCGATTTTTTACGTTTTCGTCTGTTTTATTACGTTTTCGTCCGATTTTTTACGTTTTCGTCCGATTTTTTACTTTTTCGTATGTTTTTTTACGTTTTCGTCCGATTTTTTACGTTTTAGTCTGATTTTTTTCGTTTTCGTCCGATTTTTTACCTTTTCGTCTGTTTTTTTACGTTTTCATCAATTTTTTTTACGTTTTCGTCTGTTTTTTTACGTTTTCGTCCGATTTTTTACATTTTCGTCTGTTTTTTAAGTTTTCATCCATATTTTTACGTTTTCGTCTGTTTTTTTACGTTTTCGTCCGATTTTTTACGATTTCGTCTATTTTTTTAGGTTTTTGTCCGATTTTTTTCGTTTTCGTCCAATTTTTTTCGTTTTCGTCTGTTTTTTTACGTTTTCGTCCGATTTTTTACGTTTTCGTCCGATTTTTTACTTTTTCGTCTGTTTTTTTACGTTTTTGTCCGATTTTTTACATTTTCGTCTGTTTTTTTAAGTTTTCATCCATATTTTTACGTTTTCGTCTGTTTTTTTACGTTTTCGTCCGATTTTTTACGATTTCGTCTATTTTTTTAGGTTTTCGTCCGATTTTTTTACGTTTTCGTCTATTTTTTTACGTTTTCGTCTGATTTTTTACATATTCGTCTGTTTTTTTACGTTTTGATCCATTTTTTTACGTTTTCGTCCATTTTTTTACGTTTTCATCTAGTTTTTTACGTTTTCGTCTGATTTTTTAACTTTTCGTCTATTTTTTTACGTTTTCATTCGATTTTTTACGTTTTCGTCTGATTTTTTTCGTTTTCGTCCATTTTTTTACGTTTTCGTCTGTTTTTTTATGTTTTCGTCTGATTTTTTACGTTTTCGTCTGTTTTTTTATTTTTTCGTCTGTTTTTTTAAGTTTTCATTCATTTTTTACGTTTTCGTCTGTTTTTTTAAGTTTTCATCCGTTTTTTTACGTTTTCGTCTGTTTTTTAACGTTTTCGTCCATTTTTTTTACGTTTTGTTCTTTATTTTACGTTTTTGTTCGATTTTTTTCGTAAAAAAATAGATGAAAACGTAAAAAAACAGATGAAAACGAAAAAAATCGACGAAAAAGTAAAAAAAAAAACAGAACAAAACGTAAAAAAAGTGACAAAAACGTAAAAAACAGACGAAAACGTAAAAAAAAACAGAAGAAAAGGTAAAAAAAGGGACAAAAACTAAAAAAATGGACGAAAACGTAAAAAATCGGACGAAAACGTAAAAAAACAGACGAAAACGTAAAAAAATGGACGAAAACGAAAAAAAATGGATGAAAACGTAAAAAAAACAGACAAAAATGTAAAAAATCGGACGAAAACGTAAAAAAAGGGACAAAAACGAAAAAAATTGGACGAAAACGTAAAAAAATGGATGAAAACGTAAAAAAACAGACGAAAATGTAAAAAAATCAGACGAAAACGTAAAAAAACAGACGAAAACGAAAAAAATCGGACGAAAACGAAAAAAAATCGGACAAAAACTTAAAAAGTATACGAAATCGTAAAAAATTGGACGAAAACGTAAAAAAACAGGCGAAAACGTAAAAAAACAGACGAAAACGTAAAAATATTTATGAAAACTTAAAAAAACAGACGAAAATATAAAAAATCGGACGAAAACGTAAAAAAACAGACGATAACGTAAAAAAATGGATGAAAACGTAAAAAAAACAGACGAAAAGGTAAAAAATCAGACGAAAACGAAAAAAATCGGACTAAAACGTAAAAAATCGGACGCAAACGTGAAAAAACAGACGAAAACGTAAAAAATCGGACGAAAACGTAAAAAACAGACGAAAACGTAAAAAATCGGACGAAAACGTAAAAAACTAGACGAAAACGTAACGAGGGACTAACGGTGCAAATAGACTTAACCCATAGGACTATCGGTGCAAACATTTTAACAGAAGGACTAACGATGCAAACACTTAACGTAGAAAGATAACGCCCATCCAACTCAGGGATGTAATGTGGCAAACGTTTGCCTAACGGGGGATGTATATTGCCAATAGTTTCTGACAGGGATATAAAGTGCCAAAAGGTGTAAACCACAGGGATGTATTTTGCAGTTTACTCTTTTTTTAATTTGAAATTAATATGGATCGGACACGTGTTGAGAATTGACATCGTCGCTAGTAGGCAGCGATGAAGGTGGTCTTTTTGGATACGGAAAAAAAGTTAACCCTCTGCTGGACAACTCCTTTCAAAAAGAGCCTCTGCAGTAATTTTCGATTATTTTATTTAAAACACTTATGAAATGTATAATTTGCTCATATACTATTGATAACACATATATTATTTCTTTATGAGTCATTCAAATTATCATTGTTATCGACGGTATACTTGAAAATCAAATCAATCTCCAATAACCTGAATCACCAAACTAAAGCCATAAAAAACAATTAGCTATGGGTAGGGATATATTGACCCTCCCTAAAAATAATATTCTAACCCTCCCTAAAGCTATGCGTCTTTTTTCCGTACCATTTTGTCATTTTTATTTATTTATTTATTTATTTATTTATTTATTTTGTATTTTGTGTAATATATTTTGTGTAATGTATTTTATTTTGTTTAATGTATTTTGTGTAATGTTTTTTTTTTTTTTTTTTTTTTGTGTTTATTTGTTACGTTTATATAATTAACGTCTAATGTGTTTTTATTTAATTAACAACAACAACAATAGCACGTTAAACATTACCACATTAAACAACTACAACAACAACAACTGTTATTATTTAATTAAACAACAACATTAACACATTATTTAAAAATAACAACATCTACTACATATGAAGATTATTCATTTCATTTAAAAGATCATGAAGCCTTGCACCCGACTGACAAGCGTGATCCTCAGGATTCCTTACCAATTCTAACTCCATCTCCAGCGTCTTTATTCTTGTCATCAACAGCTTGTTTTGACACAATAACGTCTTGTTTCTTGCTTCAAGCTGGTCATTCTTATTTGCTTTAGCAACGCAGTCTGAGCACTGCGTTGAAGAAGAGGCTTGACTAAAGTGCTTCTTTTGAAACTCATCCTTCCACATAAAGTACCGACAACCATAGTTATCTGTTCCTGGCTGTTACATGTTAAGAAAATAATAAGAAATGTATTATTAACAAACAAATAATTTACATAACTAAGCAAACGTATGATTACTTACCACTGAAAGAGGACATGCGTAATACGGTCGACCATAACTAGCTTCTTTACGGGATATCCTCTCTATAATGAATCCGTTCTGACAGCGACACATGTAAGGATTATTTTGTTTCACCTGGACAAAGAATTAATTTAAATAATACAAACAGTTATTTACAACATAAATCAGTAATGTATTGTTAATTTAAATAATACAAACAGTTATTTACAACATAAATCAGTAATCATTTACAATGTTTTGTATGTATAATAATTTACAACATAAATCAGTAATCATTTACAATGTTTTGTCTGTATAATAATTTACAACATCAATCGATTGTGATATAAAGCTTCCCATTCGGATGCATCTTGTTCTCTGAACCTCCTCCATTGTGGGTGGTTATGCGGAAGTGGAGAATCTCTGTCTAGCGTCAGACAAATGTAGAATCACAAGGGGGTCAGTTCCTTATGATAAGTTTGGACTCGAAAAAAGCGGAAAACACGTATTCCAACCCCGCTGGGATATAAATACAACAGGTCGGTTAAAGTGTGAAGCAATAACCAGCCCCGTGTTGGGCATAATCATCCAGTGATCTAAAGGTGCACCTCCATCGAACCAGTTTACTGACCAGCAAAGTCGGTTAAAGTCATTTTCCGTCCACATACATATGTAAACTAATCTATTACTGTCTAACTCTTGCAATAACCTATGTCTAACTTCGGGCCACCTATTTTCGTCTTGAGCAATACCGTGGGCAACGCACCGAAACCCACAATTTCCATCACCCTCAACATTATGTATACTTATTACGTGTGGACGAAAAATCTCTGGAATATGCTCAATAAAATAGTCGCTAACACTATCTACAACGTAATCCCTGTGTCTTAAACTTTGTCTAACTCTAGGACCCGTGTAAGAACTATGTCTTGCAGGTTCTTTGCGCAAGTTCAGGACTTTTGTAGATCTTGAATTTGTGCTTCTTCGGTGATCTACGGTTGGTACTTCATTTAAGTCCGGGATTTCATTCAAGTCCGGGACTTTTGTAGCCTTGGAATTTTTGTCCTTTGCGCTCGGACGTCCACGGGTACTTTTCTGAACAGCAGGTTGACGTGTGTCAACAGATTCAGGATTGTATATCCCTCTCAACTTGTGTATCATATTTTTCCTGACTAACGACGTCGCTTTAGTAAAAACATTCTTGAATGCTCGCATGTCGTTTTCAAAAGAAAGATCATCTTCAGATTCAGGAGAAGGACCATCTTCAGGCGGTGGCCTATTGATAATAGGCCACGGAACAGATAGGGTTTTCCAAAAATATCAATTGCATCCAAGGGAATGGGCCGTTCTGCATTCATTAAAAGTGACTTATATAAATTACTGATATTAATGGGGAAAAATAACTTGATAGTCATAAATTTAATAAACTTACCATGAATTGCATAGTAACGCATTTCGTGAAAGCATGGTAGTCCATAAACTGACCGCAACTGATGGCTACAATCTTCTGCGGCGATCGACAGGTGGAGTTCTTTGAACATGAGTTTGAAAGCATATTTGGAAACTTTATACCACAATTCTGCAAATAGTGGTATATTACAATTATTTATTTTCTCGTTTATGCTTCTATTAAAAGAATCTTTTATCGCAGTTTCTTGCGAAATAAGAATCTTATCGATCGAACTCAACAACGTGTCTAAGTTGGACTGTGTGCTGCCCAAATATAATTTCAACAACGCGTGTTGACTCTCAACTCTGCACGTTGTTGTCTGGCCAAAGCTGCGATATTGATCGGTAAGAAAACAGATAAATTTGTCTGAGTAATCTCGCAGCCAGTTATTCAGATACCGAGCAATATCTGGAAAAAAACAATGAATTAATAAAAGGTCATTCGGGTGCTTATTTATTAAATAATAAAAACAATGAATTAATAATTAAGTACCCGCATGGTTGACCAATAGTTCTTGTAGGTGTTCATAATATTGCTCAAACATGCGGCGTGTCGGAGATTTAACCATCCACTCCCATGTCTTTTTAATGTTTTTTGTACATGTAATATTGAAAAAGCGCAAAATTTATTATTACCTCTTGTGTGTAAAATGGTGAATTCGACATTTTCGGCTTTCACTTGCGGCTTGTGTAGCTCAGATTGTTGCCTTTTGTGGTTTGTAGCTCAGATTGTGATACCTTGTTGCCTTTTGTGGTTTGTGGAACTGCTTATAAACTGAGATTGTTACCTTTTGTGGTTTGTAGCTCAGATTGTGATACCTTGTGATACTGCTTTGTTTGTGATTGAGAGTTGCTTTGTGCTTGATACCTTGTGATACTGCTTTGTTTGTGATTGAGAGTTGCTTTGTGCTTGAGAGTTGCTTTGTTTATAATGGAGCAAAGCTGCAGTTTGAGAATCTTGCAAAGCTGCAGTTTGAGAATCTTACTATTAAGCTTGTGAGAATATGCAGGTTGAGAATCTTACTATTGAGCTTGTGAGAATTTGCAGGTTGAGAATCTTACTATTGAGCTTGTGAGAATCTGCAGGTTGAGGGTCAATATATCCCTACCCGTTCTGTTTTTGTGAGTTAATTATTTTGAGACTATAAGGCGATGGTATGATTACGTTTTCAAATATGAGCCTGCTTTTGTTAGCTGCTTGTGTGGAATCTGCTTGTGTGGAATCTACACTTGGACAAAAAGTTAATTAATTTGAGACTAAGGCGATGACGAATGGTTTTCTAAAAACCGAATGGATGGCAAAGTGATATTTTTATCACTTTGCAACCTTCAAATCTGAGCCTACTAAAAATCTACATATTTGTGAGTTAATTATTTTGAGACTATAAGGCGATGACGATTACGTTTTCAAATCTGAGCCTGCTTTGTACTGTCTTCACAAAAGTAGAAAGTTAAAAACATACTTATAAACTTGGGACAAAAAAATGCAGATAGCACACAAAACACAAAAGGCAACAAGTAACTGCTAACATTATTTGTGCACTTTCTGCACTTGGACAAAGTTGTGTTGAAAAAAAAAAAAAAAAAAAAAAAAAAAAAAAAAAAAAAAAAAAAAAAAAAAAAAAAAAAATTGGGACAAAAAAAAAGAAAAAAACAGCAAAAAGACAAAATAAGAAAAAACAAAAAAAAAAAGTACACCCTATTAGGGAGGGTTTGTACTAGTTGGGGCATAGACCCCGTCCGGTTAGTGTGACCCATTATAAGTCAATGAACAACTAAAGTTAAAACTATCCATGACATGAAGTGAGAAAAAATTCGTGCCACATATGATCCAAAATCCTAGATCCGTCACTGTCAAGGACACCCCCTTAGACCAGGTTACCAAACCGGTTTACCCATGTGTGGTGTCAATGTCTAGCAATTGTCAAAATAGTCGGGTTTTGTGAAATAAATGTGTAACGTACAACGTTGTGAGATTAGGTTGTAGCTTATATTCTTGAATCCACCTTGTGCAATGAATTTACTCACCTAAAATGCAATTGAAAGACTCATTTAAATTGGTGCTAGGCTTTCCTACCAACGGAAAGAAAGAAAAACATGAAACAAAAGAGAACATTCTGACATTCATTCCAAATGCTGGTCCGTTCTCGGTCAAAAGCATAACTGAACCAAATTTGTTTTACCAACTTAAAGTAAGAAAAAATGTGTTCGATACAAGACATGTCGATTTAGGTCCGTGTGTGTGTTTATTTCATCCTATTTTCTTCTTTTGGTTTCCGTCCAATCCCATTGGCCAGTTTTGCTAGCTGGCTCACCTCTAAAATCAGAGGCGGATCCAAATTATATATATATATATATATATATATATATATATATATATATATATATATATATATATATATATATATATATATATATATATATATATATATATATATATACTAAAAGGCAAGAACGTTAGTGTAGCAGCTACAATGGACGCAACAGTTGTCGTGTGCAATTTAGTCCCGAAAGTGTAACTATCTTTGCAAGCTTGGTCCTTCGGGGACTAACGATGCAACACGCCGAGAATTTTAGGAAATTTTTCTGTAAAAAAACATATTATTTCCAGAACTAATTTTCAAAAATAGTCTTTTGGTTTATCGGTCTTTTTTAAATTTAGTCCTTAATGACTAACTTTCAAAGAAAACTTAGCACCTCATTCCCGCAGCAACGCGCGGGCCTTCCCACTCGTTAAATCCAATGCACCGGTGGTGGCTCTCAGGAACCATACATACAGAAATTCTTTGGAAACGAAGTAAATATTTTTTGGGACCTAGGTTGGAAGTTCAGCAAAAACTTCCTATGCATAACAAACATAACAAGTTACCAATCAATATAGGCTTTCTATGCACTTACATCTGCAATAAACCAGTTTCACATTGTTCATACTTTTAAGATCAATTAAATAACTTTCAACTCAATTTACAACCGGATATTATTCAAACCAAATATTTGAAACGGTCGTACCAAGTACACCTTTGATGCCATCAAAAGGAAAAATAAAAGGATCTTATGAGCTTAAATCAATACCATTAATTGGTACTTCAAGACACAAAAAGCTATAACAGTTTTGCTACAAGCACAAAAGATTTACAAAAAGAAATCCGCAAAAGGGATTTGTCATGTGTTGATTAGTGTGGCAAAGAGAAGAATATATCTAAACACACCGGTCAACACATGACAAATCCCTTTTGTAGATTTCTTTTTGTAAATCTTTTGTGGTTGTAGCACTTCTCAAGCTATAATGTACCCAAAGCTCTTTTAAAAGTTGAAGAAACATTTAATGCGAATAAATTTTCAACTTCAATACTCTTGATTGAGGTAAAAAAAAATTGTGAGTTACCTTAAAGTTAAATTTTACAAAATTACAATACCTGCTTATTCGATTTACTTTTTTTTATTTAATATCTAATATATATTTTATTTGGGATAATTACTAATATGCCCCAGTTGTCCAATGCGTTTGCTTATCCGACCCGATCTCACAAAATTCTGATATTAGACCAAGGTTTTGGGCAACTGCCAAGCGTCACTTTTCTGCAAGTGACAAGTGTCACTTTGTGACTAATTTTTGTGTTGATATAAATAATGCCTAAACACATTATTAATATTTTTCGATATCTCTATGTTTTGATAATCACAAAATGTAAAATCATTAAACGAAAGATTATAACGTAAACAAGTATTTAGTTGTAAATATTTATTTTGACAACTCAATCACGGTATTAATAAACAAATGCTTAATGAATTATATGATCAAAGGAACTTTTTCTTAATCACTAAACTTTTTATAAAATGTTACAAACATTTTATATTTTTTTAGAAAAACATTTTTGGTATTAAATAAATATGTTTAATCTATTATAAATATATGAATTCAAATTTTCAACCAAAAATGGCAAAAATGTTCCAGAAAAACCTTCCCTACAAAAAGACACATTTGAGCAACGTTTGGATTTGGACGGCCCCCTTAATTCACTAGGCGGTCCCCTTAAAATTAAGGGGACCGGCCACCTATTTAAGGGGACCGCCCCGCTCCTCTAGGTCCTCAGATTTGCCTATAAATACTGGTTCATCTCTGGACTTTTTCCTAACCTTTTGCACCCCAAACCTTCTGTTCTAAATCTTCTCTCATCTTTCTAAATCCTTTCTAAAATCCTTTGATCATATATTCTTAAGCATTGGTTTCTAAGTGATCCAAGCTTTCACCATCAAAGTGCAAAAGAAGAATACTCCTTCAACTAGAGAAGAAGTATTGTAGTTTAACTCATATTATTTTGTAGTTGTGTAAAGTGTTTGATAAAGTGTTGTATAGTTGTGATAAGTAGATCTAAGTGTAAGTAAGTAGTTGTGTTGTAAAGAAGTAGTATAGAAGTTGTGAAGCCGTCGTGAAGAAGTCGTGAAGTAGCCGTGAAGAAGTTGTGAAGCCGGTGTGAAGAAGTTGTGTAGAAGTTGTGAGATTGGTTCTAGCTACAATTAGAACTCGACATTTAGCTTTGTGTCGTTAAACTGGTGTAAGCGAAAGTTGTGTAAGGTTTCTTCTCCATAAGGGAGTTTGTTGACATAGTGAAGTGAACTCTCGAGTAGGTGACTCGAGGAGTGGAGTAGGGCAAGGAAGGTGTCCTTGTAGCCGAACCACTATCAATCTCCGTGTTGTGGTTTGATCTTTCCATCATTATCTTTCATTTCATTTCATTTATTTTACTTACATTGTTTATCTATATTTGTTTATATTTGTTCATATTGATCAAGAGTTGAATTCACATAAAATCGAATCGAAGTTTTAAAAAGTAAATAAAAAGTTTTCATAAATTAAAAAGACGTAAAACAATTCAACCCCCCCCCTTCTAGTTTTCCACAATTGGTATCAAAGCCACGTCAAACAATATTTTTAAAATAAACTGTATTTTAAAACTTGAAACGATCTATGGAATCTGAAAAATATTTAGAAGGGCAATCTATGCAAAGACCACCACTATTTGAAAGTGATGAATTTCTTTATTGGAAAAATCGATTCGAAACTTATTTGAAATCAAAAGATCTAGATCTTTGGCATGTTATTACTAATGGTGATTTTTTACCTATTCAAAATAATCCGGAAACTAAAAAGGATGAAATAGTACCTTTTGAAAAAAAAATGATGATTTAAAAAGAAAACTTGCTAAAAATAATGAAGCAAAAATGGTTATTTATAATGCGTTACCGCGTAAAGAATACGAAAGAATCTTTATGTGTGAAACCGCAAAAGAAATTTGGAACTCTTTACTAATAACTCACCAAGGTAATAGTCAAGTCAAAGATAATAAAATAGATCTTATTGTTCAACAATATGAACAATTTACGATTCCGGAAGAGGAATCAATTGATAATGCTTTTGCGAAGTTTAACACTATCATCACAAGTTTAAAAGCACTTGATGAGAGTTTTTCTAGTAAGAATTTTGTTAGGAAATTTCTTAGGGCTCTTCATCCAAAATGGCGGGCTAAAGTTACGGCGATTGAAGAATCGAAGAACTTGTCAACTCTTCAACTTGACAAGTTGATCGGCAACTTGAAAGTCTATGAAGCAATAATAAAGAAAGACTCTGAGATGGTCAAAGGAAGAAGAGAGCAAAGCAAGTCAATTGCGTTGAAGGATAGGAAAGAATCTAGTGACGAGGATAGCTCAACCTCCGAAAGTAATGACGAAGAATATGCCATGGCCGTGAGAGACTTCAAGAAATTCTTCAAAAGACGAGAAAGATTCGTTAGACAACCACATGACGAAAGAAAGGCATTTCAAAGAAATAAAGATGACAAAACTAGCAAGAGCGAGAGGAAGTGCTTTAAATGCGGTGATCCAAATCATCTCATCGGAAGATGTCCAATGATGTCAAATGAACAAAATCAAAAGGCGTTCGTTGGAGGAGCATGGAGTGATAGTGACGAAGATGAGAAAGAAACCAAAAAGGAGGAGAAGTGTCTTATGGCTAAGACATCAAGTGAGGTACATTCCGAAACCGAATACTTTAGTGATGAATATTTATCATTAGACGAAAAAGACTTAGATAGTGAATATAATAGGTTATGCAAACTAGGTCAAAAAGTAATGACTAAAAACAAATCACTAAAACGCATAAATAACCAATTAGAAAACGAAATACTTGAATTAAAAAATAAACTACACAACTTAGAAAAAGGCAAAGAAGCTTTTGCAGAATGTAAAACATGTCTAGAGACTAAAAATGAAAACGAAAAACTTAAGGAAGAAATTTGTAAACTTGACAAATTCGAAAATAGTAGTAATTCACTTAGGAAAATAATAAGTATTCAAAGAGTATCAGGAGATAAAACCGGCTTAGGATTTTATTCAACTGAGGCTTCAACTAGTGAAACTAAAAATGTAAAGTTTGAATGTGAAACTAATAAGCAAAAATCTTTAGAGTCAAAACCTAAATATATACTTATGAAAGATAGAAAAATACCCATAGCTAGTAATGATGAAGTAAAAATTTTCTACAAACCATCTTTAAAAACCGAAGTAGAATATTCTAAACCAAAATTAAGGTCAAAAACACCTTCTCCTAGAAGACCACTTAGTCCTCACCCTCAGCCTAAAACTCCTCAACCTAGAAGAAACCAAAATAGACCAAATCGCCAAAATAATAGTCACCCAATGTGGAATTATTCAAGTCCACCAAGTTTCAATCCTTGGGGAATACTTCCACCATATATGCATCCTAGTCAATTGCAAACCATGTTTGGTTCAAACAACTATGGACCAATTAGACCATGGGGACCAAGTGGCTAGATTGTCAACTCATCGGGAAAGTCGGTATCTCATTCATGATTGGTTTCTATAAGTCAATATATACGCTTTGAAGTGCTTGAAGATCACACATTGAAGACTAAAATGTACGCCTCTTTTTCATGCTCACCACTATATGCTTAGATTAATGAACTAGTTTATTGCATGCCCCCGTTAGTCTTAAATGCTTAGTTTAGTTAATACTTATGTGTTTGTTAGTGAATTTTCTTCTTATATATATATATATATCTAAACATATATATACATATATTCATACTTATATATATTTATATATATATATATATATATATATATATATATATATATATATATATATATATATATATATATATATATATATATATATATACATATCCTCCTCACAACCTAGATACGTCATTTGTTGACTATCTAGAACTAAAAGAATTTGTTCGTCCTCGAACCTTTTCTTCCCCCTGTGCTCTCTTAGACTATAACGTTCAACATGAAAATCTTCTATGTCCACTCTCACAAGACTCATGGTGATGAAGAGAAGTGAGTTGAGTGGATCAACATAGAAGTAGAATTCGAACCTTCGCACAAGAAAACTATGGATGAAACAAACTCCCATCGTCGTTAGCATTCATCTCCGTCATTACCTCATCATCTCTCGACACCACTCAATTGTCCACTTTAACACATAATATATATATATATATATATATATATATATATATATATATATATATATATATATATATATATATATATATATATATATATATATATATATATATATATATATATATACACACACACACATTCCCTCTCATTCCTCAAACTCATTGTCGACTTGACGTCTTGATCATTTTATCCAAAATCCTCAAGATATATTTTTTTAACGAAATGTTAATAAAATGCGTCAAGTATTCCCTCCTCGTGCCAATACAACCCAACGTATTTTTGATATATGATAAATCTATCTATATACATTTAAATATTTTACCATCAGAAACGAAACTCGAAAAATTCCAATTTTTGGTGGGTGGCCCCCTTAATTTTAAGGGGACCGGCTTGTTATCGAGGGCGGCCCCCTTAATGTTTAAGGGGACCGGCCATCTGATGCACCCAAAATCATTTTTCCTTCTTGAAAAATCTGCCAAACACTCCATTTCTCACTCACCCTTTTCCTCCTACCTGCTGTGAACGAACCACACTTCCCAAAACCATCAAAACCACTTACCAAATCACCAATTCGGGTTTAATTCGCAAGGGGCAAACACTTATATCTCGATTAGCAACATTTATTGTAAGTTTTCCAACACACATTTCATCCAATTTTGAGTCTAATCATAATTAGGTATTTTATTTAAATTTTTCAAATTCGATTTTTTTTTTTTTGAATTAGGTCTAGGATTCTCATAACCAAATGCTCCCTCATAGATTAATCAACACTAGAAACTAAGTAATCAAAAACCCTCATGTCAAAATTTTGAAAAACCATACACTCTCATTCATTTTTTTTTTTTTTTATTGTTGAATCATGCCATAAACACTTGTTAAAACTAATCACATTGTATTATCACAACTCCTTAATCCTAAAAATATATTTTTCGAATCATGAAAAATGGTTTTATTAAACATAAGAGAGTGTTTGGATTAGGTCATAGAGTCGTCGAAATTTAATCGAAATAAAGTTCACAACTACTTGTCAAGTTTATAAACACGCAACTAGTTGTTTTAAGTCATCAAGATACATAATTCATATGTATATTGAGATATTAGTAGTTATTTTTCTAGTTAAGGGGGCGTTTGGCGCAACATTTTGAAAGGTATTTTGAGTTAAAATATACGTTTTCAACTTTTTCAATAAGTTACTTAACATAAACACTCGTAAAAAATAGCTAGATATACAATCTAATGTTTATCTAGCCACATTTCAAAGTAGCTTATGATGTATAAGGGTGCGTTTGAATGTTTTTGGTTCTTTATCATAATATCCATATAACTACTCCTTAACATCATGAAATACATTTTAAGCGAGTTAAAAATTAAAACCAAGGAACATTGTAAACTACTTCTTAGGAATATTTTTTTTTGAGTCGAAGTATGTTTGCGTTCCACATAAGTAGCATATACGACATATGCATGTTATATATATTTTTTTAATTTTATTTTCTTGTTGCTATCTTATTTAGGTGAAAATGCCTAAAGCCACGGTTGGTGATGTTTCCAAAACCAAGCAATATATTCCAAAAGTCTCTGCTACTCCCGGCATATCTCCCGCCATTGCATGTTTCTATCGTCCCATCGAAGATAGAAATATTCATGAAGGAAGAGTTGTCGATCAATCTTTCTATCAATCCGACAATATCGAACGAATGTTCTCAAATGTTCGTCTCGATTGTCTCTTCAAAATAAATGAACCAATCATTCCTCGCTTCGTTCTTTACTTCTATAGCCAAGTGACGGTGCAAACCGATCAATATGGCTATATTCTTATCTCCTTTATGATCCAAAACGAATTTATCACTCTCACTCTTGCTCAGTTTGGTCAAATCCTCCAAATTCCCTTCAACGGTCAAGCCGTTTTCTCAAATGAATGGGATCTCTCATCTCTTGAGAAAAATCGGCCTCAGGATGGTCCATACTATTCTGAGATTCCAACTCCTGACGACATTCGTCGACTACTCGAGCTAGAACGTGGTACGACTAGCCGAAGAATCAAGTCGAAAAATGTCGACATTCATGCAAACCAAGTCCTTCTCAAAGAACTAAGCCCCGACATGAAGCATTGGGAAGAACTCATTTGCGAGAATGCGTTTGGTACCGGCGGACACCGTGACCACCTCATGGCTAGCATAGCTCACATGTTGTATTGTGTTGTTGCGGAAGAACAATACAATTTGGCTTATTTCTTTGTCCATCGTATCATCTCCGCCATAAATACTCCACATGCCAATCTTCCTTATGGTATGTTCCTCACTAGACTTTATCGTTTTGTCATGGAACATTACCCTCATCTTGAGAGTGATATCTATCAATTCGTTCGTCCCGTCTTGCGTCCTCTCACTCGTAGCCAACTTCGTCGATCTCGAAGTGACAAGGGCAAATCTCGTCGCCCTAATCTCTTCGCGCCTCGTAGTTCCACATCTCATCGGAGAGATGATGATGATGAGGAGGAAGGCACCTCACATGTTAGTACTCCATCTCCCACGACATTCGTGGACAATCTCCCGGAACTTAATTATTCCGATTATTAAGTTCCTCTTCCTTCCGAACAAACCGATCAAATCCTATTTGAACAACAAACCTCTTTGCTCAACACTACTCAACAGATGCATCAAGAGGTTCGAGGTGGTTTCAAGTCAATAGGAAAAGCTTTCAGGAAGATTCTCGGAAAGAAGAGATAGAGATGTGGATGTTGGCTTATTTGAACAATAATGTTATTAGACAATATTTTTTTTGCTATTATATGTACTTGACAATTATCTTATTAGTTTCTTGTATTTTGAAGTATGTTAGGATTTTAACCATCCTCATGTTAGAACTTTGTTAATATGCTTATATTGCCATGCTTGCTATTTAATGATTATTGACATACATGCTTTATAATATGCTTATATTAGTTTAAATGTATGCATGATTATTTAATATGTTTATGCTACTATTTAATCATTCTTGGTAAACATGGTTCAAATGGAGCTTGCTGCAAATACACCTTAAAAATTGACCCTTTTCTGAAATTTTTTCAAATTTTGTCGCCTGGGAAAATACCAGATGGGGGGCCCCCTTAATTGTACTAGGCGGTCCCCTTAATTTTAAGGGGGCCGGCCTTCAATTAAGGGGACCGGCCATCTGGACAGTAAAATTCACTGTTTTCTTTTGCATCTTGTGACCCCTTTTATCTAGCCTCAGCTACCATTTATCTTAATATCCCAACTGATCTTGGAATATTACTACAAAACCTCAAAAACTTACCTAAACCAACCACATTTTCATATTATAAATTCCCTCCAAATAATCACTCCCCATTCCATTAATCCACCATGCTATCACCAAAATCCTCCATCTCTAAGACCTCTAAGAAACAAAAGATTGTCATCATACCACCCAAACAACTCTTCATTGATCTTACCCAAGAAGACAATACCACTCCATCACCACCACCTAAATGCTCATCTCTTAATGCACCATCCAAAACACCTTCCACCCATGGTACATCCTCTTCTTCCATTCCTTCAACCTCATCCATCAATGACTACATAAACTCCCACCTATCATCACCACCATCAAGAGCATCACCACCACCTCCCACTCAAGAACCTCCATCCACCGAGCTTGCCATTTCCCTATCACCCATCACACCTCTTGATGCTCATTTATCATCCTCACCAATTCCACCACCATTTTTTTCCCGTACCTTGGGCTTTACTTGAAGCCCATGGGGATAATTGCCTTTGTTGCATCCACAACCGAACCATCATCTTTGGTCTTAGAGATGAAATTCAATACATGTTTTCATGTATTGAACACATGATAGCCAATCCACCTCTACCACCACCTCCACCATCTTCACCCATTTCACCACCACCACCTTCATTTTCACCAAATTAAGCACATGCAATGCTTAATAAAAATAAATTTTCTTCCACCATTTTGCAAGCTCTATGGAAAAACATGTACTCCTTGGATGATTATGTAGTTTTATTAGTTGCATTATTTGTTAAATGTTGTATGTCTTTCCTATGATGTATTCTCATTGGTTGTGTATTTACACACAACATCTTTAATTAATGAATGTCTTTCTTCTATATACTTGCTTATTTTTGCTATATATACACTTGTGCTTCTAATATTTTTCTTGCAAGCATTCCATAGCTCGACTCCTTGGTACCCTCAAACGAGGGGGAGTACACATCAAGGGGGAGTTCTCGTCCCGACAAATTTCATTTCTAAAACTTGTCGGCATAACCTTTTTGATTCTACAAAAAGGGGGAGAAGTAGATATAAACTCACTAAATACTTGTCTAAAAATTAATCTTTTAGATTTAATGAGTTTAGATTTTGTAATCATCAAAAAGGGGAGATTGTTGATATAAATAATGCCTAAACACGTTATTAATATTTTTCGATATCTCTATGTTTTGATAATCACAAAATGTAAAATCATTAAACGAAAGATTATGACGTAAACAAGTATTTAGTTGTAAATATCTATTTTGACAACTCAATCACTTAAGGTATTAATAAACAAATGCTTAATGCATTATATGATCAAAGGAACTTTTTCTTAATCACTAAACTTTTTATAAAATGTCACAAACATTTTATATTTTTTTAGAAAAACATTTTTGGTATTAAATAAATATGTTTAATCTATTATAAATATATGAATTCAAATTTTCAACCAAAAATGACAAAAATGTTTCAGAAAAACCTTCCCCACAAAAAGACAAATCTGAGCAACATTCGGATTTGGGCGGCCCCCTTAATTCACTAGGCGGTCCCCTTAAAATTAAGGGACCGGCCACCTATTTAAGGGGACCGCCCCGCTCCTCTAGGTCCTCAGATTTGCCTATAAATACTGGTTCATCTCTGGACTTTTTTCTAACCTTTTGCACCCCAAACCTTCTGTTCTAAATCTCCTCTCATCTTTCTAAATCCTTTCTAAAATCCTTTGATCATATATTCTTAAGCATTGGTTTCTAAGTGATCCAAGCTTCCACCATCAAAGTGCAAAAGAAGAATACTCCTTCAACTAGAGAAGAAGTATTGCAGTTTAACTCATATTATTTTGTAGTTGTGTAAAGTGTTTGATAAAGTGTTGTATAGTTGTGATAAGTAGATCTAAGTGTAAGTAAGTAGTTGTGTTGTAAAGAAGTAGTGTAGAAGTTGTGAAGCCGTCGTGAAGAAGTCGTGAAGTAGCCGTGAAGAAGTTGTGAATCCGGTGTGAAGAAGTTGTGTAGAAGTTGTGAGATTGGTTCTAGCTACAATTAGAACTCGACATTTAGCTTTGTGTCGTTAAACCGGTGTAAGCGAAAGTTGTGTAAGGTTTCTCCGCCATAAGGGAGTTTGTTGACATAGTGAAGTGAACTCTCGAGTAGGTGACTCGAGGAGTGGAGTAGGGCAAGGAAGGTGTCCTTGTAGCCGAACCACTATAAATCTCCGTGTTGTGGTTTGATCTTTCCATCCCTATCTTTCATTTCATTTCATTTACTTTACTTACATTGTTTATCTATATTTGTTTATATTTGTTCATATTGATCAAGAGTTGAATTCACATAAAATCGAATCGAAGTTTTAAAAAGTAAACAAAAAGTTTTCATAAATTAAAAAGACGTAAAACTATTCAACCCCCCTTTCTAGTTTTCCACATTTTGGGCAACTTGTGTATTTTTTGGGCAACTTTTGTATTTTTTGGGCAACTGGAGGACACTTGTCATCGTATGGGTCGAGATGCCCAGTTGCCTGGTCTAATATCAGAATTTTTTGAGATCGGAGCGGATAAGCAAACGCATTGAGCAACTGGAGCATTTTACTAATTATCCCATTTTATTTCTACAATCAAAGAGCCCGGCAAGGGACCAAAGCGACGATGCCGTATAAAAATAGTAAACTAGTTGACAAGATAAGTTAGTACTCCGTATGTCAAAAAGTCTACGAGAATTCAGAATTCAATCAGAGATTTTGCTATAGAAAGGCTAGAATATAAATTTTCTTCACAACTAGAGTAGATAACATATAAATAAGTGAAGATTTCTAATTAAAAAAACCGAAAATTTCAATTTAGACTTCTAAAAAGTGTGAGCCCGGTAACTAAACAAAAGTTTTGTCCAGTTCAAGTCCTAGTTCCTCAGCTCCCACTTAAGTATCGTTTGTCAAAGTTGCAATACTATAAAAGCTATGTTGTCCCATCCCTGGGCAACAGAGATAGTTCCAAGATTTTCAAGAGGGTGTTGCACAATTTTTTTTTTGCTAACTAAAGTTACACCATAAGAAACAAAAGTAGCATAACAAAATTATTGGATGTTTCACGTACCAAAAAACAACTGTTTTTGAAAAAAGTTTGCACTTCGTGACCTAAAATCGGATGTAACCCGTGCCACACCCAGCACCAATGTAGCTCCTTCAATGCTGGCCAACGTTGGTGGTCTAGTTCTTATTTATTTATCAATTAGTACTACAGTTACCTTTATTAGACTAGTATTGATATATGCATCCGCGTCTTACAATTAGTCTAGCATACAAAATACAAACATATCGTGTAGGAATTTATGCATCATATATGTTTTGTTTCTGATTTTTATTCGTAAATACATTTAAGAAAAAGATTGTCAGATAAGAGTTTTTTACAACCAGGAAACAATAGTACATTTGACAACACGTGAAGGATTACGTATTTGTTATACCTGAAATGAATGATACTCAACGAGAATGATGGGTTTACAAGAGATGATCACACGGGAGTGTTGAATGATGAAGTAATCGAGATCGGACCATTGTTTGAAGAAATGACCCAACAAACTGATAGTGATAACGAACTTGGAATCGGTAAACGTACGAAAATGAAGTCGTAAGGCTCAAGGATGACTATTTTAGTGGTTAAGTATCAAATACTGCGTAATAGAAATATTGACATTAGTCTTTTTGATAGTCAAGGCTATATAACTTACTGTAAAGCAAAACTAATGATATGGAAAAAAATATCTTTCTCCTTGTTACTTATACTAATGAGTGGGACGACCCGTCGCGTTACGGGCGGAGTATTGTAGTTTCATTGTACCTAAGTTTAAGCAAAACTTCTATCCTATTTAAAAGAGTAAATTCCTGGTCCTTGTGTCTAGGGGTGTCTGTAGGGTCGGGTCAACCCGACCCGAATCCGATCGGGTCGGGTCTAATCGGGTCAAAAAAGCTAGTCGGGTTGATTTGACCCGAACCCGATAACCCCGATAGTGTTATCGGGTCGGGTTCGGGTTAAATAAAAAATATTATCGGGTTATCGGGTCAACCCGATAAGACCCGACAATTTTAATTATTACTTTTTAGACCTGCACTTTGGAATATAACTACTTCCATGGTACATGCAGATGCAGTCGTCTAATTAGCAACATTCCATTATAATTCTAGTTTAATACTTTATGAGTTATGAATCCTATTCAAATGACCTACTGCCATACATCTATGCTCTAATAACAGATTAAAAAACAACGAGATAAACAAGAGAGCATCTAAAAAGCGCAATCAACATAAATTTCATTCAAATGACCTACTGCCATTATAATTCTAGTTTAATACTTATGAATCCTATTTAAGACTTTGCTGATCAATGTATTTTACCTCTGCAAAGAGGCAGCTTTTGACAACATTTGTTCTCCAGCTTCTTGAAAAGCAGTCACCCATGTCAATCCAGTGTGATCTTGGACTCTAACTATAACAACTCAATTCTTGTCAATAAATTGTTTAAATCATTATGCAATCAGCATTTAAGCATCTCAAAAAGTCAATGGTTCTAGTAAACAAGTGCTGCACATGCAAAAAGGTCAACATCAATTAAAACACTATTGGCTCAAGGTACAAAACTACCATATAGCAGATTATTTAATGGAATCATGGTGATATAAGTGTTACTTAATCGGGTCACCCGATAACCCGAATCACCCGACCCGACATAACCCGACCCGACTACCACCCGAACCCGATAACCCGAATCCTTATCGGGTCTGGTGTCGGGTGAGTTTTTAAAAAATCCAAACCCGACTCAACCCGACTCAACCGACCCGACAGACCCGATAACCCGACCCGATAACACCCCTACTTGTGTCTATATAATCTGCATTTCAGGGGGAAAAAATGTCTACATCAGTTACATACTTGAATAAGCCTTTGTTTGAATAAGGTGGTTCACGATTTATCACATCTGGAAGAAAAATTATTAAGCGTAACGTTTTAATCTTTTTTATATACACCGAAGTGTAACAACAGGCATCACGGCATAAATGTATTCGATCCAATGGGTAAATGCCTATAGACCTCGTCTGTTATTACAACAACGTCGTGCTTCTTGCCATTTTCAGCAGCCTACCTGCATTAAACCAACGAAATCGAAATGAGAAACTAATAATATATTACAGTTACAAAACAAAGGTTTATATGAATAGATTACAAATGTCCCATTTTATCTGCACCTCTTTAATGGACGCACCCTTTTTTGTAGACCTCAGATAACAGCCTTCTTTGCACCTCCCTAAGATATAAACATGAAACAAACACATACAGTGTCACGAAGAATTTTCTGTAAGAAAAAACACATTCTAAAGTAATACTAACATGTACTTTACATAACGTACATTCTTTTAGACGTAAACGTTTATTATTTTCTCATTATAGAGTCACTTTAAGAAACATGTAGCTAAAAAGGTGATAACTTAAAACCTTAGTTCCTGATACATGTCATTTAGCCTCTATGTTGTACCACGGTACTCTTTCTGAATAAGTGGAATGATCAAGGGATTCCAGGGAATATCATCCATATACCTTGAAACAACGTAAAGGTAAACAACGATGATTCAAATGAAGCTTGCTGCAAATACACCTTAAAAATTTACCATTTTCTGAAATTTTTTCAAATTTTGTCGCCTGGGAAAATACAAGATGGGCGGCCCCCTTATTGTACTAGGCGGTCCCCTTAATTTTAAGGGGGCCGGCCATGAAGCGAAAAGTGTACCGCTTTTAGGGGTCATTTAAGCCCTAAATCGTATTTATTTGATCAAATATTGCCCTAAATCGTTCCTTTTGTCATTTTAGGTACTTTGGAGAAGAAATCTAGAAAAGGAAGCATTTTGGACGTTTTTGGAGCATAAAAGTGAAGAAAACGGCAAAGTCTCAAAATTTTGCTGGAAACTACCTTTGACGGCGTCAGGAATTGGTCCAGACGGCGTCATGGCTTGGCAAAAGTGGTGGATATGAAAATTACTCATGATAAGCCAGAGAATTTTGCATGAAAAATCTGACGGCGTCACCCTTTAATGTGATCAAGGTCGTCACGGCTTAAGCTAAAGAGGGACGGCGTCAAGCCATATTCTGACGGCGTCAAGCCTTGATAAGCCAGAACGGATTTTGGAGCACTAAAGAGGGACGGCGTCAGGAAGGCCATCCGGGAACCCTAAAAGCGGCGAGGTGACGGCGTCAGGATCTACAACGTGACGCCGTCAGCCCTTAAACTCTATATATAGTTTTGCAATTTTTTGTCATTAGTGTGGAACTTTGTGTGTAACCTTTTGGGAGGAAACCCTAAGACGATTTTAGCAGCTTTTTCAAGGCTTTTTGCCTTGAGATCTTCCATGTTACATTGAAGATAAGTTATCAATTAATCATTCAATATGTCTATGTGTTGTTTGATTCTATCTTGTTCTTGTCTTTTGTTTAACATGCTAGGCTATGTTTTCTTTGTGTTTGCTTAGATCTAATGAAACCTAACTATTAATTATTGGTTATTAGTGTGTTATTAGTTGTATTGGATGATTGTTTATCTATGTTAGGCTTAAGAAAACTGGCTAACCTCCTATTCGGTAACTTGCTTGAACGTCTTAAGAAGCATGAACCAATGCGTACTAAGGTTTTTATGGTTGTATTTAATGCACAAGCGAATTCTAGTGATCCCATGTTAGGAGCTTCCTAGCCGGCTCGACATAGGAGTGAAGTAGGAGCTTGTAGAGTTGGGGAAGTACGTACGCCACCCCACGATTGGTATTAAGGAATGCACCCGTCATCCACCCAATTAATATACACTAATCAACCGGTAAAAGATAGTTAGGGAGTAAGGAAATCTAAGTAAACACATTTCTCTCCACATAAGTTTTACCACCTTTTCATTTTCTGTTATTTTATATTATTTGCATTCGTAGTTATTTGGGTTAGTTGACTAGCAACTAATTCCGCCCACTCTTTCAAACCCGAGATTTTATTTGCTTTCATAAAATATAAAAACATAAAAAGAATCTTCTCTCACCCCTAGACCTATTAGAGTAGTTTTTCAATCCTAACGACACTATTCCCTGTGGAGAACGATCAATCCCCCGTACTTACCACTACACTATACTACATCGGTCAGGTACACTGCCTGGTGGGGTTGTAAGCCTCTTGAGATCCCTCGAGAGGTAAAATCTGTTGTAAGGTCGCAAAACCACGCATCAGCCGGCCTTCAATTAAGGGGACCGGCCATCTGGACAGTAAAATTCACTGTTTTGTTTTGCATCTTGTGACCCCTTTTATCTAGCCTCAGCTACCATTTATCTTAATATCCCAACTGATCTTGGAATATTACTACAAAACCTCAAAAACTTACCTAAACCAACCACATTTTCATATTATAAATTCCCTCCAAATAATCACTCCCCATTCCATTAATCCACCATGCTATCACCAAAATCCTCCATCTCTAAGACCTCTAAGAAACAAAAGATTGTCATCATACCACCCAAACAACTCTTCATTGATCTTACCCAAGAAGACAATACCACTCCATCACCACCACCTAAATGCTCATCTCCTAATGCACCATCCAAAACACCTTCCACCCATGGTACATCCTCTTCTTTCATTCCTTCAACCTCATCCATCAATGACTACATAAACTCCCACCTATCATCACCACCATCAAGAGCATCACCACCACCTCCCACTCAAGAACCTCCATCCACCGAGCTTGCCATTTCCCTATCACCCATCACACCTCTTGATGCTCATTTATCATCCTCACCAATTCCACCACCATTTTTTCCCGTACCTTGGGCTTTACTTGAAGCCCATGGGGATAATTGCCTTTGTTGCATCCACAACCGAACCATCATCTTTGGTCTTAGAGATGAAATTCAATACATGTTTTCATGTATTGAACACATGATAGCCAATCCACCTCCACCACCACCTCCACCATCTTCACCCATTTCACCACCACCACCTTCATTTTCACCAAATTAAGCACATGCAATGCTTAATAAAAATAATTTTTCTTCCACCATTTTGCAAGCTCTATGGAAGCACATGTACTCCTTGGATGATTATGTAGTTTTATTAGTTGCATTATTTGTTAAATGTTGTATGTCTTTCGTATGATGCATTCTCATTGGTTGTGTATTTATACACAACATCTTTAATTAATGAATGTCTTTCTTCTATATACTTGCTTATTTTTGCTATATATATACTTGTGCTTCTAATATTTTTCTTGCAAGCATTCCATAGCTCGACTCCTTGGTACCCTCAAACGAGGGGGAGTACACATCAAGGGGGAGTTCTCGTCCCGACAAATTTCATTTCTAAAACTTGTCGGCATAACCTTTTTGATTCTACAAAAAGGGGGAGAAGTAGATATAAACTCACTAAATACTTGTCTAAAAATTAATCTTTTAGATTTAATGAGTTTAGATTTTGTAATCATCAAAAAGGGGGAGATTGTTGATATAAATAATGCCTAAACACGTTATTAATATTTTTCGATATCTCTATGTTTTGATAATCACAAAATGTAAAATCATTAAACGAAAGATTATGACATAAACAAGTATTTAGTTGTAAATATCTATTTTGACAACTCAATCACTTAAGGTATTAATAAACAAATGCTTAATGCATTATATGATCAAAGGAACTTTTTCTTAATCACTAAACTTTTTATAAAATGTCACAAACATTTTATATTTTTTTAGAAAAATATTTTTGGTATTAAATAAATATGTTTAATCTATTATAAATATATGAATTCAAATTTTCAACAAAAAATGGCAAAAATGTTTCAAAAAAACCTTCCCCACAAAAAGACAAATCTGAGCAACGTTCAGATTTGGGCGGCCCCCTTAATTCACTAGGCGGTCCCCTTAAAATTAAGGGGACCGACCACCTATTTAAGGGGACCGCCCCGCTCCTCTAGGTCCTCAGATTTGCCTATAAATACTGGTTCATCTCTGGACTTTTTTCTAACCTTTTGCACCCCAAACCTTCTGTTCTAAATCTCCTCTCATCTTTCTAAATCCTTTCTAAAATCCTTTGATCATATATTCTTAAGCATTGATTTCTAAGTGATCCAAGCTTCCACCATCAAAGTGCAAAAGAAGAATAATCCTTCAACTAGAGAAGAAGTATTGTAGTTTAACTCATATTATTTTGTAGTTGTGTAAAGTGTTTGATAAAGTGTTGTATAGTTGTGATAAGTAGATCTAAGTGTAAGTAAGTAGTTGTGTTGTAAAGAAGTAGTGTAGAAGTTGTGAAGCCGTCGTGAAGAAGTCGTGAAGTAGCCGTGAAGAAGTTGTGAATCCGGTGTGAAGAAGTTGTGAAGAAGTTGTGTAGAAGTTGTGAGATTGGTTCTAGCTACAATTAGAACTCGACATTTAGCTTTGTGTCGTTAAACCGGTGTAAGCGAAAGTTGTGTAAGGTTTCTCCGCCATAAGGGAGTTTGTTGACATAGTGAAGTGAACTCTCGAGTAGGTGACTCGAGGAGTGGAGTAGGGCAAGAAAGGTGTCCTTGTAGCCGAACCACTATAAATCTCCGTGTTGTGGTTTGATCTTTCCATCCATATCTTTCATTTCATTTCATTTACTTTACTTACATTGTTTATCTATATTTGTTTATATTTGTTCATATTGATCAAGAGTTGAATTCACATAAAATCGAATCGAAGTTTTAAAAAGTAAACAAAAAGTTTTCATAAATTAAAAAGACGTAAAACTATTCAACCCCCCTTTCTAGTTTTCCACATTTTGGGTAACTTGTGTATTTTTTGGGCAACTTTTGTATTTTTTGGGCAACTGGAGGACACTTGTCATCGTATGGGTCGAGATGCCCAGTTGCCTGGTCTAATATCAGAATTTTTTGAGATCGGAGCGGATAAGCAAACGCATTGAGCAGCTGGAGCATTTTACTAATTATCCCATTTTATTTCTACAATCAAAGAGCCCGGCAAGGGACCAAAGCGACGATGCCGTATAAAAATAGTAAACTAGTTGACAAGATAAGTTAGTACTCCGTATGTCAAAAAGTCTACGAGAATTCAGAATTCAATCAGAGATTTTGCTATAGAAAGGCTAGAATATAAATTTTCTTCACAACTAGAGTAGATAACATATAAATAAGTGAAGATTTCTAATTAAAAAAACCGAAAATTTCAATTTAGACTTCTAAAAAGTGTGAGCCCGGTAACTAAACAAAAGTTTTGTCCAGTTCAAGTCCTAGTCCCTCAGCTCCCCCTTAAGTATCGTTTGTCAAAGTTGCAATACTATAAAAGCTATGTTGTCCCATCCCTGGCCAACAGAGATAGTTCCAAGATTTTCAAGAGGGTGTTGCATAATTTTTTTTTTGCTAACTAAAGTTACACCATAAGAAACAAAAGTAGCATAACAAAATTATTGGATGTTTCACGTACCAAAAAACAACAGTTTTTGAAAAAAGTTTGCACTTCGTGACCTAAAATCGGATGTAACCCGTGCCACACCCAGCACCAATGTAGCTCCTTCAATGCTGGCCAACGTTGGTGGTCTAGTTCTTATTTATTTATCAATTAGTACTACAGTTACCTTTATTAGACTAGTATTGATATATGCATCCGCGTCTTACAATTAGTCTAGCATACAAAATACAAACATATCGTGTAGGAATTTATGCATCATATATGTTTTGTTTCTGATTTTTATTCGTAAATACATTTAAGAAAAAGATTGTCAGATAAGAGTTTTTTACAACCAGGAAACAGTAGTACATTTGACAACACGTGAAGGATTACGTATTTGTTATACCTGAAATGAATGATACTCAACGAGAATGATGGGTTTACAAGAGATGATCACACGGGAGTGTTGAATGATGAAGTAATCGAGATCGGGCCATTGTTTGAAGAAATGACCCAACAAACTGATAGTGATAACGAACTTGGAATCGGTAAACGTACGAAAATGAAGTTGTAAGGCTCAAGGATGACTATTTTAGTGGTTAAGTATCAAATACTGCGTAATAGAAATATTGACATTAGTCTTTTTGATAGTCAAGGCTATATAACTTACTGTAAAGCAAAACTAATGATATGGAAAAAAATATCTTTCTCCTTGTTACTTATACTAACGATTGGGACGACCCGCCGCGTTGCGGGCGGAGTAATGTAAGTTTCATTGTACCTAAGTTTAAGCAAAACTTCTATCATATTTAAAAGAGTAAATTCCTGGTCCTTGTGTCTATATAAACTGCATTTCAGGGGGAAAAAAATGTCTACATCAGTTACATACTTGAATAAGCCTTTGTCTGAATAAGGTGGTTCACGATTTATCACATCTGGAAGAAAAATCATTAAGCGTAACGTTTTAATCTTTTTTATATACACCGAAGTGTAACAACAGGCATCACGGCACAAATGTATTCGATCCAATGGGTAAATGCCTATAGACCTCGTCTGTTATTACAACAACGTCGTGCTTCTTGCCATTTTCAGCAACCTACCTGCATTAAACCAACGAAATCGAAATGAGAAACTAATAATATATTACAGTTACAAAACAAAGGTTTATATGAATAGATTACAAATGTCCCATTTTATCTGCACCGCTTTAATGGACGCACCCTTTTTTGTAGACCTCAGATAACAGCCTTCTTTGCACCTCCCTAAGATATAAACATGAAACAAACACATACAGTGTCACGAAGAATTTTCTGTAAGAAAAAACACATTCTAAAGTAATACTAATATGTACTTTACGTAACGTACATTCTTTTAGACGTAAACGTTTATTATTTTCTCATTATAGAGTCACTTTAAGAAACATGTAGCTAAAAAGGTGATAACTTAAAACCTTAGTTCCTGATACATGTCATTTAGCCTCTGTGTTGTACCACGGTACTCTTTCTGAATAAGTGGAATGATCAAGGGATTCCAGGGAATATCATCCATATACCTTGAAACAACGTAAAGGTAAACAACGATGACTAAGTTTGTTAAAATACTATGTTATTTCTTTAGCTTTTACTTAAATTACAACACGTATGTACATATGTTTAATAAAAGCTAGAATTCATGGGTTCTTATGAATCATTCTATTCGTTAGTGACGGAACATATGCCTATACAATATGAAGCCTTGTATAAGACCCGATTCTTCATACAAACAACAACATTAGATCTAATGTTGCCTTAAAAACTCCAATTAATACATAACATTTTTACAACAGCGTACAAATAATAAGAAAAAAAGATATACAACTCATGTGTTGCTATCAAAGCTAAAACGCAGCAGTCAGTGGCGAAGCTTGCCAACTTTTAGTGGGGGGTCGGGATCTAATATACCGAAATTTCACAATTTAAATGGGGGGTCGAAACCTAATATACCGAAATTTTTCTACACGAAAACTATATACCCCCTATATCGCAAAAAAAATTTCGGGGGGTCGGGCGGCCCCCCGGCCCCTATAAAGCTTCGCCCCTGGCACCAGTTTTGGTAAAATTCAGTAAGAAGGCTACACTTTGTCAAAAACGTACGTATGCAAGACAAAGAGATCACCTGCATTCAGTAGCTGTTTGAATCCTGGGACCGGAGCAGAGCCATTCTGACAATCTCTCGCATTTAGCTAAAAAAAAAATCAGATCATTAATAACTGTTTCGACATATGGTCATATATGTAATAACATATACAAAAAGGGAACACTCATATTCTAATGAAATACCTTTTCGGCCAGTATGGTTATTCACTTATTCTCATCTTGATGATGATGGCCGCGTTATAAACCTGCTGCACCTAAGCTAACCCAATATCTCTACAGTCATCATTTCCCCCATATAAATCAATTAATTAACTTAAATTATTATAGAAAAGAGAAAAGGAAAGGTACTTACTTCTGATATGCCGTTCTTTAGGAGGACACTCAACATCATCAGTGCCTTGAAAAGTAGCGACATCAACAGCCTAAAATTATGGTATATAATAGGAAAAAAAAGTAATTAATAAATTAGGGATTTATGAATAAAACTGAAATAAATAAAAAAATAAAAAAATAATAAAAAGAAGAAGAAGAAGGAATTAGACCAGTCTTGTATAACTAATAACATGACTTAGCAAATTGAAACATCGTATAACTAATAACAGCACTTAGCAACCTTCTAACCTTCTAATATGCTTCCTTACCAAACTGATAACAGCACTTAGCAAATTCAATTATTTGTCAATGCTTCAAACATTATCAGATTCAATTATTTGTCAAACTTTCAAACATTATCAAATAATGTTAATATGCTTCCTTAGCAAACTGATAATAGCTGCTTCAAACATTATCAAATAATGTTTTTAAAACTTTCACAATTATTTGTTATAACTAATAACAACACTTACCAAAGTCAAACATTATCAAATACTCAAACTTTCGTATGGTAGAAGAATAGCTGCTTCCTTAGCAACAGATGCACAAAACTGCAAAGACGATCAAAGCAACAATCACCCTTTTGACATATATCATATCCGAAAAGCACAAATTAATAAATTATCAATCATTACAAAACAAACATACCTACTTTGACAAACACCTAAAATCAACCTCAACCTGAAATTCTAAACCGGATCAGCCTTTCGTATCCGCAGTCGGTGGAGGGTTTGTTGTGAAGGTCGGTCCACATTAAAGTTCTATGATAAGAACGAGCATGTAAGCCCGCACGTTGTTGCGGGAATGATGTATTGTTGCATGCAATTTTTGTGTTAATGTGTATATATATGCATTTTATTTAACACCCAAATCTTGCTAATTTCTTACACCTTTTTATTTTATTTTATTTTTTATTATAATTATTATTTTTTTAATCAAAACACCTTAATCTGCACTCGCATGACAAAACCAAAATCCTATGAATACCTACTTAAACTAAACACCAATTAACGACAAATTAGTAAAAAGGATAAAGAATTACATACCTTGATTAAAAAAAAATCATTGCAGTGGCACTTTATCTTCTTTTACAATCCATTTTCAAACCTACAATTAAACATAAACCTGTGAACAAAAATATAAAAAAAAATTAACTGGAATTAAAAAGATGAAGAACCCTAGATTTGGTTAATTTGAATTTGGTTTATGTGTTTGTTTTGAGTTAAACACCGACCATATAAACCATATAAAAAAAGTGGAAAAGACATGGCAAGAAAATGTGTGTCAAGAAGAAGGGTCTAGAATTGCTGGGAAATTTCTTCTTTGTCTCTGTATATTTTTTTTGATCTTGATCTGCTTTGTGACTTTGTATACATATGGTAAAAGGTGAATGGTGGTGTACAATGTATTAATCGGTATTAGGATGAACAGCAATTTCCGCACCACATTTCAGCCAATAGCAAGCGGTATTAACTTAAATTGTGTTGAACAGTGACAAAGGCACCACATATGGGCCAATAGCATTGCAGATTCGTGAGTTAATTAAGGAACTAACCAATGAGAAAGAAACACGTGCCACTTAATCATGTTTTTTTTTCCAGCCGATCCCTTTTGGGGATTAGTATATAGCTAGCCGGGTACCCGCGCATTGCGGCGGAAGGTACCCGTGTGATTATATTTTTCCGGCGATAATGTTTTCTAAAGTACTTTTTTACGATGGCACAATATGAATCACCTTTGAAACCTAATTATTGGTTATATAAAATCTAATAGCATATACTTTTGTTATCTCATTGTTTTTATTGTAAAAATTAGAGTAAATGTCATTTATGTCTATACACTTTTTAGCTATAAAATATTGACCCTTTATAGAACCGGCAACCTACGAAACGAATCGTATTTGCCAAATATATTGATTTCGAGAAAATATTGCATATTTATACTCGTTTTTGTTGGAAAAATTATTTCGTGAACAATGGCGCAAGTTTCATAATTTTTCGAGTCCGTTTGGTACGTCGAATAGGTCTCACAGTGTTTATTGCAAAAGTTTAGCAATTTTGTCAAAAATGGTCCCTCCGCCCAAAGGTTTTATTTCCACCCTTTCAGTTTTGTCTTTGGCCAAGTTTGGTCCCTCCTGAAAATATAAAAACCCAAAATTATTTATTTATTTCATTTTAACACACACACACAAACACACTCCTCCCCTTTCTCTCTCTACCCTCGCCGGCGACAACCTTCGTCCGGCCACCGCCGTCACTTCCGGCCAACCACCGTCGCCGGAATATTTTCCGGCGAGCTCTTTTAATTGCCAAATCAATAGATCGGTTTATCCCGATCATTTCTGGAGCTTCTTGGCTCGTGGCTCCCACCGCAACACCCTCACGCGCCACCCACCACCACTGCAACACCGCCGCTTCTACCACCTCCCTTTCTCCATTTCCTCTCGGTAAAAACCCTTCACGCGCCTCCCATCTTTATTTTTATAAAACTTTTTCAAAACCTTAGTTTTCATTTTTATTAAATCCGATTCTATAAAAGTTTTGGTTAATAAAAAGATGTTTTTAAAACCTTTGACTCCATTTCTCTCGACTAGTACTTCTTGCTTCTATCTTCTTTTTTTCTTTTCTTTTTTTATTATCAAGTATGTAGAAACAAAACTGAATGTACTTGAATGTTGTTTCGTCTTGTACTTTACATTTGGTTGTCGTTGTTTTATTAACTATGACTCTGCCAAATGTTGATCTTTTAGCTATATGCTTTAATTTAAATTTTTATGGTTGATAACAATGACATAGTACAAAAGATGGACCAATAGAAGAGTAGATTAATTAAACTTAATTGCAGTGAACAGTACTCGTCTCTTTTTTCGAGGACTGACAGCCAATAAGAGGGCGGGTTTGCATGTTAAGTAAGAAAAAAATGTGCGGGTATTTATAATTTTTTTTTTTTTTTTTTTTTTTTTTTTTTTTTTTTTTTTTTTTTTTTTTTGTGTTTTATTTATTTTTATCACATTGTGCCTAATAATTTTTGGTAACATTGTACATAGTATTGTTGATTTCATAACATTGTACTACTACGTATTTTGTAAGTTTAACTTTTGGGCTTCTTATTTGCATTTGAGTCATCTAGTTAACTTTTAGGCTTCTTACTTTCATTTTTTTGCTTTAGGAAAAATCGTACGTTATTAATAAGTAATTAACTTAAGCCACTGTAGAAATGGAAGCACCGTAGAAGTGCACCTTTGCCCCATTGACTTTTTTGGGGTTTAGTATATAGCGATAAATATTGATTATTTGGACGCGCTAAATGAATATAGACGTATTTATAGTCGTTTTCAGTGGAAAAATTATTCTAAAATCAGTGAAACACATAAAAATTATTCGGGAAGGTGTCTCGGTATTCAAATCTATCCCGGTTCCGTTTTATAGGAAGTTTGGCCAAATATGCCACTTCCCACCCCGCGCCCAAGTTACACAATCAGTCCCTAAGGGACATTATGTATTTATTCTTAGTCCTTTGCCTATATAAAGAAAATCTATAACCTCGTTAGGGTTATATCACATTCCTTTCACCTTAGCAGCCGCCCCTTTCTCTCTCCATACCTTCTTCTCCGGCAACACATTCCGGCGACCACCATACGCCCTCACCGCCCCTCCTCTTTCTACACCATCACCACCAAACCTCGTATTTTAAGCTCCTTATTCAAAAATTTCAACATACGCGCTCAAAAACCTTCCCTCACCATCACCACGCCACCGAAAGTTTTTCCGACCAAGATCTATTTGTATCCGAAAGTTTTAAAGGTGGGTAACACCGAGTCACCCGTGGTTATGACTCGGTGTGCAACAAATCGGCTGTGTCGAGTTGTTTTCATTAACTAAAGAATCAATAATAATCGTATTTTTTTTCTTGTTTTTATTTGACTCTGCCTCAAATCTTCAACTTGCTCCAGAAACCTTTTTTCATCAATTATTTACTTTTGTACATGTTCTAATATAAGTTCATTTTCTTTATTTTTCTTTTTATATATATATGTATTTTCACTTCATGATCTGCTAATTTACTTTGATTTTAATGGTAAACTTTTCATTTTTTTTGTTGGGTTTTTACCCTTTTATATTCTTGATTGAATTTGCATAACCTGTATATGTGGTTAGCGAGGAGTGTATGGGTATAATTTGGAAACCTTAATTTAGGTTAATGATGGTGAACACCAATAGGAAGATGGTTTAAGATGATGAACAATACTCGTCTCTTTTTTCGAGGGTCGACAGCTAATAAAAGGGCGGGTTTGCAAGTTAAGTAAGAAATTAGCCAATGAAAAATTGACACCGGGCATTTGGATCACGTTTTCCGATGGTCCCAACATTTTCTTTGATTTTAATGGTAAACTTTTCATTTTTTTTTTGTTGGGTTTTTACCCTTTTATATTCTTGATTGAATTTGCATAACCTGTATATGTGGTTAGCGAGGAGTGTATGGGTATAATTTGGAAACCTTAATTTAGGTTAATGATAGTGAACACCAATAGGAAGATGGTTTAAGATGATGAACAGTACTCGTCTCTTTTTTCGAGGGTCGACAACCAATAAAAGTGCGGGTTTGCAAGTTAAGTAAGAAATTAGCCAATGAAAAATTGACACCGGGCATTTGGATCACGTTTTCCGATGGTCCCAACATTTTGGGTTTTAGTATATATCTATAATCTATAATAAGGAAGGCGGTGTGTCTAGATAAGTTTGTAAAGGCGGTGGAAATCATGTTTGGTTTATCTGTGTGCACAATTAATTGGGCAAATAGGAATCTAAAGACATCTCATAATGGGCTGCTAATGGACTTCCTAATGGGCTACGAAGGCAAGGGCCGAGAAATAATGGTTGTATATTCGGAATCCTTATTATAATAGAAAAATAATAATAAAGAAGTGCACCGACAATTGGTTTTTATATATATAGATAATATACTCCCACCTAATTCTTGTGCTTCTTTCTCATCCCATATTCATTCATTAATGATTGTTGCTTATTTTCATCTCACCATTACATAAGTCATAACCATATTTTATGGGCTTATATCATAATAACTACTTGGCGAATGACAACAAGCAGTTAATAACGTATACATGTAACAACCTTGCCAAAAAAAAAAAAAGAAAACTTTACAATCTCACGGAGTGTTTTCGCTGCCCCAAATTAAAACATTTCTTATAGGTATTATGAATCTTGATCACTTCTAGTGTTATATGCAGCAATCTCATGTGAAATAGGCTTGAAGAAGGCACCTAATATATAGCCCATTAGCTGTCTTATCTGCATGTTCTCAATCATATGTCAAGAACCTAATCTTTGATTATCGTGTACTACCTAGCTATGGTACGTGAAGGCAGGTGCCACATAATTTCGAAACTACAGTTAGATTGATTATTTGGATGCAAAACCAATGCAACAAACGTTGAGTCTTAAAAAACCAATGTAATTCATCTGGTATCTGAGTTGAGTACGTGAACTCAAGGGTTGGATCATTATATGTCATAAAATTTCAAATACACACACTTTGATGATACCCCCAAAATGCGATATGTGCCATTGCTTATGTGATGCATCACTGGAAAACTTTTAGAATGTTTGTAACACTTGGTGAAACAAATTTTTTGTTCATGTACTTAGATGGGACAAAAAGCATATTACATTGCTATATTATAGCTTAAACACTTTATTTTATGTATAGAATACTACGACAAGCATGCTTTGCGTACTCATCGAGGGAATCAGAACATAGTATATAGCTAGATTTTGGAAAAACCAAGTATATTGTGTTGTTCTTGGAGCACATGATTGTTTTTGTCTTGCAGCATGTTATTTAGCTCTTTCACAAATTTATTCATCGCGGCAATTGACAAACGTATGGTATCAAGATTCACGATTCTGCTCTCACCTTTATTGTTCTCTAATGATATATAGTGTAAGATAGTAAAAGAGTTCTATTGATTGAATGATTACATTATGAGATTGTATGTCTATTTATAATAGACAAAAATATTTAGCAACAAGCAACACAGTATAACCCTAAACATAATGGATCTTAAACTCATAATTTGGCTTGGGCTCTAACCGAGACATTTAACACTTCCCCGTAGTTTGAACGGGAGGGTTCCGAACGCACAAACCGGATAAAATATTGAAATCGTTTTCTTTAACTTTTTCTTCATTTGAGTTATGTTTGGTTCTTCCTTTTTGTTTATTTGCACGAAGGTAGAGTTAAATTCGGCGGCAAAATTGTATTCTGCTTGACGGCTTCCTCCTTTTTGTCACTTTTTTTTGCACATCATGGCTTGCGTTGCCTTAGCTAAGAGCGACAATTTTGTAATCAACTATTCTCGAAAACAAAAATGATTAAAACAAAGAGTTATGTTGATGATACAATATTAATTGACTTATGGCTAAATTGAGATTGTTTGTTGGTTAGGATTTATGTGATAAAAGAAAAGTCTAATTGAAAAGAAAACTGTAAAGTGGTATAAAATAAATTGATCGGGATCCCTTCGAATCAACGGAAAGTAGCCGATGACCAGAGGATAATAAATGTACGGTGGTGAGTTGTAACCTAAAGCTCTGATACCATAATAATTGATAAATTGTGCATGATCTTTGATGATAATAAGGCAATAATATATATAGTTATAATACTTGAATAAAACAGAGAAAGGTAACTCTAATTGGTCTAGGCCTATAATTCATAAATATATGCAATGAGCCTAATTTATGTCATCTAAAATATAGTTGCTTGCAACTCTTGGGACATTGCCTCCTCCCCCAGTTATAGGCCTAGCATGCGTAGGCCGCCTTCCCCCACCCAAAATACATTTAAATCGGGGCTAATGGCACCGTAATATATCATACTTGTTACTTGCACCTTTTATATGTATCGAACAAATCTTTTTGCTATTTTATGTACTAAACTTGATTTTATTGTATTTTTTGTGTATTTTATGACTATTTTGCCTCTCATTTTTTTGCTACTATATATATCATAGTTGTCATAAAGTGCACAAAAAAATACAATAAAATCAAGTTTAGTACATATAATAGCAAAAAAAATTGTTCGATACATATAAAAGGTGCAAGTGACAAGTATGATACATTACGGTGCCATTAGCCCTTTAAATCGATACGATTCATATCTTATATGACATAGTTTTGCATGGTTGTAAAACTTGGTTATCCTTTTGTAACCATTAGGTCTGCGATAGATCTCATGTACTCCTCGGTGACATTGGAGTTTGCCTTAATCACAAGCTCCACTATGTGACTTAATGGTTTGTTACATAGATCTTGAGTAGTGGAAATGGCTGTTGGGAAGGCTAAAACAACTACATAATATCCTAAAGTCAGTGGCGGAGCCAGGAAATAAGAACACGGGGGCAAAAAAATTATGTCTTCACAAAAATCGTTCACAAAAAAAAAATTAATACGCAAGACTAGCTTATGTCACGTAAAAATTGCAGCAAAATAACAACCTATATTGTGTAAAAGAGCAGCTAATCTCTGCAAATATAAGATGTAAAACATCAGCAAAACTACAACTTATATGGTGCGAAACAACAAAAAAGAAAGAAGCTAATATTATGAAGAAAAAAATGCCGAAATTAAAAATTATGTGTATCCTTAGAAAGAAACTATAGCAAGAGACATGATCTTTAACAAATTAAAAACTTTTTATCCAAGTAAAAAGATACAAAAGAACCGGATTATATTTATCAGAAGAAAAGTATGACATCTAGTTTGAGCAAAAACATAACAATGGTATACAATATCATCAACAATTTACAAAGATTTGATTTTTCTTTTAGAGCATCCTTGCATATTACATCATAACAAGACACTTAAAAATTCACAAATATGAAATTAAGAATAAAAACATGGAACATTAAAAGTCACAGACTATGGACTTGATTACCCAAATTGGAAATCAAATAATTAAAGGGAAACCACAAAATCATATAGCATGATTATAAATCATAAACATAGAAGCGTGTTCGATTGTTCGTATACAAAAACTGAGAAGTCGAGAAGGTCGTGTTTTTACATATGTGGGCCTTTTATTGGTTTTAGAAGGTCTTTTTTGTTGGACTTAAAATTGGGTTGAGGGCAACTTTCAGTTTGGGTCGAGGGCAACCCAGACAGAAGGCCTAATTTTCTGAAAATTTACATTAGATAATTATGTCATTTGACCAATCGTAGAGGGCACCGCCCCCTCCCTCTTTCACTTTCCTCCGCCCCTGGCCAAAGGGATAGGAGGGTTGAACTTAGAATGTGCATCAACGTCATACATACCTGTATCTCATCTTCAAGATTAGTATGTAGAGCAATGGTGTATGGCAATGCCAAATGCTGGTTGTTAGCACATCAAATGTGGAACAACCTTGCAGGTGTATCGGGAGAAGCCTACATAAGTGTAATTCCCTAATCCATGACTATTTTGCGAAACAAAAGATAAAAAAAGGTTTAAATGCAATAACATAAAAAAAAATTAACGTAGTATTCTTATTAGAATAAATAAAAGAATTACAAAGTGTTTTGCGGATAAACATATAACTGAATGTTAGCTCTCTAAACAAGCAAAATTACACAAAGGTTAAAGTTTACAAGTGAACTCTAGGTCTCTGGTTGGATCAGGGACAAAGACGAGTTCAAAAGAGACTAAATGCTCTTCTTAAATGATACAATTCATGTGGAAGAGATGGCATCTACTCCAATCAACATTCTATTTATGTAGGAGATAAACGAGGATGTCACGTGAGGGTTGTTGATGAAAAGATTATTTGAAAATAACACAACAGCTTTCACACTTTCCTTAACAGAAATAGCGAAGGGTCACACCGGTACACACTAAACAGAACATGCACGCGGAAATAAGAAACGAGTTATGAAATGGATTTGAAATGAAATGGAAATGAAAATATGGCAGTATTTTCGTTTAGGGGTTAAACGGTAATTACCAAAAGTATAATATTTATCTGGGATAAATATTAACGGTAATAAATGACAAAAACACAAACCCTTGGGGTTTGTGTACTCGTTCAACCGACCCTCAAAGGGAAGGGTTTGAGTTTGACTTTTTGTCAAACTAGGTTGCTTGTTGAATAAGGATTAGGCATTCATAGTCCTACTAGAACCTTCCTTGGTATCCTATAAATACCACAGACTTTATAGGTTCATTCATTCACTCCTCTACAACCCTGAAACCTAAATCCCTTTCCTCCCTTCTCTTCCAATCGATTGAACTAAGGGTTTTCCAAACCCTTAGTCGACTAGTCGACTGCCACTAGATGAACGCCACAAAATAAAGTAAAATCGGCGCACTTTTTTCTGACACCGTCATACTTAATTGTGAAACCGCCGCACATGGGAGTTAGTTAAAATCTCATAACAGATTTTAAGACCGCCGCACTTGGTTATAAAACCAGCAGTTTTGAGGTCTTTTACCACATTTCTTATTTCAAAGTCCTTCCTCCGACGATCGTTCATCCCTTGCACGTTTAAGCTTCAATATTCAATCATTGTCGATTTATCAATCCTGTAACAAACATTTATTCATAAAGTACCAAAAGTCCTATAAATAAGCGTAAATGAATGTATAAATTACGTAATATTAAGTGTATAAATATGTATATTTGGAGTGTTTTTAGTGGCTCTTATGCCACTGTAGGGTATTGGTGGTCACGTGCATGACCTAAAACATACACATCGGAAAATAAATACATAAAGGCCATGCAGAAAAAAAACCCATAATAACATATCTCATAATCAGTGATATAACATAGTAAAACGTATAAAGGGTGTTTAGGTTTACTTATTTGTGTTCATTCAATTGCGTAAGCTCCACAAACTTCTTGATCAACACAGAATCGCCTTCTTCTTCTTGATGCTTCAGTCGAACAAATAAGGGTTTATTGGGGAAGAATCACAACTTGGAACGCGTCAGGTATCCATCGCTACTGCACAGGTAGAATTAGGGTTACGAACTTATGCGAGTTATGAGAGTAAGAATGGGGTAAACAAGTCAACTTGGAATGGACGTGGGATCAGAAGTCGGTTATGGGTCATCACAAAGGGTTTCGAACCCTTTATTTTTTCGATCGACCGATCGAATAGAGGAGATGAGAGGAGAGGGTTTTTTGGATTTAAAGGATTAAAGGGATCTCTAGTTTAGGATCCTTTTGTATTTCTAGGCATAGGTTATCTTAATTGCACTAGAAGTCCCTAATAATAACAATTCCCATAAGTATTACAAGTTTAACAAAGAGTCAACTACCACCTTATAGGGTTCAGCTGATTACCCTAAACCCTAAGGGTTTGTGGTTTTGCCTTTTATACTTAAATATACAATTATCCGTAAATACATATACCGTGGATGATTACAGTTTTACCCCTCTATGAGGATATTTCCATATTCTCATTTCCTATTTACTTCCATTTCATTTTGTCACTTTTTTCTCATTTTCGATTGCATGTTCCTATTAGTGTGCATCGGTGTTACCTTTCGGCATTTCTATTAAATCCAGTCGTGAAAGATGTTATTCTTTTCTCAAAATCCTTTCAGTACATCTTCCATTAAATGCTTCTATTTTGGAAACACAACAACCTTACTTTTGTGAACAGTGCTATCAACTGTTCAGTGCCTTTTCACCAACTCGTACTTGTATTGACATTCTTAAGGATGCACTTTATCCCGCTCTTTTGCAATCTTGAAAAGTCCTGCCAAAACATCTAAGAGATATTTTGAGCTAAGCTCTGTTGGTTGGAGTAGAAAGCTGATAGTTTCATCAGGGCATTGTCGATCCCTAATGAATTTTGATCCTTCAGTTTCTAGTTCCTATAGATACTTGCTGACTCCGCATCAGCTAGAGAGTATATCTTCAAGTTATCTTTGACTCCTTGACGATGTCTCTGACTTGAACCTTGCTGAGGTTGCTCACTGATTTTCTTTTCAGGAAGTCTTCTTATACTCAGTCTAAATTATGTTTAAATCTAGTCAGAGACCATTGGGCACTAAATCGGCCTAACAAACTCCCCCTATTTGAATATAAAGTATACTAAGATAAATTATTGTAAGTGAGCACACAACTTCTTCTTACTAATAATTGTCAGATACTAGTAAAGAAAATGTAAAGTTTTATTTAGAAGAATTACAAAGATACATTACATCAACCATAATCCTCTAAGTTCTTCACTTTTCTTTACCCTCTTCACATTCATCCCGACCCTCAATCACCCGATGCATCCTAGCTGAGAATTCCCTACCATCTGAGAGTTCATATTGATATCTTGATGGAGTCTGATCAGTTAAGTTGTGGATGCGAGATGAAACTCACTTTCTCTCTAAAAGCACAACTAATTATATCAATTGAGGAAGAACATTCCCGATGTTGAGTTGTAGAGACTGATCTAGGCTCCGAGCAGAAGCCTACAAAGGCTCCGATGTTAATCAGATACAGCGTAACAAAGATACGACTCTGCTTACGCAAAATCTCCTTGGGATCCTACTCTTAAGTAGAGAAGAAGAAGATTAATGAAGGCTCCGAGATAGAGGCTCCGAAACTAGGCTTTGTAGATTGGCTCCGAGTTGACGCTCTGAGTTGAGGCTCTGACAGGCGGTCAGAGGCTCCCTCCACGCTGGGCAGAAACTTCTAGAACATGGGCTTGGCCCATATTTAGTTAGCTCGGGCTTGAAGATGCAATCTTGAGGAGCAAGTTAGGATTAGGGTTTACAAACTTATAAATACCCCTCTCATTGTAATTGTAAACTGGTATCTTGAGTGTGTGCGTACATCAATAATATATCTCTCTGGTTTGACCCCGTGGACTGCCACGACTACCCTGGTCGTGGATACCACGTTACATCTTGTGTCCTATACTTTACGCAAGTCATTGTTTGTGTTTCTTTGTTTGTTATTTGGGTGTGCAGGTGCGATATCCACAACAAAGTGGCAGATAACGGGAAGATAAAGGTCGAAAAGTTTGATGGTCGTGATTTTGGGTTCTGGAAGATACAGATCAAAGACTATCTGTATCAGAAGAAGCTTCACGAGCCTTTGGAAGAATCCAAACCTACAGGTATGAAGGCTGAATACTGGGCCCTGCTAGATAGGTAGGCTGTGGGTGTGGTCAGGTTATATTTGGCAAAGAACGTAGCATACAACATTGTCAATGAGAAGACCACATACGGCTTGATAAAGGCTCAGTCTAATATGTACGAGAAACCTAGTGCATTGAATAAGTTGTATATTATTCGGCAATTGGTTAATACAAAGATGAATGAAGGAGCCTCCGTCACAGATCACGTGAACGAGTTTAATTCAATCCTATCAAGTGATGTTTTACACTATTATGAATTAAGCTACCACTAATTACCTACTAATTACCTATTAGATCTAGAGAGAGAAAGCTAGAGAGAGAAAGAGATGGAAGGGAGATGATTAACACACAATAATACCAAATGATTAGAATTCATCAACCAACCCCTCTCCTTTGGATGGGAGGGGTATTAATAGTTTTACATGAGAATGGGCTACTAGCCCAACTTACTTAACATAATACATAATTAACAATAATAAATGATAAAACGACACAACCCATGGGCCTTCTACACGGGCTGGGCCTAATAACAAACCTAAAGGCCTAAGCAACCTAATACAAATGATCAATACTTGAAATATTACAAAACATGTTCCCAACAATCTCCCCCTAAGTATTGGTCATCAAGGTTGCTTGACGTCGTCTTTGCTTCTTTGGCTTTGACGTCTTCATAATCTTTGTTCTTTGTTCTTGAAATTGATGTGATATGATATGGTGGTGGTCTGCCGTATTCCAACGATCTTTTGATACTGGTGTCTTCGTGTCCTCTCCATCATGTTCATATGACTTGTGACTTTCGTTCTTCAACTTGTTCTCACTTCTTCAATCTTTAACATATGAAAGGTTGTAGTGCTCGAACTTTGACTTTTCTTAAACATATTCTGAACTTTTGATGATTGTGAGTCTTGGTGAGAACTAATCTTCAGGACATGAACATGATGGAGTCTTGGTGATGGCTGAACTCCAGGTCTCCAAGCTCCTCAGCAACAGCAGCAGCATTACGAACCAACCGGCACTTACAAGCTCAGACTTCGAGATCGTCAACAGCATAGTGTGAAGACTTTCTCTAATCCTTGCCCAGGCCGTTCTGAACCGGATACCCCCGAGAGGGCTTACACGGACACACCGAAGTGCACCCACGATTCAGTGAGTCGCTGGAGATCACCCCACGACTGTAGACCGTTTGGGACAAAACACTAAGCGTAACCCACAAGGAGTTACCGAAGTGACCTGCTGTCAGAGTTGTTTGATGTTGCTCTGGCAGGATTTCCATTCAATCATTGATAATCACATATGTGACTTTTCTCATGAATGTTCTCGGCAGATTGCTAAGATCTGCGAAGGACACTTTCTTAATTTTACATCTGCTGCCCATGATGTAGAACAGCAGAGTAATCCTAAGTGTACCTAAGAGATCTTTTATGAATCTCATGGCTCTAGACTCAATTAGTGCACATTTGTTTGGTCGTCGGAGGCGTGGAGCAGATTGCCTCCTTTTCAATATCAACACTCTCGGAATGAGAGGTCGATAGATTATGAAGGGTTCTCCATGTGAATGAAACAAATGTCTTTTGAGAGACACTTGAGTAGCTAAGAAGGTTTAGTGCAGTGCGTCACTGGGTCCATGACGACTTTGATCTTCAATACCGGTGATTCTTGATCAACCAGTAGATTATGTATTGAACCCGGTGTCTGCCCTAAGGTTGAACAAATGGAGGGCTATTTATTTTCACCCTTTTCGTTTGTTTTTCTTTTTAATTCTTCAACCCCTTCTTTCTCCGTTCATTCATTATCTCCTTTTTTTTTATCATACCTAGGACTTTCTAGTTCTAAACTATTGGTATTGTCCTTGGGTAGATCCCTCCGGCTCTGGCGGATCATAGGACGGTTATTTCCTAACCTTAGTCACCTTATAACACCATGACTATCCTATTGATGCCAATACCAAACCTTTTGAAAATCTCACAAAGTGTTTATGATTGTAAAACACATTTTGTTAACACTTTGAGAGTTTTGTTATTTTCAGAAGAACTCCCCCTTAACATGTGCTCATATGTAAATCACTTTGAAATTTGCACATGTCGGGAAGAGTTGGCACTTTTTGAATTGATTGACTTTCAATGAACATGACCTTCGCGAGACACGCTTACATCACCAGTTGGACTGGCTTGAAATTATTACCCGTCCCGGTCATATTCAAAGATCGTCGCTCGAAATTGGTACATTCTACTCAGATATATCCTTCGCGAGACACGCTTACATCACCAGATGAACTGGCTTGAAATTATTACCCGTCCCGGATATACCTTTTCGACTACTGACTGTTATTATCGTCAATTCGAGGGTCAATTCTTGAGTCTTACACTCATGAGATTCCCCTCAAAAATAGCATAGTTATGATGTTTTTGACAAACTTTTGATTAAAATATGCTATTTTGAGGTGTTTGTGGAAGAATGTCAAGAACGTTGGTAGTTTTGAACAAAGATTTTTTCAAATACTCCCCCTTAACAAGGGAGTACTTGTTCTTATGAGCAGAATTGTTTAAAACTTTGAAAAATTTTCTGGTTTTAATTCTGCTCATAAGTAAGAAGCTTTCGCTCCTTTTTCAGGATTGAGGCACTGAAGCGTACCTCAGGGTCCTTTCTTTACAAGAGCGGGTTGTACACTGTTATGTGTGCACAAGCCGTAGTGATATGTGAAAGTGAATGATGAAAAATGAAATGAAATGATGATGATCAAATGACACAAATTGTACCACTCAAATTAGGCAGGACGTCGGAAGGTGAGAATGTTTGGAAGTCTTGCTCATCCTCCCACATAACTCTCCAATCTTCGCATTTGAGTCCGAAACTGAAGCTTGTCGTTGATTCTTTTGATGAACTTGACTGCTTGCTTGGCATCATTTCTGCTCCATTTGACCTCTTGCATGACTCCCGTTTTTGAACCCTTGTAGTAATTATCCAAGATTGACTCAAGTTCTGTCTTGACCATTACCAATGTCTTATCCCCAAATTTTCTCAGTTCTTCAAATCCCATGAAGTGTGGGCTGCAGTTGTACCGTTTGTAAACCACTCCAAACGGTTTATCCATGAACGTATAAGGAGGCTGACCATGAACACCCGGCCGGTCAAGATCTGGCTTGATGAGATTAACTCGTTTTTGGTAGCTTTCTACCCCAAGTTGGATGTCCTCAACTCGATGCCTTATGACAATGCTGCGGATGAATATGAGAATGGAGTTGATGATGTCATACTGAAGACGGCCAGGAAGATGTTCAAGTTTCCCCTGAATCTTCAGTAGGTACATGTCTTCTATATCATTGCGGGACAAGTATGGGTAGTCAGCTTCACAGAACGAATACTCTTTGTCATCTGATCTTCTCACGGTGATCTTGGTTAGAAAGTTATACCCGTACAGTGGTTCGGTTTCAGCACTGGTTATGGATAGAATTCTGTTAGGGTTCTTCCTATCTATGTTTCTTGAAACTCTCGTGGTGACCAAGTATTTGTAGGACAATCTCCTCATATGTCGCCAATGATGAATCCCAAAAACAACATCGTCATTGTAGACATAAACGTCATGGTTCCATAAATCGTCGACCTTTTCTTCCAAATCTTCTATGGAGTATGAAGCTGCTGGATACTTGGAAAGTGATGTTGCATATCGTATAGGATCCGTGCTTCCACTCATGAGATAGCCTAGGTCTCGATTGAAGAAGTATTCTTTTGGTAACTTAGGATTCTTTGGGTGACCAATGAGGGGTAATGGTTTGGTGTAGTCCTTGTAGTGAAATGGTTCTTTTGATTTATGGGTTTGTTCATCAGCAATATTTTCTCCAAGAGCTCGTGCAACTTGTTCAAGATTGTACTCAAACTCTATCTCAGTAGTAGTTACCGTCTTAAATTCAGTAAAGCCTGAGCTGCGAACTCGAATGATATCTGACAACCCCAACTTCTGAACCTTGATTGCCTTTTTCAGTCTTTTGGTAAAATCTACAATTGATCCTTCCACGGGTGTGCTGTGAACTTCATCAGGGTATGCATCAACCATATCTTCAAACCAGTCGTACTTTGAGGCTCCTGGATTGACCCATTCTGGTAGTGGTATATCATTAACTTGACCAGAAGGAACCACAACTTCTTGAACACTTGTAGGTACATAGGGTATTTCATCATCTGCACTGATGTTCTCGTGAAATTCTACGTCCTCAAATTAACCACTTCCAATGGGACTGAAGACTGGTCCACTTGATTGTTTTCCTTTTCCAGATGATTGTGCTATGGGACCACGGCTTGAAGATGAAGGTCTCCGTCTTTTCTTTCCTTGATCCTCTGGGTCATCCTGACGACGCTTCAATGTCTTGGTTGGTTTGCATGGTTCATCTTGTTTTTCAGCTCGTTTCATTGAGTTAAGTAATGCTTGCCTGAGTTCATCTTCTGCAGGGTTTTCTCGAATTTCTTCAAGAAGTTGTTCTTTGAGAGTTGATCCAGATGGTTGCGGAGGTAAAGTTCTGATAGTGATTGGTATTGTCTGCATCAACTTTGCCACAACCTCTTCCAGATTCTTCTTGGCATAATTGTTGAGCATGTCAGGAAATGCATCTTGAAGAGTCTTGAAGACCTCAGTTGGAACCAGTTCAGCGACTTCCTTTTTCAAATCAACGTTATCACATTTCATTATATGGTTGTTCATCTGCTCCTGAAATGTAGTCAGTTTCAGTTTTGTTTCTTGATATTCCTTTTCACGGGCTTCTTGATTACTCAACACTTGATTCAGTTTACTTTCAAGCTGACTTATGACAGTTGATGATTGAGCCACTGAAGATGTAGGTGGTGATTGAAGAATGGTTGTGTGGGGTTGAACATTAGGGTTATCTTGGTCATCTTCAGATTCATCTTTATCATCACTTTCATCGTTGTTGACACTACTATCTTTGTTATCCTTGTCACTTTCTTCATTATTGTCTTCATCATCCTCACTTTGTCTGTCATCATCAGATTCTTCAGCTTCAGAACCCGATGGGGTATGAGTGTGTTGATCTGATTCGTAACCCTCTTCTTCTGAGCTTTCATTCGGTTGAATCGGTGAAAAACTAACATCTGTTGCTTTGATAGACTTGCCCTTGCCTTGCTTTAGTTTCTCATCAGTTGGACCCATGATAGATTTCAGCTTTTCAAGCCCCTTCTGTGCTTTGACTTTCTTGATCTCAACATTATCGTCATTTCCTTCATCACTTGATTCATCACGAAGTTGCCATGCTGATGAAGCTTTGGTGACTGTTTTACCTTTCTTAGCTGTTCCAGCTTTCTTTGATCGGCAAATAGTGGCTCGATCTGGAAGTGATTGACTCTTTCCTTTAGTCTTTGACCCTTTGGGTAATGCATCCCTTTTCGGAACAAACCCCACTTTCTGATCTTTAAATGCTTAATCATATGTAAGATATGCTGCTGTGTTCCTAATGTCATCACTCAGGAAATAATCAGGGATTGGAGCACCTTGTTTGTCTGTATCGGTCATCTGGATGTTGAGGCGAGTGAGGACATGATCATGTTGTTCGGAATGCATCTGCTCAGAATTTAGACATTGTAGCTCTTGGTGTTTTTTCATAACACGAGCAATGAGGAGTTTGGTGAAGCGAGGAAAAGGGATATATGAATCTTTAGTGCTCTCTTGGAATTTCTTGCATTGAAAGATCATGTCATTCCAGATATACTGTGCAAAGTTAAGATGTTTCATGTTGACAATACCACAGAAAAACTGCAGATTTTCAAGTCTTGGGTGATCTAAGCCGGTGGTTTTTCCAGTGATGCATTGATTAATGATGGCGAACATTGTTAACCAAGGTTGTGGAAAAAACTTTCTTTCAACTTTATAGATTGAAGACATTCTTTCAGTTGATTCATCATACCCCAGCATTTCTAGAGTTCTAGCCATCTCTGGAAATGTTGGGTTATTTTGAAACTTCTCAAAGTTCCCTGAGTTTTCCTTGGGTAGCTCAAGAACGGCCCTCAGAGTGTCAACTGTGTATGAGATTTCAAGAGTATCCAGAGTGATAGTGATTGATGTTTGGTCTTTGTTGACTGACATTGATTCCCAGAACTGATTAAGATAATCCATTGGAACACTTGCTGTCTTGGTTAACGCAGGGCGAATGAAGTGTCTAGCGAGGATTTCTGCGATGATTTGACATGATGGATGACACTTGAGTTTATCGAAATCAACTCTTGAATTGCAACGGACAATCTTGGGTTTTTCCGTAGCTTGAGTGACCTTCTTGGATGTGTGTGATGCTTGAGATAATGCACGTGACATGTTTTAACTGCATAACACAAACATACAACAATACGCAAGAGCATATATTATGAGTGTTAGTGAGTATGTTAGATATGCCCTTTGTATGTTAGACTGCTTATCATCATATAGACACAAGTTCAGACAATTAAGCAATAGAACACATTTCATCACTAATCACATGATCTAGCATCACCACTTAAGCAAAGAACATCTTGATGCACATATAAATTCTGACCCGCAGAGCATAAGGAACATGATGAAATATGAATAATGAAGAAATACAGCACAGATGGAAACCAACTCATTCAGTAAACACAACTCAACATATGAATACTTTTCATCACAACAACCAAAGATACTTAGTCAATCATCCATTATGCACACTCAGTTCTGAACTTTGAAGAAAAACAAATTGTTCGATCAATCAAAAGTTCGATCAGTTATGTTCAAGCAAACAGAGTTCAGTTAACAAACAAAGTTCAGTCACAACAAAATTCGATCAAATGAAAATCGATCACACAAGGTTTAGTCAAACAAAATTCGATCAAACGAAATTCGATCAAACAAAATTCGATCAAACAAAATTCGATCAAACTAAATTCGATCAAACTAAGTTCGATCAAACTAAGTTCGAATCAAACTAAGTTCGATCAAACAAAGTTCGATCAAACTAAATTCGATCAAACGAAGTTTGATCAAACTAAGTTCGATCAAACGAAGTTCGATCAAACTAAGTTCGATCACACGAAGTTTGATCAAACTAAGTTCGATCAAACTAAGTTCGATCAAACTAAGTTCGATCAAACTATGTTCGATCAAACTAAGTTTGATCAAACTAATTTTGATCAAGCAAAGTTCGATCATTCCAGACATGAAACTCCTAACTCGGAGATCAGTCCTAAACTTCGATTACACCAATAGTTCGATTATTGTACGATCATTTTCACATATTGAAAGTTCGATTATCTCAAAAATTTGATTATTCATCTTTATGCTTAACACAAATCAACTATTTCTCAAACAGATTAAATCACAAAAATAAGCACACAAGTAGATTATCTCACTCAAAAAAAAAACTAGGCACAATCATAATCCCTAAATCAGATTAACAACCTAATATAAATCTAACAATAAATAATCTCTGAAGCAACGTTCTCAGTTAAATGAGTACCACAGAAATCAAATGAAAGACTTACAATTAGAGAAAAGTAATCGATTTTTAGAAGTATGAAAGATGAGCAGAATTAAGCGCGCGTTATTTGTGAGATGAAATTGTGTGTTGTGAGAGTGTGATAAAAATTTGACCTAAGTCAATGAGTTGTGTATATATAGACTTGAGTTAACCGAATTGACTGTTATTGTCCTCATTCTTTTCCATTTTACATATTTAACCTTTTAACTATGCATTACAATTTATATTAAGTCCAAGGTTAAGATATGTATAATTTAATGGTTAACGTAAGCTGATGAAAAACAATATATGATGATTTAGAAAGATGACGAAGAATTTTTATGAATAAATGTGCAAAAGTTTCTCCCCCTCAAAATATGTGAGATGTTGGAAAAAAAGTGTTTATATTTAGAAAACAATAGGCAAAAAACATATTTTGATTGAGATATACGTTTGCACTTTTTTTTTTTTTTTAATACCATATATACAAGATAGTGAGAGAGCATGACTCGATTAGTTGTTCTTGATAAAGTTCGCTAATTCTTGAGGAGTCAGGCATCTCATTCCAATTTGGTGAACCAGTTTCACAAAACGATCATGAGGTAAAGCCTTCGTGAAAAGATCCGCCAGTTGGTGTTCCGTTCCCACAAAATACAACTCAACGGTACCCTGCTCCACGTGCTCCTTGATGAAGTGATATCTGAGAGCGATGTGTTTGGACTTGGAATGTTGCACTGTGTTGCACGAGATAGCGATAGCACTTTTGGAGTCACAGTACATCGGGATTTTGTTGAATATGTAACCATAATCCATCAGTTGTGATCGCATCCAAATGATTTGAGCACAACAGGCAGACATGGCTACATATTCTGATTCCGTGGATGATAGAGACGTACAATCTTGCTTCTTTGACTGCCAGGACACCAGCTTATCACCTAGGAATTGAACACCACCGGATGTGCTCTTCCTTGTATCAATACATCCCGCATGATCCGCATCTGAAAAAGCAGTTAGTGCAAAACCAGAATCCTTTGGATACCAGATCCCCAAATTAATGGTTCCCTTGATGTATCTAAGGATTCTTTTAATAGCAGATAAATGTCTTTCTGTTGGGTTAGACTGATAGCGTGAACATAGGTATGTGGCAAATACAACATCCGGTCTGCTAGCGGTGAGATACATGAGAGACCCAATTATGCTACGATAATTTGTAGGATCAGTGGGTTTCCCATGAATGTCAGCATCTAGCTTCGGGGATGAGGAGGACATAGGGGTGTTATAGGTGTCACTAGATGTCATGCCATGCTTTTTTAATATCTCTTGTGCATATTTAGACTGACTTAAGAATATACCACGAGGTGATTGGTGAACTTGTAATCCTAGAAAAAAGTTTAGTTCACCGATCATGGACATCTCAAAGTTTTGTTTCATAAGTTTTGAAAAAGCATTTGAGTACTTTTTGTGGGTAGACCCAAAAATGATGTCATCCACATAAATTTGTACGATGAGAATGTCCTCCCCGTGTTTTTGTATAAACAAAGTCGGGTCTACAGAGCCTTAATGAAATGATTAGCAATAAGGAATGCTGAAAGTTTGTCGTACCAGGCCCGCGGGGCTTGTTTAAGGCCATAGAGAGCTTTCTTAAGCCTGTATACGTGATTAGGATGTTCTGGATCTACGAAGCCGTCAGGTTGTGATACATACACCTCTTCACGAAGTTGTTCGTTCAGGAATGCTGTCTTCACGTCCATTTGGTAAACTGTGATGTTCTTATGAGCCGCGTATGCCAGGAACATTCTAACTGCCTCAAGCCTAGCCACTGGTGCAAAAGATTCCTCGAAGTCAATTCCTTCCTCTTGACAAAACCCTTTAGCAACCAACCGAGACTTGTTACGAATAACCGTGCCTTCTGCATCCAGCTTATTTTTCCAAATCCATTTTAAGCCCACAACATAAACTCCATCAGGTTTTTCAACGAGTTCCCAGACTTCCAATCTTCTGAACTGATCCAACTCCTCTTGCATTGATTCAATCCAATTGTCATAAGTCATGGCCTCTTTAATATTTTTCGGTTCAGCTTGACAAACAGTGAGAGCGTATATGCAAGTTTCACCATCTGTGTGGAGTTTCTGTCGTGTCATAACTGGGTTATCTGGATTGCCAATCACATTAACTAACGGATGATCCCTTGTCCATTTATGAGTAGATGGGTAGTGTTGAATGTTGCTATTCAGATTTGACGGTTCCATGTTGCTCGAGGAATATTCTCCTGGTTTGGGAATGGTTGGGGGTGGAGCAAATGGATTGAAAAATGCATTTCCGTCAAAGTCTGATGGTGTTGGAACTTGGTTAGAAATGGGGGAAGAATCTTCAACTGCTGGTGGAGGTGTTTTAGCTATGGATGATGATGGTTCAGGTTGTGGTGCATCATCAGCAACTACTGTAGAGGTAGATGCTGATGGATCAGGTGCTTGATTTGGGAGTTGTTGAGCAGCAGAACTTGTGGAAGCCTCTGACGCACTTTTAACCAAACTGTCATCAAACATAGGAGCAAACAGATCTTCCAGATCTCTCCTTTTGAAAGGTAATGGTTCAGCTGAAGATTCTGGGAAGTTCAAACGGTTGTTTGCGGGTTCCAAGCGGTCTTCCTCAGAAGCCATATCAGTGAGTTCATCGAAATTAACGTGTATCGTCTCTTGAATGTCTTCGGTCCGACGATTCCAAATTCTGTATCCCTTGGAGTTCTCACAATAACCAACAAATATCCCTATATCTGCTTTTGCCTTCAATTTACCAAGATCATCTTTATCATTTTTTGGGTAACATAATGCTCCAAAGACATGAAAATAGTTGATATTGGGTTTTCTGCCTTGTATGAGCTCATATGGAGTTTTGTTATGTCTTTTGGTGATCATGCCGCGGTTCTGAGTGTAGCAAGCTGTGTTAACAGCTTCAGCCCAAAGATAATCTGGCAATTGGGCATTGATCAACATAGTTCTAGCTGCTTCCACGAGTGTACGGTTTCGTCGTTCAACTACGCCATTCTGTTCAGGAGTGCGAGCTATAGAATATTGGTGAACAATCCCATGTTTCTCTGTAAATTCCCGAAGGATTTGGGTTTTGAATTCAGTGCCGTTGTCGGTACGAATGATTCTGACGGTGTTGCGGACTTGCACTTGAATCTTTGTGAGAAACATAGTAACTATAGACGGAACTTGATCTTTTGTGCGGAGAAAGTAAACCCATGTCCATCTTGAGTAGTCATCCACTATTACCAGAATATATCTTTTCCCATTTACAGACTGAACCCGCATTGGACCACACAAATCCATATGAAGCAGTTGTAGGACGTGGTCTGTGCTATGTTCTGTTTTTGGTGGAAAGTGAGCTCGGTGACTTTTTCCTTGTTCACATGCGGAACATAGATGATCCTTGGCATATCTGAATTTTGGTAAACCATCTACCAATTTTTTCTTTGCCAGGTCGGTCATGGTTTTGAAATTGAGATGAGACAAGCGTTTATGCCATAACCATGCTTTCGTGGGATGAGCCTTGGAGAGTAAACATATAGGAGTCGAAGCTGTCATTCCTTTAAAGGAGATGGTGTAGAGACTAGTTCCCCATTTTCCTTTCATCAGATCATTTCCCTGAAGATCATGAATAAAGCAGGTTTTCTCCCTAAATGCCACTTCTAAGTCTCCATCGCAGAATTGACTAACCGAGAATAAATTGTGACCCAGACCTTCAACATAGTACACACGACTTATTTCGATGTTCCCATTTACATAGTCGCCATAACCCATGATTGCGGCGAAGTGGTCATTCCCGAACCTGACCGTTCCTATAAACTTTGCAACGAAGTTTTTGAGAAGCTTGAGATTGCCGGTCATGTGTCGGGAACAGCCGCTATCAACAATCCATAGAACGATTTGAACCACCTGCATCACAATTAGTGGAAACAGATGGAGTAACGGTTGGACCCGTTGGGTTAGAAGCACATGATTTAAGTATCTTAGGTACCCATTTAAAGTTTGCTGTGTTCTCTAGCCAACGTTGCCATTTCCTACTACTTTCTGCTTTCTTCCTAAGGAATGTGCTAGGTGATTTGTTCTTTTTGGGATTAGCTATAGGTGCAACTATGGTCTGCTTTGAAGCTTCTAGTGGTGACTTCCCTAAAATTGATTTGGTAACTGTGTTAGACTTAGAGAGGCCACTAGTTCGTTTCGCTTTTCTCTTCAGCACAGTTTTAGCAACACAGTTTTTATGATTACCAGATAAGATATGAGTATGACAAAACACACAAGAAGCATTAACATCATTCATAACTGTTAAAGATTCAGCATTCATTACATCTTTTGTAGAATTACACTTAACCAAGCTAGATTCTATTTTAGACATAACATGCGTTTTATTCTCACTAGATGCATTAACTTCTACTTCTCCACTCTTAGATGTTCCACTCTTAGGTAGCCAGATACTAGTCTTCTTTGGTCTCTTGGTGGTCTTGGATCTTCTACCCTTAGATGTGTCAACTAATCCTGTGGAAGGTGAAGTAAGAGCATTAGTGGTTGTCTTTGATGATGCATTCTTAGGTGCGCTGTCTACTTTTTGCATCCTTGGTACAATCTTATGAACTTTGGTTTTGCCTATTTCTAAAACTTTGATTTTCTTCTTCAGATCAACAATGATGTGTTGGAATTCTTGATTTTGTGAATCTATTTTCTTGTTAAGGAGGACTATGTCATTCCTGTTTTGAAGAATTTCATCGAGTTCCTTTTCATTTTGAAACAGTTTAAGTCTTAAGAAAGCCTTTGTTTCCTTATACTTTTCAGGAACATGACTGTTTTGAAATGATAAAGACCCTATGAGATGTTGAAATTTTAGTTCAAATTCAGCACTTTGAGTTTGACACCAATCAAGCCTTTTTTGAAGATTAAAAACTTTGTTTTCCACATCATTGTTGATTTGTCGAAGATCATCATTCTCTTTCACTAGATTCTTAATTTCGATTTGCAACATCTTTGTATCAACAACATGATTTTTCATAAGACACTCATTACCAGATTCATAAAGTGCATTCATCAACACAGAAACAACATCACAACTAAGAACATTTTGCAAGAGTCGATCATTTTCTTTTTCCAAATTCTTCTTTTGAACTTTTTGTTTTTGAATTTTGGAGTCTTTAGCTTTGAAAATGTTCTTCATTGATAGAACCTCGTCAACTAGATCTTCTTCCCATTGTGATGCACATTTCTTCAAGTGTTTGACATGAGGTAAAATTTTCTTTTGAAGAATTTCTATCTTTTCTTTTTCCACAGGAGAGAAAAAAGAAGAGACAGTGATTTTAGAATTAAACTCAATTTCATTTTCTAAAAATTTGATGTCTTCCATAAATGTCTCAAAATGTTTGACAATTTTAAATGCTGGAGGCATTGGTGGATCAACATCATTCTCTGTCAAATAATTGTCGAGATGTGCATCATTTTGGGAGAGATGATATATTTGTTCTGAGGTACGTATCAGCGTTTGTTCTGGTTTATCTTTTGGTGGCACAAATGATTTGCTTATGTGAGGTCGTTCATTATAATCATAATGTACTCTTGAAAACTTGTTTTGTGAATTTGATCGACCCTCAATCTTGTTTGCAAGAAAATCAGTTTCTTCATCAATAGAATACATAACAACACGTTGAAAGGAATCATCTAACAAAAATGTTGCATTGTATAACTTAGGATTGTCTTTGAGTGCTTTGTGTGAATTACGGGGCGTGTCACTTCCAAGTGCAAAACTTACTCCTTTAGGACTTGGTTTCACAGTTAGTTTTTGAATTTGTGTTACAGAATTACCCGTTTTATACACAACTTTTTGAAAATCTTTGAGTTTGGTTTCCAGATCCAGAATTTCCTCAAGATATGAGTCAACACGTTTCCTTGTGGCTTGCTTTTCGTCAAGAAGATCCTGCTGAGATGTTGAAAGCTCTGATTGAGTTTTTAACAACTCAGAAGTTAAAGCATCAATTTGTTTTTTGAATTCAAATTGATCCTTTTCTTTTTGAGAGAGAAGCTCAGCCTTAGAATCGGTTAATTCACGTACTTGGTTTTGCAAATCTTGAACTTTGACATATTCTTTTTGGAAAGCAATTTCAAAAGATTGTTCTCGTTTTTCTTGGTTTTGGTATCCAGAAAGTTGTTGTTTATAGCACTCATTGTCCTTTGTTAACAACGCAATCTTTTCTTTCAGATTTGTATTGATTTCATTGCATTTTTCAATTTGTGATTGGGTGGACATTATTAAGGCCTGAAGCTCCGAATCTTGATTAGTCAAATTCTCATTTTGTTCAATCTGATCATGATTGTCATCTTCTATTAGATCATCAAATGAGACAACTGTTCTATCATCATCAAACGATATATCAGTGTTGATTTGATTATCTAAAGAAGATGAGAATGGTGAATCATTTTGAACAGAATGTACACTTGAGAATGAAGATGCGGAAGGTGAAGCAATCTCATGTAGTAAACATGGTGGATCAAGTACCTGAGAAAGACCGTCAGTATCGTAGACCGGGCCTGTCTCAGACGTATTCATTTCCTGCATATTAGCCATGAGCATTACAGCTGCGTTTGCCTCAAGATCTTCCATATCATCATCTGACTCTGCATTTGCCATGAAGCTGTTTTCTTTCACATTCATCAAGCTTGCTTTCTCATCCTTAAGTGCCATCAAGAGAGCTTCTTTGTGATATGCACTGCCCATAGTACGAGGCTTTGGACATGCAGTAGCCATATGACCATACCCTCCACAGTTGTAGCATGTGATTGAAGTATTAGCAATGCCTTTTGATTCTTTTCCATTCAATTGATTCCTGTTCTGATCTGCCCCCATATAATTCCTATTACCCCCAGACTGAAACCTTTGTTCTCCAGCTTGAAACCTTTGTGACCCATATCCTCCTCTGTTCCCTGAACCAAACCTTCCCGATGATCTGTTCTGAATTTCTACCCGACCATCATTAACAACTGCCTGATTCCTTGTGTTTGAAGATGAACGAAGGTGGTTGTTTGATTTGTTTGTAAATTTCCCAAATGCTTTAGCAATCAACCCAAATGCTTCATTGAGGGAACTGAAAGCTTCTTCTTCTTCATCATATTCACTGTTGGTGTAAAAGTTGGAGTCAGTGTTGTTGTAGGTTACCATTTGGTTGCCTGATTGTTGAGATGGTGGTTCATATGGGACAAGTTGGTTTTGAGGTTGAAAGCTTGGTTGATAAGATGAGTTTCCAAATTCCTGAGAAGGTAGAGAGAAGTTTGGTTGAGCCATTAGTGCAAGCGAATTAGGTTGTGGTCCTGGTATGAAACCTCCTCTTGTTGCTACTTCTTTGTCCACTTCTGATTGATGTTGTTTGAGAAAATCATAAATCAATCCATATTTGATCTCACCAATCTTCTTTGATTGCCTAACAAATGTTGCATATTTCTGCCATTCAGGACCGAGGCATCCCAGAAATTTGGAGTTGATTGCAATCCTTGGAAACTTCATGTCATGACGATCAAGATCATTAACAACATTGGTGAAGCGGTGGTAGTATGATTCGATTGTCTCTCCCGGTTCCATAACAAAATTGTTGAATTCCATGTACAATTTTGATTCAAGGTCTTCCTGATTGAGCTCTGTTCCTTCCATCAGAAGATGCACATGCTCCCACATGTCCTTTGCAGTCTTCTGAGCATCAACACTTCGATAGATGGGATTTGGAATTCCCTGAAGGATGAATGCCATTGCCATTCCATTTGCTTCTTGTTGTAAGGCTTGTTCGGTTGTATAGCTAGAAACAGCAATAGGGGTGGATGTTTCTTCTCTTTCAGGAGTTGCTGGAACAACAATTACTGGTTCAGGAAAGGGCCCCACAGTGATGACATGCTTCAGATACGGTCCATGGGGTTTGCGGAGTTCAATGAATCGGAGAAACCTACTTGCCCACTGCACATAGTTTCCAGGTGTTAACATGGGTGGAGTATCTTGATTTCCAGCCTCATGACGAGATTGCTGACTGCTTATAGCTTCACACATCTTATGAAACCAGTGAGGTTCTCTGGACACTGAAGGATTGTTCTGAAGGTAATTTTGTTGCATTATTTGTTGTGGAGATAGTTGTGGTGGAGGAATGAATTGATGTTGTTGCACATATGCATGATGTTGTGGATATTGTTGAGGAAACTGTTGTTGTTGAGAGTATTGTTGTTGCTGAGGATATTGCTGTAGCTGGTAGTAGTAATTAAAGTGTGGTGGTTGAGACATCGTGTAGTAGCTTGTGACGGTTAAGGATCTTTAAAGGATAAAGACGGTTGTTGTGTGAAGATTAGATAAGGATCAATTACTTGTTCGGTTAAGCACTTGTTCGATCAAAGTTGTTCGGTTACTAAAATTCGACTACTGAAGTTCGACTACTGAAGTTCGACTACGGAAGTTCGACTACGGAAGTTCGACTACTGAAGTTCGACTACTGAAGTTCGAATACTGAAGTTCGATTGCTGAAGTTCGACTACTGAAGTTCGACTACTGAAGTTCGATTGCTGAAGTTCGATTGCTGAAGTTCGATCACTGAAATTCGATCATGAAAGTTCGATTACGAAAGTTCGATTATAAAAATTCGATTATGAAAGTTCGGTTACGAAAGTTCGGTTACGAAAGTTCGATCAAATAGTTCGATTAAACCCAGAAATTCGATTATACCACCTAGCTCGGTGAATAATCAGTAGTTCGATGATCGTACAAGTTCGATCAATGAAACTTCGGTGAACAAAAAAATTCGATGAATATATATCTGAAGAACAGTAACAACTCGGATGACCAGTAATTAGTCTAACAATTCGGATTTCTTAATTTTTCTTAGATCTAACCTTCTAACAACCTAAATTACCCCTAGGCGAATGATACCACTTGATGTTTTACACTATTATGAATTAAGCTACCACTAATTTCCTACTAATTACCTATTAGATCTAGAGAGAGAAAGCTAGAGAGAGAAAGAGATGGAAGGGAGATGATTAACATATAATAATACCAAATGATTAGAATTCATCAACCAACCCCTCTCCCTTGGATGGGAGGGGTATTTATAGTTTTACATGAGAATGGGCTACTAGCCCAACTTACTTAACATAATACATAATTAACAATAATAAATGATAAAACGACACAGCCCATGGGCCTTCTACACGGGCTGGGCCTAATAACAAACCTAAAGGCCTAAGCAACCTAATACAAATGATCAATACTTGAAATATTACAAAACATGTTCCCAACATCAAGGTTGGTGTCGGTTGATATTAAATTTGATAATGAAGTGCAGGCTCTTTTGTTACTCTTTTCGTTGCTCGAGAGCTGGTCAGGCACTGTTATAGCAGTTAGTGGTTCAACCGGAACTACTAAGCTTAGGTTTGATAATATTCGTGATCTAATTCTTATGGAAGATATCCGTAGGAAGACATCCAGAGATTATTTAAACTCTCTCTTAAGTGCAGAAGACAGAGGCAGGGGCAGGAAACAAGATAGAGGGAAAAAGCAGAACAGAGGTAGATGAAAATTAAAGAAGAGAGGTGAGTCAAAGAAAATGCAGGATATCACACGTTGGAATTGCAACCAAAAGGGCCACTTTCAAAAAACAGTCTTCGAAGCCTGTAGCCTCGAAGGATAAGGAGGTTAACTTGGCAGCTGGAGACTCTGATGATGCATTGTTATGTTGCGTCGAGAATGTTGGATCGTTATTGCTTGAGGTTGTTTAGACCTCATATTATCGAGGACAAATAATAACAAAGGTGGAATATTCAATGAAGAATCAATTGTTATTATCAACAAGGTTTTACAATCTCCTACACACTTCAATTCTACTTGATCAAGGTAGAACGTGTTACACACCTTGTAACAGGGATCAAGACTTGACCTTGAAGTGTAAAACAAACACTAAACCTACTATCTAGGCGTTTACAAGAACATACGCCTAGAATACATACTTTAGTAATCGACTACATTATAACTTGTGAACACATAAACTAATGACCTATTGTCTCTTTATATAATAAAGATCATCTAGGTTTACAAGGAAAATATTCCTAATACATTAAGGAAACTAAATATTCTTTTAAGCATATCTTCTAGAATGTTCCAAATCCTCCATCTTTTTGTAGTTTTCCTTCTTGTCATTTTAAGTCCTTCATGTTTCATTCTTCTTGTTTTGTATCATTAAATCAATAAAACCCAACAATCTTCCCCTATTTGATGATGACAAAACAAACATGTTCTTGTACGAACTTCCCTAGACGAAGTAGAAAAATTGAGATAATTAAATCTCACCATGAATGAAACAATCTTGTCTTCCCCTTAATCCATGCCATATCACTACAACATCTCTTCCCCTTTTTGTTATAATCAAATAGGGAACGTATATAATTATGATCTTGACCACTACAAACCAATACCATACTCCTAATCCAACCCTTTCAATGTTTTAAATTGCCCTCCATGACGCATATATAAGAAAAAGGAATCCAAAACAATAGAAACTCCAAGTACCAGTAGTAATAATGATCAACAGTAGTAAGAATCAAAAACTTCCCCTTGAGTGGTGCATGAACATCAAATGATTAAACACATCATAAGAATAAGCTTCCCCTGAAACCAATGTGTTAATCATCTTCATGATTCTTCAAATCTGTAAGCTCCTTGTAATGATCACTAATGAAGAAAACTTGATATACCAAACTTGAAACCAAAGTAAAATATCCCAAACTTGTTACTTAAGATTGCACTATTATTAATTGAAAACGGTATAGAGAGTTGTGGTGTATCAAATCTCTAAACCTCTTGAATTTATCCACATCGACTTCATCGTGTGACACTGAGTACTACAATGTATCTCCTTTAAGTGATAGTTAACTAGGTCGTCGTCCATCCACCCTTGACCTATGAAAATTAGATAAACCAAGTCCCAATAATAAACCATATATAAACAAGCAAGTCACCAATCAATATCTAGGAATATTGATGATGAAATAAGTAAACGCCTTCGTGAACCTCACTTCTATCTCAAATAAGAGATAAACAATTTTTCTTCGTAACCAATTAACCCAATTCGAACAAACATGAGCCTTATAAACATTTAAGAACTTTTAAAACCAAAACCAAACTTCTTCTTGTGTGTGTCGGCCAATATCACAAAACCATGTACTATCCAATATCTGATAAAGCTAGCAGTACAAACATCTTTTATCAGACAAGGCTAGCAGTTGAAACTCCTTTTTGCAAAACTAAGTTTAAACAAACAATATTAACCATTAAGCCCATAGCAGTAGTAACAAACTGATTCTAATGCGTATATTCAAGTATCAACCTAAATCTAAACTCACTCGTAATAAACCTAAATCAAAAACCATAAACTTGATATGTCCAATATCAATATCAGATACGACGTTGGTTGATGCTTTCAACAAGCAGCACTAAAAATTCAAACAGCAGTAACAAGCATAAGTAGCAGCATTAACGGATAAACGTAGCAGCATTAATACACCTTTGAGCAACACTAATCAGATAGCCAGCAGTATTAATCCATATGCGGCAGTATTAACTATGAAGCAACTTTAAAATTTTTGCTAGCAGCATTAACGTTTAAGAGCAGCATTAATGAACAGCTTTAACATTCAAATTAGCAGCATTACTAATTCGACAATAAACAGTACTTACTTGATATTAAGGAGCAGTATGAATGATCAATAGCAGTAGTAATGGACAAGAACGAATCAGTAGACTTGTTTCCATCCAAACAATTTTGACAAGTAACCTCAGTCCAATATTCGTTCCAAGAAGTAGACTTACTCCTAGCACAAGTTGTTGCTAATAACCTCAGTTACTCCAAACGTATCCTTACTCTTACGCAAAGTTGAGTTACATTCAACAGATCCTTCAGTTATAGACACACCAGTACTCGTACCATCAGTAATCAGGAACACAGTTAGACGACCCATAAAATTATCACCAAATCGTGTAGATCAAATTCAGAATCACAACCAGATTGCAACAAGTCTATAACCAATACAAAATTCTTCTTTTTTCACAGTCATGATTCATAACCAATAAACCTAATGATTAGGGTTTAATAACAAAAAACGTTAACTACAACCTCAACAATGATTTGTGATACAAAGAATGATAGATAATCGTTTTAGAATACATAACCTGCGTTCTCCATGCAAATTTAGAGTTTGACTGAATCTAATTATGTAAATTAGGGATTGTTTTCTCTTTATGTTGCGAATCGTAGAGAGATAATTGAAACCTTAATTAACCCTCAAACAGAATGATTAGAAACAGCAGCAGTAAAGTAATCAATAATATCATAAACTTGAAGATTCTCGTGCTCCATCAAACCAAAAAGCAGCAGCAACAGTCGTTTTGGGTTTTTGTTAAAATATGAACGTGCAGTAATTAAAACCCTAAAAACCGATTTTTTTTCTTCTTCAAAAGTGCTTCAATCGTCTTTAAAAAACCTTGTAAGATCCTAGATCACGAGCATCCTGAGTTCTGATAACACCTGTTGGAACGTTATAGCTCGAGGTTGTTTAGACCTCATATTATCTAGGACAAATAATAACAAAGGGGGAATATTCAATAAAAAATCAATTGTGATTATCAACAAGGTTTTACAATCTCCTACACACTTTAATTCTACTTGATCAAAGTAGAACGTGTTACACACCTTGTAACAAGGATCAAGACTTGACCTTGAAGTGTAAAACAAACACTAAACCTACTATCTAGGGGTTTACGAGAACACACGCCTAGAACACACACTTTAGTAATTGACTACATTATAATTTGTGCATAAATAAACTAATGACCTAATGTCTCTTTATATAATAGAGATCATCTAGGTTTACAAGGAAAAGATTCCTAATACAATAAGGAAACTAAATATTCTTTTAAGCATATCTTCTAGAATGTTCCAAATCCTACATCTTTTTGTAGTTTTCCTTCTTGTCGTTTTAAGTCCTCCATGTTTCATTCTTCTTGTTTTGAATCATCAAATCAATAAAACCCAACAATCTTCCCCTATTTGATGATGACAAAACAAACACGTTCTTGTACGAACTTCCCTAGACGAAGTAGAGAAATTGAGATAATTAAATCTCACCATGAATGAAACAATCTTGTCTTCCCCTTAATCCATGCCATATCACTACAACATCTCTTCCCTTTTTGTTCTAATCAAATAGAGAACGTATGTAAATATGATCTTGACCACTACAAACCAATACCATACTCCTAATCCAAGCCTTCCAATGTTTCAAATTTCCCTCCATGACGCATATATAAGAAAAATGAATCCAAAACAATAGAAACTCCAACTAGCAGTAGTAATAATGATCAACAGTAGTAAGAATCAAAAACTTCCCCTTGAGTGGTGCATGAACATCAAATGATTAAACACATCATAAGAATAAGCTTCCCCTGAAACCAATGTGTTAATCATCTTCATGATTCTTCAAATCTGTAAGCTCCTTGTAATGATCACTAATGAAGAAAACTTGATATACCAAACTTGAAACCAAAGTAAAATATCCCAAACTTGTTACTTAAGATTGCACTATTATTAATTGAAAACGGTATAAAGAATTGTGGTGTATCAAATCTCTAAACCTCTTGAATTTATCCACATCGACTTCATCGTGTGACACTGAGTACTACAATGTATCTCCTTTAAGTGATAGTTAACTAGGTCGTCGTCCATCCACCCTTTGACCTATGAAAATTAGATAAACCAAGTCCCAATCATAAACCATATATAAACAAGCAAGTCACCAATTAATATCTAGGAATATTGATGATGAAATAAGTAAACGCCTTCGTGAATCTCACTTCTATCTCAAATAAGAGGTAAACAATTTTTTTTCGTAACCAATTAACCCAATTCGAACAAACATGAGCCTTATAAATATTTAAGAACTTTTAAAACCAAAATCAAACTTCTTCTTGTGTGTGTCGGCCAATATCACAAAACCATGTACTATCCAATATCTGATAAAGCTAGAAGTACAAACATCTTTTATCAGACAAGGCTAGCAGTTGAAACTCCTTTTAGTAGAACTAAGTTTAAACAAATATTATTAACCATTAAGCCCATAGCAGTAGTAACAAACTGATTCTAATGCTTATATTCAAATATCAGCCCAAATCCAAACTCACTCGTAATCCACCTAAATCAAAAACCTTAAACTTGATATGTCCAATATCAATATCAGATAGTGAGTTGTTTGATGCTTACAACAAGCAACACTAAAAATTCAAACAGTAGTAACAAGCATAAGTAGCAGCATTAACGAATCACAACCAGATTGCAACAAGTCTATAACCAATACCAAATTCGTCTTTGTTCACAGTCATGATTCATAACCAATAACCCTAACGATTAGGGTTTAATAACAAAAATCGTTAACTACAACCTCAACAATGATTTGTGATACAAAATAATGATGGATAATCGTTTTAGAATACATAACCTGCGTTCTCCATGCAAATTTAGGGTTTGACTGAATCCAATTATGTGAATTAGGGATTGTTTTATCTTTATGTTGCCAATCGTAAAGAGAGAATTGAAACCCTAATTAACCCTCAAACAGAATGATTAGAAACAGCAGCAGTAAAGTAATCAATAATATCATAAACTTGAAGATTCTCGTGCTCCATCAAACCAAAAAGCAGCAGCAACAGTTGTTTTGGGTTTTTGTTAAAATATGAACGTGCAGTAATTAAAACCCTAAAAACCGATTTTTTTTTCTTCTTTAAAATTGCTTCAATCATCTTTAAAAAACCTTGTAAGATCCTAGATCACGAGCTCCCTGAGCTCTGATACCACCTGTTGGATCGTTATAGCTCGAGGTTGTTTAGACCTCATATTATCTTGGACAAATAATAACAAAGGCTGAATATTCAATAAAGAATCAATTGTTTTTATCAACAAGGTTTTACAATCTCCTACACACTTTAATTCTAGTTGATCAAGGTAGAACGTGTTACACACCTTGTAACAGGGACCAAGACTTGACCTTGAAGTGTAAAACAAACACTAAACCTACTATCTAGGCGTTTACAAGAACACACGCCTAGAACACACACTTTAGTAATCGACTACATTATAATTTGTGTACACATAAACTAATAACCTAACTTCTCTTTATATAATAGAGATCATCTAGGTTTACAAGGAAAACATTCATAATACAATAAGAAAACTAAATATTCTTTTAAGCATATTGATTCGCAAAAATCAATGCATAAATTTTTCCAAGGAAACACAAGTGAAGTATGTGTAACCCGGGTCGTTTTCCCAACGAAGGAGTGAATGGAATTATGTGATTCGGGTTCGTGAAACGTGTCGTGAATAGTGAGAAGGGATATTTTGGATTTTTAACACTAAAATTGAAATGCATAAACTAAAATAAACTAAAATAAACTAAAATTGAAAAGCATAAACTAAATATGCAATTAAACAATTATGTAAAGCTTAAATAAGCAAAAATGAATTTAAACCTAAAAGGAACTAACCGAGCTCAAAAAGTCAGAACGAAGAAAACTAATCCTAGAAATATATGATAACAACTAAAAATAATAAACTAGATTACCAAAGGTTATTAATCAATAATTTCTAAGTTTTTGCACTTAAATCTCAATTCATAAGTCACTTAACAAGCATATAAAAATCTACTCCATAATGCAAAATAAAACTAAAATAATCCTCAAACTAACAAATATGACAATAACAATCAAAATACTAAAAATAAAGAGATAAAAAGGATAGAGATAACTAAATGAGATGAAAAACGTAAAGATATTCAGATGAGACCCGCTCCATAAACTTCAAAGTTCACCCCTAAGCTCCATGATTAAAACCAAATAATTATCTGTTAGTCACCTCTTAAAATCACCATTATTACTAGCATCTTCCTTACCTAACATTCCACTAAATAAACTAACCTAATATCTAAAACTAAACAATATATATATAATAGCAATCTATAACTGCATAATTTTTTATTATTTCACATAACTAAAGTATCAAACCCCTGTGACAATATAACAATATCAAATCAATCAAACCAATATACTAATAAATAAAAACATTACGGATCTGATAATTGATTTACCCAATTTAAGGATGGATCGATTCGATGTAAACGAGGATGAATATTGACTATTGAATTGAATTGTTAAAAGAAAAAGGTTTGATTGTGCTTCTTGAATTGGGGGAGTGAGAGTCATCTCCTCCTTTTTGTCGCATGCTAGCTACTCTTTTCTTCCCTGCTACTACTCCTTTTTTTTTTTTTCTTTTTTTTTCTTTAATTATCAAGATTTAATACAAAGTTTAACTACTTTAATTAAAATTAAAATCTAATCTACTAAAACTAAGAAATGAAAAAGGAAAGAATCAAACTAAGATATTCAGCTGCTCCTTGTCTGCTGCTACTTTTTCTTCTTTTCTTTTCTTTGCTACCTACTGCCCTCTTCTAGTTTATTGGGATAATACTAATCTAATAAAAAAGAAAAAAAAGAAAAAAAAAAAACGAAGAAGAAAACAACAAAATGAGATGCGCCCCTTTCTACTGCTTTGTTCCTCTTTTATCAATTCATTCCCACGTCAGCCCTCCTTTTTTCAATGGACTGGTATTATCTTTTTGATGGGCCGAGTAGTGGGCTTTTAATATGCAGGACTTAAATAAATAAATTTGGTATTAATTGATGGCTTTCACTTGGGCCTTGTTTTGTCTTCAATTTTTCGTCTCTTGCCCCGATGCTCCAAATAAAATTATCGTTGGTCTCGTAATTTCGTGCTCTTTCCAATCTCGTGCTCGATTTTTTTCTTATTTGTCATTGTTTTTGTCCGTTTCTCAATATCCGTACCTGCACATGCATAAACACAAAAACACAACATATTTTGCATATTTGGTTAGTTTTTTGTATTTTTTGTCCGTTTTATTAGGATAAGATATGTGTAATTTAAGATATATCAAAATCCACCAGACTAAGGTATTTCCGTGTCCTCATGCAATGTTATCAACTCACGCTTTTGAAACCAAAAATTTCAAACATCTTTTTACTAACTTTTAAAAGTAGCAAAATATTCAAAAGAGATTTAAGAAATCAATAGTTCTAAAAATGCCCTATTTTTCCATTTAATTCACACTTACTCTATTTTTGTATTTTTCTCATTTTCTTGTGACGGGATGTTGACTTTCATTATTTCACAATAACTTTTAGGATCACGGAGTAGAAAACACAACTCATAAATAAGTGAACATATGGATAAAATTCATCGTCCCTGATTTTTCACAAGTCCCAAAACTAAGCTTAAAAACAAAATCATTGTTAAGTACAAGTTAAGATGCTAACGCTACTCATGAATGTAATTTGTAAATTTTTCACTCCCCAATTATTCTATAAGTTCGGTAAGTGTGCTCATTTTCAAAAGTTTGGTCACAGAAATCGATATTATTATGGTTGTTACTTGTTTAAGTCAAATATTAATTTACCGGGAACCTCGAAAATCTAAGGATCAAAAAGGGCATTTTCCATGTAGAGGCTTTATTCTCGGCACATCCCAAACCAGTTGGTTTTAGGTGACTAGGCTTTTGACACTCCACAGAAAATAGTACCGGAATCAGCGGGATTTCGATTTCAAAGATTTTAGATATTCCCACTAAGTTAGTATTAAATACTTAAATAAATAACAACAAACGATCATTTAGAGATTAGAGACTCAAAGGTGAGATCACTTCATGTAACGGATTTCTTCTCGGCACATCCCAAACCAGTTGGTTTTAGGTGACCAGGCTTTTGACACCTCACAGAGAATAGTACCGGAGCTTTCGGGGTCTTTGAAATCAACAATCTACCAAATTACCGTTTAACCTTTATGACAAAATTGACGAATCCTAGTTCAACTTCCGATTTAAATTTAAGAAAAAGAAAATTTTCTACATTTATTCAACATATACATCTTTATTTTTGCAACATCAAAACTTATTGCATTTTGCAATATCATTCCATTTTTTTTTCTTTTTTCTTTTACATTTTTTTTTTCATTTTTTCATCATTTTATATATATATGCTTTCTAAAAAATTAAAATAAAAAGTTGAACTCGAACTCTATATCAAAATTGAATAAAAGTTTATAATAAAATGATTTCGAAGTTTAAAAATTTGAAAACAGCACTAATTTAACTTCTGGGAGGAAAAACTACAAATTACACTGATGAACTTTTAAGATAACCAACTAATCCTTGCTTAGCATCACAACTTATAATCAACTCTATCATTTCTCGTTTTTCGCAAATTTAAAATCTTTAATAAAAAGATTCGCGAATGCTTAGTCAAAAAGGTTAAGGGGATAAGCTAGGGCTCAACACGCCCGGTCAAGTCAAAATTTTATTCCTACTCTAACTAGCGGAAAGTCAACAATGTGTCAAAACACTTATGATATTTTTGCAAAAAATTTAAAATTTTCTCATTTTTTTTGGATTTTTGGAGGAAAAATAGGGTTGCGAGGGTAAATGACAAAATGCAAGGTACAATCAAATCGAAAGATCACCCCCTAGACTAAAACGAAACATTGTTCCCAATGTTTTAACGGTAAGGGTCATCCCACGCAAATCTAACGCCGTTTACGAATTATACCAAATAGATAAGGTTAGTCGATAAGATAAAGGATACCAGATTTCCTGTATGATGAGACTCGAGTGGAGATAGACAAAACCATGAGCACGAGAGTCTTCAAATGTCGGGCAAATCTTGCACGAGAAAACAAACACAAAACACAAGAAATGGAAGAGATAGAACTCCTCACGTCACATTTATTAGTAAGAAAATAGAAAGAAGATAGAAGGATAAGCATGGGGTGCCTCCCACAAAGCGCTTGTTTTTTATCGAGTCTTTAGCTTGACTCGCCCCGAATTCATTTGTTCTTGGGGGAGCATGTGGAAAAGATAATCTCAATCGGACTTTCGTTCAAGAGGTTTGGATATAGATTGAAACATATGAAAGTTCCACGCCGACGAGATACCCACGGTTTTAAGAAATAGCAACCATAAATGGTGATACCGGGGTCAAAGACAGTATCTTCACTCCCGAATGAGTGAAGGAGAGGAGAAATCACATCAAATGTGATGAATCGACAAAACGGGAATAAAAAATTCACTTCAAGCCTTCCCCGGCAGCGGCACAAAAAATTGATTCGCAAAAATCAATGCATAAATTTTTCCAAGGAAACACAAGTGAAGTATGTGTAACTCGGGTCGTTTTCCCAACGAAGGAGTGAATGAAATTATGTGATTCGGGTTCGTGAAACGTGTCGTAAATAGTGAGAAGGGATATTTTGTATTTTTAACACTAAAATTGAAAAGCATAAACTAAAATAAACTAAAATTGAAAAGCATAAACTAAATACACAATTAAAACAATTATGTAAATCTTAAATAAGCAAAAACGAATTTAAACCTAAAAACGCGCAATTATGGGAAATAACCGAGCTCAAAAAGTCAAAACGAAGAAAACTAATCCTAGAAATATATGATAACAACTAAAAATAATAAACTAGATTACCAAAGGTTATTAATCAATAATTTCTAAGTTTTTTTAACTTAAATCTCAATTCATAACTCACTTAACAAGCATATAAAAATCTACTCCGTAATGCAAAATAAAACTAAACTAATCCTCAAACTAACAAATATGACAATAACAATCAAAATACTAAAAATAAAGAGATAAAAAGGATAGAGATAACTAAATGAGATGAAAAACGTAAAGATATTCAGATGAGACCCGCTCCATAAACTTCAAAGTTCACCCCTAAGCTCCATGATTAAAACCAAATAATTATATGTCAGTCACCTCTTAAAATCACCATTATTACTAGCATCTTTCTTACCTAACATTCCACTAAATTAACTAACCTAATATCCAAAACTAAACAATATATATATATATATATATATATATATATATATATATATATATATATATATATATATATATATTATATATAATAGCAATCTATAACTGCCTAATTTTTTATTATTTCACATAACTAAAGTATCAAACACCTGTGACAATATAACAATATCAAATCAATCAAACTAATATACTAATAAATAAAAACATTACGGATCTGATAATTGATTTACCCAATTTAAGGATGGATCGATTCGATGTAAACGAGGATGAATATTGACTATTGAATTGAATTGTTAAAAGAAAAAGGTTTGACTGTGCTTCTTGAATTGGGGGAGTGAGAGTCATCTCCTCCTTTCTGTCGCATGCTAGCTACTCTTTTCTTCCCTGCTACTACTCCTTTTTTTCTTTTTTTTTTCTTCTTAAATTATCAAGATTTAATACAAAGTTTAACTAATTTAATTAAAATTAAAATCTAATATACTAAAACTAAGATATGAAAAAGGAAAGAATCAAACTAAGATATTCAGCTGCTCCTTGTCCGCTGCTACTTTTTCTTCTATTCTTTTCTTTGCTACCTATTGCCCTCTTCTAGTTTATTGGGATAATACTAATCTAATAAAAAAGAAATAAAAAAAAAAAAAAAAAAAAACAAAGAAGAAAACAACAAAATGAGATGCGCCCCTTTCTACTGCTTTGTTCCTCTTTTATCAATTCATTCCCACGTCAGCCCTCCTTTTTTCAATGGACTGGTATTATCTTTTTGATTGGCCGAGTAGTGGGCTTTTAATATGCAGGACTTAAATAAATAAATTTGGTATCAATTGATGGCTTTCACTTGTGTCACACCCGTACCCCGATAAGGTACCATTTATGTAAATAATAGGTTTTGTAGATGTAAGTTATGTGTTATGGATTTAGTAATAACTAAATGGGTGGCTAAAATAAGAAGAATAGGACTAGAAGGACCATAATTGCCAAATGACCAAAGGTAATTCTACACATGATTAAATACTCTTAGCTTAGAAAAATCTGGAAACTTAGAGTGTGTTCTTCATATGTGTCGACTTTGGTAGAGAGAAAGGGAGGGAAGGCCAAAAATATCATCTTATGTCATTTTAGCTATCAAGAAGTGATCAAAGGCATTAGAGATAACTTAATTGTTATCTTTTCATCAAGTAAGTAACTATCCCCAATTTGTAGAAATTAGGGTTCATGTGGTGGATTTGAGTATTATGGATAAAAGTTGTAATTGATGATCTCCTTAGTTAGTTAGTTGCTAATTGTAGTTAATCTTGTTATAGGGAGCATTTATAGAAGCTCAATCAAGCCAAGTAGGAAGCTAGTAGGACTTGAGGTAAGTATATGAGCATAATCCTTGTAAATGTTATGATGTTAATGTTATGTTGGTGTTAATGTGATTTCTATGGAGCTTGTGAATGTATGTTAGCTTGGATCCAATGCTATTTGTGTTAATGCTAAATAATTACTTGCCCGGTCAAGGTGAGTAATAATCTCATTTGATGCTCCTTGTTAATGTTATGATTGGTGGTAATTACCAATCTCATGTAAATGTGATGTGGATTATATCTTGTATACTTACTAAGCGTTTTCGCTTACGGTTTAGATGTTAATGATTTTGTAGGTACAAGTGGAGAAGGCAAGGGTAAGGGCTTAGCTTAGCTCTAGTGTAGAAGGTAGACTAGAAGACCATAACCTTTTGGACCGAGCGTATTAAAGTTGGAAGCCCCGAAGAGTCTCTTTGTGTCTCGGTATACTTTAATCTATATGGTCGTTTTGTTATCAAATGGTCTTGTCGACATTTAAAGTCTTTTGTTCATGTATGGGTCATGGGTCAAATATGTATAAGTGTCATAAAGTCTTTATGG